>JAMPIV010006920.1:0-704608 GCA_024509875.1 Oreohelix idahoensis | reverse complement strand
TTTGCTTTTCCTATTAAAATGCGCTGCATGTTTTTTCTTCCCTTGGCTTTCTCAAATTATCATTTTGCACAGTTTCCATTTCCAGCTTTCAGAATTCAGGGACGTAGTGGTCAGCTCGTTCACATAATTGATATGATTGACGGTACACAAGTCTCTTCTGCTTTCCTCTCATCTGGTTCCAGTGGTCCTTAATAATTTACATATGGACTTTTAAATTTTCATACTTATTTTTCATGGCACCCGTCGGGTCCTTTCCATAAGAAGCAATTATAGTGAGGACTTTTCTCCTAGATTCATCACTCACAAATCGACCACTACCAATTGTTTTCTTGGGTTTGTCTTCCCACTTAGATTAATTATGAGAGATCTTCGCGCTCTTTTAGTTTCCTCCAGTTTATATAATGCTGACCGAGGGATTGTCAGCTTATTCTGGGGTAAAATTACTCTTTGTACTTGTCGCATAGTGGCCATGTTAATCCCTTCAAGTGAAGACTGGGTGTGAAAAAGGGGCTCCCATTCCACTTTGTCTACTTTATGATAAGTATTTTTTCTTCCAGGCCTAAGTTTGCCCCGTGGCGTTTCTAGGTCCTGCACATTTTTCCCTTTTGTGGGTGTTCCCTCATGAAATATGCCACATGCTTCTACAAAGTTCTCAATATCGACATTTACGTCGGGCCAATAGTATTTTCGAGCAACCTTTTGGCAGATGGTATCTACTTTCTCTTGGTCACCATCTTTCCCAACATGTAAGCTCCTTATTAAATTTGCCCTATATACCTTGGGAAGAACCAACTGTCCGTGACCAGTGGATCTAGTTCCTGTCTTCCTGTATAGCAATTTGTCCTTCATAAAGTACTTTCCCTTGCTTGGAGGTGTGTGGCATTTGGGCAATTTTTTAAAACATGGCTTGAGTGTCCTATCCTCAGCCTGCGCCTTTCTCATCTCCTCTGGATGAGCATTTATAGGTTCACCTTCTTCCTCCTTCTTCTGTGACCTGGTCTGCACTGTCGCCATGATCACAGGTTTCTCGGGATTCCCCAAGAAGACGTATCTACACCCCAATATCAGAGGGTAGATTGGTTCATCTATCACTGCTGCTCTGATTTCTCCTTCCACATAGCGAGTTTTCACCGTTATCCTTGCGATGGGAAGTGTCATGAGTGGTATGTCCTTAGTCGCCCCTTGTATTTCCACTGTTTCTGTGGTATATTGACTTGGGTCCACTAGGCTAGATTTCACAACTGAATCATAATCCAAACCTGTATCATATAGGCACCTTATGGTGACCCCATTACAAATAACATCCTCACAAACTGGGGGGTGATAAGGTTCCTGCTGTCCATTAGGATTAACCTTTAATCTTTGGTTCCCCGATTTCATTGCAGCAATGTTTGAAGGTTTCCTTTTACAAAATTTGGTGTTATGGTTGTCTTTCTTACACCATTTGCACCATCTCTTTCCTTGGTTAAACGGTTTTCTTTCATTATTTTTTTTTCGTACGCCCGCTAATACTCGAGGCGAAATCTCAGGTTATTATTTATGTCTAACCTGACATTGATTTTACGTGAGTATCCCTTTATTTCTTGTACAGAGACAGGTGTCCCTCGCCATTCAGGCAAATACTCGCCGATTTCGGAGGTACCCATTGCAGCTGGGTCGGCTCAGGAGCCGCCAGTCCCTGGTAGACGACACTCATTCAAAGGTCCTCGCCAGGTCTCGAGTTAATCCAGTCCAAATCCCGGTCGACGAAAAATCCTCAAATGCCGTCGCCCGGGTTTGATCCTGTATCACCCGGTCGCCAGAGCGGTGTTGTAACCACTACGCTAGCGCGGCTCCCCTCTTTCATTATATTTTTGGTCATTGAACTGTAAGTTTCTATCACGATAATCATTTCGTGGCCTATCAAAGTTTGTCCTGCCTTTATTACCTTGTTCTCTGGTATCAAATTTACTAAATTGCTATGGAGCTTTAAAATTTTCTATGTGCTTCTGTTTAGTGCCACTTACCTCTGCCTGGGCTGCCTGATACCTCTCAGCGACATTTAAAACCTCCCCCAGCCTCTCTGCACCTTGTTCCATGAGAAATTTTCTCAGGTCTGGAGCCATGGACTCTCTTAATTGCTCTATCATGATCATCTCTTTGAGATCTTGGGTCTTCCCCAGAGCAGTCCATTTCTCCAAATAGGTTTCCAGTCTGGCAGAGAATTGGTGGTATGTCTCCCCAGACAACAGTTTGGCATTTCTAAACTTCTTACGATAAAATTCACCATTCTTTTCATATCTCAATAACAAAGCCTGCTTTAGCATGTCATAATTGTCTTGGTCGTCTATATTCATCTTAGCAAAAACTTCATAAGAAGTACCTCTAAGCCCTTGGGATAACTTAAGACTCCACCTCTCTCTTTCTAACCCATACGTAGTAGCTAATAGTTCGAATCTACTGAGGTACCCCTCGATGTCATCGTCTTTCTCGACAAAATGGTCTAAATGAAACCCCATAGTTGAGGTTGAGGCTTCCTGACTAGGCGTGGCATCTGAGGGAAAGGGGCTGGCACCATTTTCAGGAGCATGGCCTTGTAATTCCAGCTCCCTTAGTCGTAATTCGTGCTCCCTTTGCAATCTTCTATCTTCTGCTTCCCTTTGCTGTCGTTTTTCTTCTGCCTCCCTTTCGGCAGTCAATCTCTTATCTTCTGCTTTCAATGCCTTAGCCTCTTTGTCAGCCTCAATCTGCAGCCTCCTAAGTTCTTTATCAGCCTCAATTTGTAACCTCTTCTCTTCAGCTAACCTCCTATCTTCCCTTTCAATATACTTGTCACATTCTGAAGTTACATACTGAATTAAACTTTGACCCTCCATGTTCATTTTCTTCGCCGTCAGCACAGCAGCCGATCTAAATTTTGCTAGATCTGCCATACTAAATCACACAATTTAACAATAACTAAGGTAAGCAACAAAGTGTAATTACCAAGGTAATATTTTAATTAATTAATCACCACTGGCTGTAAAGATTCATCAACTTTTACTTTCCACTTTTTATTTAAGGGACACTTTTAAATTTATACAACTCTGTCCCCACTAGTTTAATTCCCAAACCCGGAGACCTTAATATCTTTGATAAACTTAATCCCCCCAATATTTGTAGTGGTTTTTTATGTTATTGTATGGTTGTTATGTTACCTAGTGTACTGGATGAGGTCAGCTGTGAAGGCTCCTGAGATAAAAGTTTAGGTGAGTTACAGGAGACCTTTCTGCTACCACTTACGACCTCAAACAGACCTATTCTCCTATAATGAATGTTAGCTACGTTAAAAGTCTAGGGTACTGAAATGTAATGTGTAGGTAATAAAATACACAGACACACACATGTAAATAATAAGTCTAATAATAATACTAAACTCTATGATAAACTGAACTAACACTGGCTGTTATAGTTTAAGTTTGAAAATTTTTAAAATGTATTAGTCCTGAACCAATTGTTTCTTTTGGTCAGAACATATGAAATAATAGGTATTTATCAATAAAATGCATATATATATTGCATAATCAAATGAAATTTTTGTACATAGGTATATTATTACAATGGTTAATATTAATAATATCTACAATGTCTTGGGAAAACCTAGCACTGGATGTTTAGTTGGGGTGGCGTCATCATGCCCAATCTATGATTATAAAGTTCCTTGTCTTTGACATATGGACTGATATTAGTGTTTATATAACAAGATTTTATTTCTTTATTGATGGTGGACACAGTTGATGAATCCACAGCAGGCCAGGTTTGTACTTAACTGGCCTGTGACGATGTAGTACAGAATTCTTGTGGCCCACTCCTCTCAGTAGCTGGAGTAAAATGTTAGGCTGCACAGACATCCGCTCTTGTACTTCTACAAAAGCATCTGGCACAATCGTAGTGCCAGATCAGAAACTCTGAAACCAAAATTTGTGCCATGTGTCAACACTCTGTTTACTGCGCCACTCGTACACACAACACAAAAACAACATTACACAGATTGGGTCAGATCTCTCTGACCAACCTAGCACAGCTCACCCAGTTGTTATCAAATAGTACCAGTTTCCCAAGACTGCATTGCATCCGAAATATGTTCAATAGTTTCCTCTTCCATTCAATAAGGTGGGTGATATGTTTCCACTGATCTCAATTATAGATCCGCCTTCCATAGTCTTAGATAGGTTTTCATATATTATTTGGTTGTCTCTAGGCCCTGGACTGCTGCTGGGGACCTAGAGCAAGCACTCACTTGTCGTAATCATTTTTCATGATATGTCAGTATCAATCACTCAAAATATTAAAATAAACAAGATAAATGCTTTTTCCCTTACCACAATTCAGAATTGAGAACACAGTTACGTAGTACTAGCAAAACTCAGCTGAGCTGCTGGCTAGATTAGGGCGTCCCACTGATTTTTATTTAATAATTCCTGGAAATCACCTCTAGCAGTAACGTACTGTGTCAATGGACAGTCTTCTATAAAAATGGCACAAGCGTGCGTATCTCTGTCAATAATATAAAAGCTTTTGTCCAATCAGCGGACTTCCCCTCTAACTTTTTCAAATATTCAAACTAAAGTCCAATTTCAGTCCAGTCTCAGTCTAGTATGTAGTATTTTTCCCAAAATTACACTAGTTTTTTTGACTAACTACACGAAAAAAACTACACAAATTTTTGTCTCCCCCTACTTCTAAGATCCTATGCTAAGTTATTTTTAGCTACTATCCTCCGACTTTGCCCCTCGTCCAATTACAGTTTGATTTTTGCATTTTTAGGCTCAAGGACACCAAAATGTAACTTTAGTGAAAATATGCACAAAAAACTGTCCGCTAGTCTGATTGGAACAATACGGTCTTTCGTCAATATCTTCCGTGTTATCTGTCCGTCTGCGTAATTAAAAGTATATTGTTTCTCTGCTCAAGATGGGCTATCAAACTAGCTAGGTTTTATTTTCATAACTTTATTATTAAAGAAAAACCTACTTTTCTCAAGGTTAGTTTTTGAAATTTGTTTTTGAACCTTCGTCCACGGCGTTTGCCGCCATATTCAAACAAAACAACCATTAACCGTAAAACGTCCAAGATAAGACTGTTTCTAATAAGAGCTAAGGTCTTTTTTTGTCCATTTCCTTACATTGTGTCAACTAGTGGCGTAATTTTTCCTTTAAACTACAAATTGCGTCTTTTTGCATTTTAGATTCAAAAACGTGTTCCGACCATCATAATTTTTTTTTCTTTTATCTCCGTTTCTACCCCGTCTAAAAGGATATGTCGTTTAGTTTGCATGTTCCAACTAGTTAGTTTCAATGGCGATAGAAAGCGCTGGCGTAGGTGAAGAAGCCTCGGCATATCTTGCCTATATTTTTATCCCTACGTGTTATTTTACCCGTTATCTTTATAATTGGAGATATTTTAACGTTGCATCACTGTAATATCACCACATGGTCTTGGGTTAATATTTAGGTTACCTTTTCTAGTGTAACTATAATATAGGAAGTTATAAACTATGGGGAATTCGACATGATATGGTAACAAGAACTGTGTACAAGCAACTAAGAAATCCATTACATTAATTCAGAGATGATCGGTATAAGACTTATACTTGTGATGGTTGAAAGAGGTTCTGAGTACATGACATTCATTGTTCCAATAGTTGAGTTGGCTAATTCAGTTACCCTATAATCGATTGACGGGAACTGAAGATTAATTCCAGATAAAGAACTATTAGGAGAACATTATTCGGTGGGTAACGAAGTAAACTAAATGTAAGAGATAGGGAAAAGAAGTAACAGATAAACCTTAAAACTGAACATTGTATGTTGAGGAGTCGTTGTCGACCATGAAAATACATACGCCACCCCATTGTCCAGCGAATTGCTCACCACTATACGCTAATCAAAAATAGAAACGGCCTACAAAAGAAAAATAACGTGAAGTACACAATGAGAGATATCATCGAGAGCAAAATAAGTAAACATCACGCTGTGACAGCAGGAGGCGTTTGTTTGGTGCCGTAATACCAGAATTCACGCTGTGACACAACTTCATAGATCTATCACAGACAGCATCTTTCCAGATGGATAACTTATCGTAACCATTGCCTACAACAAGTTTTGCCCGGAAATGATTACATCATTTACCTGCTACAAATCCCATGAGTTATCGTAAGTGCGTGAATATAATCTATCACCAGACTGATATTTCCTGTGCAAGGAAACAACCCAGCCAGACATAAAATATTATCAGTGATAAGACAACTGATGGTGTCCATGTCAAGGTTTGTTTACGCACTAATTCGGGCGCTCCCACTCACTCTCACTATATTTCTATAAACACCAGTGTCTAATCTCACAAGGGATGGCCAATTAAACCCAGACATGGCATGCATTTCATGGAGAAAATGTAAATGTGGTAGGGTGGGCGAGATGATGATGATGATTATATTGTGATGTGTGATCACTCTCTTTTCACACTCGCACCGACCCGATTCAACAATAAAACTCTTGATTCTAGAGGCAGGGGCTGTATTTATTTTTACAACCCATTCAGTGACTCAACAAACATTAAACAAATAAACCAACGAACACAACAAAACAAAACTAAACACCAAGCATGTGCCCGATTGCTAATTCTGGAGAAGCAAACAAAGCAACGACTGGTTAAAATCATAGTTAAACAATGATACTCTCACCTGCCAAACAGTCCTCCCACGTGTACTACCTGACACCCTCAACTATCACACACGCACACACATGCGTGTCGTCCAATGCGACTAGTAAGGTGTTGTGCGTGAGGCTGGCAATCTCACCATGTAACACCGGTTGCTACCAAAACCACTACTGCAAGAGTACACACTCAGCTATCACACACACACACGTTCATGCATGTCGTCCAATGAGACTAGTAAGGTGTTGTGCGTGGGGCTGGCAATCTCACCATGTAACACAGATTGCTACCGAAACCACTACTGCAAGAGCACACTCAACTATCACACACACACACACACTCATGCATGTCGTCCAATGAGACTAGTATGGTGTTGTGCATGAGGCTGGCAACCTCACCGTGTAACACAGATTGCTACCGAAACTACTACTGCACGAGCATCTGAATGCTTCATACGGATGAAACCACACTGGTGGCCCCATGCTCCCTCAGGAGCGGAGAAGAGAAATATATATCTTCAAGTGAGCCCACGTGCTCTCACAAACCATTCTTCACATAACCATAATTAAATAATAATCAACTGGACATAAAATAATATTCTTCAACTACATGTACATCAAATACTCTCAATAATAAGAGTAAACCACCACCTCGAACTGATCCATCTCAATATTCGTCACTTCCCTCTGAACATGTCGTAAGTGACGACTGGTGCGCCTGGTAACAAGCGTGTCGTATACGACCCCTGATGAGATTGGGAACTCATCACATGAAACACATCGTTACCGAAACAAATCACTGCCATAGCATATAAATGCTTCTTGTCGGCTTTGTGATGGACACCAGCTGCATTGGTGTTTCCATGCTCCGCCGGGAGCAAACATAGAAACACCTGTCTCAACGTGCCTTACGCCTTACGCACGCTCTCCAGAAATCTAAATACATATTCTCACTTCAAAGTAACCCATAAATATATACAGTAGAATAATCAATCATCGTGAAATACGCTCAATTACTTTTACATTAAAGAAATAAAATATAATTATTCTCGACTTAAACCAAACTGGAATTAACACGAAAACTATCTCTTTCCTTTACTGGGGAAAATTATCATAATCTGCTTCCACCCACGTGTCAATTCACACAATATAACATAGCGTAACATACAGGCTTATAACAAGCTAAGAGTGTTACCGCAGACCCCTTGGCGCCTTCTTTATTCACCGCGCCGCCTTTCATGACCACGTGGCCGCCATCTTGATATTTTGCTAACAAGTCAATATCATCTAAATTCAAGTAATAGATGCTTCTCTGTCCAGTTTCATGTATAAAACACCCTCCTACTAAATTTGCCCGGTCTGATGACTGAAATAATTACTACTAAACTCTCACATCTGGATTTGGGCTTAGCGTGCCTAATAAAACCTATCAAACATTATTTTCACTCATCTATCATTTCAAGACTAAATCATAATGTCATAAAAAGACATTTCCTTTGGAAACACATCTATCTATTTATTTAGACCTAATTCACTAAACATTAAAATAGCCACATTGATATAATGTCAGAATTATAGAAAACTAATTCTAATTTAAATTAACTCACGTGCTCAAGGCATTTACAGCTTGGCTCTGTGTGTCTTACTTCGTCTGTTCTCCTGTGTGGGTACACAGGGCGCCTCGTTTCGTTCTCTCTCGTCTGGGCTGATACTTAAAAAAGGCTGCTGCTGGTTATCGCATTCTTTATATAGGCACTAGGCTAATCACTCAATTTACTGCGCGCTGCGCGGATTAATTGCGCCACGCAAATAACACACGTGATTATTTGCTTTAGAAGGCCCAAAAACAGAAATATACACAACTATTTCTAGAGCAAAACACAATTCTACACCACAACTTAATTTCAAGGCATTATTATGGCGTTTTCATCAATCTTGAAGAATTTACACCCAAGCATGCTTCGCGCACATCGAAAATATGGGCGATAAATATGCCAAAACAGGAAGGGGGCTGGCGTCTCCTTTTCGGCTCCATCACATATCTCCCTCCTGATTTTGTTGTCGTCCCGACAACATCACTACCTCTGGCGCTTCAGTCGAAATCTCTCGGATCGTTGGTGCTGCGCCTGATTATTTCTCAGCGGCGATGTTTTGGGCTCAGATTCTGTATTCGGTACAACCCGGCTGGAGACACTCTTGGTCGTCATGTCTCCAGTTGTACGTTGTCGGGCTGTCAGCCGCTGTGGTCTTGAAGACTCGCTCACCGGTGCCGTGTCGCTGCCTGCCCGTGACATCTGCCTGCCAGTGCATGCAGCTGTCAACTTTGTAGAGGGATTGCTCTTTACGTGTTTTCCACTCATTTTGTGTGGACGGTGGCTTACGTTCCCCACAATCTGCCTTTGATGAGTCTCCTCTGCTGAACCTTGATTTGCACTCCCTCCTATCTGCTTAGGACGGGTTTCCTCCCCTAGATAACGGCCAATTCTCTCGGCGCCCTTAGTGTGACAGTTGTCGTGGCCATCTCTTGGCTTGCGCCCTAAAGGCAACCTCGTTGTGGCAGTACGTCTCGGGAAAGAGCTCCTTGAGGGACAGGCGGCTATCAAGTGTTCAGTGGACTTGCATCGAAAACATCTCTTCGGAAGCGGGCCTTGAGGGCACTTGGCTGCCATGTGGTCTGACAGGTCTCCACAATTGTAGCATCTTATCTTTCTGGGCTTCCTCTGTGTCATGGGTCGCTTCCTGCTGCCCTTACACTCTTGACCGCCACTGCCGCATACATAAATTGCTTCCATGCCCTGGACCGATGGTTTGCTGTCAAACTCTACTCGTTCATTCTTCGCCAGACTCCGGAATCCCTTTCTGTAGATCTTGGTCTGATGTACGAATACATCAATACCTCCATCATCTGGCGTGATGAACCCCCATCCCCTGTGGACACTATACCACTTGCACATCCCTTTTCGCCTTGTCGGTGCCACTGCGTTTATTGGTGCTGTCAGCTCACAGCTTTCCTTGACGACAGCCTGACTCTCACATACAAGAAGGGCTAGTTGCGGTTCCTGCGGACACACCTCCTCGTCTTGCGTTGGCTGTTCCCGCGGACACACCTCCTCGTCTTGCGTTGGCTGTTCCCGCGGACACACCTCCTCGTCTTGCGTTGGCTGTTCCCGCGGCTGGCATGGTGCTCTCTTTCTCTGCACCTCCTCTTGTGCTGGCGAACTGGCCTCTGACATCTGTGCTATCTGGGACTTTAGGAAGGATAATTCTGCTCTGAGTGCCTCCTTCTCCTTCTGAACTTCTGCACTTGCTATCTGGACCAGTGTCTCAGGCTTTTTACTTTCAACATAAACAGCATATTCCCAAGGGAAATTCCTGGTCATCTCACTGACTGGTGGTTGCTCGCTGTTTGCTCTTTCTATTATCTTGAGTAACTGCTCAGGGCTGGCCTTGGCTCCGCCATGTATCCGTAATTCTCTAGATACCCATGGTGTCACGTTGTTCCAGATCATGTCTAGCTTGTCTTCTGCCCAAAAAGGCGCCACCTTCCACGCGGCTTCCACATCTTCCACAAACTCTTGCCAAGTGGGACTCCCCTCTCCACTAAATAACCTTATCTCTGGCTCCTTCACGTACACTACCTTCACAGGCGCATTAGCCATCTTGCTGCAGGAATGCACTGCTGGGTGTTTACAATATTTGTTCGTTTGCTGTTTGCTCAGTGTCACTGTCTGTCTTATCCTGTCGACGACGCCAATTGTGGTAGGGTGGGCGAGATGATGATGATGATTATATTGTGATGTGTGATCACTCTCTTTTCACACTCGCACCGACCCGATTCAACAATAAAACTCTTGATTCTAGAGGCAGGTGCTGTATTTATTTTTACAACCCATTCAGTGACTCAACAAACATTAAACAAATAAACCAACGAACACAACAAAACAAAACTAAACACCCAGCATGTGCCCGATTGCTAATTCTGGAGAAGCAAACAAAGCAACGACTGGTTAAAATCATAGTTAAACAATGATACTCTCACCTGCCAAACAGTCCTCCCACGTGTACTACCTGACACCCTCAACTATCACACACG
Organism: Oreohelix idahoensis; assembly: GCA_024509875.1. NCBI lineage: Eukaryota > Metazoa > Mollusca > Gastropoda > Stylommatophora > Oreohelicidae > Oreohelix > Oreohelix idahoensis. The sequence goes on along the minus strand of JAMPIV010006920.1, from coordinate 693,841 downwards.
CACACACATGCGTGTCGTCCAATGCGACTAGTAAGGTGTTGTGCGTGAGGCTGGCAATCTCACCATGTAACACAGATTGCTACCGAAACCACTACTGCAAGAGCACACTCAACTATCACACACACACACACACTCATGCATGTCGTAGTCTCAACTGGTATGGTGTTGTGCATGAGGCTGGCAACCTCACCATGTAATACAGATTGCTACCGAAACTACTACTGCACGAGCATCTGAATGCTTCATACGGATGAAACCACACTGGTGGCCCCATGCTCCCTCAGGAGCGGAGAAGAGAAATATATATCTTCAAGTGAGCCCACGTGCTCTCACAAACCATTCTTCACATAACCATAATTAAATAATAATCAACTGGACATAAAATAATATTCTTCAACTACATGTACATCAAATACTCTCAATAATAAGAGTAAACCACCACCTCGAACTGATCCATCTCAATATTCGTCACTTCCCTCTGAACATGTCGTAAGTGACGACTGGTGCGCCTGGTAACAAGCGTGTCGTATACGACCCCTGATGAGATTGGGAACTCATCACATGAAACACATCGTTACCGAAACAAATCACTGCCATAGCATATAAATGCTTCTTGTCGGCTTTGTGATGGACACCAGCTGCATTGTTGTTTCCATGCTCCGCCGGGAGCAAACATAGAAACACCTGTCTCAACGTGCCTTACGCCTTACGCACGCTCTCCAGAAATCTAAATACATATTCTCACTTCAAAGTAACCCATAAATATATACAGTAGAATAATCAATCATCGTGAAATACGCTCAATTACTTTTACATTAAAGAAATAAAATATAATTATTCTCGACTTAAACCAAACTGGAATTAACACGAAAACTATCTCTTTCCTTTACTGGGGAAAATTATCATAATCTGCTTCCACCCACGTGTCAATTCACACAATATAACATAGCGTAACATACAGGCTTATAACAAGCTAAGAGTGTTACCGCAGACCCCTTGGCGCCTTCTTTATTCACCGCGCCGCCTTTCATGACCACGTGGCCGCCATCTTGATATTTTGCTAACAAGTCAATATCATCTAAATTCAAGTAATAGATGCTTCTCTGTCCAGTTTCATGTATAAAACACCCTCCTACTAAATTTGCCCGGTCTGATGACTGAAATAATTACTACTAAACTCTCACATCTGGATTTGGGCTTAGCGTGCCTAATAAAACCTATCAAACATTATTTTCACTCATCTATCATTTCAAGACTAAATCATAATGTCATAAAAAGACATTTCCTTTGGAAACACATCTATCTATTTATTTAGACCTAATTCACTAAACATTAAAATAGCCACATCGATATAATGTCAGAATTATAGAAAACTAATTCTAATTTAAATTAACTCACGTGCTCAAGGCATTTACAGCTTGGCTCTGTGTGTCTTACTTCGTCTGTTCTCCTGTGTGGGTACACAGGGCGCCTCGTTTCGTTCTCTCTCGTCTGGGCTGATACTTAAAAAAGGCTGCTGCTGGTTATCGCATTCTTTATATAGGCACTAGGCTAATCACTCAATTTACTGCGCGCTGCGCGGATTAATTGCGCCACGCAAATAACACACGCGATTATTTGCTTTAGAAGGCCCAAAAACAGAAATATACACAACTATTTCTAGAGCAAAACACAATTCTACACCACAACTTAATTTCAAGGCATTATTATGGCGTTTTCATCAATCTTGAAGAATTTACACCCAAGCATGCTTCGCGCACATCGAAAATATGGGCGATAAATATGCCAAAACAGGAAGGGGGCGGGCGTCTCCTTTTCGGCTCCATCATATAAACAATGAGTGGCTTCAAGAACTCAGTACACAAAATGAGAGGTAGAGCAAAAATGATGGAGAGAAACATGAACGCGAGGTAAAGAGAACTGACAATTCTGTCATACCGGGATAACACCCAGTCCACTAATTATCTGCCATCATCCATATGAGCACTCCATCAGACTATCCCTTATCCCCACACCTTCATTGATCCTTATATATTAATTTTAGTTCTTGTTATATACTGTTTTACTATATTGTGCAGTTCTCTAGGTCTATCTATTCTCAACACCTGTTCCACAATTATGGATGAATTGCATGCCTGTAAATAATCTAATATTGGTTTTCTCTGTTGCTCCCACTTTCTACATTTTAGTAGGAAATGCTCTATATTATATGTTTGTAGACTCTCTGCACAGTAAGGTTCTTCTATTCTGAAATAGTCCATTCCTAGTTGCAGTCTAAGAAGTTTCTTATTGCTCGGAATTTTTAGTTTAGATACCTGACACGTTCTTGTTGGAGCTTTGAACAATTTATATGCATGTCTGCCCTTCAGAACCGGACTGATTCTAAAGGCGACGAACTGGAACGGACTACGGACTACGACTTATGGAACTTGGAACACAAGAAGTATAAATGGGAAGGAAGAGGAGCTGGTGGAAGAGATGAGGAAAGCAAAACTAGAAATCCTGGCTATAACGGAAACGAAGAAAAAAGGACAAGGAGTCATGGATCTCGATGGCAACACGTTGCTCTACAGTGGTGTACCCATATCTGAAAGAGCTAAAGGGGGCGTGGGTTGCATTGTGGCCCAAAATAAAAAAGATAGTATCAAGGGATGGAACTTTGTCTCGGAGCGCATTATGGTTGTAAAACTAAAAGAAGGAGAAACCATAGTCAACCTGGTCATAGTGTATGGGCCAAATGAGGATGAGAGAGCAGAGGTCAAGGAGGTGTCGTGAAATATTCTAATCCACATATATAAATTAAAAGGTAAATATAAAGCCTAACAAATAAATTCTAATAAAGAAAAGAGCAATGGTAAAATAACAGTGCTGTCACAATAACTGTACTCGAAATCCCCCTTGTTTTATGCTTCGTCTGCAAATTGTAACGCTTTCACGTTGATAGTAAAAGCCTACTATATTATTACCCGCTTTCTTCAATGAAACGTGTGCTGTATTTCTTGGAAAAACATTTGAGATACGCAAGCTGAACAATGACCTAATTTTAATATTTCATTCATTCCATTTTATACACAGCGTAACTAAAAGACAGATAAAGCAGGATAGAGAGAAGGGAGAGGCAGAAAGCCGAACGCATGCAAAATTAAACACGCGTCTCGCTATTAATGCCACCCCAACAAGCGTAACGCGATACACAATTACTACTATCACGCGTGTAAGGCCACATGCACTAACTTTTTCGGACGGACAGTGATAAAAACACTAACCTTCCCAGAGTTAGGTTTTAAAATCACGAAAAAACGCTTATTAGAAAAGATAACAATAGATGGGTTTACGTTTGAAAACATTACAGTACCCAGACAGCACATCTTCGAAACAGGAGGTAGAAGAAATTGCATATTTTGAACGCAGCCACTTAGCTCTTTTAAATTTGTATATTTGGGTTCCTTAGGGCTTGCTGACAAAGAATATGTAAAACGTTACGCAAATAGTCTAGGAATTAACAAGTTATAGCCAAAATAAAATGATGGTGCTGTCAGACAACACCCCAAAATCAGAATCGCTCAGTGGTAGATTTTTTAAACCTTACGTACGGAAATAGCCTACCATGTAAACTCCAAATTGATTGGAGCGCAACAAATATAAGACTAAACACGATTGGTCGGACTATAAATACTATCTTTGGTTGTTAGGGGAGACGTAGGAAGGTAAAATTTTTTTCAAACACTTGTCGAAACGAGGCTCCATTGGCCAGACTCGCTGATATAATCACTTAGGAGCGTTAGTTCGAGACCACTAGTTCAAATAAGCTTGATAAAGCAACAGTGCGTTGAAGCCAGCTCATATTTTTGCTAAATAAAAGCCTGGAACATAAGCAGATGGGAATTTGTGCCAGTATTTGTGCCAGAATTCATTGCTAGTCAACGTATCTGTGTTTATTCTATGAATTGTGGTAAGCTTGAAACATTCAGTATCTTTTAATGAAAATTGAATGTGAATTGTTAATTTATGCCTGTATATATGTGTAGTTCAGTAGCAAACATGATGTAAAGCCTATAATGCTCCAGCCTGAACAGAAGGTGTCGGGGGAAAGTAAAACGGCATGGAATGGCCAAACAGTACACTGACACCTAGATGATTGACTAGAAAGAAATAATGCTGGAAGTGCAGAGGCGTAGTAACCATTAAGGAGGTTAATACTGGTATAAAGTATTTCAGATGAAGCTGACAGTTGGCCTAACGCTCTGAACTCAATGTTTGTGGTGTATTGTGCTCAGTGTAGAACTAGAGTATCAATTAGTTATGAAGTAGAAGGTACATCCTTCTTGTTTTCAGGGACCGTGGTCTTGATGGTATTGAGCAGCACCTGGTCAGAGCTTTGCTGAATCCAGAGTCGGACAGCATACTCCTTGGTCCATTTAGCTATCAGTGAGGTGTCTCCAGAGCACAGGGGAGAAATCGAGCAGAGGAGTCCTTTCCTGCCGCCATCACGCAAGATAAGCTGATGTGGCCAGCTGAGCTCAAAATTATGTACCCCCATCTTAAAATAACATTGTAACATAAACTTAAGAGGGGAAGTAAATTGTTTTAATATCAGGAACTGAGAACATCTTCAATACTAGTTCCAATAAAGACAAACTATTGAAGTCATGATGACAAATACCAACAGAGCTTGAACAAAACAAAACCAGTATTACCTCATATTACTACTACACAACTGACACACATAGGATACTGTTAATAATATATGTCACTACAATATTCATATTGATAAATTCTGTACATATAACTTGTAATTAAAATTGATTGTGACTCCTGGTTCCTTTGTATTTGAATCAGGACACATATACATTCATGACAGCAATGAATACATATTGTTATTTGAAAAGTTATCAGTGACTCCTTTAAGATATCCTTGTAGAGTGTTTTATGTATGTGAGTGTCACAGTGTTGTCAAGTGTGGTGGAATAAATTAAATTGTTTATCTGTCTGTTGTTGTTATGACTTACAATTCATCATACACATACCCTAGACATACAACGTAGTCATCACACTATTCCAGAATAATTCTGACTGAGATATATATATATGTGGCAGCAAGTAAGGTTATCTATAATACACTACTCTTATTAGATATAGATACCTTCACAGCTGATCTCAGTCAGTACACTAAATCCCCTATAAATATTTATAACATCCCACTTCACCACAGGAGGAATTCTTCGAGCTGCTTCAAAGGACAGTGGATGACTGCCTAGATGAAGTTATTATGCTCGGAGATTTTAATGCCAGAGTTAGAAATGACAATGCTAGATGGGGTGGAGTTATCGGAAGATATGGAGAAGATACTCTCAATGACAATGGAAAACGACTCCTTAAATTCTGCAGTGAGCAGAATCTGATCATTACAAACACAAAGTTCCCCCATAAGCGCATACATGCATACACTAGATGTGAACCAACCAAGAATGAGAAGTCAGTGATCGACTATGCCATTGTTCGGAGAAGCTCATTCAGATATGTCCGAGATGCAAGAGTCTGGAGGGGGCCAGAGATTGGAAGTGATCACTACCTGCTAACAATCAAACGAACAACTGAAAGAGTTGCTCAGCCTAGGAACTGCCCAACATCACGCAAGAAACCAATTAAACGAGCAGGAGAAATGAGCATTAGGACCTACAAGCTGAGAGAGCCAGAAATTAAGACCAGATATCAGGGGCTTATTGCTACAGCAGTGAGCAACACAGAAGAACGACCTGATGACTTGGAAACCCTCTGGAATAAATTCAAGGATATCATAAAGACAGCTGCTGCAGAAGCATGCGGTGAAATCCGACTTGGGAACCAGAGAAAGAGGACACCTTGGTGGACAGAGGAAGTCAAAGAGAAAATAAGAGAGAAGAAAATGGCATGGAAACAATACTTAGGAGCTAAAAACACAACAGGACAAATGGAAAAATAGAGAGAATATGTGACACTCAGAACAGAAGCAAAGAACAAAGTGCTAGCAGCAAAACAGAAGTCCTGGGAAGAATTTGGAGAAAAGCTAGAAAAAGATGCACAAGAAAACCAGAAATTGTTCTATAAGACCCTAAAGAACATGAGGAAAGAAAAACAATGCCCTCTCAAATTTATAAAGGACAAGCAAGGCAAATTGCTTACTGCCCCGAAGGAAGTAATGGAAAGATGGAAAGAATATTTCTCAGAACTCCTGGATGGTGAGCATGGTGAAGCATCAGAAATGATAACCACTAGCACAGAAGAGAAAACCAATGATGGTGAAGATGACATAAAGATGGAAGAACTGAGGGCAGCACTAGAGAAAATCAAGATGGGCAAAGCAGCAGGGCATGATGGTATAACACCAGAAATGGTTAAGTACATGGGAGCATCAGGCGACCTATTACTCTTAAAGGTCCTACAGGCAGCATGGTGCAACAAGACCATACCAAAGGATTGGGAGATTGCCATCATAACACCAATTTTCAAAAAGGGTGACAATCGACAATGTGGAAACCATAGAGACATATCCCTTCTCAGTGTCCCTGGTAAAATCTACTCTAGAATCCTAGAGCAGAGACTCCGACGCCTAGCTGAGCCACTATTGGATGAGGTCCAGTGCGGATTCCGAGCAAACCGAAGTACTCAAGGCCTAATCTTCACACTCAGACAGCTGAGTGAAAAGGCCCTTGAATATAAGAGTGAGATCCATCTTTGTTTCATAGATCTGGAAAAGGCGTTTGACATGGTCCCCTGGAGCAAACTTTGGGACTGTTTGGCAAGGAAGAATATTCCAGCACCTCTGATTCATGCTATACAGAGCTTCTACAAGTCTTGCAGAAATTATGTGAGGACAGCAAACCATAAGTCAGAAGAGCTCAGGACCACCACTGGTGTAAGACAAGGTGATATCCTATCACCTTACCTCTTCATACTCCTTATGGACGATGTCATCAAGGCATGTAAGGAGAGAACAAGAAAGTATTCAGTGGGGTACTGGAAGATGAGACAGGTCTATATTTCGGAGCTGGCATTTGCTGATGATGTTGCCCTGATTGCTAAATCAGAGGCACATCTCCAATCCAACCTGCAAGTCTGGAAGGAAGAGCTCGAGAAGAGAGGGATGGTCATAAGCAGCTCTAAAACAAAATCCATGGTGATATCACGAGAAGAAAGAAAACATCAGATTAAGTTGGGAGAACAGGTCCTGGAGCAGGTAGACCACTTTAAATATCTCGGAGCTATTATAGACCGAAAGGGAGGCATCAAAGAAGAGTTGGCCACTCGAAAAGCAGCGGCTGGGAGACTTTTTCAGGCCATAAATCGTGGATTCCTCAGCAAGAAAGAGGTTGGTAAGAAAACGAAAATGGCTGTATACCGCTCCACCTATGTCCCAGTCTTGACATATGGATGCGAGTCGTGGGCAATGACTACAACCCACAAAAGCCAGATCCAAACCTCAGAAATGAGGTATCTGAGGAAAGTGGTTGAAGTAACAAGAAGAGACATGGTCCGCAACCAGACGATCCGTCAAGGCCTAAAATCCCATCCGCTGCAAACCCAAATAGAACAGTCCCAACTAAGATGGTTTGGCCATGTCTGCAGAATGGGAGAAGATCGGCTACCACGACAAGCATGGGAAACAAAGAGCCAGGGATCCAGACCTCCAGGACGACCCAGAGTCCGCTGGGAGGACAACATTAGACAATCTTTGAAGGACCGAGGACTAGAATGGAACCAGGCCAGGAAGAAGACAGCTGATAGAATGGTCTGGCGCTCTCTCTTCCAAACCTCTACACCTCACGGTAGAAGGGGAACGACTAAGTAAGTAAGTCTGCCCTTCAGACTTTCACCCCCCCTCTACTGTCCATTCATAAGTTATTATTCTTTTAATTAAGCTTTTGATCTCTGTTTTACCCATCCGCACATTTATTTGGTTTCTATTATTTCTAATTTTCTTAGCTTCTTTATCCGCCATTTCATTCCTTCTATGCCAACATGTGAAGGTATCCAAGCTATTAGAACGGAACATCCTCTGGAGCATAGGTAAGTATTTGCCAGTAATATCTCTTCTGCTATATCATGTCTACTGCATGCTCGTAAGTTTCTTATAGCATGAATAGCAGAAAGTGAGTCTGTAAATTTCACACTCAGACAGCTGAGTGAAAAGGCCCTTGAGTATAAGAGTGAGGTGCATCTTTGTTTGATAGATCTGGAAAAGGCGTTTGACAGGATCCCCTGGAGCAAACTTTGGGACTGTTTGGCAAGGAAGAATATTCCAGCACCTCTGATTCATGCTATACAGAGCTTCTACAAGTCTTGCAGAAATTATGTGAGGACAGCAAACCATAAGTCAGAAGAGTTCAGGACCACCACTGGTGTAAGACAACGTGATATCCTATCACCTTACCTCTTCATACTCCTTATGGGCGATGTCATCAAGGCATGTAAGGAGAGAACAAGAAAGTATTCAGTGGGGTACTGGAAGATGAGACAGGTCTATATTTTGGAGCTGGCATTTGCTGATGATGTTGCCCTGATTGCTAAATCAGAGGCACATCTCCAATCCAACCTGCAAGTCTGGAAGGAAGAGCTGGAGAAGAGAGGGATGGTCATAAGCAGCTCTGAAACAAAATCCATGGTGATATCACGAGAAGAAAGAAGACATCAGATTAAGCTGGGAGAACAGGTCCTGGAGCAGGTCGACCACTTTAAATACCTCGGAGCTATTATAGACCGAAAGGGAGGCATCAAAGAAGAGTTGTCCACTCGAAAAGCAGCAGCTGGGAGACTTTTTCAGGCCATAAATCGAGGATTCCTCAGCAAGAGAGAGGTTGGTAAGAAAACGAAGATGGCTGTATATCGCTCCACCTATGTCCCAGTCTTGACATATGGATGCGAGTCATGGGCAATGACTACAACCCATAAAAGCCAGATCCAAACCTCAGAAATGAGGTATCTGAGGAAGGTGGTTGAAGTAACAAGAAGAGACATGGTACGCAACCAGACAATACGTCAAGGCCTTAAATCCTACCCCCTGCAGACCCAAGTAGAACAGTCCCAATTAAGATGGTTTGGCCATGTCTGCAGAATGGGAGTAGATCGGATACCACGACAAGCATGGGAAACAAAGAGCCAAGGATCCAGACCCCGAGGACGACCCAGAGTCTGCTGGGAGGACAACATTAGACAATCTTTGAAGGACCGAGGACTAGAATGGAACCAGGCCAGGAGGAAGACAGCTTATAGGATAGTCTGGCTCTCTCTCTTCCAAACCTCTACACCTCACGGTAGAAGGGGAACGACTAAGTAAGTAAGAGTCTGTTAATACTGTCAATTTATGAAGAGGTTTGTTAGAGAAGATTTCCAGAGCTTTCAGAATTGCAACCATCTCTGCTGTGAAAATCGATGTATTATCGGTTATACTATATCCTTTCACCATTTGCTACATTGGAACATAAAGTCCTATCCCCAATTTGTTATCGTCTCCCCTAGATCCATCTGTGTACACTGTAATACTGTCTTTTGATATTTGTTGTATATACGTATTTCCTGGCTTTGCTTTTGATAGTTGCCATATCAGTTTTTAAAAAAATGAATTATGCCTGCTGTCGTGGAATATTCTAATCCACATATATAAATTATCAAGTAAATATAAAGCCTAATAAATACATATAATAAATAAAGGAAGAAGAATGGTAAAGAACAGTGCTGTCACAATGACAGTACTCGAAATCCCCTTTGTTTTATGCTTCGTCTGCAATTGTAACGTTTCCACGTTAAATAAAGGCTTTCTGCAACATACACGCGTTTCCCAAACACACAATAAAATGTGCTGCCTTTCTAAGAAAAACCTTGAAATATGCAAGTTGACCTAAATTTTAAATTCCATTCATGTCTTTTTCTACACTGCGTTACCAAAACGAACGAACAGATGGACAAAAGGATAAAGAGAGAGGGGAGGGCTGAAAATCAGGAACGCATGCAACGCGCGTCGCGCGATACACAAATGCTGCCATCACGCGTGTAAGTCTACATGCACTAATTTTTTTTCAGACGGACAGTGATAAAATACACTACCCTTTCCCAGAGTTAGGTTTATAAATCATAACAAACTCTTATTAGAAAAGATAACATTAGATGGGTTTACGGTTGAAAACATAACAGTACCCAGACATCACATCTTCGAAACAGGAGGTAGAAAATACATATTTTGAACGCAGCCACGTAGCTCTTTTAAATTTGGATAATTGGGTTCCTTAGGGCTTGCTGACAAATAATATGTAAAACGTTACGCAAATAGTCCAGGAATTAATAAATTATAACCAAAATAAAATAGTGGGGATGCCTGACAACACAAAATCATTTCTGCTCATAAAATTTTTTTTTTAACGTGTTTGAAAAAACCTTACGTTACATAAATAGCCTAACATGTAAACTCCCAATTGATTGGAGCGCAACAAATGAAAGCCTAACCACGATTGGTCGGACTATAAATACTATCTTTCGTTGTTGGGGGAAACGGGGAAAGGTAACATTTTTTCAAACACTTGTCGAAACGGGGCTCATTGGTCAGACTCGCTGATATACACACTTGGGAGCGTTAGTTCGAAACCACTTGTTTAAATAAGCTTGATAAAGCATCAGTGCGTTGAAGCCAGCTCATATTTGTGTAAAATAAAAGCCTGGAACATAAGCAGATGGGAATTTGTGCCAGTATTTTGTGCCAGAATTCATTGCTAATCAACGTATCTGTGTTTATTTCCATGAAATTGTGGGACAGTGGTCTTGATGGTATTGAGCTGCACCTGGTCAGAGCTTTACTGAATCCAGTGTCGGACAGCATACTCCTTGGTCCTTTTAGCTATCAGTGAGGTGTCTCCAGAGCCCAGAGGAGAATTCGAGCAGAGGAGTCTTCTCCTGCCGCCATCACGCAAGATAAGCAGAGTTGGCCAGCTGAGCTCAACATTATGTCCCCTCATCTTGAAATAACTTTGTAAAAATAACATTCAGAGGGGAATTTAATTGTCTTAATATCAGGAACTGAGAACATCTCCAATACTAGTCCCTAAGACAAACTATTGAAGTCATGATGACAAATACCAACAGAGCTTGAACAAAACAAAACCAGTATTACCTCATATTACCACTACACAACTGACACACATAGGATATTTTTAATAATATATGTCACTACAATATTCATATTGATAAAGTCTGTACATATACTTGTAGTTAAAATTGATTGTGATTCCTGGTTCCTTTGTATTTGAATCAGGACACAAATACATTATTGACAAAACTGAATACATATTGTTATTTGAAAAGTTACGAGTGACTTCTTTAAGATATTCTCATAGAGTGTTATATGTATGTGAGTGTCACAGTGTTGTTAAGAGTAGTGGAGTAAATTAAATTGTTTATCTGTCTGTTGTTGTGACTTACACTTCATCATACACATACCCTAGACACATAACGTAGTCATCACACTATTCCAGAATAATTCTGACTGAGATATATAGATATGTGGTAGCAAGTAAGGTTATATATATTACACTACTCTTATTAGATATATATACCTTCACAGCTGATCTCAGTCAGTACACTAAGTCCCCTATAAATATTTATAACATCCCACTTCACCACATATATTGGGGGCTCGTCCGGGATTTTGAATCTTTCCCTATTAAAAATATTGGGGGTAATTCACTTCAGGGAATATAAGAATTAAAAGGTATCCTTGGGTGGAATTAAATAAGGTTGAGCTCACGGTGCCTGTGTTGTCCATTATATATATTTAGAATTTGAATTGTTGGATAGACATTGTAGAAATTTACATGATAGACAATGGCGGACCTGGCCAAATTTCGATCTGCTGCGGTTCAGACTGCAAAAGAGTTAGGATTAGATGGGCAAGTTATGGTTGCCTATGTCACGACGGAATGTGACAAATTTATTGAACGTGAAGAAAGAAGGTTTGAAGCCGAAAGAAAGTTAGAGGCTGACAAGGAAATTAAGAGGTTGCAGATTGAGGCTGAGGCTAAGAAATTGGAAGCAGAAGAAAGAAGACAGGCTGCAGAAAGGGAAGATAAGAGATTAGCTGCAGAAAGGGAAGCAGAAAAGGAGGAGAAGAGATTACAAAGGGAACATGAGTTACGACTAAGGGAGTTTGAGTTTCAAGGCCATGCTCCTGAAAATGGTGCCAGCCCCTTTGCCTCTGATGCTACGGTTACTCAGGGAGCCTCAATCTCAGCTATGAACTTTCATTTAGATCACTTTGTTGAGAAAGACGATGATATTGAGAGCTACCTAAATAGGTATGAGCTATTAGCTACCACGTATGGGTTAGAGAGAGAAAGGTGGAGCTTAAAGTTATCTCAGGGACTTCGTGGGGCAGCTTATGAAGTTTTTGCTAAAATGAGCAGAGGTGATCAGGAAAATTATGACATGCTAAAGCAGGCTCTTTTGTTAAGGTATGAAAAGAATGCAGAATTCTATAGAAAAAAATTTAGGAATGCTAAACTACTGTCAGGTGAAACCTATCACCAGTTCTCTGCACGAATAGAGACATACTTGGAGAAATGGACTTCTCTGGGGAAAACCCAAGATCTTAAGGAAATGGTCCTTATAGAGCAACTAAGAGAGTCCATGGCTCCAGACCTGAGAAAGTTTCTCATGGAACAAGGTGCAGAGAGGCTGGGTGAGTTGCTAAATGTTGCTGAAAGGTATCAAGCAGCTCAAGCAGAGGTAACAGGTAATAAAAAGAAACAAGTGGATAACTTTAGGGCACCACAGAACTTTAATAAATTTGATCCTAAGGATCAAAACAAAGGTAAGCACCAATTTGATAGGCCACGGTATGAAAATAAAAATAAATTCCCACAATTCGATGAAAGGAAATATGATGAAAGAAAATCTTTCAACCAAGGAAAAAGGTGGTGTAAAAATTGTAAGATGGACAATCATGACACTGACCGTTGCAGAAGGAAACCTGTGTATATGGCAACCCTTCAGGTCAGGTCGACCTCAAGACAGGAGGAGGATATTATGTTAGATACCACTCCAGAAGAGATGAGAAAGGCACAGGCTGGGGATAAAACACTCAAGCCTTGTTTCAGAAAATTGTCAACTTGTCATACAACTCCAGGCAAGGGAGATTTTTACATGAAAAACAAGTTGATGTATAGGAAGACTGGAGCTAGATCCAAAGGTCACGGACAGCTGGTTCTTCCAAAAAGATACAGGACAGAATTAATAAGGAGCCTACATGTGAAACCAGATGGGGACCATGAGAAGATAGGTACCATCATTCAAAAGGTGGCTCACAATTATTATTGGCCCAAAGCAAGATGGGACATTGAGAATTTTGTAGAAAGGTGTATCATCCCCAAGGGAACGGCCAAGTGGAAAGATTTAACGGCACATTGATGTCGATCCTGAGAAAGTTGGCACACGAAAAACCAGATACATGGGACCAGTACCTGCACGCCACCCTCTTTGCTTATCGGGAGGTACCCCATAGTTCAACCGGTATGGCCCCGGCAACATTATTGTTTGGAAGGCCAATAAAAGGTCCACTTGAAGCTTTGTTAAGAACGTGGACCGATGAAAAGGCAGAGGAAAACATTACATCTTCATACCAATATGTGAATGAGCTGACCACTCGGTTGAAAACTGGCTGGAAACTTGCCAATGAAAATTTGAAACAAGCCAGGAAGAAACATGCTGCCTATTATAACAGGAAGGCGAAAGACAGAAATTTGGCTGTGGGAGAGAAAGTACTGCTTCTTTTGCCCGGGAGTCAGAATAAGTTACAAATTGGATGGCAGGGTCCATATACAGTTCTAGAGAAGGTGTCTAGAACAAATTATAAGATAGATAAGAAGGGGAAAGAAAAAAATCTATCATGTGAATCTCCTGAAGAAATATTTGGAAAGAGAACATCAGGAAGAGACACACTTGTTGACCTTGTCCATCGCCATGGAGATGAAAAAGGAACCACTTTCATCATTTGAATATCCATTACGCCCCTGTGAGACAGCAGCACAGGTGAAAATCAGTACACATTTAACAAAAACTCAGAAAGAGAGAGTGCAACAGGTTCTAAATAATCATGCAGAGGTGTTAACAGACCGACCAGGGCATACAAACCTATTGGAATATGATATGAAACTGATAGACCCCACACCTGTCTGTATGAAACCATATTCGATTCCGTTTGCTAAGGAGAAAGCTTTGAAGGAAGAGATAGACTATCTGTTGAAGGAAGGAATTATTTCGCACAGTGAGTCTTCGTATAGTTCCGGTGTTGTACTCTTAAGGAAGCCCTCTGGAGAACATAGACTCTGTATAGATTACAGGAGACTGAATGCTATTACAGAAGGACAGGTGGATCCATTGCCGGATACAAATCAGCTGTTTGCCAGACTAAATAAAGCCAAATATTTCTCAAAAGTGGATCTGAGTAAAGGATATTATCAGATTCCAGTAAAGCCTGAGGTTAGACCATACCTAGCTTTTAGTACCTCAGAAGGACACTATGAGTTTAATAGATTGCCATTTGGATTGAAGAATGCGCCTAGTGTCTTCTCTAGAATGATGAGAAAATTATTGGATCCTCTGAATAATCCCTGTATAACAAATTTTATGGATGATATCCTTATAGCAACAGAAACATTTGAGGAACACATTGACTCTCTGAACATGCTGTTTGATCGACTTAGGGAGGCAAATTTAACAGCCCGACCAACCAAATGTTGCGTTGGATGTAAAGAATTGGAATTTTTGGGACACACAGTTTATCAGGGAAACATGACCCCTGACCCAAAGAATTTAGAGAAACTACAGAAAGCCCCGAGACCACAAACCAAGAAGGACGTGAGATCCTTTGTCTCATTATGTGGTTTCTACCAGAAGTATATCAAAAACTTTAATTCCATATGTGCACCTTTAACGGAATTGACACGTAAAGGACATCCAGATCGCATTACATGGACACCACAATGTGAAATGACTTACCAAGAATTGAAGGAAAAGCTCACAAGTAAACCCATTTTGAAATTACCTGACTTAAGTCAAGAATTCATAGTAAGGACGGATGCAAGTAATATTGGGTTAGGTGCAACTTTACTACAGAAATCAGATGCATTGGATGGGGAATTAAGCCCAGTGGCATATGCTAGCAGAAAGTTGAATAAAGCTGAAATCAACTACTCAACTAGCGAAAAAGAATGTCTTGCAGTAATATGGGCAATAAAGAAATTCAATATTTATCTATATGGGAAGGCATTTAAGTTGCAAACAGATCACAAACCTTTATCGTTTCTAGCACAGGCTAAGCATGAGAACTCTAGGTTACTCCGATGGTCTTTGCTTCTGGCTCCATATAATTTTAGCATTGAGTATATATCTGGAAAAACCAATTTGGGAGCGGATTTTTTAAGCCGCCATCCGTGTGATGAGAATCACCGTAAACCCCAGAAATAATAATAAATTTCTCTATGTGAATATAGAATAAAGGACTGACATATAATGTCTGTTTTAAGAGGGGAGGTGTCGTGGAATATTCTAATCCACATATATAAATTATCAAGTAAATATAAAGCCTAATAAATACATATAATAAATAAAGGAAGAAGAATGGTAAAGAACAGTGCTGTCACAATGACAGTACTCGAAATCCCCTTTGTTTTATGCTTCGTCTGCAATTGTAACGTTTCCACGTTAAATAAAGGCTTTCTGCAACATACACGCGTTTCCCAAACACACAATAAAATGTGCTGCCTTTCTAAGAAAAACCTTGAAATATGCAAGTTGACCTAAATTTTAAATTCCATTCATGTCTTTTTTCTACACTGCGTTACCAAAACGAACGAACAGATGGACAAAAGGATAAAGAGAGAGGGGAGGGCTGAAAATCAGGAACGCATGCAACGCGCGTCGCGCGATACACAAATGCTGCCATCACGCGTGTAAGTCTACATGCACTAATTTTTTTTCAGACGGACAGTGATAAAATACACTACCCTTTCCCAGAGTTAGGTTTATAAATCATAACAAACTCTTATTAGAAAAGATAACATTAGATGGGTTTACGGTTGAAAACATAACAGTACCCAGACATCACATCTTCGAAACAGGAGGTAGAAAATACATATTTTGAACGCAGCCACGTAGCTCTTTTAAATTTGGATAATTGGGTTCCTTAGGGCTTGCTGACAAATAATATGTAAAACGTTACGCAAATAGTCCAGGAATTAATAAATTATAACCAAAATAAAATAGTGGGGATGCCTGACAACACAAAATCATTTCTGCTCATAAAATTTTTTTTTAACGTGTTTGAAAAAACCTTACGTTACATAAATAGCCTAACATGTAAACTCCCAATTGATTGGAGCGCAACAAATGAAAGCCTAACCACGATTGGTCGGACTATAAATACTATCTTTCGTTGTTGGGGGAAACGGGGAAAGGTAACATTTTTTCAAACACTTATCGAAACGGGGCTCATTGGTCAGACTCGCTGATATACACACTTGGGAGCGTTAGTTCGAAACCACTTGTTTAAATAAGCTTGATAAAGCATCAGTGCGTTGAAGCCAGCTCATATTTGTGTAAAATAAAAGCCTGGAACATAAGCAGATGGGAATTTGTGCCAGTATTTTGTGCCAGAATTCATTGCTAATCAACGTATCTGTGTTTATTTCCATGAAATTGTGGGACAGTGGTCTTGATGGTATTGAGCTGCACCTGGTCAGAGCTTTACTGAATCCAGTGTCGGACAGCATACTCCTTGGTCCTTTTAGCTATCAGTGAGGTGTCTCCAGAGCCCAGAGGAGAATTCGAGCAGAGGAGTCTTCTCCTGCCGCCATCACGCAAGATAAGCAGAGTTGGCCAGCTGAGCTCAACATTATGTCCCCTCATCTTGAAATAACTTTGTAAAAATAACATTCAGAGGGGAATTTAATTGTCTTAATATCAGGAACTGAGAACATCTCCAATACTAGTCCCTAAGACAAACTATTGAAGTCATGATGACAAATACCAACAGAGCTTGAACAAAACAAAACCAGTATTACCTCATATTACCACTACACAACTGACACACATAGGATATTTTTAATAATATATGTCACTACAATATTCATATTGATAAAGTCTGTACATATACTTGTAGTTAAAATTGATTGTGATTCCTGGTTCCTTTGTATTTGAATCAGGACACAAATACATTATTGACAAAACTGAATACATATTGTTATTTGAAAAGTTACGAGTGACTTCTTTAAGATATTCTCATAGAGTGTTATATGTATGTGAGTGTCACAGTGTTGTTAAGAGTAGTGGAGTAAATTAAATTGTTTATCTGTCTGTTGTTGTGACTTACACTTCATCATACACATACCCTAGACACATAACGTAGTCATCACACTATTCCAGAATAATTCTGACTGAGATATATAGATATGTGGTAGCAAGTAAGGTTATATATATTACACTACTCTTATTAGATATATATATACCTTCACAGCTGATCTCAGTCAGTACACTAAGTCCCCTATAAATATTTATAACATCCCACTTCACCACACCTGCCAGGGGGTAGTATGTATTTGGTTTCTTGAGCTCCTAGGGTGGTACCACCTGCTTGTATGTAACACAGTTATTAGGGCATCAAAGTGTACTAGTTCCTCCATGCATTTCGAACCTCTCGGGTATCTACTGGTATTCATGAACCTGTTCTGATTTGTTGTTAATTGATACCTAATAAATGCTTGATGAGTCTTATCCAACATAATTTTAGTTATGTAATTTAGTCTTAACTCTTTTTTCCGAAGTTACAAAGCGCCTAATCACTTTGCGACATGGTTGACGAACTCCTCTTTGGTTATGTCAACTTCTGGACCATACGGTTTGATGTTGCAGAGACTGTTGTAGGCCTTGGAATCGCCATCTGATAACAAAACAGTGTAGCGTAGCTTGTGATTTGTCACTGAACTAAGCCAGAGAACCTCACTGGCTTTTATCTCCATCATTCCGGCTGATCCTTCGTAATTACGGCAACAGTCCTTCAGATGCTCTGCTTTCCATTGTTCAAATTTGTCAGGCTGGTTTTCCAGTTGCCACTGTCCAGTAGCCTCGCAGTTGTGACAGAAGGAAGACATAACCATGCCAGTCAAGATGTCGATAACGCTGCCATGACCTATCATTGACTTATGACCTCTAGTTAGCCAAATTCCATCAAAACTGATAGCGATGTCAATGACTTATTTTGTATTGATGGTACGATGCTGAATCTTAGCATGTTCAGATCGGACGATGCTGACGGCACGTTGAAATACTGTAGAGTTGTGCATGGTATCCAAATGATAAAAAATTAGATCTGCATATTTATGAAATATTTTCTGGTGCAGGCCAGGGAGATCCAGGTTTTCACAGAAGAGATTGAACGTAGATAGGCCCATTCCAGACATGAGGGCACCAAAAACAGCAGATTTGTTGATTGCATGTCCCATAGGGCTGCGGCCTTCTGGTTCCCTCTCGGATGTGTACGTTCCAGAAATTGCTTTTTCACATGTGTGGCACACAACTTCCAGGAAGAAAGAGAGAAATCCTTTGACTTGGTGTTGTCAGTTCTTGTGTGCAATGTGCTCTGCTTGCACACGTTGCAACACACGTTGGTGAGCAGGTTGTTGATGAAAGAAATGTCCACAATGGTTCTGTACGTAGATTTAGGTTGGGTATAGACAGTTTTAGGAGGAGCACTATTCTTGCTCGCGCTCAAGTTCATTTTTATATTAGATCGACTTGGGCCAGGGGTAAAAGGCACTACTGGGTCAGCGATTAGAACTATAGGCCTATCAGATACTGGTATGCAGAAATTCATTGATGATGAGCCTACATCAGTTTGGTTATCATTCACTGTTTATTCGGTCGCGCCATTGCTGGAAATTACACACTGCCGACGTGTTCTAGCAGCAGAAAGTTGTTCTAGCCTTGCTTTCATACCTTTTCTTCCCATTTTGAAGTAATTGAACACAGTTTGGTGAGATTTAGACTGTAATCAAGAGAGAACTGTCAATGAAAAACATCACGTTGTTGCACTGAACAGACTTATGTTGTTTATGGCGGAAGTTGTGGTTGTTATCTTTCGGGATAGCGCTGGCCAGTCAGCGCGTTGTTATAACCAATGAAATAGCTAAACGTGAGTGGGTTAATGAATGAGGGAATGAGGTCACTGCCTGACCACTCCTTGTAAGAAAGAAAGCGTATAGTCTTGGGCTGCACACGAGATACCCCTATTGTGATGATTGTCACGAGAAGGTTGATTATTATTGAAATTATAAGATATCCTGGACAAAAAGTGTATCAGATGATACCAGGATAGTGCCAGATAAGAGACTGGTCTTATAAGAAATACTCCCTTTTCTGAAAAGAATAATGGTGTATCGACATCAAAGGTAGCATCAAGTTGTATAAGTTTCCAGGTATGATGATATTATATGTTCCTGGATTCCTATGGGCTCCCTCTCAAGATCCTCCTATGATTGTATTATTATTATTGACTGCTAGGGGGATTAACTAAATTACACTAGTCAACAAACAAAATGTACCAGAAATGAAAATAGCTGATCTTAACTAATTTTGGTGTGCTGAAAACGAAAATGACATTTAAAAATGTTGATTGGCTCTAGTTTTCAAGATATATGCTACTAGTTTATTTAATTACGGTCAATTTATATATATGACGCAACTGTTGTGGGCGATTGCATATTTTTTTCTAATGACCAATAAAAATGTAACTAGAATCTGATGATGCAATCCTACCTATGATTACATCACCTTTGTGTATAAATATCTTATTTCTGATAAAATTTTGCCATTAGTTAGTGCATTTGTCCTTATCAAAAGTATCGTAGTTAGAAATTCCTAGGACATGTGTGAACAGTGCTAATAATTTCTGTTATATATGTGGTAAGGTGACATTTCTATTACAAAAACGAAATATAATTAAAGTGATTAAGAAGGCGTACAGTTTGTATTTTGGCTGCAGAATAGGAGATCAAGATAAGAGCTGGGAGCCACACATATGCTGCAATACTTGTGCAGCACATCTTAAACTGTGGTTGACTGGCAAAAGGCAAGCTATGCCTTTTGCAGTCCCAATGATTTGGAGAGAACCCACTGATCATCTCAACAACTGTTACTTTTGCATGGTCCCTCCTATTGGGAAAGGCATATCAAAGAAGAAAAAATGGATTCTGGAATATCCAAACATCCCCTCTGCTATACGTCCGGTACCACATGACGATGACCTACTAGTTCCCAAAGTACCAGAATCCTTTTCAGCTGCTTCCACTGATGAAGAAGAGGACATTGGTGGTCCTGAACCATCAACCTCAAGCGACCCAGATTTTGAGCAAACTACATCCACTAAACCACACTTAATAACCCAAGGTGAACTGAATGATCTTGTAAGAGATCTGAATTTACCGAAGAACAAGGCGGAGCTTTTGGGTTCCAGATTGCAACAGTGGAATCTCCTGGCAGAAGATGTTACAATTTCTGTGTATAGGAACCGCCAGAAGCCGCTTATTACATTCTTTTTCAAAGAGGGTGACCTTTCTGCGTGCCACAACATTTCTGGTTTAATGGCAGCCCTCAAAATCAATTACATACCGGAAAAGTGGAGGCTTTTCATTGATTCATCCAAGACGAGTCTTAAAGCTGTTTTGTTGAATAATGGTAATGTGTTACCGTCAATTCCAGTTGGTCACGCAGTTCATATGAAAGAAACTTATGAAAACATTAAGCAGCTTTTGAAGTGTATAAACTACAATTATCATCATTGGTCACTTTGCGGTGACTTAAAAGTGGTCGCTCTTTTGCTTGGACTACAGGGTGGATACACCAAGAACTGTTGGTTTGTCTGTGAGTGGGATAGCCGTGCACGAAGTGACCATTACATCAGAAGACATTGGCCAATCAGGCAGTCATTGCAGCCTGACAGTAAGAACGTTGAGAACCCAGCACTTGTCGACACCAGCAAGATTTTGTTGCCACCCTTGCACATTAAGCTGGGTCTCATGAAAAACTTTGTCACGGCAATGGAGAAAACAGATGAGGCTTTCAAATACCTCATCAGAAAATTTCCAAGACTGAGTGAAGCTAAAATAAGAGAGGGAGTATTTGTTGGTCCGCAAATTCGAAAACTTCATGATGACGAGTTTCTTTGCGTGTTGCATGGCAAGGAAAAAGCAGCATGGCTAGCATTTAAGTCAGTGGTGGACAATTTTCTTGGAAACAACAGATCTGATAATTACAATGAAATTGTAGAAAAATCTCCTTCTGAAGTATAAGAGTCTTGGCTGCAACATGTCTTTGAAAATTCATTTTCTGGATTCTCATCTGGATTTCTTTACGTCAAACTGTGGAGCGGTCAGTGATGAGCATGGTGAACGATTTCACCAGGACATTGCTGCTATGGAGACAAGGTATCAAGGCAATTGGAGCCCTTCAATGCTTGCTGATTACTGTTGGACTGTGACAAGAGACACCTCATCGATTGACTACAAGAAGCAAGCAAAGAGAGCTCGAACAGCGACTGAATAATGACGGAATGGGTTCAAATGTGCCTTTTTAAAACATGATATGTGAACTTTAAATAATGTTTTTATTTTTTCTATCATTTTATGTTGAAATATCAATTAATTGAGTATGTAACCACAATTTTTATAATGCTAAAGTAGAAAGACTAGCTGTTCACCCCAGAGAATTAAACAAGCATACATTATTTGTATTACTGTAATGTAAATTCATCATTTAAAAAAAACCCAGAGCCAATTGGTGAATTTCATTATGATATTTGAAATCAGCATGTCAAAATCAATAAGAAATGGTATATTTAATTTCTGGTACAAATAACTTTTGAAAATTTGTTGACTAGTGTTATCTACCAACAAGAACTTGAACTCAACTTAAATAATTAAGTAAGTCTGCTGGTAAATATTTGCAATTTATTTTTACAGTTTCTCTTTTCTTTTTGAAAAGCTTGAAAGAAAATCAACTTCAATTACAACATTAAATCAATAAAACATTGGAAAATAGTTAAAATGTATCAAAAGACATTAAATTTGATGAGATTTCTCACTTTGATAAATTATCTCTGCTGGAATAATATTTAAATGTTTCTAACAATGTTCTTTCACTGTCACTTGAATGTGAAGCTATCACTGGCTATATCTATGCCCACACTTGTCATCATAAATGATTGTCTATAATTGTGGTGTAACTCGGATACTCTACAGTTGCCTTGTTTTTCCCTCATCTGTAGAATGACGCTGGTTCCACTTTGGTCCTGGCAGGAACATTTATTTGAACTTCCTCCAGGCAGTAGGCATTTGGTAACTGGCCTTCTAAACTCAAAGGCGCTTTCACCAGTAGTGCCTTCAGTCGTGGCTGACTCTATTTTGTGTAGCTGGGTTTACAGGATATAACCTGAAACGAATTAGAGGCAACCCCTATATTTTCCATCACTGTCCCATTATCACAAAGGTTGTGGATGATAGACAGATTCAGACAGTGTGCTAGCAGATGCACAGGGCATAATATAGAAGCAACAACCAAATCCAATTCACTATGACTACAATTTCCCTCTAAATCCTTAGTTAGAGCCAGTTGTCCATGATCCGCCTCCATACAATGATTAGGTCCTGTATAAAACTACTAAGTAATAGCTTAAACAATCCAGTAAAACAATCGCTTTCATTCTTCCTTACGTTCCTGGTGTGTGTGTCCATTCCATCAAGAAATAATTCTTTAAATGTTTTTTCCAAACCTACAGACACTTTTGCCATCATTCTCAATTATTTTGAATACAGTTGACATTCAAAAATCCGGTAACCTCCGGACCTGAGGAGTGCCGGATTGTTGAAAATGCCGGATTTTTTTGGGTTATATATGCTGTATGTATTTAACAGAAAATGACTACCTGTACAGTCCTTTAAAGAACTTACTTACTTAGTCGTTCCCCTTCTACCGTGAGGTGTAGAGGTTTGGAAGAGAGAGCGCCAGACCATTTCTTTAAAGAAAGATAATTAAATGTTTACGTTTTACACCACTTCTTTTATTTGCTGAATCCATAATGGGGCTATACAGCAGCAAATAAATGATAAAATGAGAAGGAATGAGCAGGAATGCCTGTTAACACGTGCAAGCAAGACCCAAACAGCTGCACCAAAACATAAACTGCTCCAGAAAACAGTGGCGCGCCAACGAGGTAAATTAAAAAATGCGCTTCGAAATCTATTCCGGAAAACTGAAGGAACCGGATTATCGATGGCCGGATTTTTTAATGTCAACTGTATATATGTTGATATTTACTGTTTTATATAGTAAATATTGTAAGATATAATAAGATGTGGCTGACTGTCATACATTACATATTATGAAGCATAATCACTAAGCCGGAACACACTGAATACATAACGACATGTTTAACCAACCATCTTAGAAACAGGAAGTAGGAAGAAGTAGGTAATCAGAAGAGTTCCCATAAGGGCAAGTAACTCTAGTCGGGAAAACAAAGTATCAGCATGGAAACGTATATACATCAGCGTTTTGCCTCCAGAAATTTCACAATGGTTCTAACACATCTACACACTTCCTAACGCACAAGTGAATTAGTTAATAGAAATACATATAATTATATATATATATATATATATATATATATATATATATATATATATATATATATATATATATATATATATATATATATATATATATATATATATATACTGAAGCACATTAAAAACGCACCACTATTATATATACTGATGCCGAGAAGCTGGAAAAAAAAAAAGTGTGGGAATGGATTTTCCCCGTGTTTGCCAAGAGGTAGAGAGCGAATGGCTGCTGGAATGGAAAGTGCATGATTCAACCCACGGGTTTGTGTACAGACTACATGAAAACGATGAAAGTTACACGTGCAACACGATTCCCAACAGCTATGACCCTGAAAATGTGTACACGTTGTGGCAGTATACTCGGTATAAAAAGGCCGTTGAGACAAAACACCCAGTACATGTGCTTGAAATGCCACGACTATCTGAAAACGACCGCCAACGAGCCATTGGTATGTTGGAGACCGGAATGAGCTCGCGGGCCATTGCCAGAAGGATGAATTGCCACCACAGCACTATTGTACGTCTCAATGAACGTTACGGAACCACTGGCAGTGCCCGGGATAGACTTCGGAGTGGCCAACCACGAGTTACTACCCCTGCGCAAGATCGTCATATTGTGCTGAGTTACCTAAGGAATCGTACTCTCCCGGCAAGTCAAACAGCAAGAGCAATAGTGGGTAGACGTGGGCAAGTCTCTTGAATGACAGTCATACGACGACTCAGAGATACAGGCCTTACTGCAAGACGACCTTATGTTGGGCCAAACTTGACTCACAGACATCGTCAGCAGCGCCTGCAATGGGCAGAGCAACATGTCAGATGGACTAGACTGCAGTGGAATGCTGTCCTATTCACAGACGAGAGCAGATTCAACATATCCTTTGCTGATGGACGTATGCGGATTTGGCGACGGTGTGGAGAGCGCTTTGCAGATTGCTGTGTCAACCGATTTGGAGGTGGCAGTATTCACATTTGGGGATGATTCAGTTTTCACCATTGCTTGCCTCGTCACGTCTTCCGTGGAAATGTTAATGCTGTGACATATCGAGATGAGGTTCTGGATGCACTGGCTGCTCCTGCGTTCACGATTTATCCAGACTTGCAGCTTCTCCAGCAGGATAACGCACGTGCATTTTTTTGTATTTTTGCTTTTCTCCCTTGCCTGCACAGAATCTAATTAATTTCATAACAATAAAATGTACAAATTAATGACCAGCATGGATTCATAGGAAAATGAATAAAGATTCCAAATATGTAAACTTGTAAACACTTATATTTACATTTCACACTCTGTTCCTGGATTATACAGGTGGTGCGTTTTTAATGTGCTTCAGTATATATTCTTTCTTACCCTCAGGCACATACAGTCGAGCTGTTAATGGGTGTAATGGTCTGCTCAGATACAAAAGGCAAAGGCAATCTGCATTAACACGCTGATGCTGACTGTAATTTTTGAATTTCTTATGGCCTGCTTTCCTATTTTTTTTTTTTTTAAGTAAAACTTTTGCCTCGTTTTGGCGATGCGCGCCCCGTTCAACCTAGTCGGTTATATTAGGGCGCATGTCCAAATATAAAAGACACTTAGGTCTAAAGATATGAAGACTAGACGCCACGTTCTATATGTACCCCAAGGTCGGACGCCCGAGAGGGTTTCCTGCTCAACTAGTATTTGCGTCTAGAAAAAGTATGTAAAATCTGCCTATGTGTACGAATCAGGAAAACTAATATTTTATGTATCTACGTTATTCCTGGAGCGATTTTATTCATCTAAAGCTTAAAACACACCCTGTATTATTCTACATCTTCTTAGCTAATAGTCTTTTACTTTCCTAAGTGCATTTTATTATATGCGTACTCTAAACAGCAAAATTATGGACTAACCTGAGGCTTCGATGCATTCAACCAGAGATTTCTCTCTTAATATACTACTGGTTGTAAAAGTCTCTGCACAGACGTGTAGAGCAACATCTCCAATATTGTATTGGTGATATCTTCCAGGTGGTACTTCTTTCATAATGCTGTAATTAAATGTCCTCTTCCTCTGGGTTTCACAGATTTGGACTGGCCATTGTCAAGCAGTATGGTTGTAAACACGATACATGCAGAAGCGATTTCATTGGTTCGTCAAGGATATATTGTCATAAAGTATGGCGCACTATTTGGGGGTCAGAGTTACTCAAAATTCCGTGTTGGGAATCAGACCAACTTCACGACAATGATGCGGCACATGCTTGGATTGCTGTCAATTAGATCCAGATATACGATGGCCCAGGTAAAAGCGTATATGCGTGTAACCACAGACAAAAGGCATCTCCTGCATGGGAACATAGCTAACATCAAAGGAGCGAGAATAAAGAGGGGGATGTCATGGATGGCGCAGGCAGAGGGAACTATTAGACAGGTGACCCCTGTTGAAAATATATTCAAGGGAGAAGAGTGGAGTAAGTCAGATGAGAGCTGGATGAACTACCAGCAAATCATCATCAGCCTTGATAGAGAATGCAGAACTTGAGCCAATTAGAGAGCAGAGCTGGAAATTGATCAGCGTGTAAATGATAATGCTGGGGATGATGATGCCATTGTGTACAATGATGGGTCTGTAATCTGTGGTAATAAATCAGGGTGGGGCTTCTCTGCTAGAGTAAAGGGCAGAACCGTCGCTGAACATAGCGGGGCTTACATGATAACAACCTCCAGCATGAGAATGGAGGTAGAGGCAGTTACTGCTGCCTTAAGATGGCTGTCTGAGACTTTATTAACAAAGGCAGTTATTGTATCAGACTCACAATCCATGCTTCAAAAGGTCCAAAATGGTTGGCTTCGACACGAATGGAAAACCTCCATAGAAGCATCGAATCTTCAAGAACTGATATGGATCTACTGTCCTGGACATGCAGGGGTACGTGGCAATGAAAGGGCTGACAGACTAGCTTCAAGAGCACCCATAAAAGGTGCATTGGCCATGGATAAGGAAGAAATACTGAGGGCAATTCATGCTCGTCTATTAGAGAATGACACTGCAATCAATGAATCATCAAGGCTAAGATTGCTGGAATTAGGCATCAACCGTAAGACCAGCAGGGATGGACGTATGAGAGGACGCATCCGCCGTGTATACAACCAGTGCGCAACAGGAACAATTACCATTCATACCCTTCGACATTTGCTGAGGGGGACTGAGCACCTACGGGTTTGCCCGGAGTGCAATGACGTGGATTCTGATTCACAGAATTAGCATTAGCGTAAAATAAGGGGTTTTTTGAATGTCAAATCACGCCTAGCTATGAGAAAGAACGGTTTCGAATTTGCTATAATCGGGGAGATAAAGACATTCCCTTTTCATCAATACCACATACTCCACGATGCTGACAGCGTAACTAAGGTATTATTGAGAGGCTAGTCTTGCATTTTCGGCACAAATTTGAAAACCATAGCTTGGAGGGAGTGCGGAAAATATGCTTTTGACATATCAAATGCATTTTTTATGACATAAAACCTTGCTCAATCGATTCCTCGATGATCATTTAATAAAATAAGCTCAAAAGTAAAAAACCGATATGTTGTGCCTGAAACTCGATTTTCACTGCCGTGGATGCCCTTATCCAGAGCACCTCTTGATGTTGAACTGATTGCACCTGCTATTGTGCATATGTTTGGTGGTGAATTATAATTTAATTTTGTGACTATGTGCTGCAGAGCCATATGCTATGCTTCTATAATCAAGTTTGCCTCTAATCAAAGATTTATAGAACAACAGCCTCCTTCCCCAGATAAATACTAAGCCATGAAAAGGATTACTTGCAATCTACCAGATAGCACGATGAAGCCCTGATAAAACTGCATAATTTAGTCAAACAGTACTTAACAAAAGTTAATATAAAGTAATTGGGAAGGTGAAGGTCTGATGATGTTCTTACAATCCTTATGACATAAGGCAAGTGAAAGTCAATTACATATATCACGGGAAACTCCAAGCCTTTATACCCCTTCCACCTGAATTTTTGTTTTTTGTTGGTGTTTTTGTTTGGTTTTGTTTTGTTTTACTAGTTTTTGTTTGTGTGGTTTTTTTAACATACAAGCAAAATTGGTAATTTTGATTTGCCATACTTGTTTGGTTGTTCGTCCATCACGGGTGATGAAGACCACTCTGTTCATCCAATTATTTAAGAATATGTTAGGTTAGTCTATGGGTACGAAGGTGACTGAAGAGCCCGATGCGGGCCTGGAAAGATCGTGGACAGTGTGGGCAGGGAATGTTTGCTTCATGTGAAGGTTTTATTTCACGGTCCTTTCTAGCTTGTCTCCGCTGTTCCGCTGCTGCTCTTCTGGATGATTCGCATGCTGCTGCACCTTTACGAAGAGATGTGCGCCAAGCAGTTCGGTCTTGCGCAGCAGCTTCCCATGTGTCTGGGTTTATGTCAAAGGTTTTCAATGACGTCTTTAACGTGTCTTTGAAGCGCTTCTTTTGGCCACCATGGGAGCGTTTACCCTTCTGCATCTCACCATAAAAGAGTATCTTTGGCAGTCGATGGTCTGGCATGCGGACTACATGACCTGCCCAGCGAATTTGTGACTGCATCAGAATAGTATCAATACTAGGGATACCAGCTCTGTCAAGAACGGCGGTATCCGGGATCTTGTCTTGCCATTTGATGTTCATTATCTTCCTGAGACAGACTGTATGGAAGTGGTTTAGCTTCTTTACGTGGCGCCTGTATACAGTCCATGTTTCACATGCATATAGCAGCACTGGAAGCACCGCAGCTCTGTACACCTTCAGCTTTGTCTGTAGACTAATGCCACTTCGATGCCAAACGTTGGTGTATAGTCTGCCAAATGTGCCATACTTACAATGATTTGACAGATGTGATGCCGGCCACTTTCCCAAATCGGCAGTTATTCATCTTATTTGGAATTGAAAACACTATATATTCTAATTATAACCCATCAGAGGTTAAACGGGATATTTGTCATTATTAAATGAAAAAAAAGGACGGCTATCTATACCGACGCTGAATGTAAGGTCTAACTGCAAACGTTGTCATGTTTGCTGATAACCGCAAATTAATATTCTGTCTTGAAGAAGTAAAGAAATTCTTGGCTTTTTCCCATCCTGTTGTTTATGACTAAATATAGAATGCTTTGGACTATCACACCAGGAAAGTCCTGTATCTAATTATAAACTCAAACGTCATAAACGTCATTATGAAGTCAATGGTACCTGAAAGGAATTCAGCCAACGAGAGTGGAGCCAAAATTAACCGGAAACTCTTGCTGACATCTAATGGCTGAAATAGGCCAATCATATCTATATTTTCCAGGTTATTTCCCGAAACGTAAATATAACTCAATAACTTCTGGGGAATCTCGTACATGAAACAAGATGGCGTGAATCTTGTCGAATTAGTTTCGTTGAAGAAGAGTTCGTTGTTCCTTATTTCAGTAAATCATGGCTATGGCATCAAACTGTTTATCAGAAGGTAATTTTGATGTTTTGAATTTTTGTGTTTCAAAGAAAATATAGAAGGTTCAGTTTTAAGTCGAGAGATTGACATTCAAATTATTGGAGTAAATTATAATCCAGAACCCAACTCCCCCCATCCTTCTTCCCCCCCCCCCCCCCCAAAGTTTTCAAATTATTGGAGTAAATTATAATCCAGAACCCAACTCCCCCCATCCTTCTTACCCCCCCAAAGTTCACATTTAACGTTAATGTTTTCAAAGTTATTGTGAATAAAAGACTAAATGTTTATGATATTACGTTTAGACGATGAGATTATACTGAGTAATCTGTGCAGTAGTATATTTCCTAGGAAGCCCCCTTTATCAATAGACCAAACTTGCATTGATAAAATCCATCAACACACCTTGATAAAATCCATCAACACACCATTTTAATTAGGCCCTAGTCATCCAACAACAAAAATCTCATAACATAGCATCTCTAAATCAGTTTTAAAAAAAATAATATAAGAATACTAAATATAAATACTATAATAAATACTAAAAATGTTCAAATAATTCAGAAAAAAACACAGAAATAATGATAACAGAAAGAAACCTATCAAAACAGAGAATTACCTGAAAAAGAAGTAGGCCAGAAGATTCAGTAAGACAGGCAGAAGAAATCTTGATGACTATGAAAAACATCCAACAAAAAAGTTGCTAAGGATGCTGCTAGATTACTGAAAGAGGAAAATAAGGATTTACTAAAGAGGATTGAGACAGAAAAACAGATCATAAGCAGTAGAAAACAATCAAGAAGAAAAACAGACACAAGCAGGCAAGTGGAAGGAAAATATGGAAAATAGCATTGCAGATTACCATTTTATTGATTCCATAACCAACATAGTGAAAACATTCCTACAGAAAATTCAAACTGAACTATAAACCCATTTAAGCAATATAATAGAAAAACTGGAAGAATCTAGTATCAACAAACAAATAAAAATATAGTACGAGGGACGGTCAAAAAGTAATGCCTCGTAATTTTTAATTTCATTCAATAGGCAAGAAAACAGATAAAATTCACATTGAAATGTAGCCCCAAGTCTGAACTTCAAAAATTTATTTCTCAATGTAGTCTCCATTATTTATTACAGTTTTTGTCCATCTTCTCACAAGGGCATGTATCCCCGCACGGTAAAAATGTGTGTCCTTTTTCCTAAACCACTGGCATATGGCGCGTTTAAGGGTCTTGGTGTCCTCAAAGTGATGTCCGCGAAGATCTTCTTTCAGTGGCCCAAACAGATGGAAGTCAGAAGGTGCAAGATCGGGGATGTGGTAATAATGTCCAGCCAAATTCTGCAATCGCATCAATGGTGCCTTTAGCAGTGTGTGGTGTGGCATTATCTAAGCTTCTTCAAAGTTTCAATGTAACGGTCTGCATTCACCGTGTTTCCCTGTTCCAAGAAGTCGAGAAGAATCACACCCTTCTCATCCCAAAACACGGAGGCCATAACTTTTTCTACAGATGGTGAACTTTTGAACTTCTTTCTTGTCGGCGATGTTGTGTGATGCCATTCCATTGACTGCCTCTTGGATTCTGGTTAAAAAAAATGAACCCAAGACTCATCACCTGTCACAATATTCGATAAAAACTCTTCTCCTTCAGTTTCGTAACGGTGCAGGAGGTTGATGGCTATGGTTTTCCTTGTTTCTTTATGTCTGTCTGTCAACATTCTGGGTACCCACCGTGCACAAACTTTTGAATAACCCAGGTCTTTAATGATGTTCTGGACACTGCCTTTACTAATGGACAACATGGAAGAAAGTTCATCCAGTGTTACCCGACGGTCACCACGAATGATGCCATCAACTCGATGAATGTTGTGTGGAGTCACTGCGGTAGACAGACGGCCAGTCCGCTTTGTGTCAGCCATTGAGGATTGACCTACTTCAGCTTCGTCACAACGATGTACCCAACGTCGGACAGTGCTAACATCCACTGTTGAATCTCCATAAACATTCTTCAAACGTTCGTGGATGCGAATTGGGGTCTCGGCTTCAGCATTGAGGAATTCTATGACATAACGTTGTTTTAACAGAACGTCTTTGGCAGCCATTTTTAAACTGTTACAGTGGTGCCACCTGTTACTGAAACATGTAGTTAATGCTATACATTGCAGAAGAGTGTTTGAGGAATCCTGCTAAATTTACAAATTGCACACCGATGCAGTATTTACATACATAAAAAATAGGAGGCATTACTTTTTGACCTTCCCTCGTATATATAAGAGAGTAGTACATTATATTCAAATAAACCTACAAATTGAACAATGGAAGTACAGAACTCATACAGTAGAATTGTAGAAGCACACCAAAAAAATATGCCAGCATTATTAGGCATGACTAAACATTTTAAATGAATATTTACCATTCAAGTGACAAATCTCAATCCTCAACAACATTTCTCTATACCTGAACATAAAATCTTTTGAAACGATAACCAAAAAGGAGGAGTGGCATTTATGTTTTATAAAGCATACATAATAACTGACTGGGAATCTTTTGGAACAGAAAATTTAGAAGGAATACATTTAATTGTATCTAGTGAATTAGGGGAAATAAAAATCACTAACTTCTACTGTTCAATTGGAAATATAAACGATAGGGATCATACAGAAGTAAATAAGAGATTAAGCAATAAATCTATTGTAGTGGGAGATTTCAATGCTTGTTTAAATCAACAAGACACAACAATTGATATAAGCATTGTAACATCCAATCTTGCCAATACAAAATGGGAAATTATTGAGGATACAAACTCGGATCATCTGCCCATTGAAATGATAATAAATGACAAGCCAAACAAGATGAAGGAGAAACCAATGTTTCACTATAATAATGCAAATTGGATAGCTTTTCAAAATGAAATGGAAGAAATATCAATTAATAATATAGAAAATGAAAATGTTCATATATTTGCAGATAACCTGATGAGAGAAATATTAAAAATGGCTGTTAAACAAATAGCAAACTCTAATATGCCACAACACCTAAATCCACACCACATTAAGACAAAAAACGTGAATGCACAGTGAAATAAAAATCCAGTACCATGGTGGACAATTAAATGTACAGAAATACAAAAACAAAGAAAACAAGCCCTTCACAGATATAGAAAACAAAGAACAGAAGAGAATCTAGAGGAATTTTTAAAAAATCAGAAACGAATCAAACAAAATAATACTCAACAAAAAAAAATCACTGGAAACAATCTTGTCGAGCCCTAATTCCCAAAACACACACACACACTATTACAGATATGTGGAATAAATTAAAGGCTATTAAAGGCAGAACTAGACAAATGATAATACCTACTATAAAAAAACCCAGAAATAGCAGATACTGACAATCAAAAAGCAAATGTAATAGTCAGATACTACCATAATGTTAGTTCCATGAAAAAGCTAGGTCAGAATGAGAACTGTAGAAGAAAAAACTGATTACAAAACTCAGTGAAAATGTAACTGAGAATACTGAAGAGTTATCATATTTAAAAGCAGATATTACAATGAAGGAAGTGGAAAATGTAATGAAGGGGAAATAAACAAATACAGCACTAGGACATGATATTTTGAGCTATGAAATACTGAAACATATACCAAAGAGTACCTTAGGAATTGTAACATCTCTATTTAACAAAATTTGGAATGTGGAGAAAATTCTCTTACTTACTTACTTACATAGTCGTTCCCCTTCTACCAGAAGGTGTAGAGGTTTGGGAGAAAGAGCGCCAGACTATCCTATCGGCTGTCTTCCTCCTGGCCTGGTTCCATTCTAGTCCTCGGTCCTTCAAAGATTGTCTAATGTTGTTGTAACTGTCTGTTTTGTAACGGCCACCATAAATGTAACGTACTGTTTATGCGTGATGTGAAAGCTGGCAGAGTGAACGTGTCGTTTATCACCTGGACTATGTAATGTTGCGGAGTCGATGTAGGTCACCATAAATGTAACGGCCAGGAATGTAACGGCCACCAGAGTGAGGCACTGCCAGGGGTACTATGATCACTCACAGTAAACAGCGTACATGTTGTAGATCTGTGATATTGGTATTATGATGTGCTGAGTGTGGGTGTAGACGTGAACACGAATGCTTGAGGCTCTTAGTAAAGTCAATAATGCACCCATACACTCACATGCAGTAGTCAAAGATGAATTGAAGACTGCTGGCATGTTTCAAACATTTATTTACGAAACTGACAGTAGCATCAACAGGACAGTCAAATCGACGAGATCAAGGACTTCACATAGATAATAAATGACTGTTAAATGTCTGGTAATCAAAGGCTTGCATCATACATCAACGAGGACATACCCAAACATCATCTGTCCTAATGTTACAATATGTAATGTAGCTTCCGTACCATTGACTCAACG
Organism: Oreohelix idahoensis; assembly: GCA_024509875.1. Lineage (NCBI taxonomy): Eukaryota > Metazoa > Mollusca > Gastropoda > Stylommatophora > Oreohelicidae > Oreohelix > Oreohelix idahoensis. Next base: position 660,266 of record JAMPIV010006920.1, on the reverse strand, counting down.
CGTCAGGTACTTAATTAGCTCTGTCGTCCAACAAACGAGCTCCTAAATTGCGTAGCAATAATACATAAGGCTGTTATTCAACTGGCATAGCCCGCCAGGTATATTTCCTCTTGCTGAAAATATTGGCCGTAATACAGGGCCTCAATATGTAGACAGCTTTGTATCCTTTTTTAGCAGGCACGATCAAACCATGCTAAACATATATATACCGCCAACCTGCGGCATCCACAATAATTTATCATCATCATTAGGCTTCTGTTCACTTGAAAACATATAGTCTCATTTGGCTAGAACTAGAAGCAAAGAAGAAATTCTGTCTCTCAAGATCTGTGAGCTTCACTCACAGATAGGTAACTTCAAATGTTCTGCAGCCAAAGGCATAGTAATAAGAATGTCATTTACCTTCATACAGAATCTTCCGGATACACACTTAACAAAAAATCACTGGGGAAAACATTGACATTTCAGTCATATCGAAACTTTCCAATCCCCATGATGATATAGAGAAAAATCACAAACGGACATCATCGTCCGACAGCCCAGATCACAATCTAGATGACGGAAGTCACAGTTCGCGCTCAGAACTCTGCGCATGCCTAGACAGCATAAAACTGAGCATCGTTCAGACAGATCAACGACAACGATTGAAAGAAAGAGAAGATAACCCTTTAAACAACCTGTCATAGAAGTTAATACCCAATTATCCAACTTTGACCAACAAAGTTTTACAACAAAAGTATTAAATAGATTTACCTATATGACTCCGTCAAAAACGACAAAAGTATTAAATAGATTTACCCATTATGACTCCGTCAAAAACGACAGCAACAGACTACCGCACCCCCCGTATAAAAAAAATGATCCTTTTTTTTAAAAGTACATCAATGAGCAAGATACCACAAGCTCATGACACATGAATAATGTGCCAATGAAAGAATCAACCGGAGAGAATCAAATCATCTCACCAAATAATAGAAAATATCTTCGGGAAGGTACCATCAAAGAAACCTCAGTTGCTGGCGATACTAACAAAAATTACATAACTATCAAACAATTATGCAATAATATAATCATAGCAATGACCAATGACAATCTATCTCAAGAAGTCATATCAATATACAAATTACAATGTTATACCATTAATATATGTAATGGATGGACATGACCAAATTTGTTAAATTCCTTACACATTATCTAACAATAGAAGTATATTATATACAAATAAGTGCTGCGATTTCTTGAACAAAAGTAAGGTATGGCGTCATCATGGTTCTCACAAGCGCTCCGTACTTGGTACTAGTTTGCACTGAGAACAATATAAATGACATTAATTAGTAACATGCTATAATGCACTATAGTCACTACAAAATTATTTAAATATTATATGTGGCCATTTTAAAATTTTTCCATTTCCTTTTTTTTTTGGCCTTTATTTTATGTTAACCTTAACCTTCGACATTACACCAAAGACAGTAATAAAGAAAGAAAACAATCAGTTTACTAATCTAAGGTGAAACAAATGTATTAATGTATATTATGAACAGACATGAGTCTGGAAATGTATCATGAAATCTAGGACACAAGACTTAAGTGGAATCATGTGGGCATCTAGACAGTATGTCCGCCATCACATTATCCGAACCACGGATAGCCCGCACCGTGAAATGAAAAGGTTGAAGAGCAATAGCATATCGAGTAGATCTCGAGCTCTTCAAATCCTTGTTCTGCATAGCTGTAAGAGCTTTTTGGTCGGTTTCCATAATGAAATGCGCGCCTAGAAGGAATCTTTGTAGCTTAAGAATGGCCCAGACCATAGCTAACAATTCACGGTCTAGAACCGAATAGTTCCTTTCTGCCGCATTCAATTTCCTAGAGATATACATCACAGGATGCAGAGTTCCTGAATACTCCTGCATAAGTGCCGCCCCGATCCCAGTGGAAGAGGCATCACTACGAAGGACAAAAGTCTTATCAATCGATGGTAGTCGTAAGATAGGAGGAGATGAGAACAAATTCTTAATCTGATCCAATGAAGATTGGCATTCTTGGGACCAGCGCACCATATTAGGAGAACCTTTTTTCAATAAAGTTGAAAGAGGTGCCATAATGGAGGACAGATTCTTAATGAATCTTCCGTAGAATTGTATTAATCCCAAGAGACTACGTACTTGCTTTTTTGTTTTAGGAACGGAGATATTTAATATCTTAGAAATGTTTTGGTCCTCTGTCTTCAATAGACCATGACCAACACGATGACCTAGGAAAGAGATTTCACTAAACCCAACAAAGGCTTTAGAGGGTTTTGCAGTCAAATTATGCTCGCGTAGAGTAGACAGTAACTCATTTAAACCCGAATAGTGTTCTTCCCAAGTATCGCTGAAAAGACAGATGTCGTCCAAGTATGCGATGACGTCTGTACGATATGAGAGAATTCGACGCATCATGCGTACGAAAGTAGCTGGGGCGTTCATCAGCCCGAAAGGCATAAAATTCCATTGATACAAACCCCTAGGTGTTGAGAAAGCAGTGAAAGGTTTGGCGCGTTCAGTTAATGGAACTTGCCAATAGCCTTTCGACAAGTCAAGTTTAGTAAAGAATCGCGATTTAGAAAGTCTAGTAAGTAGATCTTCCAATACAGGCATAGGTTCAGCATCAAACTTCGTAACCTGGTTCAATTTGCGATAATCAACGCAAAGACGTATGTTATTGTCTTTCTTTCGAACAATAACCATGGACAAAGAGTATGCTGAAGTGGATGGTTCAATTATTTTCAATTGTATCATTTCATCCAATTCTTTCTCGACTTGCGCTTGGAAATGAATAGGGATAGGATATGGTCTTACTCTGATCGGATTATGATCAGTAAGTATAATGTCATGTTTGATAATATGTGTGTGTCCAGGAATGTCGGTAAGGACATCCTGAAATGATTGTAGCAAGGAAGATACTTGACGCTGTTCCTCAAAAGACAAATTAGAAGAAACCGAAACGTTTCTCCATGATTCCGTAGAATTGAGTGGAATCATAGGAAGAGGTAGATTAACATCTGAAAACTTTGTTTCCTCCTCCTGTATAACCGACAAGGATGAGATATGACCATGTTGGACTGGAGAATCGTCCGTCGCCTGGAAAATAGGCTGCAAATAGTCTGGTCGTTCAATAAATTCCGTAAGCATATTTATATGGAAGGTTTTATGCCTTCCATCAATATCGACAACATAGTCGACATCGGAAATTTTTGAGACTATTCTATATGGACCTTTCCATGCAATGAGAAGTCTGTTCTCCCTCGAAGGAAGTAAGACAAACGCTTTGTCTCCAGGACAAAGTTGACGTAGGCGTCTCTTCTTATTAGCGAATTGCCTCGCCTTTTCTTTGGCAAATTCGGAGGATGAAGTCGCTAACTTGCATGCTTCGATAATCTTATGCCTGAGAGCAATGACATACTCATATGAAGATTGAGTGTCATTGTCAATATTATCGGCAGTTATCAAATCGTGTAGCAAGGACATAGGACCGCGCGGTTGCGCGCCAAAAACAAGTTGAAAGGGAGAAAACCCTGTATGTTCGTTGGGGACCTCTCTATAGGCAAAGAGAGCTGCGGGTAAAACCCTGTCCCAATCCTGAGGATGATCCTCAGTAATCTTGCCAAGTAAGTTCTTAAGTGTTCTATTAAGACGTTCAACTAACCCATTAGACATTGGGTGATAAATACTACTGAGAGACCTTTTAATATCTAGGATAGACATCACCTGCGACATAGTGTCTGATATCAATTGAGTACCATGGTCTGACAATATTTCTCTGGGAAAACCCAAACGAGAAAATATTAGCCAAAGAGTGTCTGCGATATCGGCAGTAGATATACTCTTTAGAGGTATAGCCTCTGGCCAACGTGTGCACATGTCGATGCATGTTAGGATGAATTGATGTCCTCTGGCTGACTTAATCTTAAAAGGGCCAATAATATCTATTGCCATCTTCTGGAGTGGTCGAATAGGAATGTCTGCAGCCTGGATAGGTGCAGTATGTCGTGGACCTCTAGATTTGACTTCTTGACAAATCTTACAAGATCGGCAATAAATTCGTATGTCTTTGTTTACGAATGGCCAAAAGAAAGCCACTAGAACTCTCGACTTAGTGCGAGAAAAACCCATGTGTCCAGCACACTGAGAATCGTGTGCATGTTGAAAAATTAAGGCTCTCATACTTTTGGGCACAAGAATTTGAGAGTGCATAGATTTGTCTGAGTGTTGTACCATACGTACTAGTATACCATTCTTCATAGTGATATACGATTTGTGAATTGTATTTTGATTCGGATCCCCGTTTTTAGCAAAAAGAAAGTATTTATTTAGCGAAGAGTCTTCTTCTTGTAGTTTCACAAACGAGTCATGTGAAATCACCAAGTGATCATCTTGGCTACCAACTTCATTACTATCATTAGATGAAGTTGAGAGAACAAGAGCTTGTGCTCTTGTTACAACCACATTGGCTGTTTGGATATTCTGTTTCTCCCATGCAGCAATTTGCTGCGGGGTACATTCCTTAACCCCGTGAATACGACCGATTATAAGATCCGCAATAGGATTAGGAAGAAGACATGCGTGAACATCTCCTGTAAGGAAGGGAGTATCCATGTGGATGATAGCAGTAGGATATATTTCCAAAGATCCACCAAATGTCACACACTTAACCACCTTCCCCGTGGCATAGCAAGGATCTATAAGGGATTGCCTAACCCCAATAGTAGTACATCCAGAATCAAAAAGTACTGAGACTGGATTATCATTCACTAGACCTCTATTTAAAATAAGAGATCCTTTCCCGTCATACGCAACTGTAGCGGGAAGAGGGTGACCACAAATTAGGGTAGATACTGTAGATGGCTCAAACAATGTTGAGCATTGGGGGCACTTAGCTGCTCTCCCAAAATCGAAAGCAGAGCCAGTGATAGCATTAGAGTTTCCACTATCGTTCACTTGACCATAGGCTTCCTGAGACTCATGTTGTACAGCGTTTGCCTGATGATAAGATTTCCTTTTGTTATGTCTAGGTCTGCTGTGATTATTATTTCCCCTGTAATTATCATTATATTGCCCATCATAACCATTATTCTGGTTTGCATCACAGTTTCCATAACCATCATCGTAATATTCTTGACGGCAAGGATAATTATCTCGAGAAGAGAAACTCGGATAGTTTCTATTGTGATAACCTTTGCGAAAGTGTCTAAAATTGTTAGACCCAACATTACGAGGACTATCAGCTCGTCTCCAATTCTTTGAAGAAACCCACTGTGTGATGGATTGCTTTGATATTGAGTGTAATTCTGATTACTCTTCTTATTAAAGTTTTGCTTAGCACCTTGAAATTTACGATTGTAATTAGAGCCATATGGTGCTGCCGAAGCAACTGGCAACCCTTCTTTCACTTTAGAATTGCTAACTGTAGCATGGGGATGCGCAGTTACGTACTGGCAACAATATTCCTCCATGTCTTTTATGTTTTAAGGTTTACGCTCATGAAGAAAAGCAAGAAAAGATTCGTTGACCGATGACATAACCTTGTCTCGAAGTAATAAGTCCATTAGGCCTTCATATGTTTTTTCAGTCTGAGACAACTCAATCCAACGTGTGAATGTACGACGTATCTTTATAATAAAGTCAGAGAAATCCACTCCATTTTCTGGCAACATTGTCTTAAGACGAAGACGATAATCTTCTTCTTTTAGTTGATATCTTTTAAGCAATGCTGCTCTGACAACATCATAGTTGGTCCTATCATGTTCCTCTATTGTTATAAGAGTAGTTACTGGTTCACCTGAAAAAAATTCCATCAGTTGTTTGACATATTTTTCCTTTTTTATTTTATGCGTATCGCATAAAAATTTAAATCTATCAAGATAATCCGTTATATCGTCCTTTAAAGGATTGAAATGAGGTAATTTGATCTTATTAGACTTCTCCTTTGTCGTATACAAAGTTGCTTGATGAGCACCCGCATTCATCAATTTCAATTTCTCTAACTCCAAAACCGCGAGTCTTTCATCATGTTCCCTTTTTGCTTTTCTCTCTTCAGCCTCAGCTTGAAATTTTCTCTCCTCAGCAGCAGCTTGAAATTTTCTCTCCTCAGCAGCAGCTTGAGCTTGAAGTTTTTTCTCCTCAGCAGCAGCTTGAGCTTGAAATTTTTTCTCCTCAGCAGCAGCTTGAAACTTTCTCTCCTCAGCAGCAGCTTGAGCTTGAAGTTTTTTCTCCTCAGCAGCAGCTTGAAATTTTCTCTCCTCAGCAGCAGCTTGAGCTTGAAGTTTTTTCTCCTCAGCAGCAGCTTGAGCTTGAAGTTTTTTCTCCTCAGCATCTCTTTGTTGCTGTATTCTTCTATCTTCAGTTTCTCTATCCAACTGCATTTGTATCCTTTTCTCTTCAGCCTTCTGTGCCTTGGCATATTGAGCAAGTGCGAATTCTTCTAACTTCTCACCTGTCTTCCCAAGGGCTTTCCCTTGTTCAATAAAGACGTCTAGTGTAGACATTATGTCTAACTATGTGAGATCAGACCTGAAAAATTAAATAAATTACTTATCCCACTTTGATGGGAGACAAGTCTGTAATACTAGACTTGTATACTCACTTCACTTTATTTCACTCTCTTTGAGAGACAAGTCTTAAATCAAAGACCTTGTATAGTTACCTTGTTTCTCTATAATATTATCATTATAAGTAACCTTTATCTGAAAAGTGTATGATATTAATACTAATAGTCAATGATCAAGTATATCTATAGACTGTATGACAACAATGTATTACATTAATAAATACAAAGACAAGAATACAAAACAACAACCGAAAACGTTCACAGAAGTCAAATAATAAATAAAGCTTAACTGAATCTAATGTTGTAAAATTTTACAATGATAACTGTGAAAATTAAACAAATGACAACACTGTTATAAACAAAAAGGTGTATAGAAATAAATGAAAGTAAGGAAAGACGAACAGATACAAACAAAACAAATCGTAAATCAAAGAATGGAAAAAAATAACGAAAACAACACTAACACATCTCATCACAGCTAAGAAAAAAACTGAAAAGTAGCAACACAGGTTGCTCGCAGTTTCCACTGGGGAAATATGCGTAATCCTACAGAAAACGCTCATGATAGAACCTCTATCACGTGGTATCTTCTATCGGAGTCTCCTTACCCAACCAGCCCGCTGAAATACACACTAAATAAACATGTAAACGAAAACATGTATACACAAAACATTTATTACACATAAGGGAGGGAAACCCGAGGCCTGTAAACAGTAAATTAATATGAAACAAATATAAAGGTATGTTATCAGGCACTCGCAGGAAATAAAGAAGTAGAACACCAGACAACAGAAAAACAACAGTGCATACACAAAACATGCATGGCATATATAAATACACAATATGTAGAATGTGTTTAGAGGAAGGCTCAGCTTTACACAAAATAAAGGCACAGTTTACACACTAAAACCGGCCACTTATCTTTTAGCACAATCCTCAATAGCCGCAAAGATGCAATATAATGCGGTACTACTGTCAACAACAATGGTAGACGATCCACCGTTGAAGGTCACCGTAACTTCATAACAGGCAGTGGTCTCCAAAGTGTAGCTACAAAAATCATACTCGACACCAGTTGAGACTAGAAAATCCAACGTCGATATGTTTGTAGAATGTAGTGTAAACAACCAGTGGTACTGTTTGGATTCGGCCTATACTGCTTGATAGAAATACAACAGAAGTGATTGCGTCATTAATAGGCTGAACTGCCCATGGAGGACTTCTGGTGTCGTGTATTGTGGTTCGCACTATTGACCTGCCATTGAAACATCATTTTTTGATGATGCGTAGATGGCAGAGCGGATAGTGTGATTCGCTTGCATGGCTAGGCGGGTTGTCGCACGGAAGGTCCAGTGTTCAAATCCTGGGTAAGCCACTCATGTCTGTTGTTTTTCTGTTGTCTGGTGTTCTACTTCTTTATTTCCTGCGAGTGCCTGATAACATACCTTTATATTTGTTTCATATTAATTTACGTTCTTAGGTTGACAGGTAACGATGTGACTTGATAGCTCAGAATGTAGTGTAAACAACCAGCGGTACTGTTTACAATCTTAGGTCGACAGGTAATGATGTGACTTGATAGTCCAGATATATTGACATCTTTTGTAGAACTCCAGAAATGTATAACAATGTCACTTCAATTCCGTAGCAGTTGTGGTCCATGTAGCAGTAACACAAAAATGCCAACGCCAGTGTTTATGTGAGTCAGCTCAGTTGTTGACCTATTTGCCACTGTCTTGAAAATGTAGAAAACCCACAAATCTGGTCCACCATAAATGTAACCGTCTGTTTTGTAACGGCCACCATAAATGTAACGTACTGTTTATGCGTGATGTGAAAGCTGGCAGAGTGAACGTGTCGTTTATCACCTGGACTGTGTAATGTTGCGGTGTCGATGTAGGTCACCATAAATGTAACGGCCAGGAATGTAACGGCCACCAGAGTGAGGCACTGCCAGGGGTACTATGATCACTCACAGTAAACAGCGTACATGTTGTAGATCTGTGATATTGGTATTAAGATGTGCTGAGTGTGGGTGTAGACGTGAACACGAATGCTTGAGGCTCTTAGTAAAGTCAATAATGCACCCATACACTCACATGCAGTAGTCAAAGATGAATTGAAGACTGCTGGCATGTTTCAAACATTTATTTACGAAACTGACAGTAGCATCAACAGGACAGTCAAATCGACGAGATCAAGGACTTCACATAGATAATAAATGACTGTTAAATGTCTGGTAATCAAAGGCTTGCATCATACATCAACGAGGACATACCCAAACATCATCTGTCCTAATGTTACAATATGTAATGTAGCTTCCGTACCATTGACTCAGCACGTCAGGTACTTAATTAGCTCTATCGTCCAACAAACGAGCTCCTAAATTGCGTAGCAATAATACATAAGGCTGTTATTCAACTGCAATAGCCCGCCAGGTATATTTCCTCTTGCTGAAAATATTGGCCGTAATACAGGGCCTAGATTACTGTGAAACCTTTTTTAGCAGGCACGATCAAACCATGCTAAACATATATATACCGCCAACCTGCGGCATCCACAATAATTTATCATCATCATTAGGCTTCTGTTCACTTGAAAACATATAGTCTCATTTGGCTAGAACTAGAAGCAAAGAAGAAATTCTGTCTCTCAAGATCTGTGAGCTTCACTCACAGCTAGGTAACTTCAAATGTTCTGCAGCCAAAGGCATAGTAATAAGAATGTCATTTACCTTCATACAGAATCTTCCGGATACACACTTAACAAAAAATCACTGGGGAAAACATTGACATTTCAGTCATATCGAAACTTTCCAATCCCCATGATGATATAGAGAAAAATCACAAACGGCCATCATCGTCCGACAGCCCAGATCACAATCTAGATGACGGAAGTCACAGTTCGCGCTCAGAACTCTGCGCATGCCTAGACAGCATAAAACTGAGCATCGTTCAGACAGATCAATGACAACGATTGAAAGAAAGAGAAGATAACCCTTTAAACAACCTGTCATAGAAGTTAATACCCAATTATCCAACTTTGACCAACAAAGTTTTACAACAAAAGTATTAAATAGATTTACCTATATGACTCCGTCAAAAACGACAGCAACAGTTGTCCTCCCAGTGGACTCTGGGTCGTCCTGGGAGTCTGGATCCCTGGCTCTTTGTTTCCCATGCTTGTCGTGGTAGCCGATCTTCTCCCATTCTGCAGACATGGCCAAACCATCTTAGTTGGGACTGTTCTACTTGGGTCTGCAGGGGGGGAATTTAGGCCTTGATGTATCGTCTGGTTGCGGACTATGTCTCTACTTGTTACTTCAACCACCTTCCTCAGATACTTCATTTCTGAGGTTTGGATCTGGCTTTTGTGGGTTGTAGTCATTGCCCATGACTCGCATCCATATGTCAAGACTGGGACATAGGTGGAGCGGTATACAGCCATCTTCGTTTTCTTACCAACCTCTCTCTTGCTGAGGAATCCTCGATTTATGGCCTGAAAAAGTCTCCCAGCTGCTGCTTTTCGAGTGGCCAACTCTTCTTTAATGCCTCCCTTTCAGTCTATAATAGCTCCAAGGTATTTAAAGTGGTCGACCTGCTCCCAGCTTAATCTGATGTCTTCTTTCTTCTAGTGATATCACCATGGATTTTGTTTTAGAGCTGCTTATGACCATCCCTGTCTTCTCCAGCTCTTTTTTCCAGACTTGCAGGTTGGATTGGAGATGTGCCTCTGATTTAGCAATCAGGGCAACATCATCAGCAAATGCCAGCTCTGAAATACAGACCTGTCTCATCTTCCAGTACCCCACTGAATAATTTCTTATTCTCTCCTTACATGCCTTGATGACATCGTTCATGAGGAGTATGAAAAGATAAGGTGACAGGATATCACCTTGTCTTACACCAGTGGTGGTCTTGAACTCTTCTGACTTATGGTTTGCTGTCCTCACATAATTTCTGCAAGACTTGTAGAAGCTCTGTATAGCATGAATCAGAGGTGCTGGAATGTTCATCCTTGCCAAACAGTCCCAAAGTTTGCTCCAGAGGACCCTGTCAAACGCCTTTTCCAGATCTATGAAACAAAGATGGATCTCACTCTTATACTCAAGGGCCTTTTCACTCAGCTGTCTGAGTGTGAAGATTAGGTCTTGAGTACTTCAGTTAGCTCGGAATCCGTGCTGGACCTCATCCAATTGTGGCTCAGCTAGGTGTCAGAGTGGAGAAAATTCTCAAGACATGGAAAGTGGCAGTAGTTTTTTCCATACTAAAACCAGAAAAAAATGATCATGATGCTAGTTCATACAGACCAATTTCCTTAACTTCCCATCTAGGTAAAATATTAGAAACCAAAGTAAATAACAGATTAAAGTTTTATTTGGAAAAGAATAAAATATACAGCCCAATAAGTCTAAAGAAAACAAATGTGCTGAGTCAGGATGTGGGTGCTGCACCAGTTATCACTATCGACAACTATGAATTGGTAGTGGTACACCACTTCACATACCTGGGGTCTACCATCAATGAGAAACTCTCTCTGGACACAGAAATTGACATCCGCATTGGCAAAGTTGCAGCTACCTTTTCTCGTCTCAAATCGCGTGTTTGGGGAAACTCCAAACTCACAACAAAGGTCAAAACTGTGGTATATAATGCCTGCGTCACCAGCACACTTCTATACGCCAGCGAGACATGGACAACCAATGCTGAGCAAGAAAGAAGGCTCAATACCTTCCATCTATGGTGTCCTGTTTAGTATAAATTATGATACGCATCTGTAAATTTGTGTAACTGTTATTGTACTGTTACAATGTTGGGATTTTATTTTATTGTACTTTCTTGTTATTTTATTATTTAAGTAACATTTAGGATACGTGTGAGAATAAATAGATTAACTATGGAAGAAGAGAGAAAGGAAGGGCAGAATGTTAGACGGGCCTGCGTGACCAATTCTAAACCCTTTGAAAATAAAGTTCGTTCGTTCGTTCGTTCTATCTATCTATCTATCTATCTATCTATCTATCTATCTATCTATCTATCTATCTATCTATCTATCTATCTATCTATCTATCTATCTATCTATCTATCTATCTATCTATCTATCTATCTATCTATCTATCTATCTATCATCTATCTATCTATCTATCTATCTATCTATCTATCTATCTATCTATCTATCTATCTATCTATCTATCTATCTATCTCTGATAATGTTTGTACTTTTCAACATATGTTATGTCATGCTTATAAGTAATTAATGTTAATATGAGTGTGCTATATTATTATTTTACTTTACAACGTTGAATTCCTTGAATTTGATATGTAAAATGCATCAATGAGAGAAAGGAAGGGCCTTCCCATCTAACCCCTGAAAATAAAGTGTCTACACCACATCCTCAGTATTTCCTGGAAAGAAAGTGACAAATGTCGAGGTGTTGTCACGTGCTGGCCTTCAAAGCATGTATACACTGCTTAGACAGCGCGGTCTATGCTGGCTTGGCCATCTCCGCCTCATGGAATATGGTCGCATCCCGAAAGATATCTTCTATGGACAACTGGCCGATGGCAAAAGAACAGTTAGGCGACCCCGCAGCTGAGATTCAAAGATGTGTGCAAGAGAGACATGAGGGCACTGGACATAAATCCAGCAACCTGGGAGGATGAAGCTGCCGATCGCACCAAGTGGTGATGCTATCTACGGCGCCACCTCAGATTGGGCGAAAAGAAGCTCACACAACAAGCAGAAGAGAGGAGAAAATGTTGAAAGGAACACCAGGAAAATAAGCAGCTAAGGTCTGTCACATCTGGAGAGCAACAAAAACAACAACCAAAAAGCTACAGACTTTTATAAACGGGTGCTTGCGTAGAATAGAAGGACTGAAATGGTATGACAAAGTCACAGATGTGGAATTGATGACAAGTGCCAGTGGAACAAGAGCTGAGAAGAAGATGCTGGCGATGGATAGGACACACATTGAGGAAACCTGTTGATAGCATTACAAGGCAGTCCTTGTTCTGGAATCCACAGGGAAAGAGAGGCAGAGGTAGACCAAAAAACACATGAAGAGGAGAACTGGATAATGAGGTGAAAATGATGAGGAAAACATAGAACTTGAGCGGATGGCACAGGACAGGAAGACTTGGCATGTGTTTGTTGAAGGCCTTTGCTCCTCGGGGAACTAAAGGGTATTGATGATTGATGATGATGTCTGTCACCTCAGGGGCGTATTCCCATAGTCAGTTATGACTGAAGGAGCTATTATTATTATAAAATATACAGCCAGACTCAATCAGGAATTAGAAGGGATAGAGCTATGGATCAGATAATGTAAATGGAACATGAAATCAAATTAAGATTTCAAAAGAAAGGAAAAACTGTGACAGTATTCCTAGACATAGCTAGGGCCCAGAATGAATGCTGTAACATCAAAAAGATAGGAATTACAAGTAGTGTATAAATACTTAGAGAACTTTCTTCAAGATAGATATTTCATAGTGTCACGGGATTGCATCCACTGCTCTGCAGTCCAAAAATGGCCAAAATTTAAAGTATACAGTGAGGGTCTTCAAAGTACCTTCGCTCAGAGTTGTAAATAGAAGGATGGTGCTTCTATTTTAGGGAGTCCTCACAGAATTTTCAGAAATCAAGCACAACGCTAAGATCATCTAAGCAGTCATGAATTTATTATCTGCCCACTCCTTCTATGAGGATAAAGATATATTTGCTCATTTCTGAGCCCCCAACTGAATTATTCAGTAAAATATTACTTTAGTAGCTCTGTTGTGTTATATATTTAAAATAACTGGTTCATATGTGTGCACTTCACTCTGAATTAATTAAATCAACTATCAGTTTGTATTTATATATAACAGATTTAATAATCAATTATTGCTTAACAAGAGTAAATAAATAAATAGGTTTAGGAAATTGACAATATGGAATTTTTTTCCTCACAGAAAAAAATAATCATAAAAGTTGTTTGTTTTTCGGCAGTGTGAGTTTGTTTGCTGTCTCTTCTCTTCGATCCTTAACCACCGACCGTCAAAGCAGTCAGTGGCCATCACGCCTAGTGGCGTCTTGTAGGGCAACAACAAATTGATTCCACTTTGCACGGTCGGTGGCCATCCTTCGTACAGTGCCCCAACTCTGGTTCATACTTTGCATCTCAGCCTCCACAGTCCTCCGCCAAGTTGTTTTTGGTCGGCCTCTCTTTCGCTTTCCTTCAGGGGTCCAAAGCATAGCTGTTCTTGTGATGGCATCGGGGTCTCTTCTGAGGACATGACCAACCCAGCTCCAGCGTCTGCCAGCTATGATGGTATGCATGTCCTCTTGCTTGCTACGAGTAAGCAGATCTTGGTTGGTGATGGTATTCGGCCAAAAGATTCCGTGAATTTTTCTTAGGCATGTTGTGTGAAAAGAGGACAATTTTGACATTTCCTTCTCTGTGACTCTCCAGCATTCCGCACCATAGAGAAGCACAGAAAGCACGCAACTCTGGTATAATCTTAATTTTGTGCTTGTGCTGTATTGGGAGGACTTCCAGATGTTATTTAGGCTAAAGAAGGCTGTTCTTGCCTTATTCATGCTGATGTTGATGTCTTTGCCTGCCCCACCGTCTGGTGTTACTATGCTTCCTAGGTATGTGAAGGTATCTGTCTGTACCAGTTGCTGATTCCTTACTGATATGGGCTCAGGGTTGCTCACATTGAGCGTCATGACCTCAGACTTCTTTAAATTGATGTTCAAGCCCACCTGCTGGCTAAATTTATTAAGTCTATTCGTTTTTTCCTGGATGTGTTGATGTGAATGTGCCAGCAGTGCAATGTCATCTGCATATTCCAGATCTTCCAATGTTGAAAATGTAGTCCATCTTATTCCTCTTGGACTGCCCTCTGTTGTCTGGCGCATCACCCAGTCTATGACTGTTAAAAATAGAGTGGTTGATAAGGGGCATCCCTGTCGTACTCCTGTCTTCACCTCGAAGGTTAGGTTGCTCTGCCCAACACTACACGTAAAGTTGGCATAGAGGCTTTTTATGATTGACACTATGCAGCTTGGAATTCCATAAGCCCTCAGTATTTTCCATAAACTGTCCCTATGTATGCTGTCAAAAGCCTTTTCAAAATCAACAAAATTTATGTAAAGCTGTCTTTGCCATTCTGAGCACTGCTCTATAATGTTCCTGAGAGTGAATATATGGTCTACACATCTTCTGTTCTTTCTAAATCCTGCTTGTTCTTTCCTCAGTTTGTAGTCTACTGCCTTTGAAATTCTCTGTATAATTATCCTGCCTAGTATTTTGCTGGGAACTGAGAGAAGAGTGATTCCTCTCCAATTATTGCAGTCTGCAAGATCTCCCTTCTTGGGCAATTTGACAATTATTCCTTTGTTCCACTCTGATGGTGTTGTCCCCGTTTTCCACACTTGTGCAAATAGTGGTTCTAATAGTTCTGCTGCTAGCTCAGGGTCTGTCTTAAATAGCTCTGCATTTAAGTTATCATGGCCCGGAGCTTTACCGTTCTTTAACCCTTTGATTGCTGTGATGATTTCTTCTTTTCGTGGAATGTCTGTATTTACATCTAGATCGTTTTCAGCCTCAGGAACATTCAATTGTGTCTCTGGTATTTCCTTGTTCAGAGTTTCTCTGAAGTGCTCTGCCCATCTTGTTTCCTGTCCCTCTGCTGTCTTAATGAGATTTCCTTGCTTATCTCTTACTAATGTAATATTGTTTGCACCTTGTTTTCCGCTGATGAATTTAGTTATTTTGTATACTGTGCTTTGTTCATTTCTCAGTGCTGCCTCTTCTGCCTGTTTTGCAAGATCGTCTAGGAAATTCCTTTTGTTGGCTCGGGCTTGGCGTTTAACTTCCCTGTCCAGTTGACTGTACTGTTCGCTATATAGTTGCTTTAACCTGGGGGACTTCGCTTCTGTTTTCTTTCTTTTCATTTCCTTTCTCATCTTTATGGTGTTTAGTGTTTCTGGTGTTATCCAGTCTTGCTTCTTCCTTTCCTGGAATCCTAAGCATGATTTGCTACTTTCCTTATATATTGTTGAAATGGTGTTAAAATTCTGGTCTATATCATCAGTCAATGTCTTTTCCTGGCTTTTGGCAAATTGATATCGTTTCTTAATGTCGGCCGCAAAAGCTTTTCTGGTAAGGGGGTCCTTCAATTTGCTGATGTCAAACCTTTTCTGTGTAGTTACAGTTGGTCCAGCCCTTCTTAGTTTCACTTTCAGTTTTGCAACTACTAAATGATGATCGCTTCCCACATCTGCACCTCTTCTTACCTTCACATCTTGTAATGCATGTCTCCATCTACCGTTAACCATGATGTGGTCTATCTGGTTTCTGTCCCGACCATTTGGTGATTCCCATGTTAACTTGTGAATTTCCTTATGTGGGAAAAGTGTTCCTCCAATGACCAGGTTGTTTATGCTACAGAAACTTATTAGCTTATCCCCATTTTCGTTTGCTATTCTGCTGCCGCATTTCCCCATTGTTCTTTCATTATATGTATTGTGTGTACCAACTTTCGCATTGAGGTCTCCCATTACTATAACAAGATCATATCTAGGTGTGTCCTCCATTTCTTTCTGCAGTTGTTGATAGAATTCATCCTTGACCTCCTCATCGCTATCATTCGTTGGTGCGTAGCATTGTATTATTGTAGTGTTGGTGAATCTCCCTCTCAATCTCAATCGTATCAGTCTGTTGTTGATGGGTTTCCATTCCAGTAATGTCCTTTCTATCCCTTTCTGTAGAATAATGACTACGCCTTCACTGTGCTGTCCATCCTCTCTTCCAGAGTAAAGTACTGTTTCTCCTTTTGCTGTTTTAACTTTTCCTGCCCCTGTCCATCTGCTCTCGCTTATCCCCAGGATGTGTAACCTATAGTTTCTCATTTCTGCCGTGACCTGTCTTAGTTTACCTGTCTCGTACATTGTCTTGACATTCCAAAATCCTATTCTTGTATCCTGTTTTGCGGTCAGGACATCCGTTTTCATGTCAGTGGCTTCCTTTCGGCTTTCACCACTGACAATCATACGAGCCACAGACTCCGAATGTCCATCCCGCAGCAAAGTTTGTTCATTTGATGTTGTTTCCGTAACTTCATTATTTTTTTTACATAGACAGGGGTGTCAGCCCTATGCTAAAACCCCCAACCTGGAGGACCAGGGTACCAGCTTTTGTCTGACCCCTACCCACACAGACCAGTGCAGCTTGGTTGAACCTACCAGGAGTAAAACTCCCACTGGCATAGCTCTGGGGATTGTCAGGGTACGCAAGCTGCCATACCGCTACAAGGTATAGGTACCATTGATGGCAGTTTTGTTTGCTGTGGCCTGATTAAAATCACTTAACTGGCCAAATGTTGAAAATGGTTTGCTGACTGCTCCATCAGTCATCCACTTCTTTGATGAGGGCACATCTCAGGCATTGTTGCAGGGGTAACCGCACTGAATGTCACGGCAATGATCTTCACAACCCATCGAAGGCAGGCATCTAGTGTAGACCACAAGCTCTTGACCCACAAATTCATACCAAACTGGCACCACACACTTTGAGGAGAAATAAATGTCTCTGCTAAATATTAATTTTCTGACACTAGCCGGGCGCCTTCCCGCTGTCAATTCCACTGACCCTTTTCTTTTTTTTCTCAGTGATTTTACCCTCCCTGAGTATCAATGTTAAACCCAGTGGATTGGATAAAAAATCATCGTTAAACCTAGTTAATCTGATGAAAAAATTTGATTGGACAGCGGAAAAGGACCCTTGCATGATTTAAACATGTTTAAATATACACATAAACTTATTTAGAGGTTAACATAGCATTTCTGTACATCATACTTTCATCATCCACACCCAGCTGCACTTGGAGCCCGGGGCTACCTCTGCTTTTGGTTCCCTGTGAGAGAACCTGCACGATGCAGTCACCAGCGCATGCTGTGTTGGTTCATAAATCAATCACTTTCATATGCTGAGGTTGCCTGTGTCGTGTAAACCTGTACAACCACCAGCAAGTTAAACATATCAAATGTAAAATATAAAAATGATAAAATGTACAGCTTTCCTTGAGTTTTTTTGGGAATAAAACTTTACAGATGTCTGGCACTGGAAATGTTCCATATAATGTCGGGCCACGGTTATGAGGCCGTCTTACAGTAGACAGGGCATTAATGTTAGTTATAATCCCACTATTATCCAGTATGTAGGTTCCGAGGACTTTGTGGTTTCCAGTATTATAAATTTGAGTTTTCTTTCTGGTTAATCTCAGAAGATCCTCAATACATGGTCTTGTCCTCACTATTGGAATCCTGTTTTTCTTTGGTCCTGGCTTGTCTGATATTGTCGTCTTGACTCAATGGAACACAGTGCTGGGGTCTAAAGTTCTGGCCCATTATAAGTGACTATTCTCCGATCAGAAGTCTATTTTAATATATTTCATCTAAACCAAACATATTCGAATGTCTGACTTGTATAGGTCTTCAAAGCTAACAAATGTATATAATTATCTTCAAAAACAAAGAAATAAAGTATATAAATGGATGAATAAATGGGGATTTCACTTAAATGTGAATAAGACAGTAGGAATGATCTTCAGTAAATTTAGGATTAGAAATAGACAGTTCACATAAACTTACAAGGGCAACTAATTAGTACAGTCCAAACCACACAATACCTAGGAATGACACTAACCAACAACTTAACTGGAACAAACACATAGACAGACTGGTAGAATCTTGCAGAGGACTAACTAACATGCTAAGATATTTGAAAGGTCATGGATGGGGTGCAAGCACTAAGACAGTGATCATGTTCTAAAAAATTTTCATTAGTGGCGAAATTGATTATGGAAGCATAGTATATGACTCAGCATAGTCACAAGATTAAATCCCAACTAACATAATTACCGATGTATGTTACGTCGGTTGGTCACACTCAAAATAGTACCTCGCGCCAGAAAAAAAAGTGCGCAACGCACGGTGTGCCACTTGCGTGGCGTGGGTGTTATATAAAACAAATACTTTGGTTTTATTTTTTTTTTTATTCTTTCACGAAATTAGTAGAGCTTGACAAAGAAGAAGTGCATAAAAATTGGTGTGCATGAGCCCTCACCCAGTGTACAAATCATGAAAGTTTTTTGTTAAAACCACTTATTTTAGGGAACACTCGTTGAAAATCCACGCTTTTTCACACGAAATGTTGTCATCAAGGAACTTTTAAATTGAATCTAAAATAACATAATTCTCGCAGTGTACGTTGGTCACAGCTGAGGAATGTAACCGTGTTGAAAAATTGTATTGTATCCATTATATATACTGTCCCGAAAATAGTTACAATCATCAAAGAAAAGCGTTCAAATTATGTGTTCATGAACAGTTTGATTACACAGTATAATGGATAGAAACCAAAAACACTCTAAGAATGTACTTCTATCTGGTCATCTAGGAACGGTAACAGCACACTATTATTAAAAACCCATCAAGTTTGACGGGTTATTGCTAGTTAGATAGAATTCAACATCAAGCATTATGTACAACTGCGTGTGCAATCAAATCAACATCAAGGAGTGCTCTGGAGGTGGCCTCCGTTTGGAACTTCGGAGAAAGGAACTAAGAAGGTCATGACACTCAACGTGGGCAATCCTGTGCCCATAACAGTAAGGAACCAGAACAGAGATGGTTGCAATTCTGATAACAATAAGGAACCAGAAGCTAGAACAGACAGGCACATTTACGTACCTAGGACGGATAGTAACACCAAACGGCAGAACAAGCAAAGACAACAACAGAATGAATAAAGCGAGATCAGCCTTTGCTAGTCTCAACAACATCTAGAAGTCTTCCCAGTACAGCACAAACACCAAATTAAGTTTATATGAGAGATTTGTACTTTCTTTGCTTCTCTATGTTGAGAAATGTCAAAATTGTCCTCTTTCCACACAATCTGCCTAAGGAAAATTCTCAGAATCTTTTGGCCTAATACCATCACCAACTAAGAACTGCTTACCTGGAGCAAACAAGAGGGCATGCACACCATCACAGCTGGCAGACGCTGTAGTTGGGTAGGCCATGTGCTCAGAAGAGACCCTGATGCCATCCCAAGAACAGCTGTGCTATGGACCCCTGAAGGAAAGCGAAAAAGAGGCAGACCAAAAACAACTTGTCAGAGAACTGTGGAGGCCGAGATGCAAAGGATGAATCAGAGCTGGGGCACTGCATGAAAGATGGCCGCCGACCGAGCAAAGTAGAAGCATTTTGCTGCTGCCCTACATGACGCCACCAGGCGTGATGGCCACTGACTGCTTCAACAATTGGCGGCTAAGGATCAAAGAAGAAAGACTTACCTATACTCCAGAGGATGTTCCGTTCTAATAGCTTGGATACTTTCACATGTTGGCATAGAAGGAAATGAAAAGGCAGGTAAAGAAGCTAAGAAAATTAGAATAATAGAAACCAAATAAATGTGGGGATGAGTAAAACAGAGATCAAAAGCTTAATTAAAAGAATAATAACTAATGAATGGATAGTAGAGGGGGATGAAAGTCTGAAGGGCAGACATGCATATAAATTGTTCAAGCTTAAGCGCTTATGATATATTTTATCCATAAGTGTCTAATGAAGTATACTGAAGCACATTAAAAACGCACCACCTGTATAATCCAGGAACAGAGTGTGAAATGTAAATATAAGTGTGTACAAGTTTACATATTTGGAATCTTTATTCATTTTCCTATGAATCCATGCTGGTCATTAATTTGTACATTTGATTGTTATGAAATTCATTGCATTCTGTGCAGGCAAAAAAGGAGGAGATGGAACCAAAAATACAAAAAAATGCACGTGCGTTATCCTGCTGGAGAAGCTGCAAGTCTGGATAAATTGTGAACGCAGGAGCAACCAGTGCATCCAGAACCTCATCTCGATATGTCACAGCATTAACATTTCCACGGAAGACGTGAAGAGGCAAGCGATGGTGAAAACTGAATCCTCCCCAAAATGTGAATACTGCCACCCAAAATCGAAATCGGTTGAAGGACACAGCAATCTGCAAAGCGCTCTTCACACCGTCGCTAAATCCGCATACGTCCATCTGCAAAGGATATGTTGAATGTGAACTCGTCTGTGAATAGGACAGCATTCAACTGCAGTCTAGTCCATCTGATATGTTGCTCTGCCCATTGCAGGCGCTGCTGACGAGGTCTGTGAGTCAAGTTTGGCCCAACATAAGGTCGTCTTGCAGTAAGGCCTGTATCTCTGAGTCGTCGTATGACTGTCATTCGAGAGACTTGCCCATGTCTACCCACTATTGCTCTTGCTGTTTGACTTGCCGGGAGAGTCAATTCCTTAGGTGGCATGGAAAAATACATTAGGAGCTAAAAAACTCTCAGCACAATATGACGATCTTGGCAGGGGTAGTAACTCGTGGTTGGCCACTCCGAAGTCTATCCCGGGACACTGCCAAAAACAAAGGTTCCGTAACGTTCATTGAGACGTACAATAGTGCTGTAAGGTGGCAATTCATCCTTCTGGCAAAGGCAAATGGCCCGCGAGCTCATTGGAAAGAATATTTCCGGTCTGGATGGTGAACATACCAAGAAATGGCTCGCTGGCGGTCGTTTTCAGATAGTCAGTAGGAAAATCAAGATGGGCATTTCAAGCACATGGTTAAGTACTGGGTGTTTACTCTTAAAGGTCTCAAACGGCCTTTTTATACACCAATTATCACTGCCACATCGCGTACCACATTTTCTCAGGGGTCATAGCTGTTGAGAAGACTCGTGTTGCACGTGTAACTTTCTTCACATCAGACAGCTTTTGAGTATGTAGTCCATGTACACACACCCATGGGTTGAATCTTGGCAAGGACTTTATTCCATTCCAGCAGCCATTTGCGCTCTCTACCGCATGGCAAACCACCACGGGGTAAACAAGGTGATTATCCATTCCCACACTTTTTTTTATGCCAGCTTCATCGGCATGTAAGGAGAGAACAAGAAAGTCAGTATATATAAGATGAGTGGTGCTTTTTTAGCTGGCATGTGCTTTGCAGTAAATACATCTCCAAAGCAGAAGTTGGATTTGGTCATAAGCATGTAGAATCAGCGCCCACGAGGAAAGAAGAAAACATTTATGTTGGGAATTTGATGTTCGACATTTTTATTACTGCAAAGCTCAAAGAAGGGTTGGCCACTCGAAAAGCAGCGGCCGTGAAAAAATTATTTGTGAAAGAGGTGGGTGCATTAAAACCGCCTGTCCCAGTTTGACATAAAGTCGTGGGCAATGTTTTTTTTTATTTTTTGTATTTTCCGCAACCAGACGATTCTTTCCATTGCAGTGTTATTTTTTCGTTGTTTGTACATTTAAGTCAAATGGGATAATCGATCCGCTAATGACAACATTAGACAATTTGCGATAAACGAGTCCAGAACCAGCAGGAAGAAGACAGAGGGTTCGGATTTCATTATTCAGTATATTACATGGAAAGTGAATTTTTTTTTTTTTTTTTTAATTTTGATAAGAGTTGTAAATTACATTTTTTTAAATGTAGTTGTCAGTTGCGTGTATGTCTGTGCATGTGCGTGCGCTAGTGTGCATGTGTGGAGGGGGGAGGGAGGAGAAGTTTCAATATTTCTCTCAAGAAAGACAATCTTGTTGGAAAGAATATGCCGAGATTATTTGCAGTTATCGCCCATTTCACTGATGAAACAATACAAACAAACAAAATTAATATTAATTTTAATGTTATTTATTTTATTATTTTTACGACTGATTATTGTATTGTCCTCGAGAATACACAACTATGCCAAGATTCAGAGCTATTGCTCATCTGGAAGTGATCGAAAAATCAATTGCAAGATTTGAAGGTGACATATGTTGCAAGTTAAAGAAAAGCCTGTAAAAATCTAGGTGTATCTAGATGTTTTTTTAAGGTATTATGTAGGTTTTTTTCGAAATTCATGGTGGCAACACTGCCTGAACAAGGTATTTCCCATTTCATCAGCTTACGGTTAGAATGCAGGAGGAGACATATTTCAAAACGCTAACTTTAACCCTAGCACTATTTGGAGCTTTTTGACTTAAAATAAAGTGCAAAAAACACTGACGCCATACATTATTGAAAATTAAAAAACACTTGCACATACAGTAACTGCAGATGATAATCACGATCAACGTCGCACACAGTTGTTTTTAGGTTTTCAGTAGTTTTGTTATTAGCTTTAGATTTTGGGTTGGTTTTTAGGATTAGGCTTGAGGTTTTGAATTATATTTTACATTAGGTTTAGTGTATAGGTCAATTCATTTTAACCCACGCAGTTTTCCGGTTTTACCCAGGCCCCAAAATGGAGGCATTTTTTTTCCCTACAAGTGATGTTTTAAAAAGAGACTTTTGAAAGTGGAAAAGATAAAAAAAAATATTAAGTTAACAATGAAATAGTTGTAATAAATGTTAAAATAATAACGGTATGCTTTCAACAGCAAAAAGTCAAAACTGCTGATAATTTTTAAATGGTTCCAGCAACTTCTACTTATCCAGACTGCATGCCAGTTACATTCCCCATCATCATGCCAGATTATATTGAGCTGACTGTGCCATTTGATCCAGTTTAGATGAGTAGCATGTTTTCAAAACAGCCAAAGATAATGATCTGGTTATGGAGAATCCAGTGGAATCTGACCAAACAGCTTGATGATCTAGATTTTGCAGATGACTTTGCTCTTCTGTCCCATTGTTCGTGAAAAAATCATGCACAGCCACGTACATTAGTAACTTGGTCTTGCGAGGAGGTGTCAAAACAGAACTTCTGCATGAGCAAGTAGTCTCAGTTTGGGTTGGGACTGAAAAAAAAAACTTTGACTAACACGAAAAATATCGAGGTAACAGAAATCAGTGTAACTAGAGTTTATTGACACAGGTGGTAACCTGATCATCAGACAAGTGTATCTGCCCTTTTATTTCCTTAGCACTCTGGGGAAGGGAGGGGACCTGCTTAGGTCATTATTTTCTTGACACTGGGTGAAAAGAGGGGACCTGTTTAGGTCAGGTCATTATTTTCTTGACACTGGGGAAAGAGAGGGGATCTGCTTAGGTCATTATTTTCTTGACACTGGGCGAAAGAGGGGACCTACTTAGGTCATTATTTTCTTGACACTCTGGGGGGAAGGGAGGAGACCCACTCAGGTCATTATTTCCTTGACACTCTTCCAGTTGATTTTCTTTTTGTCCACCTACTGAGGGATTTGAACCCACTCCACCATGGTTGAAATTTCACAGTTGGCTATTTTCTCCTGGTTTTATCACTCTGCCGACTTGAGGGAATTGTGAAAGTAACAGTGTAAAATGGTTACTGTAATTGATAGAAGCTAACTGTTGGGAGTTGCCCCATGGTGTGTAATTAGTGTGGCTGCTTAATTTTGGTCAGGATGTATGCACCATGTGGCACCCCCAACTTAGATACACTCTGACGCGTTATGTAGAGCAGGATGACGTGCTATCCTTAGTGACAGGAGAGTCGATATGTGGCATTTGTGCCTACAACATGTGTTTTCTTAAATATGTGGCTTGACCACTATTATAGATGTAGCGCTAGCTTGTGTTATGGCTTTTGAGCCCATAATAATATTTAAATTGAAGTAAAGGAGATGTTCTTCAGGACGTGAGAGTCCGACAGATTAATTAAGTGCTAAACGTCGAATGACATTTTTAACGGCCATCGTGCCAGAAGAATCATCAAGTGATATGACAGTGATACATGGCGTGGTAAGCCAAACGTAAATATATTTAATATAGCAGCGCTGAGATTATTGTACAGATATAAAAATAGATTCTGTAATAGAATAAATGAATACTGTCTCGACGTGATGGCAGAATTAATTATAGACAGTAAGAAAACTACACATTGTAGCTAACACATAACGTGTCGATGAAAAAACCTAAGATTTTATTCAAAGCAAAGTGATGGAGTGAAAATGACAATGTTCTGCTGTGAAACTTATGTACGTAATTAAATGTGAACAGTCGTCCTTAAGTCAGTTATCTTCTTGATGAATTTCGACTGTTGTGTTATTGACTTTGCCATTGGCATTACATCAATCAGCCTAACCCCTATATTCACATTGGCACAAGATCGTAAACAGACTGAAATAATTATAATAATGAAAATGAATATAAATTATACAATACAAGAACTATAAAGCGGCAGAAAATATTGCAAGATTTATTCTCAGACGTAATTGAACCCAGGGTACTCTAATAAGAAGAAGAGCACCCAACACTAACTCACATGAATCCAGAGAGTGCCTGAAGATTCCAGGGTAGGCAGAATGCACTATCATACAGTTGACATTCAAAAATCCGGCCATCGATAATACGGTTCCTTCAGATTTCCGGCATGGATTTCGGAGCGCATTTTTTAATTTACCACGTTGGCGTGCCACTGTTTTCTGGAGCCGTGTATGTTTTGATGCAGCTGTTGGGTCTTGCTTGCACATGTTAACAGCCATTCCTGCTCATTCCTTCTCATTTTATCATTTATTTGCTGCTGTATAGCCCCCATTATGGATTCAGCAAATAAAAGAAGTGGTGTAAAACGTAAACATCGTGCGTTGTCGATCGCAGATCATTTAGTTTTTAATTTTCTTTCTTTAAAGGACTGTACAGGTAGTCATTTTCTGTTAAATATATACAGCATATATAACCAGAAAAAATCCGGCATTTTCAACAATCTGGCACTCCTCAGGTCCGGAGGTTGCCGGATTTTTGAATGTCAACTGTACAAACTATATAATGGCACCACCTCATTTTTCTATCTTAATAGTCATAGAAGTTAAACAAAAAAATATGCAGGCTTATTTTAAATCACAAACATGAAAACAATATTTACAAAGGCACAAATTGTAAGTAAAACAAGTCATCCTGCCCATCTGCTAGAAATATTGTGGCTATGTATTGTCACCTACAGAATCCAATTGGTTAAGCTGTTAGAGGGCTTTCCTGATGCAGAAACATTTCCAGGATCAAAACCTGATGATGCCGTGCTCCAGCCTACCTAGCTGTAAATGGATACCTGATTCTGCTCTTGAGTTAGGGAGGCAAAAGGCAGTGAGGAAGGGAACTGGTCACCCCACCTGATTTAAAAAAACTGGACTTAGTATTGCAAAGTCTCTAACACTTCACTACCCTATGCTAGTATTGCAGTCTCTAACACTTCACTACCCTACGCTAGTATTGCAAAGTCTCTAACACTTCACTACCCTACGCTAGTATTGCAAAGTCTCTAACACTTCACTACCCTACGCTAGTATCTGCTATGGGATTACCTTTTTTATTGTACGTAATTTCTGGGGAAAAATAAAAGCATATCATCATCATCAACCCACAGCTCCCCAATGAGCATAGGCCCTTCAACAAACTCCTGTCCTGTGTCATCAGCTCAAGTTCTTTCCATGTCTTCTTCATGCCTTTCATGTCTTTCTCTAGTTTTCTTCTCCATGTGTTCATCATTGGTCTCCCTCCACCTGTCTTCTCCATGTGTTCATTGATCTCCCTCCACCTGTCTTCTCCATGTGTTCATTGGTCTACCTTCACAAGTCTTCTCCATGTGTTCATTGGTCTCCCTCCACCTGTCTTCTCCATGTGTTCATCACTGGTCTCCCTCCACCTGGCTTCTCCATGTGTTCATCATTGGTCTCCCTCCACCTGTCTTCTCCATGTGTTCATTGGTCTCCCTCCACCTGTCTTCTCCATGTGTTCATTGGTCTCCCTCCACCTGTCTTCTCCATGTGTTCATTGGTCTCCCTCCACCTGTCTTCTCCATGTGTTCATTGGTCTCCCTCCACCTGTCTTCTCCATGTGTTCATTGGTCTCCATCCACCTGTCTTCTCCATGTGTTCATTGGTCTCCCTCCACCTGTCTTCTCCATGTCTTCTCCATGCTTCTCCATGTGTTCATCATTGGTCTCCCTCCACCTGTCTTCTCCATGTGTTCATTGGTCTCCCTCCACCTGTCTTCTCCATGTGTTCATTGGTCTCCATCCACCTGTCTTCTCCATGTGTTCATTGGTCTCCCTCCACCTGTCTTCTCCATATGTTCATTGGTCTCCCTCCACCTGTCTTCTCCATGTGTTCATTGGTCTCCCTCTGCCTGTCTTCTCCATGTGTTCATTGGTCTCCCTCCGCCTGTCTTCTCCATGTGTTATTCATTGGTCTCCCTCCACCTGTCTTCTCCATGTGTTCATTGGTCTCCCTCCACCTGTCTTCTCCATGTGTTCATTGGTTTCCCTCCACCTGTCTTCTCCATGTGTTCATCATTGGTCTCCCTCCACCTGTCATCTCCATGTGTTCATCATTGGTCTCCCTCCACCTGTCTTCTCCATGTGTTTATCATTGGTCTCCCTCCACCTGTCTTCTCCATGGGTTCATTGGTCTCCCTCCACCTGTCTTCTCCATGTGTTCATCATTGGTCTCCCTCCACCTGTCTTCTCCATGTGTTCATTGGTCTCCCTCCACCTGTCATCTCCATATGTTCATCATTGGTCTCCCTCCACCTGTCGTCTCCATGTGTTCATCATTGGTCTCCCTCCACCTGTCTTCTCCATGTGTTCATCATTGGTCTACCTCCACCTGTCGTCTCCATGTGTTCATTGGTCTCCCTCCACCTGTCATCTCCATGTGTTCATCATTGGTCTCCTTACACCTGTCTTCTCCATGTGTTCATTGGTCTCCCTCCACCTGTCTTCTCCATGTGTTCATTGGTCTCCCTCCACCTGTCTTCTCCATGTGTTCATCATTGGTCTCCCTCCACCTGTCTTCTCCATGTGTTCATTGGTCTCCCTCCACCTGTCTTCTCCATGTGTTCATTGGTCTCCCTCCACCTTTCGTGTTCATCATCCATGTGTTCCATGTGTTCATTGGTCTCCCTCCACCTGTCTTCTCCATGTGTTCATTGGTCTCCCTCCACCTGTCTTCTCCATGTGTTCATTGGTCTCCCTCCACCTGTCTTCTCCATGTGTTCATCATTGGTCTCCCTCCACCTGTCATCTCCATGTGTTCATTGGTCTCCCTCCACCTGTCTTCTCCATGTGTTCATTGGTTTCCCTCCACCTTTCATCTCCATGTGTTCATCATTGGTCTCCCTCCACCTGTCTTCTCCATGTGTTCATTGGTCTCCCTCCACCTGTCTTCTCCATGTGTTCATTGGTGTCCCTCCACCTGTCTTCTCCATGTGTTCATTGGTCTCCCTCCACCTCACTTACCCTGAGGATTCCAGAACAAGGACTTTCTGGTAATGCTATCAACAGGTTTTCTCATATCCATCTCCAGTGTCTTCTTCTCATGTCTTGTTCCACTAGCACATGTCTAGTTCTTGTCATCAGTTCCACATGTCTAGTTCTTGTCATCAGTTCCACATGTCTAGTTCTTGTCATCAGTTCCACATTTCTAGTTCTTGTCATCAGTTCCACATGTCTAGTTCTTGTCATCAGTTCCACATGTCTAGTTCTTGTCATCAGTTCCACATGTCTAGTTCTTGTCATCAGTTCCACATGTCTAGTTCTTGTTATCAGTTCCACATGTCTAGTTCTTGTCATCAGTTCCACATGTCTAGTTCTTGTCATCAGTTCCACATGTCTAGTTCTTGTCATCAGTTCCACATGTCTAGTTCTTGTCATCAGTTCCACATGTCTAGTTCTTGTCATCAGTTCCACATTAGTCATCTTTTCATACTACAGCGTGTCCAGCAGAATCACAACCAATAACAAATGTCAATATTTCCTCATCCATGTAAGTTAGAATTATTTTTTTATGATTACCTCGTATAGAAACCATCACATTTTTATGAGCAGTGAGATAATTGATAAATTGTCCGATAATGTGCAGATAACGCATACGTAATGCGCAGCCGCAGAATGTGATTGCGCGTGTAGTGAAAATGGCGGAGTTCATGGTGCAGCAGAAAGTGTAATGCTGTTATTGGCTTGCGGAATTAAAGTTTCCCATTGTTGTGCAAAGGAGATTCAGGCAGGAATATGGACAGAAACCTCCAGAGCGACATACCATAGTGAAATGGCACAAGCAACTGTTGGAAACAGGTTCTTTGTTGAGAAAGAAGGGAAGCGGCAATGAAGCGTTGTCTCCAGATAGAGTTGAAGCAGATAGCGAAGCTTTTCAACGTAGCCCGTGGAAATCCATTTGACGGGCAAGTGGAGAATTGGGTATTCCAAAATCTACTGTTCATGACATTGTGCACAAAAGATTGCGGCTTAGAGCCTACAAGATCCAGCTAGTGCAGAAGTTACAGCCAAATGATAAACCCAGACGGGCCGAGTTCGCAAATGCAATGCTATGTTACCTCGATGATGACAATGAATTTCTCAATCGTGTGGTATTCTCTGATGAAGCGACCTTTCACACTTGTGGCAAAGTTCACCGGCATAATTGTAGGATATGGGGAAATGAAAACCCACATGTTGTAATGGAGCATGAGCGAGACAGCCCTAAACTTAACGTGTGGTGTGCCTTGACCTCGAATTATGTGATCGGGCCATTTTTCTTTGCCGAAGCCACAGTCAGAGGAGCAACATACCTAAACATGCTGCAAAATTTTGCAGTTCCTAGGATACCAGAAGGATTCATATTCCAGCAAGATGGAGCACCTCCACACTATGCCAATGAAGTAAGAAACTACCTTCATCAACAATTTCCAGACAGATGGATTGGAAGATTAGGTCCCATTGATTGGCCACCAAGGTCACCAGATTTGACCCCCTTAGATTTCTTTCTATGGGGATACGTAAAAAGCTTTGTCTATCAAACTCTGGTGCAGGGACTGGATAATCTTCAGCAGCGAATAATTGACGCTTGTGCATCCGTCACACATCAGATGCTGCAAAACACGTGGAGAGAGATAGAATACCGTCTTGACATTCTTCGAGCCACTAAAGGCGCTCATGTGGAGATCTACTGAAACTTGGTGGAGATCTACTGAAACTTAGTGAGTTGCTACTGAAACTTAATGAGTTTGCCTAACAATATTGCTGCTAAGGTATATGTAATAATGTATGATTCTACATCTTGTAGTGGTGTTTCTTCAAGTGCAATACTGTTGTTTCCTACACTTTTTCTCATTATATTTGTTTTCTCCCAGTGTATTTTCAGACGCACTTGCTGTGACCTCTCATCAAGCACTTTAATTTTGTCTTGCATCTGATTACGGTTATGGGACAGGAGAGCGAGGTCATCGGCAAAATCTAGATCATCAGACTTTCATCAGAATCCACTAGATTCCATTTCTGTTGGCTGAAGTTAATGTTACCAACGGGCTGATCACCCGTTTGCCAGTCACTTCGATTACGGAAACAACAGCAAATGGATTGATTTGCCGTTGCCCTAAAGATGCCAATAGGCGTGATGGGAAACAATGGCAAAGAAAACCTATCTGCTGTTGCCCTAAGACGCCACTAGGCGTAACGGCCACTGACTGCTTTGACGGTCGGTGGCTAAGGACGGAAGAAGAAGAAGTTAATGTTTTCATAACCCAATCTATGGCCAGTAGGAGGAGAAATGGGGACAAGAGGCATCCTTGTCACACTCTAGTTCTTATCCCAAATGGTTCTGTAAGTTGTCCATAAAGAACTCGGCATGTCAAGTCCTCATAATTTATCTTTATTAATTTGATGATATTCAGGGGTCCACTGTAATGCCTCATCATTTTCCAAAGTGATTCTTTGTCTATAGTGTCAAGTGCTTTTTCATAGTCCACAAAAGCATATGATATTCAGATAAATCTTTGCTGCACTAAAATTTTGTGGAAGTTTTTTAATAAAAAAATTGGTTAAAATGGAATAGCAGTTGAAAGTAACATTTTCAAATGTCTTTGTCACCCATTTCATCAATTTTTTTATTAATGCATGTCAAGCCATGTTGGTAATATTACTTAGTAAATTTGCTTAAAAAGACAACGGATGACTGCCTGGATGAAATTTTCCTCCTCGAAGATTTCAATGCCAGAGTTGAAAGTGATCATACTAGATGGGGTGGAGTTATTGGAAGAAATGGGAAAGATACACTGAATGACAGTTGAAAGCAACTCCTTAGATTCTGCACCGAGCAAAACCTTGTCACTACTAACACAAAGTTCCCATATAAGCACATACATGCATACACCAGATATTCTTAGCTTTTGGATACTAATCATGGGCAATGACTACAACCCACAAAAGCCAACTCAGACCTCAGAAATGAGGTATCTGAGGAAGGCGGTTGAAGTAACAAGAAGAGACATGGCCTGCAACCAGATATTACGCCAAGGCCTCAAAACCCAACCCCTGCAGATCCAAGTAGAACAGTCCCAATTATGATGGTGTGACTATGTCTCCAGAATGGGAGAAGATCAGCTATCACAACATATATGGGAAACCAGGGATCCAGGTCTCCAGGATGACCCAGAGTCCGCTGGGAGGACAACATTAGACAGTCTCTGAAGGACAGAGTACTAGATTGGAACCAGGCAAGAAGGAAAACAGCCAAAATGATTGAATGGTGCTCTCTGTGGCAAACCTCAACATCCCATGGTAGAAGAAGGACGACTAAGTAAGTCAATTTGTTTCATGTGAATTTCAAAAGGATTAAAATATATCATATTATTTTCCTTCAAAAGCATACACAGCTAATAATGAGTGTTTGGCTTTTGTGAACGCAGAATTTGATTTTGGAGACATGAGTTCCAGTGACTTAATGCGCATTGTTCATACAATGAGTGATGACACAGCACATCAACTGTTTATGCAGATGCAGCAACCACAGCAGCAGCAGCAACATTTACTTCAGCAGCATCTGCAACCAGTCCAAGATCCCCTTGTGCATGGTATGTTTAGTCATGATAAGATTTTTGAGGTGGCTATGGGTATGCTGCATTTGTTGCATCAAGGAAGGTCATGAACCGACCTAAAGCTAGTCATGTTTGTAGCAGGCTGTATTATCTTGTCAGGAAAAACAGGCAGATCCAAAGCTTAGGAACTGTAGAAGGTGCAGCAAAATGACTGCTTGACAAGCATGCTATAAGTACTCAGAAAAATTAATATAGAGAAGTAATAGGGTTGTCATATATTCCTGTCACTAGGTTATGGGAGTGGCTAAGAGGTATGGCATCCACCTCGAATTCTAGAGGTACCCGGTTTGATTCCCAATAGAGGGAATATAATTTATGGAAATTTTCAGAACCGGTGGTCCTAATGATGTCCCCCCCCCCCCCTCTTCTCCCCCCCCCCCCCACCTCCCCCCATCTCCTGTGAGATCAGATACCTAGCCTTCTCGGATAAGGGTGAAAAAAAATAGGAGGTCCCATGTGCAAGTTGCGCACGTTAAAAATACCATGGCAGTTGGAAATATTAAAGAGTAGGCTACATGGCCACTGCCTTGGCAAAATTTAAAAATTAGAAACCTACCCACCACAAAAGTATTTATAAAATGTGTGATTCCTATATATACACATTGGGATTCTCACAGGTACTACGGAGTTCGTGCACTGTGCTGAGATCCTACTTGTGGGATCTAAGGGAGGAGATCAGAGCACTGATGGAGTTGTCCGTGTGCAGTGAAGATAGTCCTTAAAACCAAAAACCTGTCACTTTGTTTTTAATTTGGTTATTTCATCAACGGGTTTCAAACAGGCAATTTTGTCACCAGGTGTTTAAAGTAGGCAATTTTGTCACCAGAATGCTGTATGTGACCATTATTCTGAAATATAATGTCACTCGATTACCTGGTGTAGCCTCTTATTGAAAGTAGTGAATGCTGTGTGTGACCGTCATTCTGAAATATAAGGTCACTCCATTATCGGGTGTAGCCTCTTATTGAAAGTAGTGAATGCTGTGTGTGACCGTCATTCTGAAATATAAGGTCACTCCATTATCGGGTGTAGCCTCTTATTGAAAGTAGTGAATGCTGTGTGTGACCGTCATTCTGAAATATAAGGTCACTCCATTATCGGGTGTAGCCTCTTACTTCCAAGAATGCAAGAGGGAGAGCAGAGAAGCAACAGGCTACCCAGAGGGGACAAGTATTTTCTTCTTTGTCTTGGACAGTTCAGCGCCACCCAAACTTGGCCCTGCTCCTACTCGCCCCAGGGCGTCCCTCCTACCCTGTTAGATTGTGAAATTAATGTCTTTGCAGTCTATTATCATCTTTTTTATTGAAAGCATACAGTTAAATATTATCAGTTGCCTGACAGTATCAGAACAAGAGAGGTAAACTTAAGAATGACAAATAAACACAATGATGAGACAATTAAAGGCACTCAAAGGAAACAAAGAAAGAGCACAAGAGAAAAGTAGGCACTCAAGACTGGACATCAGCAAGGATCAGGTTTTGGTCCATAGCCTTTGATTTTCTCAGTCAGCTTTGGCTACTTATGTTGTCAGCACATTGCTTAAATAATAAATATTGCTTAAAAAAGAAGAAGCTTTACAGTATGTTTGTCTTGTTCATTTGTAAAGTGTAAAGAAGTGCACATTACTGTATAACTAATTTAAACATTAGTTTAGGCAGAAGTTGAGGAGCAGTGGTTAGTGCTCTGGCTTCCTAGCTCGGTGGTCCATGGTTCGATCCCCCGATCCATAGTTGAGGTGGGATGTTTTAGACCGCAAACGGCTCCAGGGTCGACCTAGCCTCATGAATGGGGTACCAGAGCAACTCTGGGAAGGTTAAGGCGGCTGGCATCATGCTGACCTCATCACCCCTAGTGTGCCGATGGTCGAGAAAATATTGGCTCAAACACCATATTCCCAATATGCCTCAATAGGCCTCAATAGGTGTGTAACAGGATCCTTTACTTTTTTTTTACCTTAGGCAGAAATTAGGACAGGGTGGGCTGGGCTGTAATTTTGACTGGGTGAGCTGGTCTGTAATTTGACAGGGTGAGCTGGTTTGTAATTTTGATGGGTGAGCTGGGTTGTAATTTTGACAGGTGGGCTGGGCTGTACTTTTGACAAGGTGGGCTAGGCTGTAATTTTGAAAGGGTGGGCTGGGCTGTAATTTTGACAGGGTGGGCTGGGCTGTAATTTTGAGAGGTGGGTTGGGCTGTAATTTTGACTGGGTGGGCTGGGCTGTAATTTTGAGAGGTGGGTTGGGCTGTAATTTTGACAGGTGGGCTGGGCTGTAATTTTGACAGTGTGGGCTTGAGCCTGCCACAGGCTACTTGCTAGAGAATGAGAGCACCTGTTGCAGGCTACCTGCTAGAGGATGAGAGTGCCTGCCACAGGCTACCTGCTAGAGGATGAGAGTGCCTGCCACAGGCTACTTGCTAGAGGATGAGAGCACCTGCCGCAGGCTACCTGCTAGAGGATGAGAGTGCCTGCCACAGGCTACCTGCTAGAGGATGAGAGTGCCTGCCACAGGCTACTTGCTAGAGGATGAGAGTGCCTGCCACAGGCTACTTGCTAGAGAACGAGAGTGCCTGCCACAGGCTACTTGCTAGAGGATGAGAGTGCCTGCCGCAGGCTACCTACTAGAGGATGAGAGCGCCTGCCACAGGCTACCTGCTAGAGGATGAGAGTGCCTGCCACAGGCTACTTGCTAGAGGATGAGAGTGCCTGCCACAGGCTACTTGCTAGAGGATGAGAGTGCCTGCCACAGGCTACTTGCTAGAGGATGAGAGTGCCTGCCACAGGCTACTTGCTAGAGGATGAGAGTGCCTGCCACAGGCTACTTGCTAGAGGATGAGAGTGCCTGCCGCAGGCTACCTACTAGAGGACCAGCTGCAAGAGTGGCTCTATGCTCCAAAAGGAGAGCAAAAATAAAATGATGATGGTAGTATCTTGTAGTAGACTGTTATGAATTTTAGTAGACTGTAATGAATTTTAGTAGACTGTTATGAATTTTAGTAGACTGTAATGAATTTTAGTAGACTGTAATGACATTTAGTAGACTGTTGACATTTAGTAGACTAATTACATTTAGTAAACTGTAATGACATTTAGTAGACTGTAATGACATTTAGTAGATGGCATTATCTTTTAGTGGGCTTTAGTATCTTTTAGTAGACTGTAATGACTTTTAGTAGACTGTTATAACATTTAGTAGACTGTAATGGTATTTAGTAGACTGTAATGACTTTTAGTAGACTGTAATGAGATTTAGTAGACTGTAATGACTTTTAGTAGACTGTAATGAGATTTAGTAGACTGTAATGACTTTTAGTAGACTGTAATGACTTTTAGTAGACTGTAATGAGATTTAGTAGACTGTAATGACTTTTAGTAGACTAATGACTTTTAGTAGACTGCAGCAATGTCTAGCACCCTGCATTATCTTTTTTTTTTTTTCATGTTGGGTATAAGTATCTTGTAGCAGACTGTCGTAGTGGATAATTTTGTGTTATTGAAAGCTGTTACAATATTATTAAGTAATAAATGTTAAAATGATATTTTGCATTCATTTGTTGTAAACGTGTCATTTAAAAGACATCTGGGGTGTTGTTTGCAGGTCATCCAGCACAAGAGTCCCAGCAACCTGGGCACTCAGCACTGTACACAGCTGCTACAAGTTCTTCATACATTCAACCCTTAGACAGACATCCAAATATTTTTAGCACTCCAAACAGGGTACCACAGCCTGAGGCTCCATGGGTGGAGATCATAGAACAGCCCAAATCAAGGGGGCTACGATTCAGATATGAATGTGAGGGTAGATCGGCTGGAAGTGTGCCAGGAGAAAATAGCACAAATGAGCACAGAACTTACCCAACAATTAAGGTTAGTACACAACTTACCCAACAATTAGGGTTAGTACACAACTTACCCAACAATTAGGGTTAGTACACAACTTACCCAACAATTATGGTTAACACACTATTTACTAGACCAACAAAATGAACCAATCAAGCAGTTGAGTATGAGTAAAGGAGCTAGCACTAACCAAACAGTACAACATACCAAACCAACAAATTGAACTGAACAAACCAACCAACTTACCAGGCAACAAAACCAGTTAAAACTAAACAGACAAAATCAACTAAGTGGTTGTCGACCAACGCAGAGAGGGAGTCATAATAGATATAACTGAATCTGTCTGTTCATTCTGCAGTTTTGTGTCATTCTGTTTGAAGATTTTTTTTTCTTTCCAGTGGTATAGGGAACAAAAAAGACTTCACATATACACACGCACACACACAATAAACAAAGAAACCACCCACGTCCAGGTACAAATGAGTAGTTTTAAGATTTGTAATCTACATGGTCTGTGCACATGGTAGTCAAAGTGAAAGGCCTGAAATAAAACTAAAATCTTGAATTTTCTTATGGTGGCAATTTGACGTTAGAAAAAAAAGGAAACAATATGTGAAGTAATGGAGGAAAATCCCTAGATGTAAAAGAAACAAAAAAAAAAAAACCTCTATTCATAGTGTGGGATTCAAACTCCCATAGTTTAGAGCACCGACATCTTATCAACTTTTCTAACAGTGTCACAAAATTTGTCACAGAATATCATTTAAATAGAATGTGATATTTCAGTACCAACAGCTGCTTCATATTTTCTTGACAGTGCGTCATAGATGACAGCTTCATATTTTCTTGACAGTGTGTCATAGATGACAGCTCCATATTTTCTTGACAGTGTGTCAATGATGACAGCTTCATCTTTTCTTGACATTGTGTCACTGATGACAGCTCCACACTTTCTTGACAATGTGTCATAGATGACAGCTCCATATTTTCTTGACAGTGTGTCATAGATGACAGTGTTACACCTCTTTTTGTGCACCTCAATGTTTTCATTATTTTGAAACGCTGTAGTGTTCAACTAGAGGGTCGCGAGAACAGCTGTTGTGAACTGAGTTTATGGTGTGTGTTATGATTGTGAGCGTGATTTGGGTAAGTCCTTGGGAAGAATGCAGGTCGCGAATGGGGGGAAAGTGTTGGGTGATGTTTGGCAGTCAGTGTACTTGTGGGAAGTTTATCCAGCCGGAATGGCTGAGTTGGACGTGAATTTTTCCTGATATTCTATGTCCGCCAGTGTGTATGCATACAAGGAAAGTGTTTATTCATATGTATACCAGATATTTATTATGTGCCAGGAAGTAATTTAACGATGTGTACAAGTAAGGAATAGATATTCACATACAGGACCAGTAATAGACAGACTGTACGAAGATGTGACGAAAATACTGTTACTACTGTGTATTCCATATACATGAACGTTGATGGCCCTATGTAGGTGGGCCTTAAAATTTATGTGATCATGAATTTTTCATTGTGAATGGAGTGCGTATTGGATGTTGTTGTCAATAAATTATATAACTGTCAGCTGTGTTCATCTAACATTATTTTGACCTGGGTTTGTGTGCAGTTCCATTGATAGATGAAGTAACATTTCCCCTAGAGAAATTGCTTAACCACTCTTCTACCCTTTCCACAAAATATACAGACAGCTTCATATTTTCTTGACAATGTGTCATAGATGACAGCTTCATATTTTCTTGACAATGTGTCATAGATGACAGCTTCATATTTTCTTGACAATGTGTCATAGATGACAGCTTCATATTTTCTTGACATTGTGTCATAGATGACAGCTTCATAGATTCATTCATTTTATTCATAACCCTCCACTCCCAAAGGAGCATAGGCCTTCAACAAACACATGCCAAGTCCTCCTGTCACGTGCCATCATCTCAAGTTCTTTCCATGTTCTCCTTATCATTTTCATCTCTGTTTCCAGCTCTCTTCTCCATGTGCTTCTCGGTCTACCTCTGCCTCTCTTGCCCTGGGGGTTCCAGAACAAGGATTGCCTTGTAATGCTATCAACAGGTTTCCTCAGTGTGTGTCCTATCCATCGCCATCGTCTTCTCATCTCTTGTTCCACTGGCACTTGTCTAGTTCTTGTCATCAGTTCCACGTTGGTAACCTTGTCTCCATATATTTCCCAATGCTATGAAAGCTCCTCTTGCTTTTTGTATTCTTATTTTGATATGACTGTCTGTCCCTTCAACTTTGTCTATATTGCTGCCAAGATATGTGTACGATTCTACATCTTGTATTGGTGCTTCTTCAAGTTCAACCCTGTTTTCATTACCTGCATTTATTCTCATTATCTTTGTCTTTTCCCTGTGTATTTTCAGACCCAATTGCTGTGACCTCTCATTGTGTGTTTTCAATTCGTCCTGCATCTGATTACGGTTATGGGACAGAAGAGCCAAGTCATCAGCAAAATCCAGATCATCCAACTGCTTAGTCAGAGTCCACTGGATTCCATTTCTGTTGTGTGTTGTTGATGTTCTCATAACCCAGTCTATTGCTAATAAGAAAAGAAATGGAGACAAGAGGCATCCCTGTCACACTCCTGTTCTTATCCCAAATGGTTCTGTAAGCTGTCCTTCATGAAGAACTCTGCATGTCATGTCTTCATGTTTTCTTTATTAAATTAATGATCTTCAGGGGAACTCCATAATGCCTCATCAATTTCCAAAGTGATTCTCTGTCTACACTGTCAAATGCCTTTTCGTAGTCGACAAATCTGATTTATAATGGTGAATTCCATTCCAGACTTTGTTCAACTATTATTCTCAAAGTGGCTCTCTGGTCTGTACAAGATCTGTTTTGTCAAAAACCTGCTTGTTCATCTCTCCGTTTCTTGTCTATGGACTCTTTTAATCTCTCAAGGATAATCCTATTTAATACTTTTCCTGGCACTGATAGTAACATTATTCCTCTATAATTTGTGCACTCTTGTAAATTTCCTTTCTTAGGCAACTTAACCAGATATCCTTCCTTCCATTCTGCTGGTATCTCTTCCCTTTCCCAGACTTTACCAAGTAATTTATATAACATCTCTGTAGCCGTGTCGATATCTGCTTTGATGGCCTCTGCTGGAATGCCATCAGGTCCAGACGCTTTTCCATCTCTTAGAAGCTTTATGGCTTTCTTTATTTCTTCCTTTGTTGGTCTTTCACCGTTAATTTGTAGCTCTTCTTCTGCTGGCTGGATGTCCGGTGGGTTTTGTGGAGCTGGTCTATTGAGAAGGTCCCCAAAATATTCTGTCCACCTCTTCATTTGCTCTTGTATATTGCTGAGCAGTTTCCCATTCTTGTCTTTTATGAGGCAACTTGTTTGCTTGTATTTCCCTGTTAGCTTCTTTGTGCTGCTATGCAGTTCTCTCATATTTCCTTTGGCTGCAGCATCTTCTGCCTCTCTTGCCAACTCTTCAATATACTTCCTCTAGTCTCTTTTGATACTTCTTTTTAACTTCTTTGTTTGCTTCTGTGTACACTTCTTGAGCCTTGGCTTTGGAACTTCTGGTTTTGCTTGTGTTTAAATCTGCTTTCTTGTTTTTTCTGTCTTTTATCTTATTGATGGTTTCTGTTGTTATCCATGCTTTTTGTTGTCATTTCCTTTTCCCCAGTATTTCTTCACATGTCTCATTCCATACCGTTTTGATTTGCTGCCAATAGTCTTCTGTATTCTCTACATCTTCCAGCTGTTGGAGCACTTGGAATTTGTTGGATACTGTGACCGCAAATTTGTCTCTTGTTTCTTGATTTCTTAGATGTCTACATTAAATTGTTGTCTATAATTTTGCATTGTTGCATATCTCTTGAGTTTCAATTTTTACTTTGGCTATCAGAAGGTGGTGATCTGATGCCACATCTGCTCCTCTATATACCTTTACATCCTGCAATGATCTAAACTTCTTGTTTATGCATATATGATCAATCTGATTTTCTGTTCTATGGTCTGGTGATATCCATG
Source organism: Oreohelix idahoensis (assembly GCA_024509875.1). NCBI lineage: Eukaryota > Metazoa > Mollusca > Gastropoda > Stylommatophora > Oreohelicidae > Oreohelix > Oreohelix idahoensis. The sequence goes on along the minus strand of JAMPIV010006920.1, from coordinate 620,931 downwards.
TTGCCTTGTGTATTCTCTTATGTGGAAACATGCTTCCTCCTATAGCCAGTTGATTTGAAGCACAGAAGTTTGAGAATAGTTCCCCATTTTCATTCATTATTCCTAGCCCCTGTTTTCCCATGACTTCTTCAAAGCCGGTGTTGACTGTACCTATCTTTGCATTCATGTCACCCATCAAAATTGTGATGTCTCTTCTTTTTACTTTTTCCATAATTTCCTGTAGTCTAGTATAAAATGCTTCTTTCACAGACTCTTCTTTGTCATTAGTTGGTGCATAACATTGGATGACATTTACATTTATTTTCTTTTTAGCTGTTTTAAAAGTAGTGCTTTCTATGCTTCTTTAGATAACATAAGAGCTACCCCTTCACTGTGTTGTGAACTTTCGTCTTCATGTCCTGAGGACAGCACCAATTCACCTGTGATGAGTTTCTTCCTGTCTACCCCCTTCCACTTTGTTTCACACAGTCCCAGAACCTCGATTTTATATTCCCTCATTTCTGCTGCTACTTGTGCCACTTTCCCTTGTTCGTTTAATGTCCGAACATTCCAGGTGCCAAATCTGGAAGTTCTCCTAGAAGAAAGAAGGTTAGTCAGTAACACAGACTCCTTTCGGCTTTCTCTGTGTTGCATCATACGCCTCCCTGCGAGAGGACCTTCCCCTATCTTGGATGGCTGTGTTTTATTTTCTTTAATTGACTTGTCCATGTTTGTTGAAGTTTTTTGTGGTTTAAATTTTTTACAGGATGGGGTAACCGGACCTATGCCCAACCCTCCTAAGTCGCTTTCTACGACATGCTTGGCAGGGAACAGTGTAACTATTCTTTGCTACCCTTTCAGGCCCCGGTAACACATGGGTGAATGATCTTCTTGACAATGTGTCATAGATGACAGCTTCATATTTTCTTGACAATGTGTCATAGATGACAGCTTCATATTTTCTTGACAATGTGTCATAGATGACAGCTTCATATTTTCTTTACAAGGGAGACAAAAATGAACTAATTCAAGACATTATACACTGTTGTTGATACAGGAGACAAAAAGTGAACTAATTCAAGACATTATACACCGTTGTTGATACAGGAGACAAAAAAGGAACTAATTCAAGTTTGACAAAATGAGTTTGTTCATGTACTTTTGTGCCTCTCTCTTTCCCTTCCACTCTGACACTATCACTAGATACCACAAACTACCGCTCCGCCGCGGTCGAAAAATTCTGTGACGGGCAAGCGAGGCCCAATTTGGGCCCTTTTCAACCTCGCTCTGCCTAGTAATTAATTTGCCTTTTCTAAATAAAAATTATATCTTCTGGTTCCTTGATCTTTCTTCTTTCATAATATGTCAGTTGTAACTTTCTGCGTGTCATTTTTTTTTTCGTACGCCCGCTAATACTCGAGGCGAAATCTCAGGTTATTGTTAATGTCTAACCTGACATTGATTTTACGTGAGTATCCCTTTTCTTGTACTGAGACAGGTGTCCCTCGCCATTCAGGCAGATACTCGCCGATTTCGGAGGTGCTCATTAGAGCTGGGTCGGCTCAGGAGCCGCCAATCCCTGGTCGACGACACTCCTTCAAATGTTCTCGCCAGCTTGTGTTACACCAAACGAACGAGCAACCATTCTGCTAAAATCGTATCATAGTTTTAAACATAACAGTTATTTGAGGAAAGCGCGAGCGAACGTTAAAAGAGAACACCTTTGACCTTTCTCGGCGTGGAAACGCAATGGCGGCTGTTCCAATTGACAATCCCGATAACGATGGGCCGGCTGAACGGGACACAGCACGAAATGACTCAGGCGCTGAATTGAAAGTTTCATCAATGGTAGTCGACCCAATATGTGTTCCGAGTAAGTTTTGAACCTTATTTTATGTCTATTCATTTCAGACCTATTTTGTTTATTTGCAATATAGAAATGGCAAGTGGGGGGATGTTTTAGTAGAAGAACAGCCAAATGTGACTGCTCGATTCACACATTTAAACAGAAAGTTTTTCATTTTTTTAAGCAATTGGGCGGGGAGGTATTGTTGTTAATGTACCTATTGGGTTGTTTTATCGGACCATCACCATTTTCTAAACATTCGGTATCTCATTTAAGATCTAACAGCTTGTGAAGTCCGCTGACCTCATTTCGATAAATCGTTCTTATTCTAGTTATGGATGTCAAAGGTCATGTTTAGAATTTAGCCTGCTAGTGCTACACATTTGTGAACGTTAATAAATATTAAATAAAATTGCCTCTCTCGCTTAATTAACTTTTATTTTCTCAATATATTTCAGGGGACGATCGTTATAATGCATTGCGAGCATATTTTTCAATGACGGGAAGAGGCAGACGTCCGGCTCTGCCACCGATTTCTACTGTGACAGACTATTGAAGGACTCGGGGAAAATGCAACATGGGAGCTAGTACGTCTTGTTGTGTAAAGTTTATATATCATATTATTTCCTCTCATTCTCTGATGTTAAAAATCAGTAGGCTCCTATGTAGTTGAAGCTTTCCTAGAAGCCTCTACAGGTTTTGAGTTGATTTTACAATTACAAACATAAAAGACAGAAATGACATAATCCATGTAAAAGAGAGACTTACAATCTACTGTATAATTAATATAATGATTTAAATGGTAAATGCAGTAAAACTAATGCCGCAATAAATACTTAATGATTAACAAAGGGAAGGAAGAAAATGATTTGGCCGACATTTCTTGTATTAATAATAAAATAACACAATCATGCAATTTGTCCTCTTCCCGTCCCTCCCAACCAATTTCTCTCAGGTGACCTCTTGGTTTCTGACTGTGCTACCCGAACAGAATGTGAGTAAAGGACAGCTACAGTACAGGTGCCAGCACAACAAGCCAGGGCCCTGAGAGGAGATGCACTTGAGGACTTTCTGAACACACAATTATCTTTTGATGTAATACCAGAACCACTTACAAAACTTGGTCTAACATTAATATGTAATGTTTTTTTGTTTCTAAAAATCAAATTTTAACTCTTTGACTCCACAGCAACACTCTGAGCGTTGCAAAATTCAACACGCCGTGCCCCAGCAACGCTCAGAGCGTGGTTTTTAGTTTATCACGAATAAACCCTAAAAATCGTCCGCTTAATGCAGTTCATATATTAAAACTCGTAGAATGACTTCCGCTACTATTTAAACAACTAATTTGACTTTAGTTAATCAGCACATGTGCGTGTTTTGATGTTATTATCACAATTTTTTGTGAAGATTCGCGTGTTTACGTTTTTCGTTGTTTTTGCTAGAGAAATATGTCACGCTTTATATTTACATTTTCTAAGTCTCCTAAGCAAATAATTGTGTCAAACTACTTTGAAACATTGCTGACATTGATGATGATTGTTTGGTAGTCACAGTTTGTTGTCAAAATACGGAATATATGCAGAAAAGCTAGACACACTAGATTTAGTTGATGAGTGGGCGTAGTCATATTCTGGCCGATCAAAAAGCAACAAAATTAGACCTACCGTAACATCTAATCACTAGTTCTTGGTAGAAGATGAAGCTAGGGATACTATTAAAACATTAAACAAGAGTAAAAAAGTATTTATATGACGTTATTCTTATTTATTTGTTTGAAAATTACGTAATGCACGATTGCATAATTTATTTTTTTCTTACAAAGAACCACGGACAAACTGGTGCGAATAACACTAAATCTACTAATTTTGGCCATAAGCATGTTTTTTTTACTTTGTATATGGATTAACTTGACGTTTGAAGACTAAAAAGAAAGTTTTATTGTCTACGACAGTAATTTGTCTTTGGTAAGATCGTATTCTACAGTCAACTTTTTAGCGTTTTTCAATTTTACATGCAAAATGATTAAATTATACCGAACATACTTGTGTTAATACTACCACAGACATTATATATTTGAATTCTCTATCCATTTCCCTACAGTTTGGTATATAATAAGTACATGTTCAAAGGAAAATTCACAAACAAATTTAGACTGAAAGATGAACACTTCACTCTATAAAATTCTGCCCACAAAAAAAGTCTGGCACAGCGTGCAAAATAACTCTGGAATGAAAGAGTTGAGCAGTAAAGGTTGTTTCAATCAAGAAAATAACCATCAAATTGAATTGTACAACTCATATACATAAATATGGAAGTTTTCAGCTCTATAGCTGCAATATTCATGATTTTATGACAACATTTGGAATTTCGTGAGATTTTTCTTCCGAACTGCAAATTTAGCCTTTGATCCATTTTCACATAATGCAGTTTTATAGTATTCAGTATTTCATGTGGCTCAAAGAAATTAAGCATCAAGGATATAATGCTCTCTTTAAGCTCAATAAATCTTATAGCTTTCCTATGTGTAGTTTTTGATTTATGAGTGCATGAAAATGCATATTTGCACTTTGCGAGCACAACAATGAGACTTGAAATTGTATTTTTTTGTCAATTTTGATGGACCATAATTCATTTAATTGATTTGTTGTACTTCCCATGTTTCTTTTCTGCAATAAGGACTTGTATGACTTTGTACAAAAAGCATTATTGACTTGGTAAGTGTTTGTTGACTGTAGTTATGATTGTACGAACGCTGTTATTTATAATTGGAATACTCACGCTATGATACCCGGGCAATTTGTTCTGTGCGAAGATGTTTGAAAAATTTTGTAATTCCCCACAATTTTGAAATGCTGTAACTCGGTTGTTTGATGTCCGATTTTTAAAATTTAAAAAGGAAATTTCATGGCTTAAAGAGATCTATTAAGATCTATAAACAAAGACAGTGTAAAAACAAAATGAAAAATCACTTTGTGGTACCTACTATCACTTAATTTCTTCATTTTTCTCCCTCATCTACCTATTATTTGACATAATTTTTGCCCTACATTCTTTTTGCTATGACTGCAACTCAGACATATTTGCGTTCCGCCAGATGAACTGTAACAATACCCAGTTAATTACACCGGTCAGCGATAATACGTTTATCTCTTTGAGTCGGTCTGTGTGATGAAATACATTGATGCACCGATAAAATTGTTATGTGTAAGTATAAAAATAATGTAGAAATGAAAATAGTGGAGTAATGAAGTTTCGTCTTCACCCACGCCGCAAGCGCGTTGATTTTAGCAGACCGTATTGTGGAATAGATAGTACCATCGTTTTCTAGTGTCCTTGAAAAACTATTTATAACCTTATGACACGAAAAGCCTACTCGTTCAGACGGAGTGAGAGAGGGAGAGACAGAAAAATGATACCGTCTGCACGCGTGGTTTGAATCTAAAACCTAGCGAAAACGCGATAGTATCGTTAGCCGTTTGAAAATACGACACAAATTCAAAATATGTTCGGCAATTGGGTCATGCAAACAACCTTAGCTCTTAAAAAAAAAAGACGTATTTCTGACGTAATACGGGAGACTGTCGTTTTTAGTTTGAAAATAGCGGTAGAAAGAAGTGAACAGGTGGTAGTTTATAGATTTCAATATTATTGAAGACTAACATGGAAAAAATTATGGAATTTTGAACCATTATACAAAGGCTCATAAAACTTATATATTCGGGTGCCATAGTGTCTCCTGACAAAAAATATGTTTTCATTTACCCTATAGTCCAACTAACAGCCAAGATATGGTCAAAATACTAGATAGTCACAGACCCATTGACTAACACACTAGTGTTCGTACATTCACTATCGGTAACGAATTTGTGCAAAAGTTGTTGAAAAGAGGCATGAGAGGGTAGGTCAAAGTCCAAAAGAGGGGAACGTTAGGACTGAGGTAATATGATTTGGAGGGGAGTTTGAAAGGGGGAAAGAAATTCTGGGATGGCTCAAACTGAATATTCTTTTTGTAGAGTTAGGCCAAAACCAAGTCTGTTTTTGACGAATGCCAAGTTCGGACGGACAGACCGACAGAGGTACACTAACATTGGACCGAAATTGGACCTTAGTTTTAAAAATTTGAATTGACAAACTTAGTAGTTAGATCTCATTGGTCGAAACAGTTTAGATTACTGGGAAAGTTGAAGGCTCGGTGCCATTTTCACGAAGACTGTTCATAGAAGCAGGACGCTTGAGAGCTGAGAAGTATGACGTGCTTAGAATATAGATATAATTAATAAAAAGTATAAGGGCGCCATAGTCCAGCAAGCAGTACATCTGAGGTTGTGTTAATTCAACGTTCCTGTGTGTATTCATTGAATTGTGGTAAGACCGAAATTATTAACATTATTTATACTATTAATTATGTTGTTTGACTTGGGTAATGAAGAAAACATTACGACTGTAAGTAAAGAAGTCATTAGTAGACTTATACAAGCCTATTTGTTGCTCCACCATGTTATCAAACTACCAGAGAGGTAGTAGTAAAATATTTATAGGTTGTCACCAGGAATCACATCACCTATCACATTGTATGGAAAAAGATCATTGAGAATGGCAGAGGCGTTGCAGACGTTAGGGAGAGGAATATGAAAACTTGTACAAAGTGTTACCTCATTTTATGGAGATGTGCTGAGTTGGTCAGAGAGATCTGATCCAGGTCTTTTAGATTAAACATTGTTTTGTTTGTAAAATTGGTGGATTAGGTATTATGCTAGCAGCAGATGGATTGATTTGCCGTTGCCCTAAAGACGCCAATAGGCGTGATGGGAAGGACGGAAGAAGAAGAAGAAGAAGGTATTATGCTAAGACAGAACAACATTTTCATGTTACAGGGTTTTTGTCTGGCACTAGTCAGGTGCCAGATTCCAGTGTGAAAAAGTTACTCCAGCAGAGATAGAGGTACTCGTGGCCTACCCTATTTCTTTTGGGACAAGATCAACAGTGGCTGTTGGCAGATCATACATCTATGATCACTCCTCCAGTGCCAGATAAGTAAACAAGCCCTGGCACGAGGAGAATTTATCAACTTTTCCACTTCATAAAACCTGAAAAGGAAATATAAATAAAGACTATCTGTCAAGAAGTAAAGTGTATCAAGAGAAAAGAAACATTGTGACAAAGACTGGGCGTGATGTTAACACCCCAACCAGCCAGCTCATAACACTTTAGAAATAGCTAGAAATTTTACAATACCATAAAAACTACAATATATATGATTAAGGACAAATTGTCCTCTTTTAGTTAATTAAGTATGCCTATTATTTATGTATATATTTAAATTGATCTCATGTGATTTGACAGTCCTAACCAAAAGAATCTTAGGTATAGGACTAATAAAGTTATAGAAAAAATTGTATATTACTAGCTTTTAACAACCGGTGTTGGTTGATTTGATCACATTGACTTTACTATTTGTTTGTGTGTGTGTGTATAATAAGGTTAGTGTTAAATTATCATCACACCACACTTGCATAACCCTAGACATTAGACGTAGCTATCATACATACTAGTCAAGAATAGGTCTGATTGAGGTCATAAGGTGGTAGCAGAAAGGTGTCCTGATAACTCAACCCAAACTTTGTTATAATCAGGGACCTTCACAGCTGACCTCATTCAGTACAATAGTACTACAGAACAACAACATTGCATAACATCAAAACCACCACAGTCTAGCAACATTTGACAGAGTCGATTTCTATTGGCACAAGCTGGTCGTGCACGATCGATTCAATAGAAAACCATTTTATCTGTCTGGGGAAGCTGTCTGAGAGGGGCGAGGGCCCAGACGATAATGAGATAATAGTTTCTGGGACCATCCCTGTATCAAGATTATTACAAATAATCTGTCTGGGGAGGCAATATTGGAATGTAGCATCTGGACATCAAATAAGTTCACAGATTTGTTTGTGAGTTGGCGGAAGCATTACAACATATTGAAAGAGGTCACGCGATGGAATTTTAAAATGTAATATTTTAAAACACGCGGGGGAGAATTAAATTAAACACCCCTACCCATGTAGTTTAGAGCTTTCAATTGGATTGATTTGAGAAGCCGGAATAGACAATGGATTTCATTGGAAATTTGTCGGAAGTACAATCTGGGATTTGAACTGAGAAAGGAGAGATATTATCTAGCGAAATAGGAGTCACAAATCAGACTGCATCACAACGTCAAACTAGCAACTCCCAGAAGCCAGAGAGAGAAGGATGGGACTAAGAATTCCTATATTATAAGTGACAGATCAGAATTATTTGGGCAACTTTAAAACTTAAAAGTAAACACGCATATTTAAATACAGAGACTGGAAACTTAAAAGGACCCGGACAAAAGTATTTGGGCAACTTTGAAACTTAAAAGTAAACCCGCATTTATAAATACGAAGTCTGGATACCTAAGGAATCAGATTCACCTGTCATAAAGGGATTACTAAAGTTTCCCAGGCCAAGTGATTCGCAGAACACCCGCCATAAGAGGATTAGTATAATTTCCCAGACCAAGTGATTCGAAGCATCTAATAAAGCGCTGTGTCCATTCTAAACTGTGCGAGGAGATTGTGTTCCCAAAACTTACTTTGGGGTAAGTGTAAACTTTTATTTTACAAATGTGAATTTGACATGTTTTTCTTGCTAAGTGGTTATATATATGAGGCTGGCAACCTCAACATATAAAAATAGTATATTTATAAACCACCACAGCAAGCGCTGGTGATTGTTTCTTGCTAGTCGTACAGAAAACCGACAGCAGAGGTGACCCAAGACTCCGACTGGAGCAGTGATGGGTGATGATTACATCACGTGTGCATCAAGTGTATCATATCATTTTGGGAGATATATGTACAGTCGGCCATCCGTATCCGCAGGGGATTGGTTCCAGGACCCCCCACGGATACCAAATTCCACGGATACTCAAGTCCCTTATATAAGTGCTCTTTCACGCATAATATCATCAACAGGGATATGCTTCTGTGACATGTCCTCTAGCCACACACATAATGCTTTCTCAGTCTTTGCAAGCACTTTATCACGAACCAGAGAGACCATTTTTGCCATTGTAGGGGTAGCACTAACATGTCCACGAATTTCAGCTTCTTTCTGCTTTATTATGGGAATGCTCGATTCGTTACCAAGTAATTTATATAACATCTCTGTAGCCATGTCGATATCTGCTTTGATGGCCTCTGCTGGAATGCCATCAGGTCCAGACACTTTTCCATCTCTTAGAAGCTTTATGGCTTTCTTTATTTCTTCCTTCGTTGGTCTTTCACCGTTAATTTGTAGCTCTTCTTCTGCTGGCTGGATGTCCGGTGGGTTTTGTGGAGCTGGTCTATTGAGAAGGTCCCCAAAATATTCTGTCCACCTCTTCATTTGCTCTTGTATATTGCTGAGCAGTTTCCCATTCTTGTCTTTTATGAGGCAACTTGTTTGCTTGTATTTCCCGGTTAGCTTCTTTGTGCTGCTATACAGTTCTCTCATATTTCCTTTGGCTGCAGCATCTTCTGCCTCTCTTGCCAACTCCTCAATATACTTCCTCTTGTCTCTTTTGATACTTCTTTTTACTTTTTTGTTTGCTTCTGTGTACACTTCTTGAGCCTTGGCTTTGGAACTTCTGGTTTTGCTTGTGTTTAAATCTGCTTTCTTGTTTTTTCTGTCTTTTATCTTATTGATGGTTTCTGTTGTTATCCATGCTTTTTGTTGTCGTTCCCTTTCCCCAGTATTTCTTCACATGTCTCATTCCATACCGTTTTGATTTGCTGCCAATAGTCTTCTGTATTCTCTACATCTTCCAGCTGTTGGAGCACTTGGAATTTGTTGGATACTGTGACCGCAAATTTGTCTCTTGTTTCTTGATTTCTTAGCTGTCCTACATTAAATTGTTGTCTATAATTTTGCATTGTTGCATATCTCTTGAGTTTCATTTTTACTTTGGCTATCAGAAGGTGGAAACCTGTTGATAGCATTACAAGGCAGTCCTTGTTCTGGAACCCCCAGGGCAAGAGAGGCAGAGGTAGACCAAGAAGCACATGGAGAAGAAAGCTGGAAACAGAGGTGAAAATGATGAGGAGAACATGGAAAGAACTTGAGATGATGGCACGTGACAGGAGGACTTGGCATGTGTTTGTTGAAGGCCTATGCTCCTTTGGGAGTGGAGGGTTATGAATGAATGCTCGATTCTTTCTTACCGACCTTACAGCCCACTTCGGCAAGCGACATGCCACTTTTCAAAAGATCTAAGATTTTTATTTTCTCGTCGAGAGATAGCACTTTACGCTCCCTCTTAGTCTTTGAGGGATTGCTTTGACCACTTAATTGCTTCGTATGAGCCATTTTTTTCACAGAAACAAAGAGTGCACACAACACAAGTAGCAAACGAACGGGACGCAAGATGAACACTGCCCAAACAACGAGTGTGAAATGGCGGGAGGCTACAGCAGGGTACGCCTACACATCACTTCATTCACGTGGATTTCGTGTAGTGCTCAGCGCACGGAAAATTCAAGTTTTGCTTTTTGGAACTTTCTGGAATTTTGTTGGTGTTGATTATTTTCGATCTGCGGTTGGTTGAATCCGCAGATGCGGAACCCGCAGATATTGAGAGCCGGCTTTACCTTGTTACTTGTAATTCAGGCAAATCATTGCTTTTCATGCTGTCCAAGCTCATATTTTCCCGGTTTAATATCCAGGAGAATATGGGTAATTTCTAATCATCTTCCCTGAGTTACGTTGTGTATACTCAAGAATAATTATTCCGAGAGAATAACATTAGTGGGTCAACAGCGAGACAATGTGCCTGTTAATTTGCAGCCCACAATTGTACTTAGGCATCTGTTTTTATTTTATCTAAAAGATCATGGTACTAAGCTATCAGACGGTTTGAGGAATTAAGCTATCAGACTGTGAAGAGTCTTCATCACAAAAGAATCGACGAAAACCGCGGCTGCAGGACTCACTTTTACCAACTAAGTGCTTTTAAAAGGCACCAGCAAAAGGACAGAAATATTCTTTAATATAAACCCTCTATTCAGTCTCGATGAAGACAAATTGATTTTTCATCTAAAATTCACCATCTTTCTATTTATTTTAACTGGTTAAAACTAATTTATTATTAAATGTTACATGTTATTTTAAAACATAACAATCTTAGTTGATTCAGTTATTATAAGTGTGAAAGCATACGTATGAGCGAGACTATTTAATATATATATATATATATATATATATATATATATATATATATATATATATATATATATATATATATATATATATATATATATATATATACTTCTATAGAGCTACTTCTTGTAAAAGGGAATTTTGCTGGATTTACACCAGCTGGGGGCTTGAACGGGCTAAACAATTGCTTAATTCTTCATAAAAGGCGGCCGACCGATATAAAGTTAACAATTGCCCGGCCAATGCAGCATTGTTCTTGACTTCAGAAATATCTTATGAAGACTCCCATGAGATAGAAGCATCATTATCCTTCTATCTACAACTCTGCCAAGAGTAATCCTGTGCGAAGGTAGACACCTTTGACGACCCATTTAGATACTCTTGAGTTTTGGCCACTGTTGGACCACTACTGCAATGCAGGGGAGGCAATCTGTGACATTAAGACATTATACACTGTTGTTGATACAGGAGGTAAAAAGTGAACTAATTCAAGAGATTATACACTGTTGTTGATACATGAGACAAAAAGTGAACTAATTCAAGACATCAGAGACTGTTGTTGATACAGGAGACAAAAAGTGAACTAATTCAAGACATCAGAAACTGTTGGAAACGCTGTCATTAATTCCTGTTATGTTTGGTATGTTTATTACTGCTGTTGTTTCTAACAGTGTTGAGAGTTGAGGTCTGTTTTTTTGTAACATCTTAGGTACACAACTACAGTGGTCCAGCCATTATTGTAGTATCTTGTGTCACAAAGGAGCAGCCACCTCACTGTAAGCCTCATCCTCATGCCATTGTAGGGAGGGACTGCAAGAAAGGAGTCTGTACTCTGAGAGTGAAAGACACAGGTGACAAGATTGTGTAAGTAATTGAGACTTGTTAAAGGAGCTGTGTAAGGTATTTATTAAAGTAGTTTATCTGATCTAACCAGTTATAGTGACGAGATTGTGTAAGGTATTTGTTAAAGTAGTTTATCTGATCTAACCAGTTAAAGTGACAAGATTATGTAAGGTATTTGTTAAAGTAGTTTATCTGATCTAACCAGTTATAGTGACAAGATTGTGTAAGGAATTTGTTAAAGTAGTTCATCTGATCTAACCAGTTAAAGTGACAAGATTGTGTAAGGTATTTGTTAAAGTAGTTTATCTGATCTAACCAGTTATAGTGACAAGATTGTGTAAGGTATTTGTTAAAGTAGTTTATCTGATCTAACCAGTTATAGTGACAAGAATGTGTAAGGTATTTGTTAAAGTAGTTTATCTGATCTAACCAGTTATAGTGACAAGATTGTGTAAGGTATTTGTTAAAGTAGTTTATCTGATCTAGCCAGTTATAGTGACAAGAATGTGTAAGGTATTTGTTAAAGTAGTTTATCTGATCTAACCAGTTATAGTGACAAGATTGTGTAAGGTATTTGTTAAAGTAGTTTATCTGATATGTAAATGGGAAATGGTTGAAAGGGGCGTGCTACACAAAGGAAAGTGGCAAACTTCTTAAGAAACATAAATAATTAAAATATATTTTTTAAAATTAGAAACCTACCCACCACAAAAATATTTATAGAATATGGGATTCCTATATACACACATTGGGATTCTTGCTGGAACCAGTTATAGTGACAAAATTGTGTAAGTTACTGACACTTGTTAAAGTTGCTTATCTGATCTAACTAGTTATAGTGACAAAATTGTGTAAGTTACTGGCACTTGTTAAAGTAGCTTGTCTGATCTAACCAGTTATAGTGACAAGATTGTGTAAGTTACTGATGCTTGTTAAAGTAGCTTATCTGATCTAACCAGTTATAGTGACAAGATTTTGTATGTTACTGACACTTGTTAAAGTAACTTATCTGATCTCACCAGTTATAGTGACAAGATTGTGTAAGTTACTGACACTTGTTAAAGTAGCTATCTGATCTCACTAGTTATAGTAACAAGATTGTGTAAGTTACTGAAACTTGTTAAAGTAGCTTATCTGATCTAACCAGTTATAGTAACAAACTTGTGTAAGTTACTGGCACTTGTTAGAGTAGCTTATCTGATCTAAACAGTTATAGTGACAAGACTGTGTAAGTTTCTGACGCTTGTTAAAGTAGCTTATCTGATCTAACCAGTTATAGTGACAAGATAGTGTAAGTTACTGACATTTGTTAAAGTAACTTATCTGATCTAACCAGTTATAGTGACAAGATTGTGTAAGTTACTGACACTTGTTAAAGTAACTTATCTGATCTAACCAGTTTTAGTGACAAGGTTGTGTAAGTTACTGACACATGTTAAAGTAGCTTATCTAATCTAACTAGTTATAGTGACAAAATTGTGTAAGTTGTTAAAGTAGCTTATCTGATCTAACCAGTTATAGTGACAAGATTGTGTAAGTTACTGACACTTGTTAAAGTAGCTTATCTGATCTAACTAGTTGTAGTTCTTATGTTTGTAAGGTACTTATCATCTTGTAATGGTTGACACTGTTCAGGGATATTCAATTATTCCTAATGTTAAATTTAGAGTAGGACGTGTTGACAAACCTCAGAATCACAAACTGATAAATTACATTTGTTTTTTTTTCTTCAGATTTTCACAAATTGACATTCAGTCTGATAATCAGCTTGTTCTACATATCATTATTGCCCGTTTTATGCCAGGTCAGGTAGTCTAGACATAACACTTGTTTGTTTCAGATTTCCACAGATTGGCACTCCATCTGATAATCAGCTTGTTCAACATAATATCACTATTGCCCTTTTTATGCCAGGTCAGGTAGTCTAGACATAACACTTGTTTGTTTCAGATTTCCACAGATTGGCACTCCGTCTGATAATCAGCTTGTTCGGCATAATTTCACTATTGCCCTTTTTATGCCAGGTTGGGTAGTCTAGACATACAATTGTTTGTTTCAGATTTCCACAGATTGGCATTCAGTGTGCCAAAAAAAAGGATGTTGAGGCAGCTCTCAAATTGCGAAAAGAAATTAATGTTGATCCATTTCAGAGTAAGTATTGTTCTCTTGACTATGCTGTTTCTATTTTTTATTTATACCAGTGAAGGTAAATTTACAAGCATTAGACCAGAGTACTTAATTTTGTTTACCGAACTCGCTTCTCGTTGGAGAATCGTCTCATTTTTCAAATTGGTGTTTTATCTCCTGCTGGATTGAATGTCCAGCATCATTTTGCATAATTCTGGTGGCTTCTGTCTCTGTTTCATACTTTATTTCTTCTGTCGTTATTTTCCTTTCTATCCTTGTTTTTGCTTTGGTTCGTTTCGTTTCCTCAATTATCTTTTCTCAGCCGTGACTAGCTCATACGTCACTTCCGCATGACGCCTCATTTTTTCAGCCATCTTGAATGTTTCTTTCTGGGATCCAGCTAAGTGATTTTTTTACTTGTTTTCATAGTGTTGTTCATTTCTGTCTTCGCTTCGTCTATTATTTACTTTCCTGTTTCGACATGTCTTTTTGGTTTTACGATTTTCTTGCGTTATTACCGTTATTGTTTCGCTCATCATCGTCATTTCATCTGCTTGTATCGCTCATCTGGCGATTTCCTCATCATCGTTGATTTTTGTAGCACCTATATGTAGTTCTTGTCCTTGTCACCTGTTCGTAACTGTGGCTGACGAAGGGTAAAACCCGAAACGTCCTTTGTTTCATGTGTACCGTTTACTTGTAAAACTGATTTCATACCATATTATTATTTTTTTATTTATATACTTAATTTTGTTGTAGAGTTTTAGCTTTTAGTGGTACAGTTTTGACAAATGACTAGCATGTGGATTGACAAGACAACACTTTGATGACAAATTGTTGTTCTAGGAGTGGTGGTCTCAAGTCAGATTGTCTTTTTTTAATGTGATGTTTATTTTGACTGAATCGTAATTCTGATCTTCTTACAGCTGGATTTGAGCATTCACAGTCCAACATTGATTTGAATATTGTACGTCTGTGTTTTCAAGTATTCTTACCAAATGAGCAAGGCAAAGTCACCAGAGTTGTTCCCCCTGTAGTATCACAATCCATCCATGATAAAAGTAAGTTTGTGATGACACTTACAATTTGTACACCTAACCCATGGGAACTACATTCAATTAAATGTAATGTATTACGTTGATTGACTGGGTACTTGAACATTACTGTTAATGGATGGTCAGAGAATGGTGCTAAAACCAGATACATTTCCTATGGGAAATGCAGAAAAAAAAGGAAGCTGAAACACATTATTTACAAATTGACTAAAAAAAACAGAATAAAGAAGCAGTAAAGAAAACCAGAAAACTCGTAAGAGATGGAAAAGCTGCAAGCCCAAATTGTATTCAAGAAGAGACCATTAGAGCAGATGTGGACATCTCAGCAGAGATTTTGAACAAAGTACTTGGGAAAGTCTGTGAGAGAAAAGTAATACCAGCAGAGACCATTAGAGCAGATGTAAAAATTTGTGGTACTTTATCTAAAAAAAAAATTAAAATAATTGTTGTGGATGTTGTCAGTGTTTTGGATGTTGTCAGTGTTTTGGATGCTGTGAATGTTGTTAGTGTTGTCGGTGTTGTGGGTGTTGTCAGTGTTGTCTGTGTTGTGGATGTTGCCAGTGTTGTGGATGTTGTTGATGTTGTGGGTGTTGTCAGTGTGTTGGATGTTGTCAGTGTTGTAGATGTTGTCAGTGTAGTGGATGTTGTCGGTGTTGTGGATGTGTTGCATGTCTTCGGGGTTTGAGAAGAGTGGTAGAGTAATCGTGTTGAGTTGGTTTTGAATGACGTGAGTGTCCAACAACATATGTGTGAAATTGAATAAAGTTCACGACGTTTTCTTGGCTGGGTCCACAAACACTTACATTTTAATTGACGGACATCATAAGAATGCAAAGCAGTAATTCAATACATCAATCAAGGCAGTCTCCTACAGTCGATAATGTATCGTCGCATGACAGCATATATACCCGCAATGTCGGCAAGGTGAAATCATTGGGGTAGCGATAACTGACAGCTGGCGAAAAAATATGCTTAATATATTACTCGCTGAATTCCTTCTTCTTAAGGAAATTATTCATCAATATACGATGCTCAGATACTGCATCAAAAGAATTACTGTGGCGACCTTCGTTAATTATTAGCCACATAGGAAGACTGTAAATTCAATAATATTGGGAGCAGTAATAATCCACGTCTTGCTTGGACGGGTTTACATGATGAAAGGTCAAGAAGGCCCGTTGCCTGCCTAGTACAGCGCCTTACCACGTCATCTTATTATTAGTGATGTCTACACATAATCGCGTTCACTAACTATACTTTATAGTGTACAATACATCATGTTGACTTAAGATAAATATGTTAGCGTGTAAATTTAAACTGGGAACTAATCCAACCGAGGGCCAACATGTAATAAACATAAATATACCTTAACAGTTTCCACGCCCGACCGGGTGAAAAAATTAATTATATTAATTTTTTATCATAATATTGTTGAATATAGCAACGCAATTAATCTAATCAAAATTCGGAACGCGAAAAAATTTACGACATACGGCCAGAGATGTTTACAATAAAACAGTGTCTAAGGTCGTTGTCACTATCATAGTATGTCATACATGTAATAAAAACTATCTTGACTAACGAAAAGAAACGTCAATAGTCAATATAGTATATCATAATGAACATAATTAACTAATAAATATGTGAACGAAAAATATGTTCAAGTAATGAGATATTGTAGTTAATCAAAGTAATGAAATATGACTACGTGTAGGTAAAGTTAAATAATTAAAGTTAGTGAATCAAACTACTATAGGATTAACTTAAACTGAGTAAAGCCAAGTAATAAGAAACGAAAATAGGGAGAGATAACAACAAACGAAAGAAATAGAAAGAAGTAATAAGTAAAGAAGGTAGGCACGGTAAGCAGAGATAATAAATTAAGGCGGATAGCAAGTATCAAGGAAAATAAACCATGAATTAAATACCTAACCCGTAACGAACCTAAAACTAAGACCTGTAGTAAAGGCAATTAATATCCAACAAGTATCATATAATTATGACCTATAACTAAACTAATAATAGAAGTAATTAAAATAAACGAAGAATTGAATATTCTATATATCATTAATCAATGTCACCTAATATTAAACTAAAATAATTAAAGTTCAATGGAATGAAGTTCAGAAGAATGTCTCGTTGAACAATCCTGAGAAATACAAAGTTCCATTCACGGCCGATTAATGTCATTTCCAATTCATCGAATCCTCAGAAGTAATTAGACACCATGGACGGTGTACGTAACAATAAGTCCAGGAACCGTTAGATCGAGTAGTGCAGGTAGAATGCACCATAACAAGTTTGAGATTTCCATGGACACAATCCAAAGTCCATAAAGGCGAATAGGAAAACACCAACATCGGGCATCAAAATAAGTTGACTTGACTTCTGTAAGTCCAGATGAAGCATCGTTAGTATAAAGAATCACGTAAACAATAGTCTGTAACGTACCAATAGACGTGAGGTACAAAAGTCGAATTCATCAATGCAAATGGAAATGTCAACGTGTATCATACTACCATACGTGTAGTATGAAAAGTATTTCTTACAAGCAATCTTCAGTACCTGTGGAGAGTTGCATGGCATGTAGTATCCTGTACCTTGAAGAGTTGCAAATATGTTCTTGAATATGCGAAAGAATTAATAGTCCAATCCGTCTTTGGCAGATAAGGTTACTAAACACAACGTGAAAGATGCGACTTGTGCAGCTTTGTGCAAAATCGATAATCAAACGTTAGTATACTTTGACAATGTTAATCGCAATATTAACCTTTAGCACGCTGCATAAAAATTCAGAAAACTTGCCCAACCACTGCATTCTTTTTCACAACGCCCCATTTTTATAGTGGATGACTTGTAAATTCTATAGTTTTTTTGTTTTTTGGTCAATTGCTCTAATTTTTAGATTGTATAGAAATGAATGAATGATGAATCTGATGATATAAAATTTGTTTGTGTACATGTTAGATGTGATAGGAAGAGAGGAAAGGAAAGATGAAAAAAACGAAAGAAAAAAAATTTTAAATTAAAAATTTTTTTTTTTTAAATTTTAAAATTAAAAAATTTTTTTTTTTTTAATGACCAACAAACGAAGAGTCCATATCCCTTGCATCTCAATAAAAGTCATTTGACCAATAGACTAATACAAATCAAATGACGATCTTTTCGTTACACCCATCATCAGTAGCAAAGCAACAAACTCCCTAGCCAGCAGTGACATTCGGCCGTAATCCTAAACTTTTTCGATTTTCCTAATCGTAACCCCTAAAATTATATATACTAGAAATGCCATTTTACTTTCGTTTCCATCTCGGCCATCAAACATTTTCTGAGAACCGATATCAGCGCTTATAAAGACAAAAATCTTATCCCCACCGCATGGCGTCAGAATCCAATAAAATTAGAGCGAAAATGGCCGCGTGTTGATGCCGATTCATTTCGATTTTAAAAATTTACAAAAAATAAATGCGGATACAGCCATCACTTTTTTAAGATCGGAAACGGAAGTTAACTCTCTTGCAAATAACATTAGAACTTAACATCCGGGGCTGAAATCACGTGTACACAAGTCCTAATGCTAGAAACGATGATAGCCGCAAGGCGCCACATTGCTCCTCCAGCGTGGAGAACATAGGTTACGTTCGGCGCAATGTTGCGCCCGCAGCATGCTAAAGGTTAAAGAATGATGTCATAGGAAGAGTCAACCAAGTGATGTGCATGACCCAAGGAACAGTATGAGCGATAAGCACAGACACATATGTAGTATCGTTAACTTGATTCACAACGTGTCACTGGGTGTAGATGACGGGTGATGAGATAACGAGTCAGCCACAACATTTTCGGACCCAGGGATCAATTTGATAGTGAAGTTAAATGGCTGTAGGAGAATTGAAAACTTGGCCAATTTAGGACTCTTGTGGTTAGCGCGGCGAAGAGCAGCCACAGATTTCTGGTCGGTCTGAATAGTAAAAGGTGCGCCAAGCAAAAATTGTTCCAGTTTCTGAATCGACCAGACCACTGCAAGTAATTCTTTGTCAATGACAGAATATTTCTTTTCCGCGTCTGTGAGCTTTCTCGAGATAAATAGTGTCGGGTGTAACATCCCATCATGCTCTTGAAGGAGACTGGCACCCAAGCCAAAGTTACTCGCATCTGTACGAAGAACATAATTTTTAGCAATATCTGGCAACCTCAAAATAGGAGGTTTAGAAAAAATGTCTAGAATTTAAAAAAACGCGTTATTACATTCAGTAGACCAACTTACCCTGACAGGCATGCCTTTCCGTAAAAGGGAAGACAATACAGCAGTTATAGTAGACAAGTTAGGGATAAACCTACTGTAATATTGAACTAGTCCTAACAAACTGCGAACCTGCTTCTTAGTAGTCAGGATAAATAAGTTGAGAATCTTAGAAACATTCTGAGGTATAGTCTGAATACGCCCAGAACCAATGGTATGACCAAGGAAAGTAATTTCCTTAAAAGCAATTTGGACTTTGGGAGGCCTTGCAGTCAAAGTGTGTAATCGTGTCCAATAAGGAACTAAGTCCGACGAAATGGTCATCAAATGATGAACTAAATAAACAGATATCATCAATATAAGTAATGATATCTGATCGGGACCCCAAGATGCAGCAATAGTGAATGCAGTCAGCGAGCGACCCATAGCTGTACTGCTTGCATCAGGACCAGCGAACCAGAGCTGGTCAAGAACGCACTCCACCTCCACGTGGTGGTCCTGGAAACAGTCTGCAGCAGTGCAGTCTGGCTGAGCGAGTGCGGATCGCAATGGGAAGGCAAACCCGGTCCCTAAAAAATGCTGTGCTGAAGTCGGATGTGTCGACCGAAAGGTGCAGATATCACAGCTTAGGCGTAAACAGACACAACGCAACCACCGTCCTTTTCAGGGCGAACGAAGAAGAAGAAGAATGATATCTGATCTATTTCCTAATATTTTTCGCATCATGCGAATAAATGTTGCAGGTGCGTTCATTAACCCAAAAGGCATGACGTTCCACTAGAATAGTCCTCGTGGCGGCGAAAACGCGGTAAGATGTTTGGCTGGATCCGTTAACGGAATCTGCCAATATCCCTTTGTGAGGTCTATTTTTGTAAATAAAGTAGCTGAAGCTAGACGAGTAAGTAAATCGTCAAGAAGTGGATGTGGTTCACTATCAGCAATAGTTTTAGCGTTTAATTTTCTATAATCCACACATAATCTAATGTTGTTATCTTTTTTTCTGACAATAACTAGTGGTGAGGAATAAGGAGAATTGCTGTTCTCGATAATTCCTAAATGTAACATTTGTTCAAGTTCTTGAGCTGTTTTACACTTTTAATGAATAGGAACCAGATAGGGATGAAGACGAATTGGTATATCATCTGTGAGGATGATATCGTGACAGATGACAGATGTTCAACCAGGCAAATCAGTCAAAACATCAGAAAAAGATTCTAGAAGATTAGAAATCTGTCAATGTTGTTGTGAGGTTAAGGAAGGAGAAATAGAAACATCTTGCCAAGATTCAGTAGCGTTTAGTGTAGGTAAAGGCAAAGACATGTGAATATCAGGAAAAGAAGATTCCTCCTCCTGAATCACAGATAGACTCGAATAGTGACAAGAACTAACTAAGTTGTCATCAAGATCATGAAAAATAGCCTGTAAATGTTCAGGACGAGTATGAAACTCTTTAAGCATATTAATATGAAAGATTTTCTTTTGACCTTTAACATCCAAAATGTAATCAACATCAGAAATCCTATCCATTACTTTAAATGGGCCATTCCATGCAATGAGTAACTTATTGTCTTTCCAAGGAAGCAACACAAAAGCTTCATCACCCGGAAACAGTTGACGTAGATGCCTATTTTTATTCTGAAACAGACGTGATTTATATTTGGCAGCCTCTGACGAAGCTGTCACCAACTGACAAGCGTCGACAATTTTTTTTACGTAAGTTGATAACATACTCATAGGATGACTCTGTGTCCTGAGTCATCCCAGAGTCTACCAGGAGATCTTTTATTAGACCCATTGGACCCCTTGGGGGAGCACCAAAAACGAGTTCAAATGGAGAGAAGCCGGTCTGTTCATGCGACACCTCTCGATATGCAAACAGCACAGCTGGTAGGACACGGTCCCAATCTTGAGGATACTTAATAGTAACCTTGTGCAAAAGTTGTTTGAGAGTTCTGTTGAGCCTCTCCACGGAACCATTGCTCATGGGGTGATATATGCTACTTAGACTTCTACCTATATTAAGAGTCTTCATAATAGATGTCATGGTATCAGAGACAAATTGAGACCCATGATCTGAAAGTAGTTTCCTAGGAAAACCTATCCTCGAAAAGATCAGAAGAAGTGCATCCGCTATGTCAGATGTGGAGGTATGCTTTAGTGGGATGGCTGCTGGCCATCGAGTGCACAAATCAATGCACATGAGGACAAACCTGTGACCTCTGGCAGAAGGTAGTAGAGGACTAATAATGTCTATGGCCATCTTGTCAAAAGGACGGACCGATATGTCACATGCCTGGATCGGAGCATTATGAAACGCTCCTCAAAACTTTACTTCCTGGCAGGTAACGCATGAACATACGTATGACGATACGTCCCGGGAAACACCTGGCCAAAAGAATGAAGATAGCACTCTAGAACGAGTACGAGTGTATCCCATATGACCCGCGCATTGTGACTCATGTGCATGTCTTAAGATATATGGCCTCAAAGTCAGAGGAACCATTACCTGCTGTTTGACATTAGAATAATCCATAGAGTTTCTAAGTAAAATGTCATTTTTAATAGTAAACCAATGTTTACGACTGGCATTAAAACCAATATAATCATTATTCTTGACCAAGGCAAAAAATTCTTTTAAAGAGTTATCTTCTCTTTGTTTTGTGGCGAATGACACTCTATCTATCACTGGCTGGACTTCAGTGTCATTCTGAGTGACTGTGTCAGGCTCTGAAATATATTCATGCTCCAAAGCTTGAGCTTGGGCCCGTGTCGTAACTGCATTGGCAATCAACAAATTTTTTCTTTCCCAATCCTCAATTTCTTCTGGAGTGCAGTCTTTACTCCCATGAATACGACCAACTGTAAGGTCAGCAACTGGATTCTGCAATAAACAGACATTAACTTTGCCTGAAAAGAAAGGTGTATATACATCAATTATGGCAGTGGGATAGTACTCAATTGTCCCACCGAAAGTGATACACTTCACACTTTTACCAGTAGAACAACTAGGGTGGACCAGCGACTGTCTAATGCTGATGGTAGTCGACCCTGAATCCTTCAAAACTGATACCATAGTACCATTGACCAAACCTTTGTTAAATATCAAAGTCCCTGTACCATCATTAGCGGAGAGACTAACAGCTGGGAGAGGATGTCCACACTTCAGAACTGTACTGCTGTCCTTCTGAAAGATAGTTAGGCATTCTAGGCAACTATTTGCCACATCTAAGTCAAATGAACAACATGAAGACGAATGTACCTTATTATTAGAATCTTGACTACCCAAAGGTACACTGCTAGTCAGTGCCGCCCCTGCATTATGTTCGAACCTCTGTGGTCCACGTGAATGAGATCGCTGTCTTTGGCGATCAACAGAATTATTTTGATGTCTACCATTTTGACTATTATTTCTGTTTTTATAATATTGGTTAATATTACCCCAATTATTATTGTTATGAGGAATGAAATTACCTTGTTTCTTCCAGTTTGATCCCTGTTGAAAATTGCTATTATTCCTACATTGAGGTGACTGGTGTCTAAACTGTTGTCAACCTCTACTGGAATTATCATGCTGGTTAAAGTTATTATTTCTATAATAATTATTGTCATTATTTCTTTTATGTACAAAATTTCTGTCTAGACTTTGAGATCTTGCTCTATTGTTATTATTCCACATTGCAACTGAAGCAACTGGTAGAGCTTCTCTTAATTGAGTGTTTGCAATGCATGATCCGGGATGTGCAGTGCAGAATTGGACTGCTATTTCTTCCAGAGCAGTTAATGTTGGTGGTTTACGTTCCTGTGAAAACAACCAAAATGGGTTGCTCACTGAGGATAACACTTTATCCCTCAGCATTAAATCTACGAGCTTATCAAAGGATTTCTCAATACCTGAAAGTTCGATCCATCTATTAAAAGTAATCCTTATTGCAGCAATAAATTCAGAGAAATCTTTGCTTGAATCTGGAATCATTGTTTTAAATTTGACTCTATACCCTTCTTCGTTGAGTTGGAAACGTTTCAACAGTAACACCCTAGCAGCTTCATAGTTTTTTCTCACTGCCTCATCCATAGTATCAATGGCGGCCATTGGCTCACCAACCAAACATTCCTTAGTTTTGTAACCCATAAGGATTTATCAAGTTTATTTGTTTCACATACAGCTTGAAATCTTGAAAGATAGCATGTTATGTCATCAATATTTTGGTTAAATATTGGTAATTTAAATTTATCATTGCCTCTAGTATGCCCTGATGAAGAAGCAGTATGTGAATTACTATTATTGCTATTATTTTCTAGTTGAGCTTTTAATTTCAGTTCTTCTAACCGAAGAAGCATTAACTCTTTTTCTTGTTGTATTTTTTTCTCTTCTTCAATACGTCTTATTTCATCCTTAACCTCTTGTTCTGCTAATTCATGCTTCATATCAGCTCTCTTCTTCTCTTCTTTAGCTTCTTGTTGAGCTAATTCCTGTTTCATTTCAGCTCTTTTTTTCTCTTCCTTAGCTTCCTGTTCAGCTCTCTTCTTCTCTTGTTCAACTTCTTCCTGTTTGGCTTTAGCCAGTTCAGCCATGGCAAATTCTCTAAGTGCCTCCCCTTTGTAGGCAAATATTTTACCAATCTTCATAAATGTTTCTAAAGTCGCCATGTTAAATAACTAATGTACTCACTTAGTCAACCAGGTAACTGGCAAATTGCTTTACAAATTATTTGTAAGCCCAAAAAAAAAATATTTTTTTATTAATATTTTATAACACTATGCCCTACTCAGGGTAACTAACTAGTGGCTAATGGCCTACTAGGGCAATGCAATGCAATTATTGCAGTCATATAATATTTTTCATAAATATTTATGTAATTAATATTAATATCATGTTATGAAAGGTTAGCAAAGAAAATAGAACAGAAACAGTAAACAAAAAGATTATACAAACAATATCACACCACAGATCGAATTACAAACAGCAAAACGTTTTATAAAACTGAATACAATTCTACAAAATGACAAAATCTACAAACACTGAAACTAGGTCGAACCACATCAAAAATCTAAAAATAGACATTACAGGCAGAACCCAACAGCTGACATTTTGTTTTTTTAAACGAAATGATAGAGTAGATTTACAATATATGACGAACAAATGACGTAAATAAACAAAAATGAACTAAAGTACAAAGAGAATACAATATGTAGATACAACATGTAACAACTAAACAAATAATGTTGAATAAATTCATGAGCAAACAGAGTATGTCACAAAATTCCTCATTGGATCTTTTGCTAGCAGAAAATATTCAAACAAATGGCCCTTAAGAACATTTTAAATTTCTGTGGTCATCCGGAGAAACATAACAGATTCAAAATTCCCGCCAACCGCCCACATATATAAACAACCATACATATAAATACATAAAACATATATAAACAAATAAGTATACGAATAGGAATGCCTGCATGATAACCTGACTACGTTTTACAAGACCAAAAATGGTACTTAACTGACACGCCGAACCAAAATCTTCGTAGATGCTCATATGCACCACAAGCAACATCAGGAACAAACTGGTGACTCGAATCAGGCTTCAGGCATTCGTATGAGCAGTTTCTTTTGTTCAATTACTGCCATTGAAGACTTGGAAACATTTGAAAAAATTGATTGAAGGCATCAAACGACCGGACATTTTTGGGGAAATCGTCGGGGTGTTGTCATGACACCAACTGACGCATGCGCCGTAAACTGGATGGGATGCAAATGTTTCAAACGCCGGAACAATTCAGAAAGTTCTTGTAAATAAATATCCCTTCTCTTCACAGCGTCTTTTTATGTTGAATGTTGTATACTTCAGGACTGTATTGATATCCCCATACTGGCCACTATGTTGTTGCGTGTCTTCGGGGTTTGAGAAGAGTAATAGAGTAATCGTGTTGAGTTGGTTTTGAATGACGTGAGTGTTTAACAACATATATGTGAAATTGAATAAAGTTCACGACGCTTTTCTTGGCTGGGTCCACAAACACTTACATTTTAATTGACAGACATCATAAGAATGCATAGCAGTAATTCAATACATCAATCAAGGCAGTCTCCTACAGTCGATAATGTATCGTCGCATGACAGCCTATATACCCGCAATGTCGGCAAGGCAAAATCATTGGGGTAGCGATAACTGACAGCTGGCGAAAAAATATGCTTAATATATTACTCCCTGAATTTCTTCTTCATAAGGAAATTATTCATCAATATATGATGCTCAGATACTGCATCAAAAGAATTACTGTGGCGACCTTCGTTAATTATTAGCCACATAGGAAGACTGTAAATTCAATAATATTGGGAGCAGTAATAATCCACGTCGTGCTTGGACGGGTTTACATGACGAAAGGTCAAGAAGGCCCGTTGCCTGCCTAGTGCAGCGCCTTACCACGTCATCTTATTATTAGTGATGTCTACACAGAATCGCGTTCACTAACTATACTTTATAGTGTACAATACATCATGTTGACTTAAGATAAATATGTTAGCGCGTAAATTTAAACTGGGAACAAATCCAACCGATGGCCAACATGTAATATACATAAATATACCTTAACAGGATGTTGTCAATGTTGTGGATGTTGTCAGTGTTTTGGATGTTGTCAGTGTTGTGGATGTTGTCAATGTTGTGGATGTTGTTAGCGTTTTGAGTGTTGTCAATGTTGTGGATGTTGTTAGCATTTTAGATGTTGTCAGTGTTGTGGATGTTGTCAGTGTAGTGGATGTTGTCAGTGTTGTGGATGTTGTCAGTGTTTTGGATGTTGTCAGTGTCATCAGTGTTGGGGGTGTCGCCAGTGTTGCGGGTGTCATCAGTGTTGCGAATGTCATCGGTGTTGCGGATGTCATGGGTGTTGCGGGTGTCATGGGTGTTGCGGGTGTCGTGGATGTTGTCAGCATTGTGGATGTTGATGGTTATTAGATTTACTGGTCAGAAGTCTGAACAAAAAAGGTATCTAGTTTTGTTGAAATAACATACGCCAGTTTTCTCATATGATGAACACATATATATATCATTTTGTCTTGGAACATATCTTCTAGACATGCAGAGTTCTTCAAGGACATGTGACCGAACCCTTTTGAAATTAGAACTGGGCAGTGACAAGGATGCCTCTGGTCACCATTACTCTTCTTTCTAACTATATATTGGATTATGAAAACACCAGCATTAACTGCCATTTAAAAAAATTCTATGGAATATGACCACAAATGTCAAGGATCTAGACTCTGCCTGTCTGCTCCATAACTAAAACTGGAAGAGAAGCAAAACAAAGTAAAGACGAAGATCATGAGAATAAATGTGGTCAGGGCTCTTGACATGTTCTGAGAAAGTAAATGTGGTCAGGGCTCTTGACATGTTCTGAGAAAGTAAATGTGGTCAGGGCTCTTGACATGTTCTGAGAAGGCAAATGTGGTCAGGGCTCTTGACAGTTCTGAGAAAGTAAATGTGGTCAGGGCTCTTGACAATTCTGAGAAGGCAAATGTGGTCAGGGCTCTTGACAGTTCAAGGAGGCAAGATTTTAGGGTCTCAAAAAAGCCTTGAAATGATGGGTTAAAGGCTAAAAACCTCGAATTTACCATATCGGAATCCCGGAAAATGAAGCGAATGTCTTATACGTGAACGTTTTGGTCAATATTGGCATTTATCATTAGGCATTATTGTTTACCATAGTCTGTTTATTTCCTTTATGTCCTAACTAGTATTTCCTGATGTTTTCTGAAGTTTTCAGTAAAGATTTGGTTATACACTTGTTTGATTAGTAATTACACCCATTCATTTGTGCTCGTGAGAGTGACCAAGGAGATGAGTTTAGAAATCATGCCTGGTTGCTACGCAAAACATTAATATTTAAAAAATTGATTTTATGAGCCTGGAGGAAAGTAGCGGTGCTATGATCACATGTTTCTAGAACGAAACATCAGAGATTGGCTTCAGGGCACTCATTAAATCGCTTAATTTCCAAGATACATAATATATTGTATTTTCTTATCTACATAGTTTATTTATAATTTTAATTATTTATAATTTGGAACTGTCTTTGAATGTTACTATGGTGACCATTGTTTTCACTTGATGCCTAGACTTAATTAATTGAATAGTTATTTTTAGTATCAGTGATTACATTTTCAGCTTGTTGGTGCAGATGCCCCACCCATCTAACAATGTTCTTATTGATAAAGCATTCAGTTTAGAGTCATCCAACAATGTTGTTATTGCCTGTTGTATTCAGTCTAGAGTCATCCAATGATGTTGTTATTGTCTGTTGTATTCAGTCTAGAGTCATTAAACTACGTTATCATCTGTTATATTCAGCCTAGTCATCCAACTATGTTGTTATTGTCTGCTGGATTCAGCCTAGAGTCATCCAACAATGTTGTTATTGTCTGTTGTATTCAGTCTAAAGTCATTAAACTACATTGTTATTGTCTGCTCTTTATTTATCCTCGTGTCATCCAACAGTTTTGCTATAATTTTTTGATAAACTTAGAAACATCCAAAGATTTTGTTTTCTACCTGTTTCGTTCAACATAGAGTCATCCAAAGATCTTGTTATCTGTCGAGTTGATAAAAGTTCTGGGAAGGCCCGTGGTGGCGACGAAATTTTCTTATTGTGTGACAAAGTAAACAAAGGTTTGTTGGAACTTTCGATTCTTTCTTCAAATTTTGTTTGTATTGTTTGAACAGGGAACATCAAAGTTTTTTTGATTGAGTATAGCACATCAGAGTTTTTTTTATTGAGAAGCACATCAGAGTTTTTTTGATTGAGTATAGCACATCAGAGTTTTTTTTTAGATTTAAAAGTCAATTCCAAAATTGAGATGCCAATTTATTACCATATTAGTAACAAACTGGCAGATTGACTTCAGAAAAACATTAGTTTTAGTGAAGAATATAAATTGTGAGATTTATGTATTTGGTGAAACCTGGCATCTCAGTTAACGTTAATAAGGTAGAAGATACTGCCATTTTGGAGTGAAGTGTTAAAGACTTCATCATACTAGGTCTAATTTTAAGAATTAGGGGTGATCACTTCCCTTCCCTGCTACCTTTGCCTTCCCTAACTCAAGAACAAGAAGGTGTCCATTTACAGCTGAGTAGACTGGAGCAAAGCACTAACATTTATTTTAAAAACTTGTTATAAAGACGTTCTAAAACATTGAAAGAAAGCTAAAGTTTAACATGATTCTCTTAATTAAAGTTAGTTTAACATGGTTCTCTTAACCTTTAGCACGCTGCATTCTTTGGCAAAAATTGTCGCCTACAGCTGCATTCTTTTTCACAGCGTCCCGTTTTTATAGTGGGTGACTTGTAATGTCTATAATTTTTGTGTTTCTTGGTCAATTGCTATAATTTTTGGAATTTTTATAAATAAATGAATGATGAATCTGATGATATAAAATTTGTTTGTGTACATGTTAGATGTGATAGGAAGAGAGGAAAGGAAAGATGAAAAAAACGAAAAAAATGTAAAAAAAAATAAAAAAATAAAAAAATTTTAATTTTAAAATTAAAAAAAAAATTTAAAAAAATAACCAACACACGAAGAGTCCATTTCCCTTGCATCTCAATGAAAGTCATTTGACCAATAGACCAATACAAATCAAATGACGATCTTTTCGTTACACCCATCATCAGTAGCAAATGAATAAACGCTCTCGTCAGCCGTGATATTCGATCACAACCCTAAACCTTTCCGACACACTTAATCCTAACCCCTAAAAAAATACATACCAGGAAAGCCATTCTACTTTCGTTTCCATCTCAGCCATCAAACATATTCTGAGAACCGATATCAGCGCTTATAAAGACACAAATTTCATCCTTACCTCATGGCGTCAGAATCCAATGAAATTATAGCGAAAATGGCTGCGTGTTCGATACGGATTCATTTCGATTTAAAAAATTTACAAAAAATAAACGCGGATACACCCATCACTTTTGTAAAATCGGAAATGGAAGCTAACTCTCTTGCAGATAAAGTTACAACTTAACATCCGGGGCTGAAAATCACGTGTACACAAGTCATGTGCTAGAAAACGATGATAAACGCTGTCGACATATGTTGACAACAGCTGGGAGAACATAGGTTGCCTTCGTCGACATATGTCGACGGCAGCGTGCTAAAGGTTAATGCTAAATTTTAACATGATTCTCTTAATGCTAAAGTTTAACATGATTCTCTTAATGCTAAAGTTTAACATGATTCTCTTAATTCTAATGTTTAACATGATTCTCTTAATGCTTAAGTTTAACATGATTCTCTTAATGCTAAAGGTTAACATGATTCTCTCAATGCTAAAGTTTAACATGATTCTCTTAATACTAAAGGTTAACATGATTCTCTTAATGCTAAAGGTTAACATGATTCTCTTAATGCTAAAGGTTAACATGATTCTCTCAATGCTAAAGTTTAACACGATTCTCTCAATGCTAAAGTTTAACATTGTTTTCTAAATGCTAAAGTATAACATGGTTCTCTTAATGCTAAAGTATAACATGGTTCTCTTAATGCTAAAGTTTAACATGGTTCTCTTAATGCTAAAGTTTAACATGGTTCTCTTAATGCTAAAGTTTAACATGGTTCTCGTAATGCTAATTTTAACGTGATTCTCTTAATGCTAAGTTTAACGTGATTTTCTTAGTGCTAAATTTAACATGGTTCTCTTAATGCTAAGTTTAACATGATTATCTTAATGCTAAGTTTAATGTAATTCTCTTAGTGCTAAATGTATCACGGTTCTCTTAATGCTCAAGTTTAACATGATTCTCTTAATGCTAAAGTTTAACATGATTCTCTTAATGCCAAGTTTAACGTGATTCTCTTAGTAAGGGGAGAGGATCCCATTACATGCCCGTTGAGGCATATTGGTAATATGGTGTTAGGCTAGGGTTCCCATAATATTTTGTTTAAAAACCGGGACATTTCCAAATTTTTACCTAAAAAACCCGGGACATTTTGTAAAAAAACGGGATATGTTAAAAATTAAGGTAAAGCACAAATAAATCTATTATATATTATATGTTGCACTTAAAATAAGATACTGGTATAAAAATACACACATTAACTAACACAACTTCCACTTTAAAAAAGAATTCTAAATTACAAACATACTTAGTCTAATTAGAAAAATCGCACCTTTAAAAAATACACAATAGTCAAGTTTATATTTCAGATTCATCAGAATATTTATCAGATTTATGGGCCTGTTCAAGAAGTTTTTTTTCTGATATTTGGACATAGAACTCAGCACAAGAGAAATCCTTAAAATGGGTCTTTATAATAGTTAAAGCTTTCACTGTCTCAATTTTAAGTCTGTTTTTTTTTTTTTTTTGTCTGTCCACAGCGCATTTATTAACGAAAAAACACGTTCAACAGCTGCATTGGATCCTGGCAGTGCCAAACAAAAACTAACTAGGCATTTCAGGTTCTCAGCATTTATATCCTGCTTTGTAAAATGAGCGAACATCTCACACCATTTTTCACTGACACCTTTGTGCAGTCCATGGACTTAAAGCTGTGGTTATGCACCGCCGTTTGATAAGCGAAGGTTGCTTCCTGTGCTGCCAATGATAACTGTTTTTCCATTTCCTTTTCACTCTGGGTTTTCGCATTTAAGAAATGACTTATACTGCTGTTGGAAGCCTTACTTTCAACAGCACCTTTATGTTTTTTCGTTGTCACGTGGTTGACTACGTCTGACCGACCACCATGTGAAATGCAAAATTTAGAGCTGCATAAAGTACATTCCACATTTTCATCTACACCTTTAATGAAGGGAAATTCTCTTGTAATGTTATCATTTATACTGCACTACGTTTCTGCATTATGCGGAAGAAAAATGATAAAAATACTGTATAATAATGCTAATACGCATTAAATCATTTGGTAGATGCTCACTGAACACTGTTTTGGTCGACTTTCGAATTTTTGTTCGAGATTCAAACCGAGGGTCCACTGTAACCAGAAATTGATAAAGTAACACTACTAAAACACGAACCGTTATTCGTAAAACTGATTAAATACCGTTTTATTGGTTTTAATACTTATATTTCTTACCAGTTTTACAGCAGCCCCTTAATTTATTTACGAAATAAAAGCCGTTACCCAAAGATTTTTTTTTTCAGGAAGGACCCTTAAAAAGCGGGACATTTGGAATAAATTCGGGACACCGGGACATTTTATCAAAAAACGGGACTGTCCCGGGAAAAACGGGATGAATGGGAACCCTATGTTAGGCCCATATTTTCTTGACCACCGGCACACTAGGGGTGATGTGGTCAGCACCACGCCGGCCGTCTTAACCATCCCAGAGTTGCTCTGGTACCCAATTCATGAGACTGGGTCGACCCCAGAGCTGTTTGCAGTCTAAAAAATCCCACCTCAACTGGGGATCGAACCATGGACCACCGAGCTAGGAAGCCAGTGCACTAACCACTACGCTACCATGGCTCTCTTAGTGCCAAAGTTTAACATGGTTCTCTTAGTGCTAAAGTTCATTATAGTTCTCTTAATGCTGAGTTTAACATGATTCTCTTAGTGCTAAAGTTCATTATAGTTCTCTTAATGCTGAGTTTAACATGATTCTCTTAGTGCTAAAGTTCATTATAGTTCTCTTAATGCTAAGTTTAACATGATTCTCTTAGTGCTAAAGTTCATTATAGTTCTCTTAATGCTAAGTTTAACATGATTCTCTTAGTGCTAAAGTTCATTATAGTTCTCTTAATGCTAAGTTTAACATGATTCTCTTAGTGCTAAAGTTCATTATAGTTCTCTTAATGCTGAGTTTAACATGATTCTCTTAGTGCTAAAGTTCATTATAGTTCTCTTAATGCTAAGTTTAACATGATTCTCTTAGTGCTAAAGTTCATTATAGTTCTCTTAATGCTAAGTTTAACATGATTCTCTTAGTGCTAAAGTTCATTATAGTTCTCTTAATGCTAAGTTTAACATGATTCTCTTAGTGCTAAAGTTCATTATAGTTCTCTTAATGCTGAGTTTAACATGATTCTCTTGCTCTTACATTCAATATGTGACATTCACATCTTGTTCCTACATTCAATATTTGACAGATCTTGTTCCTACATTCAATATTTGACAGATCTTGTTCCTACATTCAATATTTGACATTCACATTTTGTTCCTACATTCAATATTTGACATTCACATCTTGTTCCTACATTCAATATTTCACATTCACATTTTGTTCCTACATTCAATATTTGACATTCACATTTTGTTCCTACATTCAATATTTGACACATCTTGTTCCTACATTCAATATTTGACATTCACATCTTAATCCTACATTCAATATTTGACATTCACATTTTGTTCCTACATTCAATATTTCACATTCACATTTTGTTCCTACATTCAATATTTGACATTCACATTTTGTTCCTACATTCAATATTTGACACATCTTGTTCCTACATTCAATATTTGACATTCACATCTTAATCCTACATTCAATATTTGACATTCACATTTTGTTCCTACATTCAATATTTGACACATCTTGTTCCTACATTCAATATTTGACAGATCTTGTTCCTACATTCAATATTTGACAGATCTTGTTCCTACATTCAATATTTGACACATCTTGTTCCTACATTCAATATTTGACACATCTTGTTCCTACATTCAATATTTGACATTCATATCTTAATCCTACATTCAATATTTGACACATCTTGTTCCTACATTCAATATTTGACACATCTTGTTCCTACATTCAATATTTGACAGATCTTGTTCCTACATTCAATATTTGACAGATCTTGTTCCTACATTCAATATTAGACAGATCTTGTTCCTACATTCAATATTTGACATTCACATCTTGTTCCTACATTCAATATTTGACATTCACATCTTGTTCCTACATTCAATATTTGATTTTCACATCTTGTTCCTACATTCAATGTTTGACAGATCTTGTTCCTACACTCAATACTTGACATTCACATCTTGTTCCTACATTCAATATTTGACATTCACATCTTGTTCCTACATTCAATATTTGAAAGATCTTGTTCCTACATTCAATATTTGACACATCTTGTTCCTACATTCAATATTTGACATTCACATCTTGTTCCTACATTCAATATTTGACATTCACATCTTGTTCCTACATTCAATATTTGACAGATCTTGTTCCTACATTCAGTATTTGACACATCTTGTTCCTACATTCTAAAGGTGTAGAATCGTGCACATATCTTGGCAGTAATATAGACAAAGTTGGAGGGACAGACAATGATATCAAAATAAGAACACAAAAAGCAAGAGGAACTTTTGTTGCATTGGGAAACATATGGAGAATCAGAGAAATCAAGTCCAACATGGAAATAAGAATCTTCAACTTAAATGTCAAGTCAGTCCTATTGTATGGCTCTGAGACATGGAGAGCAACAAAAATAACAACCAAAAAGCTACAGACTTTTATAAACGGGTGCTTGCGTAGAATAGAAGGACTGAAATGGTATGACAAAGTCACAAATGTGGAATTGATGACAAGAACCAGACAAGTGCCTGTGGAATAAGAGTTGAGAAGAAGACGCTGGCGATGGATAGGACACACATTGAGGAAACCTGTTGATAGCATTATAAGGCAGTCCTTTTTCTGGAATCCACAGGGAAAGAGAGGCAGAGGCAGACCAAAAAACACATGGAGAAGAGAACTGGATACAGAGGTGAAAAGGATGAGGAAAACATGGAAAGAACTTGAGCAGATGGCACAGGACAAGAAGACTTGGCATGTGTTTGTTGAAGGCCTTTTAGTGGTGTTCCTTCAAGTTCAACCTTGTTATCATTTCTTGCATTTATTCTCATAATCTTTGTCTTTTCCCTGTGTATTTTTAGACCCACTTGTTGTGACCTCTCATCGAGAATTTTCATTTTTTCTTGCATCTGATCATGGTTATGGGACAGAAGAGCCAAGTCATCTGCAAAATCCAGATCATCAAAGCTATTTAGTCAGATTTCACTGGATTCCATTTCTGTTGTGTGATGTCAATGTTTTCAAAACCCAATCTATTGCTAGTAAGAAAAGAAATGGAGACAAGAGACATCCCTGTCTCACTCTCGTTCTAATCCTAAACGGTTCTGTAAGTTGTCCTTCATGAAGAACTCTGCATGTCATGTCTTCATAGGTCTTTATTAAGTTAATGATCTTCATTCATTCATAACCCTTGTAGTAGTGTTTTTGGTGGTGGATGGATGACTACTACTTTGTGCTGATACGCGAATGTAGTTAAGTTGTATGGCAATCAGGCAACAGGAACATAAACAGGGCACGTCAACAAATGCCAGAACCAAATGAAGCACACTGGAACTCCTGGGTTACTTTACACACACAGTTTATTTAACAATAAACTTGGGCGTACGTTGAGACGGACAGATTACACATCCTCTGTCATTTGACGGTTAGCAGGTTAATAAACATGCAGCAATGTTAATATATATCATTGTTCAGAACTGTAGTCTCATGACAGTCATATTAATAAACATACGACAGGACATTGTAAATACAGCATCAATGTTCATGGATGATCAGCAAATTTAGATTATGAGCTTGAACAACTGATAATTTTATAACGGCTGACCTCT
Organism: Oreohelix idahoensis; assembly: GCA_024509875.1. Classification (NCBI taxonomy): domain Eukaryota; kingdom Metazoa; phylum Mollusca; class Gastropoda; order Stylommatophora; family Oreohelicidae; genus Oreohelix; species Oreohelix idahoensis. Next base: position 585,971 of record JAMPIV010006920.1, on the reverse strand, counting down.
CAAGGACAGACGTACATCTTATGGTCATGAGGTATGCAATTCATCAAAGAAAGTCCCATCTTCAAATTGGCCTCATCAACAATATAAATATAGGATATCCGACCATTATAATTGAGGCATCATAGTAATCAGTGCACTTTAAATCCTAAGTCCACAATTTGATTGACCTCTCAACATCTTGCCGTAATTCCGTAGGACGGCGAATAAATATATTTTATCTTTTGTATTTACTTTAGTAATACAGTTCTTTCAAGCGGCACATACTTGAAAGAATAACAGGCTGAATCCACAACTTCCCTTTATCTTGAATCCATTTCAGTACATCCTAACTGAATGTACTGACTAGATACATTATGACGAAAAATTGTCATATACATTTATATTCATTTGATTCAAAACTTACTGTGAAAATTTCACGACGATAGCTTCCACTTGGAAGGCCGTATCCAATAGAAATCAACAGAAGTTTACCCCCAATCTGGGGCTCGAACGAACAAACCAACGTCTGACTTCTAAACCAGCCATTACATCTCTCTCTGAGGTCACTACGTCATCTCGTGTTTAGCAACAAAACGCAGAAATACTTACGCACAAATATGTGCGCTTCCGTGCGCGATGAATTCAAATTATAAATATATTCTTACCACATATGTTGATGATTACCCTCTTAACAGAAGTCAGACTCATGTCTACTTTACTACTGTTAAGGACCCAAAAAGGACGCAACACCCTCCACTCCCAAAGGAGCATAGGCCTTCAACAAACACATGCCAAGTCCTCCTGTCACGTGCCATCATCTCAAGTTCTTTCCACGTTCTCCTCATCATTTTCACCTCTGTTTCCAGCTCTCTTCTCCATGTGCTTCTTGGTCTACCTCTGCCTCTCTTGCCCTGGGGGTTCCAGAACAAGGACTGTCTTGTAATGCTATCAACAGGTTTCCTCAGTGTGTGTCCTATCCATCGCCATCGTCTTCTTCTCATCTCTTGTTCCACTGGCACTTGTCTAGTTCTTGTCCTCAGTTCCACGTTGGTAACCTTGTCATACCATTGTAATCCCTCTATTCTACACAAGCACCCATTTATGAAAGTCTGTAGCTTTTTGGTTGTTGTCTTTGTTGTTCTCCATGTCTCAGAGCCATACAATAGGACTGACTTCACATTTGAGTTGAAGATTCTTATTTTCATGTTGGATCCGATTTCTCTTGATCTCCATATATTTCCCAATGCAATGAAAGCTCCTCTTGCTTTTTGTATTCTTAGTTTGATATCACTGTCTGTCCCTCCAACTTTGTCTATATTGCTGCCAAGATATGTGTATGATTCTACATCTTGTATTGATGTTTCTTCAAGTTCAACACTGTTATCGTTACATGCATTTATTCTCATTATTTTTGTCTTTTCCCTGTGTATTTTCAGACCCAATTGCTGTGACCTCTCATCGAGTGTTTTCAATTTGTCCTGCATCTGATTACGGTTATGGGACAGAAGAGCCAAGTCATCAGCAAAATTCAGATCATCCAACTGCTTAGTCTGAGTCCACTGGATTCCATTTCTGTTGCGTGTTGTCGATGATCTCATAACCCAGTCTATTGCTAGTAAGAAAAGAAATGGAGACAAGAGGCATCCCTGTCGCACTCCTGTTCTTATGCCAAACGGTTGTAAGCTGTCCTTCGTGAAGAACTCTGCATGTCATGTCTTCATATGTTTTCTTTATTAAATTAAGGATCTTCAGGGGAACTCAATAATGCCTCATCAATTTCCAAAGTGATTCTCTGTTTACACTGTCAAATGCCTTTTCGTAGTCCACAAATCTGATGTATAGTGGTGAATTCCATTCCAGACTTTGTTCAACTATTATTCTCAAAGTGGCTATCTGGTCTGTACATGATCTGTTTTGTCGAAAACCTGCTTGTTCATCTCTCAGTTTCTTGTCTATGGACTCTTTTAATCTCTCAAGGATAATCCTGTTTAATACTTTTCCTGGCACTGATAGTAACATTATTCCTCTATAATTTGTGCACTCTTGTAAATTTCCCTTCTTAGGCAACTTAACCAGATATCCTTCCTTCCATTCTGCTGGTATCTCTTCCTTTTCCCAGACTTTACCAAGTAATTTATATAACATCTCTGTAGCCGTGTCGATATCTGCTTTGATGGCCTCTGCTGGAATGCCATCAGGTCCAGACGCTTTTCCATCTCTTAGAAGCTTTATGGCTTTCTTTATTTCTTCCTTCGTTGGTCTTTCACCGTTAATTTGTTGCTCTTCTTCTGCTGGCTGGATGTCCGGGGGTTTTGTGGAGCTGGTCTATTGAGAAGGTCCTCAAAATATTCTGTCCACCTCTTTATTTGCTCCTGCATATTGCTGAGCTGTTCTCCCTTCTTGTCTTTTATTAGGCAACTTGTTTGCTTGTATTTCCCTGTTAGCTTCTTTGTGCTGTTATACAGTTCTCTCATATTTCCTTTGGCTGCAGCATCTTCTGCCTCTCTTGCCAACTCCTCAATATACTTCCTCTTGTCTCTTTTGACACTTCTTTTTACTTCTTTGTTTGCTTCTGTGTACACTTCTTGAGCCTTGGCTTTGGAACTTCTGGTTTTGCTTGTGTTTAAATCTGCTTTCTTGTTTTTTCTGTCTTTTATCTTATTGATGGTTTCTGTTGTTATCCATGCTTTTTGTTGTCTTTCCTTTTTCCCCAGTATTTCTTCACATGTCTCCTTCCATACCGTTTTGATTTGCTGCCAATAGTCTTCTGTATTCTCTACATCTTCCAGCTGTTGGAGCACTTGGAATTTGTTGGATATTGTGACCGCAAATTTGTCTCTTGTTTCTTGATTTCTTAGATGTCCTACATTAAATTGTTGTCTATAATTTTGCATTGTTGCATATCTCTTGAGTTTCATTTTTACTTTGGCTATCAGAAGGTGGTGATCTGATGCCACATCTGCTCCTCTATATACCTTTACATCCTGCAATGATGATCTAAACTTCTTGTTTATGCATATATGATCAATCTGATTTTCTGTTCTATGGTCTGGTGATATCTATGTTGCCTTGTGTATTCTCTTATGTGGAAACATGCTTCCTCCTATAGCCAGTTGATTTGAAGCACAGAAGTTTGAGAATAGTTCCCCATTTTCATTCATTATTCCTAGCCCATGTTTTCCCATGACTTCTTCAAATCCGGTGTTGACTGTACCTATCTTTGCATTCATGTCACCCATCAAAATTGTGATGTCTCTTCTTTTTACTTTTTCCATAATTTCCTGTAGTCTAGTATAAAATGCTTCTTTCACAGACTCTTCTTTGTCATTAGTTGGTGCATAACATTGGATGACATTTACATTTATTTTCTTTTTAGCTGTTTTAAAAGTAGCTGTTATTATTCTGGGTCCAACAGCTTCCCATTCAATGAGTGCTTTCTGTGCTTCTTTAGATAACATAAGAGCTACCCTCTCACTGTGGTGTGAACTTTCGTCTTCATGTCCTGAGGACAGCACCAATTCACCTGTGATGAGTTTCTTCTTGTCTACCCCCTTCCACTTTGTTTCACACATTCCCAGAACCTCGATTTTATATTCCCTCATTTCTGCTGCTACTTGTGCCACTTTCCCTTGTTCGTTTAATGTCCGAACATTCCAGGTGCCAAATCTGGAAGTTCTCCTAGAAGAAAGAAGGTTAGTCAGTAACACAGACTCCTTTCGGCTTTCTCTGTGTTTCATCATATGCCTCCCTGCGAGAGGATCTTCCCCTGTCTTGGATGGCTGTGTTTTATTTTTCTTAATTGACTTGTCCATATTTGTTGAAATTTTTTGTGGTTTAAATTTTTTACAGGATGGGGTAAGCAGCCCCATGCCCAACCCTCCTTAGTAGTGTTCTATGACATGCTTGGCAGGGAACAGTGTTACTATTCTTTGCTCCCCTTTCAGGCCCCGGTAACACACGGGTGAATGATCTTCATAGGAACTGCATAATGCCTCATCAATTTCCAAAGTGATTCTCTGTCTACACTGTCAAATGCCTTTTCATAGTCCACAAATCCGATGTATAGCGGTGAATTCCATTCCAGACTTTGTTCAACTATTATTCTCAATGTGGCTATCTGGTCTGAACAGGATCTGTTTTGTCAAAACCTGCTTGTTCATCTCTCAGTTGCTTGTCTATGGACTCTTTTAACTCTTAAACTCCTGACCAACGCTCACAGCATTGCAAAATGCAGCACATCGTGCCCGCGCAACGGTCAGGGCGTTGTTTTTAGTTGATCACAAATAAACCCCAAAAATCGTCCGTTTAATGCAGTTCATATTTTAAAACTCGTAGAATGACTTCCGCTACTATTTAAACAACTAATTTGAGTGTAGTTAAGCAGCACGTGTGCGTGTTTTGATGTTATTACCTCAATGTGTGTGACGATTCAGGTGTTTGCGTTTTTCATTGTGAAAAATATGTCATGCTTTAAATTTACATTTTCTAAGTCTCCTAAGCAACTATTTGCGTCAGACTACTTAGAAACATTACTGACATTGATGATTATTGTTTGGTAGTCAAAGTTTATTGTCAAATAATGGAAAAAGTTGCTGTCGGTTTTCTGTACATTAGATTTAGTTGATGAGTGGACGTAGTCCTATTCTGGCCAATCGAAAAGCAACAAAACTAGACCTATAGTAACATCTGATCGCTAGTCCTAGGTAGAAGATGATGCTAGGGATACTATTAAAACATTAAACAAATGTAAACAGTTTTTATATGACATTATTCTTCTTTATTTGTTTGAAAATTACATAATGCAAGATTGCATAATTTATTTTTTTCTTATAAGGGACCACAGTAAAAACTGGTGTGAATAACACTAAATGTACTAACTGTGGCCATAAGCAATGTTTTTTTACTTTGTAAATGGTTTACTTTGATGTTTGAAGACTAAACAGAAAGTTTTATTGTCTACAACAGTAATTTGTCTTTGGTAAGCTCGTATTCTACAGTTAACTTTTTAGTGTTTGTCAATTTTACGTGCAAAATGTTTTAAGTATACCGAACATACTTGTGTTAATACTACCAAAGACACTATATATTACAATTCTCTATCTATTTCCCTACAGTTTGGTATATAATAAGTACATGTTCACAGAAAAGATTAACATAAAATTTACACCAAAAGACAGTACACTTCACCGTTTAGAATTCTTAAAAAAATAATTACGGCACAGGATGGAAAATAATTATGGAGTCAAAGAGTTAATCTCTCAAGGATGATTCTGTTTAATACTTTTCCTGGCATTGATAGTAACATTATTCCTCTAAAATGTGTGCACTCTTGTAAATTTCCCATTTTAGGCAACTTGACCAGATAACCTTCCTTCCATTCTGCTGGTATTTCCTCTCTCACTCCCAGACTTTGCCAAGTAGTTTGTATAATATCTCTGTAGAGGTATCAATATCTGTTTTGATGGCCTCCACTGGAATGCCATCTGGACCAGCTGCTTTTCCATCTTTCAGAAGCTTTATGGCTTTCTTTATTTCTTCTCTACTTGGTCGTTAACAGCTGAATTGTAGCTCCTCTTCTGCTGGCTGGATGTCTGGGGGATTAGTTGGAGCTGGTCTATTGAGAAGTTCTCAAAATGTTCTGTCCATCTCTTCATTTGTTCTTGTATATTACTAAGCAGTTTTCCACTCTTATCTTTTATGAGGCCATTTTCTTGCATATATTTCCCTGTTAGCTTCTTTGTGTTGTTGTACAGGTCCCTCATATTTCCTTTGGCTGCAGCTTCCTCTGCCTTCCTTGCCAACTCTTCAGTATACTTCCTCTTGTCTCTTTTGATGTTTCTTCTTACTTCTTTGTTTGCTTCTATGTACACTTCACGAGCATTGGCTTTGGAGCTTCTGGTTTACTTCTGTTGAAATCTGCTTTCTTGTTTTTCCTGTCTTCTGTCTTGCTAATGGTTTCTGTTGTTATCCATGCTTTGTGCTGATGTTCACTTTTTCTCAGTACTTCTTCACATGTCTCGTTCCATATATTTTTTACTTGCTGCCAGTGGTCTTCTGTATCTGCTTTATCTTCCAGCTGTTGGAGTTCTTGGAAATTGTTGGATAGTGTGACTGAAAATTGTTCTCTTATTTCCTGATTTCTTAGATGTCTGTCGCAGCAAAGTGTAAGTCGAACAGACTTTTGACAGAGTAATGAGTCAAATAACATAGGTTCTCAGAATTGGCTCGTGACCGAGACAACTACATAAGATACAGAGGTGGTTCAGAGAAAGCGAATCCTCTCTAAGGAAGTAATACTGTCGACAATGAGAGGGAATTCTTGGAACTCTTGCGACAAGGTCCACTCTGTGATCTCAAACAGACAAGCCCCCACTCCCCGAAGGAAGAAGTACAATATATATTTATATGACTAGACAGATAGACATACAGCACTAGTGATAAATTCACTCAACTCGGTGGTAAAGATATCACACACACAACGATGACTATTTATTCTATGAAAATATGGTTAGTATATGTACAAGAAAAAAAGATATTAAATGAATGATGATGATGGATAGAGAACACTGTAGGTACAGCGACTTGAACAGATAGTTACAGGTTAGATACACAACATAAAAGGGCGGTTATAGAACTACAAGTTTCTGATAAAGTAAACTGGAGCGTCCTCCTCTATGGTATATACTGGCACTACTAAAGTTCCTGGTTTCAATAAAGCATAAATAACTACAGCTCCTGGTTTCTCTATAGCATTAATAATTACTGTTCCTGGTTCCTATGAAGAAACGATAAACTGGGTAGAAAATAACCGGAGTGCACTGGCCAATATTCTAACGCTTTCCTGGAACTACCTAATCTGCTCTGGGCAGCGGATTCTTACTTACTTGGTCATTCCCATTCTACCGTGAGGTGTAGAGGTCTGGAAGAGAGAGCGCCAGACTATCCTATCGGCTGTCTTCCTCCTGGCCTGGTTCCATTCTAGTCCTCGGTCCTTCAAAGATTGTCTAATGTTGTCCTCCCAGCGGACTCTGGAGGTCTGGATCCCTGGCTGTTGTTGTTGTTTTAATAAGGTGATGGGTGGAGAGTGGGCACTTAACAGCTAACCATTATTGCCTCTTCTCGTTCCATCTTGGTCTACCCTGTTCAACCTGAAATTTGGTTATAATTGTGGTATTTAGTGTCATTTTATTTTTTAATTTTGTATTCAATTTAAATAGCTATTGTCTTTAGCAGTTGCTGATTTTAATTTATATTAGTATTTGTCCATTTTATTTTCTCTTTTGTATTGTTTCTTGATAACTATTGTCCTTTACACTTGGTTTTACTTTGTATTAGTATTTGTTCTTTTTGAGTTGTCTTTATTTTTTTTTATTTCATACCTTATTGTCTTTCCTTGTCCTATGAGTAGTTAGTAAGTTTTTTTTTTCTTTGTTTTTGGTTACTAACCTTATATGTTTTCCTTTGTTTTATGTATATATCTTTTAACTATTGATTGGGCATCTCTTGGGGCATCTATACTTAAAACCTTATCACCTGTCAAGTCTATGTTGTGATTTCTATAGTAAGTTTTTAATTCAAGCCTTTGTTGTTTATACTTTTTACAGTGGATCAGGTAGTGGTCTATGTCATTCTCTTCCTGACATTCTTGGCAGTGTGGTTCTTCTATCATAAAGTATGCTGCACCGAGGCGGAGACGCCACAGTTTTTTGTTTGATGGTATCTTTAATTCTTCTCTGACCTGGCATGTCCTCGTTGGTTCTTTCAGCAATTTGAACGCGTGTCTGCCTTTTCTACTGTTCTTCCATGTTGTCTTCCATTCCTCGTTTATAGTTATCTTCACTTGGCTCTTGATCTCTGACCTTCCCAGTCCTGCTCTTATATTGTTTTTACTTGTTCTTCCATTCTTGGCGTTCTGATCTGCCAAATCGTTACCAGAAATACCTATATGTGCTGGAACCCACACTAGCCTCACACTACATCCTCTGTTCCCTAGTGATGTATTAATTGCTAGAATTTCTTCCTTTATGTCTGGCCGGCTACATTTACCTGGGTGTTCTAGTGCTTGTAGAGATGATAGTGAGTCTGTAAATATCGTAACAGCTTCTGGTGGGTTATCTTCGATTATTTCTAAACTTTTAAGAATTGCTACCATCTCTGCGGTAAAAATCGAAGTCCCTTCAGTTACACTGTAGCTCTTTTTTATTCCCCACTGTGGTATTACGACTCCGGCACCTAGTTGCCCACTATCACCCTTGGATCCATCAGTGTAGACGGCCAGACTTTGTTTAGTTAGTTGATCTATGAACTTTCTACTTATCATTTTGGCTTCCTTATCTTCTATGTTTTGTTTGATCTTTTCAGTAAGCGAGTAGTCTATGATTGGTGTTTTTAGTTCCCAGGGTGGTATTTTGCTTCTATATTTATTACTATTTTTAATTGTGTTTGATAGTTCTTTGAGCTGCGTTAGATCTTCTATGGTTCTCCACCCTGTTGGATATCTATCTTTGTTTAAGGGGACGTCCCATACACTTGTTTGGTTTTTGACAAATGCTTTATGTGCTGGGTGGGTCACTTCTTGTGCTACTTTACTCCAATAATTTAATCTCAGTTCTTTCCGTCTTAGACCAAGGGGTGGTATGCCAAGAGCTACTTCTAGCGCTTCTACTGGTGTTGATATAAATGCACCTGTAATGGTTCTCATGGCTGCATTTTGAATCCTGTCCAGTTTTGCTTTGTTAGAAGCTGCAGCTGAGTCATAGACTATGCTGGCATAATCCAGTTTCCCCCTGATGAAAGACTTGTAGAACATAAGCATTATTTTATTGCTGGCCCCCCATCCATTACTTTTACTATCCTTAGTATATTTAGGGGTCCCCTACAGCTTTCTACTAAATTGTCTATATGTTTATTATAATTTAGTTGTTTATCTAAAGTTATGACCAGAAATATTGTTGTTGAGGATGTACATATTTTCTGACCTTTAATGGTTATATTGATTTTGTTATTTTTTTTTAAATTCCCTTTGCTGAATTTCATACCTACTGTTTTGTTTACATTAATTTGGAAGCCCCAACTTTTCATCCACTCTGAAACTTTGTCTATTTGTTTTTGAAGTTTTTGGTAAACATGGTCCAAGTTTTTTCCAGATCACCAAATGGCACAATCATCTGCAAATTGTGATACTGCATTCTTTATGTCATTAAATTCATCTGCTAAATCATTTACAGCTATAGTGAAAATTGAAGGAGAAATCACTGATCCTTGAGGAATCCCATTCTGTTGTTCATATATTTCTGACCTATCATTATTCACCTGTACAGCAAAATACCTGTCCTGTAAAAAGTTTTCTAGATACCTATAGGTTTTACCAGTAATGCCAATCTTTTTCATTTTGTAAAGAGCTCCATCTCGCCAGCATTCATCATATGCTCTGGCTACATCTAGAAAGACTGCCACTGTTTTCTCTTTCCTCTTGAACCCTAACTTTACATCATGTTCTAATCTTACAAGCTGGTCTACTGTACTTCTGTCAGCTCTAAACCCTGACTGGTTTGGGCTATATAACTGATTTTTTTCTAGGTAGAATTTAACTCTTTTATTCACAACAGTTTCCAGTATTTTACCTAGTTGTGATGTTAAGGAGATAGGCTTATATGAACTTACATCATGGGCTTCCTTATTAGGTTTTAGGATGGGTACTATCATAGCTACTTTCCATGCTTTTGGTATCTTTCCTAAGCTCCAGATTTTGTTATTAAGGGAAGTTATTTTGTTTATAGTTTTTTTGGGTACTTTCTTAAGGATTTCATAACTAAGTATATCATGCCCTGAGGCAGTAATAGATTTCTCATTTATTGCATTAGCTACTTCTTCCTCTGTTATATCAGCATCTAATAATATTAATAGCCCCTTCAGTCATAACTGACTATGGGAATGCGCCCCTGAGGTGACAGCCCTCAGCTGCTTATTTTCCTGGTGCTCCTTTTGACGTTTTCTCCCCTCCTCTGCTTGTTGTGTGAGCCTCTCTTCGCCCAGTCTGAGGTGGCGTCGTAAATATCATCGCCACTTAGTGCGATCGGCAGCTTCATCCTCCCATGTTGCTGGATCCATGTCCAGTGCTCTCATATCTCTCTTGCACACATCTTTGAACCTCAGCTGTGGTCGCCCAACTGTTCTCTTGCCATCTGCTAATTGTCCGTAGAAGATATCTTTTGGGATGCGACCATCTTCCATGTGGCGAACATGGCCAAGCAAGCGAAGTCTGCGCTGTCTAAGCAGTGTATACATACTTTGAAGGCTAGCACGTGACAACACCTCGACATTTGTCACTTTATCTTTCCACGAAATGCTGAGGATGCGGCGTAGACACCGTAAATGAAAGGTATTGAGCCTTCTTTCTTGCTTAGCATAGGTTGTCCAGGTCTCGCTGCCATATAGGAGTGTGCTGGTGACGCAGGCATTATATACCGCAGCTTTGGTCTTCATTGTGAGTTTGGAATTTCCCGAAACACGCGATGTGAGGCGGGCAAAGGTAGCTTCAGCTTTGCCAATGCGGCTGTCGATTTCTGTATCCAGTGAGAGTTTGTCATTGATGGTAGACCCTAGGTATGTGAAGTGGTGCACCACTGCCAATTCATAGTTATCGATAGTGATAACTGGTGCAGCACCCGCATCCTGACTCAGCACATTCGTTTTCTTTAGACTTATTGTGAGGCCAAAGTCCTTGCATGCTTTAGTGAAGCGATTCATCAAGTTCTGAAGCTCCTGTTGGCTTTGAGTGACGACTGCAGCATCATCAGCGAACAACAAGTCTCTTATAGTGACCCTTCTGATTTTTGTTTTTGCCTTCAGCCTTGAAAGATTAAACAGACGGCCATCTGACCTAGTGTGAAGGCATATTCCTTCAGTTGCATCTCTGAATGCATGTTTCAAGAGTAAGGCAAAGAGGATCCCGAAGAGGGTCGGAGCCAGAACACAGCCTTGTTTAACGCCACTTCGTATGTCAAAGGGCTGTGACGTGCTTCCAGCATATTGGACTGTTCCCTTCATGTCGTCATGGAATGACTTTATCATTTCCAGTATTTTAGAAGGGCAGCCTATTTTCAGGAGGATTTTGAAGAGTCCATCCCTACTAACCAGGTCAAATGCTTTTGTGAGGTCTATAAAGGTGATATATAAAGGCCTTTTCTGTTCTCTTGATTTTTCCTGAAGCTGGCGGACAGAGAAGATCATGTCTGTTGTTGATCTACCAGCTCGGAATCCACACTGTGACTCTGGATATATGCGCTCAGCTAACTTGTGTAGTCGCATTAAGACGACTTTGGCAAAAACCTTACCAACGATACTAAGAAGAGAGATGCCTCTGTAGTTATTGCAATCACTTCTGTCTCCTTTATTTTTTTACAGTGTTACAATCTTAGCATCTCGCATGTCTTGAGGAATAGTTGTCTCTTCCCAGCACTGGCACAGCATCCTATGCAGGGGATGTAATAGCGTGCTCTTACAGCATTTGATTAAATCAGGAGGAATCCCATCACTGCCTGGTGTTTTGCCAGAGGCCAAGCTATCAATGGCCTTGCTGAGTTCCTCTAATGTTGGTTCGGCATCCAGCTCCTCCATAGTTGGCAGACATTTGACAGCATCAAGGGCTGCAGGCGTAACGGTATTTTCTCTAGCATAAAGCTCAGAGTAGTGCTCGACCCACCTCTCCATCTGCTTACCCTTATCGGTTAGCTTCTCTCCGCTGATAGTTTTTAGTGGTGCCGTCTTACTTTTTTGGGGGCCAAGTGCTTTCTTTATACTGTCATACATTTGTTTAATGTTGCCTGTTTGCGCTGCGATCTGGATGCTCTCACTGAGCTGGAGCCAATAGTCATTTGCACAGCGTCGAGCAGTTTGTTGAACTTTGCTTCTCGTAGCCTTCAGGATCTGTAGGGTTCTAGCACTCGGTGAACGTTTGTATTCATTCATAGCACTGCGCTTAGCTTCAATGACAGGTGCCATCACATTTGATGAAGCATCAAACCAGTCATTTGACTTTGCCGTTTTCTTACCAAAGGTGGCAAGTGCAGTACTTTGAATGGTGTTCCGTAGATGCTCCCAGTTCTCTGTAATAGTATCACCATGCTGAGGGCTGCTGAGCACTTTCTTGAAGCAGTAAATTGAGCGATCATGACAGGGTCTGACATCTTGCTGGTATCAATGCGTGGTTTCCCTTCATGTCTGACATGATAGAGTTTTCTTGGTTGTGCTCTGATTTTGCAGCAAACCAAGGAGTGATCTGTATCACAGTCTGCACTATGGTACGAGCGCATGGAGAGCCCAGACCTGAGAAGTGGCCTTCTGACGAGAATCAGGTCCAGTTGGTGCCAGTGCTTGGATCGTGGGTGTCTCCATGACACCTTATGCTGGGGTTTTGTCTGAAAGTAGGTGTTGGTCACACAGAGGTCATGGTGGACACAAAGCTCTAAGAGCCGTTGTCCATTTTCATTCATCTTGCCAATACCAAACCTGCCCAGACATGAAGGCCATGAAACATTATCGGCACCCACTCTAGCGTTAAAGTCACCAAGGAGAACAAGCTGTTCTTGCCTAGGTATGCTTTTGATGACTGCTGCTAGATTCTCGTAGAACTCATCTTTAGCTTCTGAGGCAGAGTACAGAGTAGGAGCATACACACTGACAAGGGTGATAGGACCTGTGCTAGTTTGCAGGCGGAGCGTTAACAGGCATTCTGATCCATTCTCGCCTGGTTCAACCATTTTAGTTAGCGATTTTTTGACCGCAAAACCTACTCCGTGTTCTCTAGTTTTATTAAGATCTTTCCCTTGCCAATAAAATGTGTAGTCCTTCTCGCTCAGAGTTCCAGTGTCCGCCAGGCGCGTTTCCTGAAGTGCAACTATATCCACCTGAAGTCGTTTAAGCTCATCATTAATTATGGCTGTCTTCCTTACATCGTTTACGTCCTGTAGGTTTTTGGATAGTCCAGTCAACATAGTCCGGACGTTCCAGCATCCCAATCTGAAAGTTTGCTTATTTCTATTATTCTGATAATTGCTTGGTGCAAAATTTTCTGTCCACAGTTCAGGTTTGACCCTAATCCCCATGCACCCAATGGGGAAAGCAGACAGTGGCGGGACAACACCTTATTGACTGGGGGCTGCCCAGCTTGAAGCGGGCGGTAGCTGTCCAGTGAGATCCTAGAACCTCTCTTTCTGTCGGAAGTAGCCCCTGGCGCCATGCCCTACGCCAATTGGGCAAAATGCTTATAACCGGTAACTGCTACTTCCCGTGTTTTGCAGACACCTATAGGGTGAAGCTGGAGTGTCCTCTCCAGGGCGCGAGCTTGGGCACAGTTATATGGAGATCAAGCTGTTGCCCATGCAGCATGTTCCCCCTCTCCACACAGCTAGTAGATCCAAAGGAACGGCAGTAGCCGATACAGTTTGGTACCAGCCACGTCACAGGAGTTGCCAGAATAATGTTGAATCGACATTAGACTGCCTTAGGGACTCCAACTCCGGATTTATCCTCAGGGTTTACTTCCGGAGCCAATTCCATAAATGGATATTTCCGCAAGGCAGCGGTGGTTTGAATTCAGAGTTCCTTCTATTAGATAAGCTACCAACCAAGGATCACTGATAAGGGTGGATTTAGGCTGACTGGAAGTATCACCCCTATCAACACCAGTTAGATATATAGTTGTAGTATAGGGTGTCTTATCTGGTTTATGATGTTGCTGTGTAGGTTGTAGTAGAATAGTTCCCAGAGTACAACACAGGCAACATGATGTGTAAAGTCATAGAAATGGTAACTTCGCTTTACGTTTTCTACCATTTATTGCACGCCACAAAACAGTCATGATATATATGTCATCACCAACATAGTTCAAGAAATTCAGCATTCAAAATAATATTAGTGCCAGCTGATAGTCATGTAGAGTCCAATATTCATAGTGTAAACAAATAGCTTCCACATATTCGATAACATAAAGTTCTGGTTCGTGAAGCTGTATACATAATATGCCTCAGATCTGAATGTCTAAAGTACATATATATTAATTCTGCAACAGTGTCAGCTGCATCTCATCACTGTTCATAGATAATAATAAATACTCCCTTCCTGATGCTAGCAGATCAGATGTGTACAATAAGTCCATTTATCCTCTGCACGTGAATAGCATACTGGGAATACAGGTCAACCCGACCTTTATAACCTTCCTAAGTCTAACCATCTGACTTGGATGTGATCTCTGATATAACGAATCCTGGAACACAGACAATAGTCTTGTTTGGTCTAGAGCGACCCATATATATATAACTAGTTCAGGTATAAAGATACCGGTGGCGAAACCTAATCAAAGTACCTCTCCATTTCGAATCACACAAGCGAGCAAAGAGCAGCAAAAAATGTCGAACTTTTAGATGACATCGAAAAGTTCAAATAAAGAGGAATTACCTTTATTCGGAATCAACCACAAAACATATGCCTCCAGGCGGCTTGAATAATACTGGGAAAAGTCTATAGTTAGCTAAACTAACTCACAAGACAATGTATTTCCCTCAGAGAAATCACAAGACGCAGATTGCGTCCACTCGCTACTCAGACCATTTTTCAACTCCTCGACCTGGGCGGAAACCACAATCGAACTCTCCAAGTCTAGACATGCGCAGAACCCATCTACGTGAGTATCAATTCACACAAGGCGATTCTAAGAACATACGAGATAAGAGACATTCACTATCGCTCCCTTTATGGTCATGAATCGAAAACCTTAAGACAGGTTTCAGACATCTACAACACTTGACTGATACTACCAAATAAGGAGATATGGTCACGCTTCGTTTAAGAAATTATAGACCGAACGTGTCTCAAACCAAGAGGAGGTAAACTCATAAAAAAATAGTAGTCTCAAAATCTCGAGTTATGTCACTTTGACTGTAAGATAATATCGTACACATTTCAGTCAAGAAAATGATCATACAAAGATTTTTTTTACGAAAAAAAAATGATTATACAAAGACTTTGGACAAAAAAATGATCTGTGCGTAACATTACCGCACCCTCCCGGGAAAAAAAAAATGAAACATTTTTTTTTTTAAATCCTGGAGCCGGAAAAATCTAGGCTCCTAACGCACGTATGATGCGCGGATATATATTTAACAAACTAGCTCAACGCATGGAGCGAAACTGAGATCATATCTCAGATCTTTAGAGAAAAAATTTATCTAAGTATACGCGTATATATTCCAGGAAGGTGCCACCAACACACGCCACAATGATGGGAACATCATAATGAAAGTCAAATTACACTCATGCCAATATATGAAATTAAATCCATTATTATAATATCATGCAATGTGTTGCAGATAGCGGTGTAAAATAATAATATACCGAACTATACCATAACATTATATAATGCATCAGTAATTATTAACTAAAATATGTGTTGTTCTTCGTAGATAAGAATACAATCAAATAGAAGAAGATGTGAACATCATCCGCTCCCAATCTCGGACAGGACTTGATATCATCAAAGTTTCACAATGGACATAATCTCGCTGACTTCAATGATGTGCTGCGAAAATATCAATAACACAAATCTTAAAGATAACTGTTAAATCTCTTAATACAATCATGAAAATATATTATCTAAATGTGGCCGAGTGATCTTTTGGCCCGTATATCACTAACTAAGCTTTCTTAGATAATTACATGGTACAATGTTATAAATTCCTCAAAAAAGTGAGAAAATATTTGCTAACATGTCATTATAGCATTGGACTGTATATTAGGAAATATATATGACAAAAGAATCATGTGGAATCGTGTGGGCATCTGGACAGAATGTCTGCCATCACATTATCCGAACCACGGATAGCTCGCACCGAGAAATGAAATGGTTGAAGAGCTATGGCATAACGGGTGGACCTCGAGCTCTTCAAGTTTTTGCTCTGAATAGCAGTAAGCGCTTTTTGGTCGGTTTCCACAATGAAGTGTGCGCCTAGAAGAAATCTTTGTAACTTCAGAATAGACCATACCATAGCCAATAACTCACGGTCTAAAACCGAGTAATTCTTTTCTGCAGCATTTAATTTCCTAGAGATATACATCACCGGATGCAGAGTATCAGAATACTCCTGCATAAGTGCTGCCCCAATCCCAGTTGACGAGGCGTCACTTCGAAGAACAAAAGTCTTCTCAATAGTAGGTAACCTAAGGATAGGTGGAGATGAAAACAGAGTTTTAACCTGGTCCAATGAGGATTGACATTCTTGCGACCAGCGGATCAGATTAGGCGATCCTTTCTTCAATAAAGTAGAAAGCGGTGCCATAATGGATGACAGATTCGGAATGAATCGTCCGTAAAATTGGATCAAACCTAATAGACTCCGTACTTGTTTCTTTGTTTTAGGGACAGAAATGTTAAGTATTTTTGAAACATTGTGGTCCTCTGTCTTTAAAAGACCATGACCAACCCGATGACCCAGGAAAGAAATCTCACTAAATCCTATAAAGGCTTTAGAGGGTTTTGCAGTCAAGTTATATTCGCGAAGAGTAGACAGCAATTCGTATAAACCCAAATAGTGATCTTCCCAGGAATCACTGAACAGGCAGATATCGTCTAAGTATGCTATGACATCTGTACGATATGCGAGAATTCGCCGCATCATGCGTACGAATGTAGCAGGGGCGTTCATAAGACCGAAAGGCATGAAATTCCATTGGAATAAACCCCTAGGTGTAGAAAAAGCTGTAAAAGGTTTGGCACGTTCAGTTAGAGGAACTTGCCAATAACCTTTAGACAAATCTAGTTTGGTAAAGAACCTAGAATTAGCAAGTTTATTTAGCAGCTCTTCCAATGAAGGCATAGGTTCAGCATCGAACTTCGTAACTTGGTTCAATTTGCGATAATCTACGCAAATGCGAATGTTATTATCCTTCTTCCGAACAATAACCATAGACGAAGAGTATGCTGAAGTGGATGGTTCAATGATTTCCAATCGAATCATTTCATCCAATTCTTTTTCGACTTGTGACTGAAAATGGATAGGTATTGGATAGGGTCTGACTCTGATAGGATTATGGTCAGTTAGTATAATGTCATGTTCGATGACATGTGTGTGTCCCGGGATGTCTGTAAGAACATCCTGAAATGTTTGCAACATCGAAGAAACTTGTCGATGTTCTTCAGCGGAAAGATTAGGAGAAACGGTAACGTTTTTCCAAGATTCCGTAGAATAAAGTGGGACCATAGGAAGTGGAAGATTGACATCAGAAAAAGTAGTTTCCTCATCCTGTATAACTGACAGGGATGAGTAATGACCATGAGGTACTTGAGAATTGTCCGTTGCCTGGAAAATAGGCTGCAAATAGTCTGGTCTGTCATGAAATTCCGTGAGCATATTTATGTGGAAAGTTTTATGCTTTCCATCAATATCGACAACATAGTCGACATCGGAAATTTTGGAGACTATTGCATATGGACCTTTCCATGCAATAAGAAGTCTGTTCTCCCTTGAAGGAAGTAGAACGAGAGCTTTGTCACCTGGACAAAGTTGTCGTAGACATCTATTTTTATTTGCAAACTGCCTTGCCTTTTCTTTAGCAAATTCGGAAGACGAAGTTGCTAGTTTGCATGCCTCGATGATCTTTTGCCTAAGAGCAATGACGTACTCATAAGAAGATTGAGTCTCATCGCTAATATTATCGGCAGTGATTAGATCGTGAAGTAAAGACATAGGGCCGCGCGGTTGCGCGCCAAAGACAAGTTCAAAAGGGGAAAACCCTGTATGTTCATTGGGGACCTCTCTATACGCAAAGAGAGCCGCGGGTAAGACCCTGTCCCAATCCTGAGGATGATCCTCAGTTATCTTCCCAAGTAAAGTTTTCAGAGTCCTATTCAAACGTTCGACTAACCCATTAGACATTGGGTGATAGATACTGCTGAGAGACCTTTTAATATGTAGCATAGACATTACCTGTGACATAGTGTCTGATATAAGTTGAGTGCCATGGTCTGACAATATTTCTCCGGGAAAACCCAAGCGAGAAAATATCAGCCAAAGAGCGTCTGCGATATCAGCAGTTGAGATGCTCTTGAGAGGTATTGCCTCTGGCCAACGTGTGCACATATCGACACATGTAAGAATAAATTGATGTCCTCTAGCTGACTTAATTCTAAAAGGACCGATAATATCTATTGCCATTTTTTGAAAAGGGCGAATAGGAATGTCAGCAGCCTGGATAGGCGCAGCATGTCGTGGTCCTTTAGATTTGACCTCCTGACATACTTTGCAAGAGCGACAGTAAATTCGTATGTCCTTGCTCACAAATGGCCAAAAGAAAGCCGCAAGAACCCTCGACTTTGTACGGGAAAAACCCATATGTCCAGCACATTGCGAGTCATGAGCATGTTGCAATATTTGCAATCTCATGCTCTTGGGCACAAGAATTTGTGAATGAGTGGACGTAGTCGAGTCTTGTACCATACGTACAAGTACGCCGTTCTTCATAGAAATCCAAGATTTTCTATTAGTATTCTGATTAGGATCACCTTTTTTTGCTAGAATGAAGAATTTTTGTAAAGAAGGATCTTCTTCTTGCAATTTAATAAATGAGTCACGTGAAATAGTCAAGTGACTATCTTGGTCATTTACTTCATCATTATTAGTTAATGAAGTTTGTGGTGGATCCAGAGCATGTGCTCTTGTGACCACCGCATTGGTAGCTTCCATGTTTTGCTCCTCCCAAACAGCAATCTGCTGTGGGGTACATTCCCTAATTCCGTGAATACGACCAATAATAAGGTCCGCAATAGGGTTTGGAAGTAGACACGCGTGGACATCTCCCGTGAAGAAAGGAGTATCTATATGTATTATGGCAGTAGGATACTTTTCCAACGTGCCACCAAATGTGACACATTTGATGACCCTTCCTGTAGCACAGGATGGATTTACAAGAGATTGTCTAACACCAACAGTAGTACATCCAGAATCAAACAACACTGAGACTGGATTACTATTTACAAGCCCCTTATGTAATATAAGAGAACCTCTCCCGTCATGAGCAACATTAGCAGGAAGAGCGGGCAAAGGATGACCACAGCTTAAAGTAGTAACGGTCTTCGGGTCAAATAAAGTACTGCATTGGATACATTTATTTGCTCTACCAAAATCAAAAGATGAGCATCCGATAGCATTATGGTCTTTATCATTATTAACCTGTTTATCTGCTCCCTGAGATTCTTGTTGAACAGAGTTTGTCTGTTGATATCTTTTTCTCTTATGTTGCGATCTACCGCGACCATTATTGCCTCTGCAATTATCATTAAAGTCCCTACTGTAATTTTTATCCTGGTTTGAGTTCCAGTTTCCATAACTGTCATTACCATCTCTATACTGCTGAGAACCTTGGTATTGAGGTCTCTGCGAAAAATATTTTCCTCTATACCGATTACCTTTGTGAAAATTTCTAAAGTTAACAGGAGTAGAATACCGTGTAGTATTAGGTTGTCTCCAGTTTTGGGAAGAAGAATCTCCCTGGAATTGATTGCTATGATTCTGGGCATAATTACGGTTACTCTTTTTATTGAAATTTTGCTGGCTACCCTGAAATTTACGCATAAAATTTGGGCCATAAGGTGCTGCCGAAGCAACTGGCAGACCTTCTTTTACTTTAGAGTTGCTAATGGTTATGTGAGGATGCGCAGTAACATACTGGCTACAGTATTCTTCCATTTCTTTTATGTTTTTAGGCTTACGCTCATGAAGAAAAGAAAGAAAAGATTCATTAACAGAAGACATAACCTTGTCTCTAAGTAGTAAATCCATAAGAGCTTCAAATGTACTTTCTGTCTTAGACAGCTCAACCCATCGTAAAAAAGTAAGACGTATCCTTGAGATGAATTCAGAGAATTCAACTCCAGTTTCTGGTAACATGTTTTTAAATTGAAGACGATATCCGTCCTCGTTAAGTTGGTACTTCTTTAACAATGCTGCTCTGACAACCTCATAGTTGTTCTTGTCAGGCACATCTACCATACCCAACAAAGTCAAAGCATCACCTCTAAGTATCTTGGACAGATGATAAACATATAATGTTTTATCTATGTTATGCACCTTACATGCACTTTCAAATCTATCTAGATAAAATGTTATATCATCAATTGAGGCATTAAATGCTGGTAGATTAAGCTTGAAATCCTTAGCATTAGTCTTATCTGACACCTTATTTGCATCATTAGCATTACCAGTGTTCAACAACTTTAACTTCTCCAACTCTAAAGCTAAGAGTTTTTCTTCATGCTCCATTTTTGCTTTTCTCTCTTCCATTTCAAGTCTTTTATTTTCAGCCTCTCTTTGTAACCTTCTTTCTTCAGCCTCAGCCTGTAACTTCCTTTCTTCAGCCTCTTTTTCAAGTCTTTTCTCCTGAGATTCTGCTTCTCTTTTTTGTTTTTCCATTTCCATTTGGAATCTCTTTTCATCCACCTGCATCTGCAGTTTTAAATTTTCAGTTTGTTCTTTCATTTTTTTCTCTTCCATTTTTAATACCTTATCATATTGCATAGTTGCATATTCTTCCAACTTATCACCTGTCTTGCCAAGGGATTTCCCTTGTTCAATAAAGTAATCAAGTGTAGACATGATGTCTAATATTATGAGTCACCACCTGAAATAATTAATTAACTTATTTCAACCTTAATAATAACAAGACTTAATAAAGTACTTGTATAATCCCAATGTTTAACCCAACCTCTGTGGGAAACAAGACTTGACACCAACTTGTATTATCAAATGTATAATAATATCACAAGTCACTTCTTAATCATCAGTGCACTACATAAATCAGTGCATAACCATCAGTTATCTATCATAACTGCACTACAAAAGTGCATAAGCAAAAACCCACCAGTTAGTTATGATAAGTGCACTATAAACCAATAGTGCATGAGCATATATGTAACGATAGTGAAGGCTAACTATGCAAGAACTATGTAAACAATAACAAAAACAATGTAAACAATAACAAAACAATGTAAACAATAACAAAGATCAAAGTCAATGTAAACAATAACAAAGATCAAAGTCAGTGTAAACAATAACAAAGATCAAAGTCAATGTAAACAATAACAAAGATCAAAGTCAATGTAAACAACAACAAAGATCAAAGTCAATGTAAACAATAACAAAGATCAAAGTCAATGTAAACAATAACAAGGATCAACACAATACGAAAACATTCGCATAAGTCAAATAAGTAGACAGCGAAAACTAAAAAGAAATATCACAAAGAATGTGATGACAAAATGCGAAAATATGACAAACAAATGACGCTACAGTGTATAAACAAAAAATTTTTGTAAAGAACTAAATAATAGGAAAGAGTAGACCTACAAATACAAACAAATCAAAACAAAACTAAAGAATATGAAAAAATACCGAAAACAACACTGACCATATCGTCACAACTAACAAAAATTAGCAAAAATATTGCTAACAATTTCCAATTAAGGAAATTGCCCCTAACAGAACGCTATCATAAGACCTCTATGACGTGGTATTTCTTATGACAGTCACCACCCATCCGGACCCGCTGAAATATAAACATATAAATATACAAATAACATATAACATATAAACATGTAACATGAAAACAATAGGAGAAAGTGTGAAAGTACAGAAGGCTCAGTTAGAACATAAGGGCACAGTTCACAAACAAAACAGGCCACTTAACTTCTATAAATCCAGCGTCAGCACGGTGCAGAACAGGATGTAATCAGCATTCTGAGGATAATGATCCAACGTTGATTAACTTCTGCTCCCATAAACAGCCATGACGAAGGAAATGAGCTTCTAATACTGGAACAGTTGTTACGGCACTTGACCTTCTGAATCTTATAAATTGATCAAACCGGCACTTGACCTTCTGAACCCGCAACAGTACCTCTGAGACCGGAACAGTTGTTACGGCACTTGTCCTTCTATCGTAGGAAAACTGCCAACTTGACGAGCAACGCCGGGTATTTTGAAACAATTTCCAACTTTCAGCAACGCCGGGTACTTTCAAAATCTTTCATCAAACATTGAGGTGATGAGTTGAAACTGTAATGTTGTCTTGTATATAGTATGATGATGATGTCTGGGTTTGTTGACCCCCTTGCAAGCTGGTACCAGATTAAACCAACTTCTGGCCACCATGAAATGATATGGTGCGTCAAAATGCCAGGTACGTTAGCTCCGTTATAACATACTACAGTTCAAGGAATGTCTGCATTCAACAATATAATTAGTGCCAGCTGATAGTCATGTAGAGTCCAATATTCATAGTGTAAACAAATAGCTTCCACATATTCGATAACATAAAGTTCTGGTTCGTGAAGCTGTATACATAATATGCCTCAGATCTGAATGTCTAAAGTACATATATATTAATTCTGCAACAGTGTCAGCTGCATCTCATCACTGTTCATAGATAATAATAAATACTCCCTTCCTGATGCTAGCAGATCAGATGTGTACAATAAGTCCATTTATCCTCTGCACGTGAATAGCATACTGGGAATACAGGTCAACCCGACCTTTATAACCTTCCTAAGTCTAACCATCTGACTTGGATGTGATCTCTGATATAACGAATCCTGGAACACAGACAATAGTCTTGTTTGGTCTAGAGCGACCAATATATATATAACTAGTTCAGGTATAAAGATACCGGTGGCGAAACCTAATCAAAGTACCTCTCCATTTCGAATCACACAAGCGAGCAAAGAGCAGCAAAAAATGTCGAACTTTTAGATGACATCGAAAAGTTCAAATAAAGAGGAATTACCTTTATTCGGAATCAACCACAAAACATATGCCTCCAGGCGGCTTGAATAATACTGGGAAAAGTCTATAGTTAGCTAAACTAACTCACAAGACAATGTATTTCCCTCAGAGAAATCACAAGACGCAGATTGCGTCCACTCGCTACTCAGACCATTTTTCAACTCCTCGACCTGGGCGGAAACCACAATCGAACTCTCCAAGTCTAGACATGCGCAGAACCCATCTACGTGAGTATCAATTCACACAAGGCGATTCTAAGAACATACGAGATAAGAGACATTCACTATCGCTCCCTTTATGGTCATGAATCGAAAACCTTAAGACAGGTTTCAGACATCTACAACACTTGACTGATACTACCAAATAAGGAGATATGGTCACGCTTCGTTTAAGAAATTATAGACCGAACGTGTCTCAAACCAAGAGGAGGTAAACTCATAAAAAAATAGTAGTCTCAAAATCTCGAGTTATGTCACTTTGACTGTAAGATAATATCGTACACATTTCAGTCAAGAAAATGATCATACAAAGATTTTTTTTACGAAAAAAAAATGATTATACAAAGACTTTGGACAAAAAATGATCTGTGCGTAACAATCACGAGCCCTATCTGCCCGAAGCTGCTGGTTTTAAGGCGCCAGTCGCTCGCCTTTGCCCCTTCTCCCGTCAGTGAAAATAGTTCCGCCGGGCTCAAATTGAGCCACACGTGAAGGCCGGGAGCTGGACTTGGTTGTCAGAGGCTGCTTGAGACACGTGCCATAGAAGCATTTATCTGCAGTGAGAGCTTATCCTCACTACAACTCCCGGCTGTAACAACCTTTGGAACCATATCAGCATCTAGATAGTTTGTTTCATCTATTTGGTCTGGTAGTTCTTTTGAAAACTGTATCCTAAGTCTTTCTCTTCTGTCATTTTCTTCCTGTCCAAGACTACTTTTTGCACTGACTTTATAGAAATACTCAGCTAGGGCATTAGCTTTTTCTTTATCGGTTTCTGCTCTCTTTGGTAGTTTGATTGTTGGCATTATTGTTTTCTTATTGTTCCCTTTGATTGCCTTAAGCTTTTTCCATACTTCTTTAATTTGGGTGCTAGGTTTAAGTGACTGACAAAACTCCTTCCAGTTAGTTTCTTTGGCTTTAAATATTATTCTGTTAGATTCATTCCTAATACGTTTATACTCGTCATAGTTTTCTTCTGTTCTGTTATTTCTTTATTTTTGTAAGGCCCTTTTTCTTCTCTCATGAATTTCTGCACAGCTTTTATTCCACCAGGCAACTGGTTCTTTATTCCATTGAGTTTTTCTTTTCTTGTTAATGTTATTTATTGGTTTTAGGTGCTGTGGCATATTTTTATTTGGTATATATTTTATTGCTATTTTCAGAATTTCATTGGTCAGTGTTTCTGCCCACAAGTCAGTATCATCTGTTTCCATGTCTTTATATTCCATCACCTCCAGGTCTGATTGGAAGGCTTCCCAGTTTGCTTTTTTATAGTTGAAAGTCGGTTTCTCTGGTTCTGGGTTTGGAATGACTTTTTCATGCATGGTTATTACAATGGGCAGATGATCTGAGTTTGTGTCTTGTAACACTTCCCAATTTACATTCGCTAGGTTGTTAGTTGCTATACTTATATCTATTGCTGAGTCTGCCCTGTTAGCTTGTGGATTAATTCTAGTTGCAGTTCCATCATTTAGTATTAGGTCATTATTTTCTATGAAGTCAAGTAGGCACTTTCCTGCATTGTCTGCATGTTGTCCACCCCAAGCATAATGATGGGAATTAAAATCGCCTACTATGACTGTTTTGGGGCCTAGTCTGGTGCTTATGGCTAGTATTTCTTCCTCTTTAATTGTGCCATCTTTAGCATATAAATTTAGGATTGTTAGATTGTTTGGTTCTGCTGCTATAGTTACCTGGATACCTTCTATGTTGGTTGTATCAAATACTTCCCAGTCTATAATTTTTAATGTTTCGCTGACTAAGACTGCGACACCCCCTCCTCTACCTTCTTTCCTATCGTGCCTAAGTATCTTAAAGCCCTTACAACTATATCTACTATTTGGGTTTAAATGGGTCTCTTGAAGAGCATATATAGCGGTAGTTCCTCCTGACTCTGCAAGTAGGGGTGCAAAATTCTTTTTGATACCCCTACAATTCCACTGAACAATTCTACATCCTTTCTTATCCAGTAACAAATATTAACTAGTATCCCTTTTGTTTTATGTTAGAACTATTAGTTTTGCTTCTTAGTTTGTATTGGCCCTATCCGTTACTTGAGGCATAAGGCCTACTCTGTGTGGTGATTCTTTAATGTAATTAAAGACTTTTTTCAATACTTGGGTTTGTGACGATTCTTGTTTGTTCCTCTATCATAACTCTCTCTAAGTGCTTGACAGTTTTTGTTACCCATTCTTTTCATTTAGCTTCTTGCTTTTGTTTGCCACTTTCCTTTTCTAATGCTTCTCTGTCTATGTTAATCTCCTGTCTCTAATTTTCTATCCTTTTTAGTGTAATTTCATTATCCTCTTTCAGTTCAGATAGTTTAACTAACATCATTTCATTTTCTTCTTTCAGTGCTGACAATTTAACTACATCCTGGGCAATTTGGTGTTGTATGGCTTTCATTTCTCGTAGCATTGCTTCTGCACTTTTCAGTGCATTCGTATCTTCCGAGGATGTAGTTGAATCATCCGACTGGTTTTTTGGTACTGTTTTATTACTTTCTAACTGATTCTTACTTTCTTTTGCCAACTGTGACTTAATCATTTTGACTTCCTCTTGCACACTCTTAATTTCTGTTATAACTTTAGTGCTCGTATAAGTATTGTTTTCCTTTAATTCTTTAATGACCGTTTTGAAATGGGTTTGGGTTGTTATAGCTTCCTTCAGTGCTTTTTTGGTCTGCTGATAAACTGGGCAGCCCTGGAATCTGGCGCTGTGGTTTCCTTTGCAATTAATGCATTTTCTGTTTGCATTATCCTTTTTATAGTCAGTATCTGACTTTGCCTTTTTGCACTGCGTGAAAGGGTGAGCCCCCGCACAAAACCTACATACTGCCTTCCCCCTGCAAGTGTGGCGACCATGGCCAAACTTCATGCAGTTGGAGCACTGCAACACTGGGGGAATGAAGGCTTCTGTGTTTTTTTGTGCTTTCCCAAATAGTACTGTTTTGGGGTGTTCCCTACCTTCTGTTGTTATCACTAGGGTTACTATAGGGGCCTACTCCCTTTTACTTTTATTTGTTCTACGTGCACCAGCTTTAAATCTGGGTTCTGTTTGGCCAGGTTCTTTAAAACGTCCTCACCTGAAAGGGTTGGGTTTACACCTTTAACAACACATTTTCTGGTTTCTTTTGCAATGTCTATTTCTATTTGGATGTTGTGGGCCAGTTGGATCATTTTTGGTTTGTCCTGCAGTTCTTGTAGTAAATTTTTTGTTTTTTCTGTTACATTTAGTGTTAGTATTATTCCACTGTTGTGTTTTTGTATTTTGGCAATGGCTTTTTTGTCAATGACTTTTTCCAGGATCACCAGGATTTTGTCGTCCGGGAGAGATCGAAGCGTGGCTTCTGTTCCAGCTATTTGTGTTATTTTCACTTTTTG
This sequence comes from Oreohelix idahoensis, assembly GCA_024509875.1. Lineage (NCBI taxonomy): Eukaryota > Metazoa > Mollusca > Gastropoda > Stylommatophora > Oreohelicidae > Oreohelix > Oreohelix idahoensis. Next base: position 559,562 of record JAMPIV010006920.1, on the reverse strand, counting down.
GGGGGTTTCCTTTCAGTTGGAGTCTTCTTTGTTTTCTCCTCTGGTTTCATGACTTGTTTGGTTTGTGTTTACCTGGTTGTCCTGATTATCATTTTCCCTGGGTCCCATCTTTTTTTTTGCTGTGCTGGTTCCTGAGCTTTCGCCTTTATTGATTATGCTTTTTGTTGTTTGTATCACTGAGTCTCCTTCCAGTTTTTCCCTTATTGTTTCTATCCTGTCCCTTATTTCTGTGTCTCTGACTTCAGGGTTCGTGGTCCTGTTTTTTCCTGTCAGGTTTGGTGTTTTTAGTTCGTTTTCATTGGCCCACGCCATTTATTCCCCGGACTGTTTCCTGGTTATTGGTGCCATTGGGTATTTTCCCTGTCTTTTTAGTTTGCTACTACTCTTTTTAATTTGTGCTTGGTTTTGTATGAACTTTTAAAGTTTACCCTTAATCTCGCTGCTTTAGTCTTAAGTTGTGTAAGCCTTTTTTTTTTTTTAACAATTTTATAATATTATTTAAGAAACACTTTTAAACCTGTCACTAGCCTATATGAGTTTTAACTTAAATTATATTTAATAGTTAAATATTCCCCTAATACTTAATATTAACTGTAATAATCTAATACTTACAACAAACTACAAAGGAAATCACCACTTAATTTATGTCTGTCAAGGTGGCTGCTAGATCTCATACAAGCAAATGCCACGTGTCGATTGGATCTATTTAATTTCTTTTTTTTTATTTATTATTCCAAACGATACTTAAATTAGTCACCAAATACGTGATATTAAATGTTAAAAGCTAATATCCCTACGTCAATCAAACTACAACAGGAATCACCACTTATATCTAATATGTCTATCAAGCCGCGTATTTAACAGAACTCCTAAGTTGTGAATATTCTTGCTTTCTCTTTTCTTTTTGTAAATGTTATAATATTATTTAAGAAACACGTTTAAACCTGTCTAGTAGACCTAGTAGACCTAGTTTAGCAGTTATATCTAGTTCGAATTTTTACCAGGTAACTTTAATATATTTGTTGTCTTTAAATTATTTTTCCTCACTATAATTCCTAAATTATACCAATATTTTTAAATAGTCCCCTAATACTTAACATTAACTGCAATAATCTAATCCTAACAACAAACTACAAAGGAAATCACCACTTGAATTATTTCTATCAAGATGGCTGCCAGATCTCACACAAGCAATTGCCACGTGGCGCTATTTAATTTCTATTATTTTTAATTAGAATTCCTAAGTTATATTAACACTTCTAGCTACCAATTATCTAAAACTAACTGCACTAAGCTAATACTGAAGATAGATTTTTAAAATGTCAACTTATCTGAAAACTTGGGTAGTTCGATGAAGAATCTCCACTGTGTCTCGTCCTAAAAAGGACTATCAGGCTTGTGCAGTTTGAGGTTAGCAAAAATATGTCTTACCGCTTCGGGAAACGGAAGGTGAATGTGGATCCCTGGCTCTTAGTTTCCCATGCTTGTCATGGTAGCCAATCTTCTCCCATTCTGCAGACATGGCCAAACCATCTTAATTGGGACTGTTCTACTTGGGTCTGCAGGGGGTGGGATTTTAGGCCTTAACCAGTCGTCTGGTTGCAGACCGTGTCTCTTCTTATTTCAACCACCTTCCTCAAATACCTCATTTCTGAGGTCTGGATCTGGCTTTTGTGGGTTGTAGTCATTGCCCATGACTCGCATCCATACGTCAAGACTGGGACATAGGTGGAGCGGTATACAGCCATCTTCGTTTTCTTACCAACTTCTCTCTTGCTGAGGAATCCTCGATTTATGGCCTGAAAAAGTCTCCCAGCTGCTGCTTTTCAAGTTGCCAACTCTTCTTTGATGCCTCCCTTCTGGTCTATAACAGCTCCGAGGTATTTAAAGTGGTCGACCTGTTCCAGGACCTGTTTTCCCAGCTTAATCTGATGTCTTCTTTCCTCTCGTGATATCACCATGGTTTTTGGTTTAGAGCTGCTTATGACCATCCCTCTCTTCTCCAGCTCTTCCATCCAGGCTTGCAGGTTGGATTGGAGATGTGCCTCTGATTTAGCAATGCCCCACAATATTGAGAAATAAAATACTTAAGTGCATGAAGACTCGACCATGCTGCCTGCCATGTGTGTTTAGTGATCTGGCGGTGGCAAGGTCACACAAATCGGCTGTACAGTCTTTTTCTGTCTGATGGTACACAGTGGTTCTAGCGATGAAGAAGCCGTGTACCTGATTCTGTTAAACCTGAAGACAAAAATTGCCCTCATAAAATACTATGTTCATATAAATAAGCACTTCCTTCCTTTCAGTCTATCATACTAGAATTACGTTTAAAATACATTCCTTTTGATCTATCATACTAGACTTCGCCTAAAAGAGTCCTTTTGATCGATCACCCTTTCGCTCTAGCATACTAGACTTAGCCTTAAAGAATCCTTTCGATCGATCGCCCTTTCAATCTAACATACGATAATTACAGAGTTAAAAAATCCTTTCGACCTATCATATCAGAATTCCAAATAAACAATCCTTTCGATCACCCTAGACTTACAGATTCCTAAATATTTATACAATAAAACTTGGGTGTTGTTATGCATTGTCGTGAACAACCATGTGGTCCAAAATGTGCTTGATTTATGTGTCATGATGGTAGTGCTTCGACGGCAGTATAACCAATAAATGATCGTATTTTAAATGTGTTTTAGGAAACCCTGTCATACCACGATACTAATAAACACAGCTAAAGTATTAACAAAGAAAATATCTAAATCTCAAACCAACCTCGCACTGTTGAATTCCCTTGTCAAGCCACGCTACTTTGACTACCCTAGGACATTGGGAAATTCTCACCGCTCTAGATCTAGACGACTGGGGTCTGGTGAAGCGAAACAGATTTGCCAGCCAAAATCTGCACTTTTAAATGCTTCCAATCTCGCGGTCACGAAAGCATCCGTGGTTATCTGGCCCCAGTCAATCAGCAGCTGCCTAACAATTGTGTGGCTCGAACGGTGTTTCCCAAGATTTTATGAGCGCTGTGAAGATTTTGTAAAATAGCAATAAGAATAGGGCCACCCTACAACAATGTCCCACATTATACTGTTGTCTATAGCTATATACTGTTGTAAATTTCTTGAGTATTCGACAGATATTTAAGAAATATGAATGTATTAAAAAAGAATAAAAGTCTTTTTTTTTAAATGTGTCATAAATTTATATTTACAAGTTATTTATTTGCATTATAATTATGTTTTTTCAAGCTATTTTAATCAGATGTATTTATTTTACCTGTAAATACGTTTCATTATCTTAACACAGAGGACATCAAAATTAGATTCTTTGAAGAGGACAACCAAGGGACGAGCGTCTGGGAGGATTTTGGTGATTTTGGACAAGGTGATGTTCATCGGCAGGTATACTAGTCAAATTATACTATCATGTTTTTTTTTAAATGTTGCCATTGCTGGAAGCAGCACATGGTCTGATCTGTCTACTGGACAATGTAAGATCTGACTGATCACTTAGTGGTGATGGCAGCTCATCTGATCTAATATTTTTCCGTATAAACTGGCACTTGATCATTTCCTTGGAAGTAGTAAGTCATCTTCCCTGGAAGTGGTATGTCGTTTAGTTTGTTATTCTCAGATAATGGCACAAGATTATAGTGTGTTGTCTTCATGGAGGTTCTATATGGAGATGGCTGGAGACAGTTTTTGTTATGTCTTCAGTGGAGGGACTATGTGATCCAGATACAGACTGTATAATCCTCACACTAACCATGTGATCCGGACATTAACTCTAATGCTCACACTGACCATGTGATCCACACACTGACCATATGAACCATGTGATCCAGACATTAACTCTGATCCTCACACTAACCATGTGATCCAAACACTGAACATGTGATCCACACAATGACTATATGATCCTCACACTTACCATGTGATCCAGACACTGACTGTATAATCCTCACACTAACCATGTGATCCAGACATTAACTCTGATGCTCACACTGACCATGTGATCCACACACTGACCATGTGATCCACACAATGATTATATGATCCTCACACTTACCATGTGATCCAGACACTGACTGTATAATCCTCACACTAACCATGTGATCCGGACATTAACTCTGATGCTCACACTGACCATGTGATCCACACATTGACCATCTGATCCTCACACTGACCATGTGATCCACACACTGACCATATGATCCTCACACTAACCGTGTGATCCAGATATTAACTCTGATCCTCACACTAACCATGTGATCCAAACACTGACTGTATAATCCTCACACTAACTTGTGATCCAGACATTAACTCTGATGCTCACACTGACCATGTGATCCACACACTGACCTTGTGATCCACACAATGACTATATGATCCTCACACTAACCATGTGATCCAGACATTAACTAAATCCTCACACCAACCATGTGATCCAGACATTAACTATGATCCTGACACTAACCTTGTGATCCAGACATTAACTCTGATCCTCACACTAGACCATGTGATCCAGACATTAACTCTGATCCTCACACTAACCATGTGATCCAGATATTAACTCTGATCCTCACACTAGACCATGTGATCCAGACATTAACTCTGATCCTCACACTAGACCATGTGATCCAGACATTAACTCTGATCCTCACACTAACCATGTGATCCAGATATTAACTCTGATCCTCACACTAGACCATGTGATCCAGACATTAACTCTGATCCTGACACTGGACCATGTGATTCAGACATTAACTCTGATCCTCACACTAACCATGTGATCCAGACATTAACTCTGATCCTCACACTGACCATGTGATCCAGACATTAACTATGATCCTCACACTAACCTTGTGATCCAGACAATAACTGATCCTCACACTAGACCATGTGATTCAGACATTAACTCTGATCCTCACACTGACCATGTGATCCAGACATTAACTCTGATCCTCTGTGGTGGATTTTGGTGTTACAGATGTTATCATTCAATATTTCTAGTGTACTGAATGAGGTCAGCTGTGAAGGTCCCTGATTATAACAAATTTTGGGTTGAGTTATCAGAGTACCTTTCTGCTACCACCTTATGACCTCAATCAGACCTATTCTTGACTAGTATGTATGATAGCTACGTATAATGTCTAGGGTTATGAAAGTGTGTAATGTAGTATAAGTAAAATTACTACAAATACATTTAAATTCTATCACATATATATAGAACTGAGTCAATACCACAACCACAAACAAACTGACACTCTATTATATATCTTATAGAAGTCTGTGGCTGAATATTATGTAACTGGCTAGATTACAATTTATTATGCCCTGATTCAGAATTTTCTGAGCCAGGACCAACAACAAAATGAATTTTATGGTTTTATTTACATAAAGATTAATCACACAATGGATCTTCTGTCCATACAAAGGACTATTATAATCTAATTATATTTAGATATTTCTCTAAACTAAGTAACACTGGTAACTAATGGTGGGGGTGGGATGTTATCATCATCCCCTCTCTTTATATTAGTCTCTTGTGGAATATTTATTGGAAAATCAAATATTTTATGTTCCCTTTAATAAAAGTCACTGGATAAACTTTTGAGTGCCGACACATAGGCACTTATCTTGATGTAGATAGTAGTATAATGCTGACAATTCTTTTTGTTTACTCGAATGACCAGACTGCCACTAACTTAGTACCAGAACAAAAAACCCTGAAACAAGGTTATGATTCTGTACAACATATCTACAATATTATTCCACAAGCAATACATGGCATAATTCAGTAAAAGAAAAGGGTCAGATCTCTCTGACCACCCCATGTCAACCATTTTCTTCTGAGATAACAACTCATACCAGTGCTCCTATTCTTTTCCCTAATGGCTACATCGCCTCTGACACTGCAACAATGATTCTCTCCCATAGAATAATGTGGGTTAGCCTTCCTACTGGTAACTCTGGAAATCATTTTAAGTTATTCAACTCATGTCAATTTTTACTGCTTGTGTGCAACACCACAGGACCTGCATAAGTCTGCTGGGGACCTCTGTACTCAGTCGTAAAGCCTTCCCAATCAAGCAGTATCTCATACACCAAATTTTGTTGTAATAACGAGATTAATAATTCGTTCTTACCACAATTCTAAGAAATATCACAAACATACGTTGACTGGCATTAGCATTAAGGTAAGTTTAGCTTTGCCCCAGTCCAGACTGCCAAGAATTATTATTTCACTCTTAGCACTGCTGTTCTCAACGCAGCTTGCTGACAAAACTTTCTGTATCATCTGGCAACAAGCCTTTGAAAGCTTTTGCCAATATTACTAACCTGGCCCAATCACAGCGAAGGTCTAGCTTTTCAATTCAAATTTAAAAAAAACAAAACTCCAAACTTCTAGGAGTGAGTCTTCAAAATATATTTAGCTTTTTTGCCTAACCAATACCCTCCTTCCTATACTCTTATACCAACCAATCGGATTTGAATCAATCTAATGCCTCTTTTTTCAAACTTGCGTCCCCAACTAACGTAATGGATAAATGAGCAAAAACAACAGTCTGTCCATCTTAGTGTACGTAGACATATAGTATTATTTCAATATCTTGGCTAATATTTAGACTACCATGTATATTAAAACATATTGATCAGGGGATACTAAGCTATCTATATATATACTGCTCAAAAAAAGTTAAAGGCCACTTTCAATTTTTAGGTCATTTCAACTATGCTGTTTTTTTAAAAACCTGAACACTCAGTCAAAAAAGTTCTGCTGCATTTTGTTGCATGCTTAAACAATGTTTGTTAATCAGACAATAAATCAAATCTGTGTTACGTGTGTGTACCTCCAAGGTCAATCAAATGTACGTGGTGGAAAGGGAAATAATGCATGTTTGAAAATGCTTCCTATGGCAAAGCCTGTTGATAACATTGCTGAAATTTGCTTTTCACGTGCAAGTCGTGACTATAGTGAACACATTTCACCCACTTTTCGGAAGGAACGGGCAATGGGTATGTTTGTAACATTTACCATTTTAGCCATGGGTCAGCGTGTTGCCGTCTTGTGGAAGACCTTGGACGTCCTGACATGCGTTGTTCTGCGACACTGCCGGTTGCATTATAACGATCACGCAGAGTTTGTATGACAGAGTGGGCAACTCCTAATCTCTTAGCAACTTCTCGCAGCCCTACATCATCCTGCAGCCATGGCATCGCTCTCCATCTGTCAACATTGGTCAAGCGTCTTCGCTGAGCCATGGCTAAAATGGTAAATGTTACAAACATACCCATTGCCCGTTCCTTCCGAAAAGTGGGTGAAATGTGTTCACTATAGTCACGACTTGCACGTGAAAAGCAAATTTCAGCAATGTTATCAACAGGCTTTGCCATAGGAAGCATTTTCAAACATGCATTATTTCCCTTTCCACCACGTACATTTGATTGACCTTGAAGGTACACACACGTAACACAGATTTGATTTATTGTCAGATTAACAAACATTGTTTAAGCATGCAACAAAATGCAGCAAAACTTTTTTGACTGAGTGTTCAGGTTTTTAAAAAAACAGCATAGTTGAAATGACCTAAAAATTGAAAGTGGCCTTTAACTTTTTTTGAGCAGTATATATGATTTTTATGGCTATATTATTAGTCGTTTAGATTTTCAGTTTTGTCACTGTTAATCGTCAATTACAACTTTTCCATAAGTCGGCCATCTTTTCCCCTCCCTCTCTATCATTTTTTCCATTCAAATAAACTAACTTGTCTGGGTTACGTCAGAAATACACTACTCGGCAAGAATTGAAAACTGTCTGTGTGTTTATATATTCTGGCTTGTCCCACAGCGTGCAGATATGTATGGAACGGCTCGTTGAGCGAAGAGGGGTTTTGCAAGGCGGTGTTAGTATTGGCGTTAATTATTACTGCCGTTTTGTTCTACAATACTGGAAAATGTCCGAATTACTACTATTAGTAGCGTTAAAGTTAAAATCTTACGTTAATTCAGACGGTAGTTGGGTGTCACAGTTCTGGCAGATCGTTAATTGTTAGTCTCAAGGACTAAACTGGGAAAGCATGTTAGATTTTACGGCGGGATCAATTTTATAAGCATTTCCTCTGCACAAAAGGCAGCGTTCTACTGGCGTAGAGACGACTTTTGGCGAACACCCAAGGGCGGGTTTATTTATTATTATAGGATTAAAATCTTACTGAATTTAGCGATTATTTCACAGATTTTGCTACACACCTCCCTTCCTAAAATATGCATTCACTGCAGGTTCTAATCTGTGAGATAACTTAGTGCAAATGAAGTCCTACATGCTTTGCTGATTTTCATCACAAGGATGTCTACTCAAAAAATCAGCACCCACGTTCTGAGAGCCGGGAATATATTCAATCATAAATGAATATGGCTGTAGGAGCAATGACCATCTTAATAAACGCGCATTCTCATGCTTTGCCTGTGATAAGAATACGAGAGGCTGATGATCCGTTTGGACCACAAATGGTCTGCCATACAGATAGATCTGGAATTTTTTTATAGCCCAGATTAACGCTAAACATTCCTTTTCACTTGTTGAATAATTTTTTTCCGCTTTGTTCAACTTGCGGCTTGCATAAGCGACTGGGTTCAATTCCCCATCTTGTGAGGAGGACCTTTGCAACAATGTGGCCCCTAAGCCCACATTGCTTGCGTCACTTCTCACGACAAATTCTTGATTCAAGTCAGGCAATTTCAATACCGGCCTGTTTGTGAGTTTTTCTTTTAACTCTTGGTATGCTAATTCACACTGTGCTGACCAATTAATTGTATCAGGTTGTCCCTTACGCGTTAAATCCGTCAGAGGAGCACATATAGTGTTAAAATGTTTAATGTACTTTTGGTAGAAACCACACAACGACACAAAAGATCGCACATCTTTTTTTGTTTGTGGCCTCGGTGCTCTTTTCAATTTCTCCAGATTCTTGGGGTCAGGGGTCATACTACCCTGATGTACGGTATGTCCCAAGAATTCCAACTCTTTACATCCAACACAACATTTTGTTGGTCTAGCAGTCAAGTTAGCCTCTCTAAGTCTATCAAACAGCATATTCAAAGAGGTAACAAGTTCCTCAAATGTTTCAGTAGCGATAAGAATATCATCCATGAAATTCGAGATGCATGGATTTTTCAGGGGATCCAACAATTTTCGCATCATCCTAGAAAACACACTCGGGGCATTTTTCAACCCAAACGGCAACATGTTGAACTCATAATGGCCTTCCGAGGTGCTAAAGGCTAAGTAAGGTCGAACCTCAGGCTTTACTGGAATTTGATAATAGCCTTTGCTAAGATCCACCTTAGAAAAATATTTTGCCTTGTTCAGCCTGGCAAATAGTTGATTTGTATCAGGTAATGGATCCACCTGACCTTCTGTGACAGCATTCAGTTTCCTGTAATCTATGCACAGTCTATGTTCCCCAGATGGTTTTCGCAACAAAACCACACCAGAGCTATAAGGAGATTCACTGTGAGAAATAATCCCTTCTTGTAACAAATAATCTATCTCCTTTTTCAAAGCTTTTTCCTTAGCGAAAGGAATAGAATAGGGCCTCATACAGATGGGTGTTGGGTCTAGTAGTTTCATATCATATTCCAACAAATTTGTGTGCCCCGGCTTATCCGTTAACATGTCTGTATGTTTCTCTAGGACCTTTTGGACCTGCTCCCTCTGTCCTTTTGTCAGGTGATTACTGATCTTCACCTGTGCAAACATTTCACTGGGCTTCAGTGGATATTCAAATGAGGTGAGAGGGTCATTTTTCATTTCGGTTGCGATAGACAAGGCCATTAAGTGTGTTCCTTCCTGGATTTGCCTGTCCAGAAATTTCTTCAGAAGGTTCACATGATAGACTTTTTCCTTTCCCTTCTTGTCTATCTTATAAATTGTTCTGGATATCTTTTCCAAAACTGTATATGGACCTTGCCATCCGATTTGAAGTTTATTGCTGCTGCCGGGCAATAGAAGAAGCACCTTCTCCCCTACAGCAAGCTCCCTATCCTTCGTTTTTTTATTATAATAAGCAGCGTGCTTTTTCCTGGCTTGTCTCAAATTATCATTTGCCAGTTTCCAACTAGTTTTTAAACGAGTGGTCAGTTCGTTCACATATTGATATGATGAGGTAACAGTCTCTTCTGCCTTCTCATCGGTCCACATCCTCAACAAGGCTTCCAATGGACCTTTTATTGGCCTCCCAAATAACAGGGTTGCGGGTGCCATCCCGGTTGAATTATGTGGAACTTCCTGATACGCAAACACCGCAGCGGGCAAATATTGGTCCCACGTATCAGGTTTTTCATGGGCCAGCTTTCTCAGGATAGAAATGAGAGTCCCATTGAACCTCTCTACCTGGCTGTTCCCCTGGGGGTGATACGGACTACAATGAAAGTGCTTGGCTTGAAATAACCTAAAAACTTCTTCCGTTAGTTTCCCCTTGAACTGAGAACCATTATCCGTCAAGATTTGATGCGGGAATCCTAATCGGGTAAATATTGTAAGTAGTGCCTCTGCTACATGTTTTGAATCAATTGATGGCAGGGCTACCGCCTCTCCCCACTAGAACAAGTGTCCACCAGAGTAAGGATGTAACTGTTCCTCCTCTTGGTTCGAGTGAGAGGTCCCACAATATCCACGGCAACTCTCTCAAAAGGTGTCCCCACTATGGGCATTTCCCCTAGAGTTGCTGGAGCAGTCCAATGCTTTGGAGCTACTCTCTGGCATTCTGGACAGGATTTTACATATCTCTTTATATCTTCCGTTATCCCTGGCCAGAAATAATGACAAGCTATACGCTGTCCTGTTGCGCTGATCCCCATATGACCACTGAAGGGAATAGCATGTCCTAATTCCAACACTCTCTCCCTATATGAAGTTGGAAGTACCAGCTGTCCATGGCCATTGGATTCAGTTCCAGCCTTCCTATATAACAATTTGTTCTTCATATAATAATCCCCTTTGCTTGGAGGTGTGGGGCATTTAGATAATTTTTTAAAGCAAGGCTTGAGTGTCTTGTCCTCAGCCTGTGCCTTCCTCATCTCTTCTGGATGAGTATTTATTGGTTCATCTTCTTCCTGTCTGGATTGTGAACGGGTTTGGACTGCTGCCAAGACCACAGGTCTCTTGGGATCCCCAAGAAGACATAACGACACCCCAATATTAGAGGGTAGATGGGTGCGTCTAACACTGCTGCTCTGATTACTCCTTCCACATAGCGAGTTTTCACCGTTATCCTGGCAATGGGAAGTGTCATAAGTGGTATGTCCTTGGTCGCCCCTTGTATCTCCACTGTTTCTGTGGTATACTGATCCGGGTTCACCAAGTGCGCACTCACAACTGAATCAAAATCCAAACCGGTATCGTAAAGGCACCTAATGGTGACCCCATTACATACCACGTCCTCACACACTGGGGGGGTGGGGGGGTGGGGGGGGTGATAAGGTTCCTGCAGTCCAGTAGGTTTTACCTTTACCTCCTTTTTCCCCAACTTCATAGCAGCAAATCCAGCAGGTTTCCTGTTACATACTTTGGTGTCATGTCCTTCCCTCTTACACCATCTACAATATAATCTACCTTGATGAAAAGGTTTTCTTTCATCATATTTCCTGTCATTGAACTGTGGGTTTTTATTTCTAAAATCATTGCATGGCCTATCAAAATTTTGCTTACCTTTGTTACCCTGATCTTTGTTGTCAAATCTATTAGAGTTTTGTGGAGCCTTATAATTGTCTACATGTTTCTTTTTGGTGCCAGCTACTTCTGCCTGGGCTGCCTGATACCTCTCAGCGACATTAAGTAACTCACCCAGCCTCTCTGCACTCTGTTCCATGAGAAACTTTCTCAAGTCTGGAGTCATGGACTCTCTCAATTGCTCAATAAGGATCATTTCTTTAAGATCTTGGGTTTTCCCCAGAGCAGTCCATTTCTCCAAGTAAGTCTCTAAACATGCAGAGAACCGGTGATAGGTCTCACCCGGCGGTAGCTTGGCATTTCTAAACTTTTTCCTGTAAAATTCACCATTCTTTTCGTATCTTAAGAAAAAAGCCTGCTTTAACATGTCATAATTGTCTTGGTCATCCCTGCTCATTTTTGAGAAAACTTCATAAGCTGTTCCCCTAAGACCTTGGGATAACTTCAGGCTCCATCTTTCCTTTTCTAGCCCATAAGTTGTAGCTAATACCTCATACCTACTTAAATATGATTCAATATCATCATCTCTCTCAACAAAATAATCTAAGTGGAACCCCATAGCTGAGTTGGAGGCCCCCCTGACTAACAGTAGCATCAGAGGTAGAGGGGCTGTGACCATTTTCAGGAGCATGGTCTTGCAACTCTAACTCCCTTAGTCGCAACTTATGCTCCCTTTGTAATCTTTTATCTTCTGCTTCCCTCTCTAATCTTTTATCTTCTGCTTCCCTTTCTAATCTTTTATCTTCTGCTTCCCTTTGCAGTCGTTTTTCTTCAGCCTCTAAGGCCCTAGCCTCCTTGTCAGCCTCAATTTGTAAACGTTTAATTTCTTTATCAGCCTCTCTATCTAACTCTAATTTCTTCATCTCCCTAGCATCTTCTAACTGCATTCTCCTCTCTTCAGCTAACCTATGTTCTTCCCTAGCAATGAACTTATCACATTCTGAGGTGACATTGTCAATCAAGACTTGACCCTCCATGTTCATGTCTCTGGCAGTCTGCACAGCAGCAGATCTGAACTTTACCAAGTCAGCCATATTATATCAAGCAACGTTAACAATATACTAAGGTAACTTATCAACTCTAATTAACAACAACTACAAGCACCAACAGTTTATCCACTATTTAAACTCCACAAAAGAATACTTTTTATTTTATTATCTGGGATTCCTATACATGTATTAGGAGACGTTTAAAATCCCAGAAGCTAATTACCCAATATAGCTGGTTGTTGCTGTCATTTTTGACGGTGAGAAAAACACCAACCTAATTTATGTTTGATTTAATGTGATCAAAGAGAGATAAATGTTTATTATCTTTCTGTGACAGGTTTGACTGGTGATTATCTTCCCCTGTCTTATGTTGTCCTGTCTCAGGCAATGTCTTATAGTTGACATGTCTTAAGTCTATTTATAGGACCATATACGGAATATCTTTACCACCCGTTTGGGCAGAAACGCCTGGTCTGGTTTAGCCTCGATCTGATCTATGCTCTTTGGGCATGCGCAGGTCTTGGCGCAAAGACTGAGAGACTGATGATTCAAGCAGAGTGTACTTGAGGCTTAGAACGGATGTACCGATCCGTAGATTTCTCTCTGCCAAGTTTCGATAGGGATTTGGAAATTCTGGGAATGACTGTTTTGTCATTCTTCCTTCCCTGAGTGATTCTTTATGTTGTGTTACCTTAGAGTGTAAGGATTCTATGAGAAGGTAACTGAAACATTATTCGATCTTTTTTGTCTCGATTAGATCTTAAAGGTACATTTATCGCTGATGGCGACATAGTGAGCGAAGCTCACGAGGAGTTAATATATTGTACCCCAGTATGGCTACATATTTGAAAGACTAGGTCTAAGTTGACCTGTTATACATATAAGCCTAAGAATCAACTTAATGGATCCGCAATGCAGGCGGAATATTGTTTGGCAGAAATATATTTATTCTCAGAAGTTTATGTAAACTGAGAGTCACCTGATTATCGAGGCCCACGACCCGCGGCCTGATTTCGTCGTCATTATATTGGTCCGTATTTACGGCCAATCTTCTTCACCAGAATGAAGTACCTGGCATGTGAGGCCAGAATGAAGTCTGTTGCTAGTTGTAGGACAATAGCATTGACTTTGTTAAATAACTGATATCGCCCGTACTAGGCAATATATTTGCTAGGGCTTACCTGACGGGGCTCAGTCAGGGATTAGAGCTATTGCATGAACAGTAATTATTGGTCAAGACATTGTTACATGTCTAAACTGTTCGGGATCTGTGATGCCTGATGTTAACCTTCATAACTACACATATAATGTCCATGATCTTGTACTATTGACTGTTTCGTCTATCATCATATTATCGTACGTCATGAATAAATATTGTAAACGTCAGCAGCATTCCCTACTTCACTGACTTCTACTTGTGGTTGTGTGAGTCTATGTGAAGTCGTCCAAGAGCCAAACGGCCTTCATGTTGTCAGCACTACTATTCACTCACCTACACGATCAACCACAGTCTTATACAAGCACTACACGTCTGTATTTACATGTATGCTGATACAATGAGTGTCTCTACTATACCCTGGCGGCACCTCATGCCGGTGACCTAGATTACACAGCATCATTGTGACACGCCCACTCTGCCATCTTTACAACACACGAACACAAACGGGCAGTTATACATCTGGAGCGAATAGAACGTTACATCTCTACATCTCCAGCCTTAAACAGACAGTAAACAAACTTTTACACTGGTGCTATGAGAAATCCCAGGAGCGAGACCCCAATATATATGGTGGATTTTGGTGTTACAGATGTTATCATTCAATATTTCTAGTGTACTGAATGAGGTCAGCTGTGAAGGTCCCTGATTATAACATATTTTGGGTTGAGTTATCAGAGTACCTTTCTGCTACCACCTTATGACCTCAATCAGACCTATTCTTGACTAGTATGTATGATAGCTACGTATAATGTCTAGGGTTATGAAAGTGTGTAATGTAGTGTAAGTAAAATTACTACAAATACATTTAAATTCTATCACATATATATATAGAACTGAGTCAATACCACAACCACAAACAAACTGACACTCTATTATATATCTTTTAGAAGTCTGTGGCTGAATATTATGTAACTGGATAGATTACAATTTATTATGCCCTGATTCAGAATTTTCTGAGTCTTGACCAACAACAAAATGAATTTTATGGTTTTATTTACATAAAGATTAATCACACAATGGATCTTCTGTCCATACAAAGGACTATTATAATCTAATTATATTTAGATATTTCTCTAAACTAAGTAACACTGGTAACTAATGGTGGGGGTGGGGTGTTATCATCATCCCCTCTCTTTATATTAGTCTCTTGTGGAATATTTATTGGATAATCAAATATTTTATGTTCCCTTTAATAAAAGTCAGTGGATAAACTTTTGAGTGCCGACACATAGGCACTTATCTTGATGTAGATAGTAGTATGATGCTGACAATTCCTTTCGTTCACTCGAATGACCAGACTGCCACAGTCCCTGGTATAGTATAGTATGGTAGACCGCTTGGTCCAGTAAAGTTTCACTTTCTCTCAAGTAAATTCACCAGGGTTCTGGCACTAACTTAGTACCAGAACAAAAAACCCTGAAACAAGGTTATGATTCTGTACAACATATCTACAATATTATTCCACAAGCAATACATGGCATAATTCAGTAAAAGAAAAGGGTCAGATCTTTCTGACCACCCCATGTCAACCATTTTCTTCTGAGATAACAACTCATACCAGTGCTCCTATTCTTTTCCCTAATGGCTATAACGCCTCTGACACTGCAACAATGATTCTTACTTACTTAGTCGTTCCCCTTCTACCGTGAGGTGTAGAGGTTTGGAAGAGAGAGCGCCAGACTATTCTATCGGCTGTCTTCCTCCTGGCCTGGTTCCATTCTAGTCCTCGGTCCTTCAAAGATTGTCTAATGTTGTCCTCCCAGCGGACTCTGGGTCGTCCTCGGGGTCTGGATCCTTGGCTCTTTGTTTCCCATGCTTGTCGTGGTAGCCGATCTTCTCCCATTCTGCAGACATGGCCAAACCATCTTAGTTGGGACTGTTCTACTTGGGTCTGTAGGGGGTGGCATTTTAGGCCTTGACGTATCGTCTGGTTGCGTACCATGTCTCTTCTTGTTACTTCAACCACCTTCCTCAGATACCTCATTTCTGAGGTTTGGATCTGGCTTTTATGGGTTGTAGTCATTGCCCATGACTCGCATCCATATGTCAAGACTGGGACATAGGTGGAGCGGTATACAGCCATCTTCGTTTTCTTACCAACCTCTCTCTTGCTGAGGAATCCTCGATTTATGGCCTGAAAAAGTCTCCCAGCTGCTGCTTTTCGAGTGGCCAACTCTTCTTTGATGCCTCCCTTTCGGTCTATAATAGCTCCGAGGTATTTAAAGTGGTCGACCTGCTCCAGGACCTGTTCTCCCAGCTTAATCTGATGTCTTCTTTCTTCTCGTGATATCACCATGGATTTTGTTTTAGAGCTGCTTATGACCATCCCTCTCTTCTCCAGCTCTTCCTTCCAGACTTGCAGGTTGGATTGGAGATGTGCCTCTGATTTAGCAATCAGGGCAACATCATCAGCAAATGCCAGCTCTGAAATATAGACCTGTCTCATCTTCCAGTACCCCACTGAATACTTTCTTGTTCTCTCCTTACATGCCTTGATGACATCGTCCATAAGGAGTATGAAGAGGTAAGGTGATAGGATATCACCTTGTCTTACACCAGTGGTGGTCCTGAACTCTTCTGACTTATGGTTTGCTGTCCTCACATAATTTCTGCAAGACTTGTAGAAGCTCTGTATAGCATGAATCAGAGGTGCTGGAATATTCTTCCTTGCCAAACAGTCCCAAAGTTTGCTCCAAGGGACCCTGTCAAACGCCTTTTCCAGATCTATGAAACAAAGATGGATCTCACTCTTATACTCAAGGGCCTTTTCACTCAGCTGTCTGAGTGTGAAGATTAGGTCTTGAGTACTTCGGTTTGCTCGGAATCCGCACTGGACCTCATCCAATTGTGGCTCAGCTAGGCGTCGGAGTCTCTGCTCTAGGATTCTAGAGTAGATTTTTCCAGGGACACTGAGAAGGGATATGCCTCTATGGTTTCCACACTGTCGATTGTCACCCTTTTTGAAAATTGGTGTTATGATGGCGATCTCCCAATCCTTTGGTATGGTCTTGTTGCACCATGCTGCCTGTAGGACCCTTAGGAGTAACAGGTCGCCTGATGCTCCCATGTACTTAACCATTTCTGGTGTTATACCATCATGCCCTGCTGCTTTGCCCATCTTGATTTTCTCCAGTGCTGCCTTCAGTTCTTCCATCTTTATGTCATCTTCATCACCATTGGTTTCCTCTTCTGTGCTAGTGGTTATCATTTCTGATGTTTGACCTTGCTCACCATCAAGGAGTTCTGAGAAATATTCTTTCCATCTTTCCATTACTTCCTTCGGGGCAGTAAGCAATTTGCCTTGCTTGTCCTTTATAAATTTGAGAGGGCATTGTTTTTCCTTCCTCATGTTCTTTAGGGTCTTATAGAACAATTTCTGGTTTTCTTGTGCATCTTTTTCTAGCTTTTCTCCAAATTCTTCCCAGGACTTCTGTTTTGCTGCTAGCACTTTGTTCTTTACTTCTGTTCTGAGTGTCACATATTCTCTATATTTTCCATTTGTCCTGTTGTGTTTTTAGCTCCTAAGTATTGTTTCCATGCCATTTTCTTCTCTCTTATTTTCTCTTTGACTTCCTCTGTCCACCAAGGTGTCCTCTTTCTCTGGTTCCCAAGTCGGACTTCACCACATGCTTCTGCAGCAGCTGTCTTTATGATATCCTTGAATTTAATCCAGAGGGTTTCCAAGTCATCAGGTTGTTCTTCTGTGTTGCTCACCGCTGCAGCAATAAGCCCCTGATATCTGGTCTTAATTTCTGGCTCTCTCAGCTTGTAGGTCCTAATGCTCATTTCTCCTGCTCGTTTACTTGGTTTCTTGCGTGATGTTGAGCAGTTCCTAGGCTGAGCAACTCTTTCAGTTGTTCGTTTGATTGTTAGCAGGTAGTGATCACTTCCAATCTCTGGCCCCCTCCAGACTCTTGCATCTCGGACATATTTGAATGAGCTTCTCCGAACAATGGCATAGTCGATCACTGACTTCTCATTCTTTGTTGGTTCACATCTAGTGTATGCATGTATGCGCTTATGGGGGAACTTTGTGTTTGTAATGATCAGATTCTGCTCACTGCAGAATCTAAGGAGTCGCTTTCCATTGTCATTGAGAGTATCTTCTCCATATCTTCCGATAACTCCACCCCATCTAGCATGGTCATTTCCAACTCTGGCATTAAAATCTCCGAGCATGATAACTTCATCTAGGCAGTCATCCACTGTCCTTTGAAGCAGCTCGAAGAATTCCTCCTTGACCTCTGCTCTCTCATCCTCATTTGGCCCATACACTATGACCAGGTTGACTATGGTTTCTCCTTCTTTTAGTTTCACAACCATAATGCGCTCTGAGACAAAGTTCCACCCCTTGATACTATCTTTTTGATTTTGGGCCACAATGCAACCCACACCCCCTTTAGCTCTTTCGGATATGGGTACACCACTGTAGAGCAGCGTGTTGCCATTGAGATCCATGACTCCTTGTCCTTTTTTCTTTGTTTCCGTTATAGCCAGGATTTCTAGTTTTGCTTTCCTCATCTCTTCCACCAGCTCCTCTTCCTTCCCATTTATACTTCTTGTGTTCCATGTTCCATAAGTCGTAGTCCGTAGTCCATTCCAGTTCGTCGCCTTTAGAATCAGTCCGGTTTTCTCTCTTGTGTTACTCGTAATCATGGTTTAAAGCAAACAGGTGATTGGCCTGTTGTGCCTTTGCATGGTGGAGGGGCTGCCTCCTTACGGCCTCCATGCAGGCCGCCCTCCTCCTTTTTCATCCGGGCTTGAGACCGGCATGGGCGGAGTTACAATGATTCTCTCCCATAGAATAATGTGGGTTAGCCTTCCCACTGGTAACTGTGGAAATCATTTTAAGTTATACAACTCATGTCAATTTTTACTGCTTGTGTGCAACACCACAGGCCCTGCATAAGTCTGCTGGGGACCTCTGTACTCAGTCGTAAAGCCTTCCCAATCAAGCAGTATCTCATACACCAAATTTTGTTGTAATAACAAGATTAATAATTCGTTCTTACCACAATTCTAAGAAATATCACAAACATACGTTGACTGGCATTAGCATTAAGGTAAGTTTAGCTTTGCCCCAGTCCAGACTGCCAAGAATTATTATTTCACTCTTAGCACAGCTGTTCTCAACGCAGCTTGCTGACAAAACTTTCTGTATCAACTGGCGACAAGCCTTTGAAAGCTTTTGCCAATATTACTAGCCTTCCCCAATCACAGCGAAGGTCTAGCTTTTCAATTCAAATTAAAAAAAAAAAAAAAACTCCAAACTTCTAGGAGTGAGTCTTCAAAATATATTTAGCTTTTTTGCCTAACCAATACCCTCCTTCCTATACTCTTATACCAACCAATCGGATTTGAATCAATCTAATGCCTCTTTTTTTCAAACTTGCGTCCCCAACTAACGTAATGGATAAATGAGCAAAAACAACAGTCTGTCTGTCTTAGTGTATGTAGACAAATAGTATTATTTCAATATCTTGGCTAATATTTAGACTACCATGTATAATAAAACATATTATTGCTCAGGGGACACTAAGCTATCAATATATATGATTTTTATGGCTATATTATTAGTTGTTTAGATTTTCAGTTTTGTCACTGTTAATCGTCAATTACAACTTTTCCATAAGTCGACCATCTTTTCCCCTCCCTCTCTATCATTTTTTCCATTCAAATAAACTAACTTGTCTGGGTTACGTCAGAAATACACTAATCGGCGAGAATTGAAAACTGTCTGTGTGTTTATATATTCTGGCTTGTCCCACAGCGTGCAGATATGTATGGAACGGCATGTTGAGCGAAGAGGGGTTTTGCAAGGCGGTGTTAGTATTGGCGTTAATTATTACTGCCGTTTCATTCTACAATACTGGAAAATGTCAGAATTACTACTATTAGTAGCGTTAAAGTTAAAATCTTACGTTAATTCAGACGGTAGTTGGGTGTCACAGTTCTGGCAGATCGTTAATTGTTAGTCTCAAAGACTAAACTAGGAAAGCGTGTTAGATTTTACAGCGGGATCAATTTTATAAGCATTTCCTCTGCACAAAAGGCAGCGTTCTACTGGCGTAGAGACAACTTTCAGCGAACACCCAAGGGCGAGTTTATTTATTATTATAGGATTAAAATCTTACTGAATTTAGCGATTATTTCACAGATTTTGCTACATCCTCACACTAACCCTGATCCTCACACTAACCATGTGATCCATACATTAACTCTGATCCTCACACTGACCATGTGATCCAGGCATTACCTCTGATCCTCACACTGACCATCTGATCCTGACATTAACTCTGATCCTCACACTGACCATGTGTTGCGTTCCTTTCTTTATATTGGTGTTTGAAAGTGATGATAATATTGATCAAGTAACATCTAGGGTAACAACGATTCAAAAGTCTAATGGAAACGACAACTTTAACTCGTCAAACAACTGTAGTTCACTCTTGCTGATGATTCTTTATAATTTAATCACAAATTCCAATATACGCAGCTCCACATAAGTATACTGATTCATGATTATAATTTGTAAACAGGCCAACTACACTGAGCCATCAAAGTTCATGAAGTAATGTATAAACTGTGCCATCTTTATAGTCTAAGTCTGCGCATTAATTCTTAAGAACACCATCGTCACTTATCAGGCTATAAGCAATAGGATACTTTCCTGTAGGCACATATATATCTCTGGCACTCATATAATGGAATATCTTCTATATATGTAGACACCTCAGCGGACATGAAACACATCAGCCAGAGCTCACACAAATGCAGCCATTCCAGCTGAAGACACTGTCAAAAGATAACTGTCGTTACTCTGCATGCACGTCTGCATAATTTTATTTAACGCCATTTCAATCTAGCGACATTCTCATTGAGCACCACGATGGTTCAAAATCATGAACACATTGCGGTGCGCATAAAGAGGCACAAGATTATTACTCCCCGTCCAAAGAAAACTGAAAGTTTTCTAAAGAAGGATGACCAACAGTGCACCACGGAAATAATGCGTGACAGTCAGAGTCATGTCAAGGCCGACTAATATCTACAATAATCAGCATCATAGTCAAAGCATTTTAGTTATAAATACTAAGAAAATACATTCAATAATATCACTGAATTTCATTAACTAAATAATTATTCAGTTGGAAAATAAAGTCATTCAATAGTAATATGTCTTTAAAGAAATGTTATTGTTTCCATGAGCACTCGAAGCTAGCAATGTCAATGTGATTGAAGATTCATAAAGGCATACGCAGAGCAGCTTGAGGATGTTTATAAGTTACTTTACCCAAAAGTTGTTTTAGTGTCTTATTTAACTGTTCTACCATTCCATTTGACATGGGGTGGTAGACCACACTAAGAGATCTATCAAGTGAAAATAATTTCATGACCTGAGACATAACTTCAGACACAAACTGTGTTCCCCTATCTGAAAAAATTGTATCTGGAAAACCCAGACGGCTAAAAATGAGAAAGAGAGCCTCGGCCACATCTGTGGTTGAAAGGTTTTTGAGCGGAATCGCTTCATGCCAATGAATGCACATGTCAATGCACGTTAATACATACCTATGGCCTCTAGCCGAAACAACTGACAGCGGACCGATGATATTGACTGCCATCTTTTCAAAAGGGCGCACAGAGATATCTGTGGCCTGAATGGGTGCCTTATGATTAGCACCTTTGCTTGCAACTTGTTGACATATCTCACATGACCGACAAAATATTTTAATATCTTTATTAATGCAAGGCCAGTAAAAATGAGCTAAGATTTTATATTTGGTTCTTGCAAACTCATATGGCCTGCACAATTTACATCATGTGCATGACTCAGGATTAAAGGTCTGAAAGTAGTAGGAACCATAATTTGCCTACGCACTGACGTGGAATTCTGAAAGTTTCAAATCAGGATGTTATTTTTAATAGTGAACCAATATCGTGAATATTCTGTGCATTTAACGCTACCTGTTGTCGCCAAGTGAAAAAACTTTTTCAAAGGGTTATCAGCTTTTTGTATGGCAATAAATGAGTCTCTACTAATTAAATTAATCTGTTGTTCATCATCATCATTATCCATCAGCCCTTTATTTTGTATCTGGGCATTATATTGTGCTCTGGTAGTGACAGCATTGGCGGACAACATATGCTGGTGTTCCTAAACCATGATGCCCTGTTTGGAACATTCTTTTATGCCAGTAATGTTACCCAAAATCAAATCCGAAATTGGATCTGAGAGTAAACATACTCTGACATTACCAGTGAAAAAAGGTGTATCAATATGAACATCAGCCAGGGGATAGTGCTCAACAGTACCCCCAAAAGTGATACACTTAACTTTCTTACCTCTGGAGCAGGAAGGATCAATTAGAGATTTACGGACACCTACCATAGTGCACCCTGTGTCACGTAAAATTAAAACAAGTTTGTTATTTACAAAACTTTTATTAAAAGTTAGTGAACCCCTGCCATCATGAGAGGCCAGTGCTGGTAAAGGATGACCACACAAAAGTCTTGATATCACATTCGACTGATAAAGAGTGTCACATTCAGAACATTTCGATTCATTGGATAAATCAACACTGCATGCATTAGCATGAGTAGTATTATCATTACTTTGGTTTACCATAGCTCCATTATCACTTTGACATGAGTTTGCATTTGTATGTTGTACACTACGAGAACAATTAAGATTATCATTACCCTGGTAATTTCTATTATTGCTTCTTCCATTTTGTGGGTTATTTGAATGCTTGAGGCATGTACAACCAGGACAGTGTTGTGAGGTGGGTGTATTTTGGTTTCCATCTCTATAATAATACCTGTCACCTTTGTTTTGATAAGAGTTATCAGTCCTTCACCAACCTCTATTGGAGCGACTGTAATTCTGTGGTGGTGAATCACCATCATAATAGCGACAAAAAAAATCACTGGTTTGGAGATAGTTGACGCATAAAGTTATAACGTCCTCGAAATGATCCACCATTTCAATCAAAATTTCTATCCATACTCTGAGTCTGAGGTCTGGTATTACTCATGTGCATAGAGCAAGCTGAACACACAGGCAGAGCCTCCTTATGACCGTGAGTGGGTGAAGGAATGCATGACCTTTAGTGGGTGAGGGAATTCTTGACCTGTACTCTACCGGGTGAGGGAACACATGACTGTTATGTTTCTGGGTGAGGGAACACATGACCTGTACTTTACTGGGTGAGGTAATGCATGACCTTCAGTAGGTGAAGAAATGCATGACCTTTAATGGGTGAGGGAATGCTTGACTTGTACTCTACTGGGTGAGGGAACACATGACTGTTATGTTTCTGGGTGAGGGAACACATGAACTGTACTTTACTGGGTGAGGTAATGCATGACCTTCAGTAGGTGAAGAAATGCATGACCTTTAATGGGTGAGGGAATGCTTGACCTGTACTCTACCGGGTGAGAGAACACATGACTGTTATGTTTCTGGGTGAGGGAACACATGACCTGTACTTTACTGGGTGAGGTAATGCATGACCTTCAGTAGGTGAAGAAATGCATGACCTTTAGTGGGTGAGGGAATTCTTGACCTGTACTCTACCGGGTGAGGAAACATATCTGTTATGTTTCTGGGTGAGGGAACACATGACCTGTACTTTACTGGGTGAGGTAATGCATGACCTTCAGTAGGTGAAGAAATGCATGACCTTTAATGGGTGAGGGAATGCTTGACCTGTACTCTACCGGGTGAGGGAACACATGACTGTTATGTTTCTGGGTGAGGGAACACATGACCTTTACATTACTAGGAGAGGGGATACATGACCTTGACTTTACTGGGTGAGGGAACACATGACCTTCATGTTACTAAGAGAGGGAACACATGACCTTAACTTTACTGGATGAGGGAATGCTTGACCTTTACTGGGCGAGGGAAAGCTTGACTGGGCGAAGGAATGCTTGGCCTGTACTTTACTGGGTGAGGATATGCTTGACCTGTACTTTACTGGGTGAGGATATGCTTGACCTGTACTTTACTGGGTGAGGGAATGCATGGTCTGTACTGGGTAAGGGAATGCTGCATGACCTGCACTTTAATGGGTTGGGTAATTCTAGACCTTTACTGGGTGAGGGAATGCTTGACCTGTACTTTACTGGGTGAGTGAATGCTTGGCCTGTTCTTTACCGGGTGAGGGAACACATGACTTATGTGTCTGGGTGAGGAAACACATGATCTTTACATTACTGGGTGAGGGAATACATGACCTTAACTTTATTGAGTGAGGGAACACATAAACCTTCACATTACTAAGAGAGGCAACACATGATCTTAACTTTACTGTGTGAGGAAACACATAACCTTTATGTTACTAAGAGAGGGAATACATGACCTTAACTTTACTGGGTGAGGAAACACATGACCTATACGTTACTAAGAGAGAGAACACATGACCTTAACTTTACTGGGTGAGGAAACACATGACCTTTATGTTACCAAGAGAGGGAATACATGACCTTAACTTTACTGGGTGAGGGAACACATGACCTTTATATTACTAAGAGAGGGAACACATGACCTTAACTTTACTGGGTGAAGAAACACATGACCTTTATGTTACTGGGTGAGGGAATACACATCCTGATGAAGCAGAAACAAATTACTACAGTGTAATTTTTCCGGGTGGACTAAGTTCATTGTAGATAACATGTGCCAGATTTATGTGAAGAAAATCTGATTGTTCTAACTTAAGGAAGATTTTAACAAAATACGTACAGGAATAAAATGACGAGAGTTCATTGGACTTTTGTTAATGACTTGGGCTGGTTAGCTTTTCATACCCATCCATTAGCTTAAACAAAGAGGACACCGGGGACTTTCGAATGGTGAACCCTCAAGGTTACAAACTGATATGCTTACGGGTAGAGAAATGAGTAAAAAGCACATTATTAACTAAAACAAGTTTTCAGTTTCCAGAGATAAAGAATGCAAAATGAATTAATGACATTTAGGTTGAACAATGGGATATCTTCTTCTTCCTCTTCTTCCTCGTTCGTCCTGAAAAGGACGTTGGTTGCGTTGTGTCTGTTTACGCCGGAGCTGTGATATCTGCACCTTTCGGTCGACACATCCAACTTCAGCATAGCAGTTTTTGGGACCGGGTTTGCCTTCCCTCTGCGATCCCTACTCTCTCAGCCAGACTGCAGTGATGCAGACTGTTTCCAGGACCACCACGTGGAGGTGGAGTAGGGTCTTAGTCAGCTCTGGTTCGCTGACTCTGATGCAAGCAGTCAAGCTATGGGTCGCTGACTGCATTCTCTATTGCTGCATCTTTGGGTCCAGAACAATGGGATATAACAAGAATAAGAAAAAGCAGTTGATCCTAAGGTGTCTCTGAGTCGTAGAACAATAGGACATTGACAGGGATGAATGAAGTTGAAGGTCATTTCTAGGAACCAAATAATTACACGAGAGACAAGTTGCAGGGATCAGTAGAAACAAAAATGTAGAAAGAAGCAGACCTGGGCATGCTGCAGTTAGCAGCCATGTTAGACTAGCGACTTATTTTTTTTATTTTTTTTTTTTTTATCTGAGGAAATTTAGTGAAAGGAAAACATAAATACTTTTGTAGATATATTTTGAGCTTTAGTAGAAACATTAGTACCAACTTATTAACATATGTAAAGAATGTTAGAACAGTGGTTCTCAAGCTGTGGGTTATGAAGAGATTATATAATTACATTTTCACTCTGCGTATGTAGATTATGTGAAGAGAGATGATACAGGTGATGGAATGTGAAACACAATAGGAAAATATGACATACACGTTCATCACATAGAGTACATTTGCAATCTGCAGATTGCAGATAATGCTAATTTGTGATGCGGATTGCAGATTTATTAAGTGACATGAGACATATGAGATTATATGAATTTCTTGAGAAAAGAGAACCATTTGTAGAGAGGAAACAGTTAATAAATTATTTCTCAAGCAGCTATACTTTGAGGTTCAGTAGAAAGTTTAGACAGAATTATTTCACTGGTGCAAGCTGTGCACAGGAAGTAAAGGTACATGTCAACCTGTAATAGCAATTTACTGGGTCACTTACTTCCCAGACCTAAGGGTCTTTTATATTTGGACATGCGCCCTAATATAACCGACTAGGTTGAACGGGACGCACCTCGCCAAAACGAGGCAAAAGTTTTACATTTAAAAAAAAAAAAATTTACTGGGACCTGAATTTAGAACCCCTTAGAAAGGTAGGTCTACCATAATATCCAGATACCCCAGAAGTTGATGTTGATGCTGATCATTGTTGAAGAGAACTTTGTTTGTACAGCCTGTATATAGTTGTTACGATACTGTGTGTACGTAAATTGCCCCGAGAAGTGAATGAGCGAAAACAGTTTATAACACAACGTTGAATACGATTAGCGAAGTAGAATTCAATTAATAATCAAAGTCCATTGTACACACAGACGCAACATTTTAATGACTTCCACATTTGGAATTCATAACATTTTGATCATCAATGAATTATCATACTAAGTTTCATCCACATTTCTTCTTCTTCTTCGTACACTCTCAGACGTCCACTTGAATGTTCTCAAAGAAAGCAGTAGTCAGTTTGAGGCTATTTGAATCCCCGTAAAGCTTTTCCACGAAAGGAGCTGGCGTCAACCATATGCGCTTTCTGTGTACCGCATATTAGGTACATATTACTCCATCATTGAACAGGTATCTAGTGCCATGATTTGTACCTCTATATTATTTATGATCCTTTCCACTCTCAGTAATAATTATATTCCATGCTATCACGCATAATCCAACATATTCCTATTGACGTATTATATCTTACATATATTAATACACTGTTACGATGGTGTCTTTAGATGCTTAACACCCACCGTATGCCCGGGTTCATTGGCTCTACTAGGGTAAACTTCAACACAGTACACAATGATTCTTGCATATGCGTAAGTCATCAAATAACACGCTGTGTACAACAGTACCACAATTTATTTGATGAAACAAGTGATGAGATTCACAGTACATCTACAGTAACAATAATCTCCTCTGGTTGGTCAAAAATAAACCAGAAACTCATGGGTGGTGTATCCCTGCCTCTATACCCACGCCCATACTCCAATATTTCTCACAGCTCTCATATATCTCTAGAGCACTTAATCTAAATCACAGAACTCCCCGAATCACACAGAAACAGTGGCTGTCGACAATCTTCACAACTCTCCTTGCAAAAACACATCTAGACACTTCAACATCTCTTGGCCGACTCTCCCAAACTCTAGCTATCCCAGCCAACTCACTGTTAGCTCACTCACACACCTAAAACACGAGAACAGTGACCATACCTCTCTCTGCCAAACATCAAGCATAAATCCTTCACACCAGTGAACACAATAAACTCACAACAATAAATAACCCATACTCCTTCCTATTCCCTACCCACAATATTCCCAGTTACTGCTGTTACATAACATATACTTCTTCTCAGCACACTCCTAAAGTGGACGTGTAAATACTCTTTGAACGTCTTTACAGACACAGTCCATAACACCAGACACTGTTCCTTCATTGACACATGGCACAATCATAATGTTGCTACCGCAAACACTTGTACATCATGTCGTAACCACGCATACACAGTCGCATCGGAATCTTTATGTGCACCACTAAGTTTTCAAATGTAAGATCCTAAGATGCGCAAAAAGAGTCGTAACAAAAGTATATTTGGACACGTTGACATTTATGACATCTTTGATGGAGAAGTAGAGCTGACATCATTTTACTAATAAACGTAACCACACAGTTATCATCAATGACTTTGTAAGTGTGACTGACTGTGAATTGCGCGTTTGTATATGTGTGAGATAATTCTACCACTTATACATCATGCCATATACGAGGGGCGTTCAGAAAGTAATGCACCACATCGTTTTTCTCAGGAGCTGTTTATTCAAAAAGCATGAAATTTATACACAATATACATGGATATGTCATGTAAACATCGGTATTATTCAACATAATCCCCATCAACTTGTACGGCTTTATGCCAGCGCGAAACAAGTGCATGTACTCCTAGCCCGTACCAGATTTTGTCTTGATCATGTAGCCATTTCTTCGCTGCATGAATAACTCCTTCATCATCTTTAAACCTTGTCCCACGGAGTGCATCTTTAAGTGGACTAAATAGATGAAAATCAGAGTGCCAAATCGGGACTATAGGGTGGATGGGGTAGTACAGTTCAACCCAGTTTGGTGATTGCTTCCCGTGTTGCCAGACTTGTGTGAAGTCGCGAATTGTCGTGAAGGAGAAGCAGGTCTGCTGGATTCTTGTGCAGCCGAACTCTGCGAAAACGTTGAGTTTTTTCAATGTCTTAATGTAAGCTTGCGAATTGATTGTCTCTCCTCTTGGCATAACGTCCACAAGAATCACACCTTCAATGTCCCAAAAGACAGTGATCATGACCTTTCCAGCTGAAGGAATTGTCTTGAATTTCTTTCTTCGTGGTGATTGCGGATGATGCCACTCCATTGACTGTTTTTTTGTCTCAGGTTCAAAAAGATGTGCCCAGGTTTCGTCACCTGTAACGATCTTAGCCAAAAAGTTCTCTCCATCAGCATTGAAACGCTCCAACAATTCAGAAGAAATTGCTTTCCTTTGCAATCGGTGGTCATTTGTGAGATTTCGAGGAACCCATCTTGCGCAAACCTTAGAAAATCCGAGAATTTTTATAACTGCATTTGCTCTACCAATGCTGACTGACAGCTGTAAGGCCAATTGTTGAGTAGTGATTCGCCTTCGCCTATCAGTAAGAATAATGCCCTCAGCGCATTTCAACATTTCTGCGTTGGTGGCAGT
Source organism: Oreohelix idahoensis (assembly GCA_024509875.1). Taxonomy (NCBI): domain Eukaryota; kingdom Metazoa; phylum Mollusca; class Gastropoda; order Stylommatophora; family Oreohelicidae; genus Oreohelix; species Oreohelix idahoensis. The sequence continues at coordinate 530,753 of JAMPIV010006920.1, read as the reverse complement.
GGCAGGACGTCCACAGCGCGGCCGATCAAGCAGCTCCGTATCTCCACTTCCTGATTCTTTGATTCTCTGAACCCAGCGACTGACTGTACTCCTGTCGACTGCAAAACTTCCATACACATCACATAGACGCTTGTGAATGTTCACAACAGTTTCCTTCTCTGCAACGAGAAATTCTATCACAATTCGCTGCTTATAACGCATGTTGCTAACACACTCCATTTCAACGGTTTATGGCAGCCGTATTATTTGGCCGGTTGCAGTGCAATTTGGTGCACACAATTGGCACATGCCATATTTGAAGTGTGCAAAATTTCATTCTTCTATCTTCATTGTTAGCTGAGAAAAACGATGTGGTGCATTACTTTCTGAACACCCCTTGTAACAACAACCAGCATTTGCTCTCTGGTTAAGAAACCTGTGGGTTGAAATTGGGTTTACATACCACATTAATACCAAACAGCCCCGCGCTGTTTCAGATCTAAAAATATTTCTTCTGTTTGTTCAGGTACTTCATAAAAACCATATTTATCTTGGCAGTTTTGCTTTTGCTTCACCAGGAGAAGAGTTAATAAACTCTAATTATGTTGTTAAACTATGATAGAGCCTTGTGTGGTACAATTGGCTGCTGTGCAATTATTTTACTTTCTGCGGTAGAGCCTTGTCTGTTAGTTCCCATAAAACTAAATGTGATAAAAATTTGATCCTGACTCCTGTCAGGTTATTCAGTCACAATAATTAATGTTGTTTGCAAATGTTAATACTTATATCTAATAAATATTCAAATTTTTTATCAAATGAACACAGATGGTTTTGTCTAAAAATGATATCCTTGTGTTTCTGTGATTTGTTTATGTAAACCTCTGTGATTTGTTTATGTAAACCCCTGTGATACTATATAACTAGGATTGGATTTGATTCTGTTTCAATTATTGCATGTTCAGCCAGTAACTGGTTTCAGAATTTTTACTATTTGTTTTGATTATTCAAATCTCAAAATTTTCTGTCCAGTACGCCATTGTATTCCGCACACCGCCCTACCACAGTCAAGAAATTACCAAACCTGTGGAAGTGAACATGCAGCTTCAGCGACCATCAGATGGTGAGACCAGTGAGAGTATACCCTTCACCTATATGCCTGATGATCCAGGTCAGTAAATGTTGCAGTTAGCTCCCTTGATATGGCGTATGGGTCCACAAATCAAAGAGTTATAGAAAAGGATGAGTTTTATCAAAGGTAAAAACTTTGCTCAACAATTACTCTTCGCAGTGAGATAAATAGGAGGATTTGGCTCCTATTTTAGGGAGCCTCGCTACAAAAAACTGAGACTTTGTCACGATGTAACAAAAGACTCGTGTTTAACCCCTTCGCAACGACAGGTTTTTCATTCCAAATGACAACACCATTTTCAGCTTAGTTCATTCCCCTTAACGACAGGATAATTGTAATTTTAGGGGTCATATTTTTAATTTGACTAAACAGTTTATCGTAAAAGGAAACCCATTAAAAGTATATTCTGAACCAGAGTACACAAACTCTGACCCTTAATCTGGGTAATCTTTACATTTAGTGCCATCGAGTATGTATAATATGTGTATTGAGTCAGCATTAGAATTAGGGTAACCCTAAACCTAACCTCAACCTTAACTCTAAATGGTACGAAAATACACATACATACTCGGCAATAAAGGTAAAGATTACCAGAATCTCAGTAAAAAGAGTTGTCAGAATCATTCCAGTTGAATAAATTCAATTCAAACAAGAATTTTCATGCTCTTTTTCTTCAAGATGTTTATGGTTCGGCGGTACGGCAGCGTCCATGTTTGTGAACTTTCGCTTTTGTAAAATCACTTATCAGTTCTACTGTATTCGCTAGCAGTAAAATATTTTGTTTGTTTCAAGCTTAGTGGCCAGATTTTTCAATGCTGAATCCGATTATGCCCAGCAATTGCCGATATGGTTGTAAACAGAAGAGTTCTGGTGCTTTTAAAATAGGACGTACGCCATACGTCATATAGGTGAATGAGAACGAGGTATCGCGCTATTTCCGTGATGTACGCGGTACGGCACAGCGACAAAAATTGTGAAGATTTATGCCGTACGGCATACGTCATACAGTTGCTGAAAGGGTTAATGAGCCCTCAGCGAAGGTAATTCAGCAAAATATTTATATGTTTAGCTCAGTATATAATTATTTAAAATGAGTCATAAGTTTCCAAACATCACTTTTCAATCAACCAAGTTATCAACTCCAACTAAGTATTTATTTTTACATATATATATATGCAAGTATATTTATTTATGAAATATTTTAAAAAACAAGGTTAAAATGAAAATTTACCCTACTGAAATTTTCTAGTCCTCTCCTTACATGCTTTGATAAGATCATCCATGAGAAGTATGACAAGATAAGGTGACAGAAAATCACCCTGTCTTACACCAGTGGTGGTCCTGAACTCTTCTGACTTATGGTTTGCTGTCCTCACATAATTTCTGCTATATAGAAGCTCTGAATAGCATTGATCAGAGGTGCTGGAATGTTCTTCATTGCCATCAGTCCCAAAGTTTTCTTCAGGAGACCTTGTCAAACGTTTTCTACAGATCCAAGAAACAAAGATGCATCTCACCTTTATACTCAAGGGCCTTTTCACGCAGTTGCCACCTGTGGGATGATTAGGTCTTGAGTACTTTGGTTGCTTGCAAGCCATATTGGATCTCATCCATTTGTGGCTCAGCTCGAGGATTCTAGAATAAATTTTACCAGGGACACTGAGAAGAGATATGCGTCTGTGATTTCCACATTGTGGATATTTGCCTTTTTTTAATATGGGTGTTATGGTGGCAATCTTCAATTCCTTTGGTATGGTCTTGAGGCACTAGGCTGCCTGTGTACAGCACATCCGCTGCGTGTAATTTGTTCATCATCATCAACATGTCCTTTGCAGAACGTCGCTCTCATCACAGCCCGCCTGAAAGACGCTCGATCTCTAGCCAGCCTTCCTGCCTCCTCCATTGTCACGTTCAAGGTTTCTTCAATGTCCTGTGTCCACCGTCGTCTTGGTCGACCCCTGCCTCGCCTTCCATGTACTATACCCTCCATCACTGCTCTCTCTAAGCCACTATGACGTTTAATGTGGCCAAAGTATTTCAGTTTCTGGGACATGATATTGTTTATGAGCCAGTTTTCCTCGATGTTCAGGTCATGTAAGATGTCTATATTTTTCTTCTTCTTGGTCCAAGATATTTGTGAAAAAATGCTACCATTCTGTGTAAATATATATATATATATGGACGGGGACAAGACAGTCTCTCATCCGCTCTGTCAATCCTGATGAATTTAAAACATACACTGTGTTTGTTCTACGCCTACACACAGACATCGCTGGCCGCGGATTTGGGTCGGATCGAGTTGATGATGACTCACCCGCCCTGTCTCGCAGCTGGCGGTCACTTGCACAGTGTGTTATGTATTATTTTTCTCATATGCACCACGTAACATAATCGCCTATCATTTAGTTGCTATTAAATTGTCGGTGTCTGTTACTTTGTTGTATGGCATTTAAAAAAATAATAGACGCTATAATAACAATAACTACAAATGAAATATAAACATGTATTCTTTTCTCCCACTGTCAGTCATCTAACGCCTCTAAGTCCGGTCTGCTTAACAGTCTTATTTATCTCTCTCTCCTGGAGACTTAAGTGCCGCGTCCCTACACTGTAAACATAATTACGGTCTCGTCTCAGTTACGTTGCGGTCGGGTGGCGTGGTCTAACATTTTAATTGAATATCTGGTTATGAAAATCGCTACGCGTTATTTTATTTTAATTCACCTTACTAGCAAGAAAAGTGAAGCATAAGTGTTTAACTTTAAATGGCTATCACTGAAAAATACTTCTACTTAGAACTATTTACCAGAAAATCCAGAATGAAATCTCCACAAATCACTTATAAACAATATCCAAAAGAAATGGTTTATGACTGCGCGCTAGACTCTTCAAATTCTGGTTGACGACTCATGGTTGGGTTTTAGAAACAGTGGTATATATATCATTAGATTCCTCTTGATCTCTAATGCGTTATTTCACACTCCTTTGTGGGACAAAAATTCAGAAGCTAGAGGTTTCAAGATAAAAGGCTTTACGTGTCAGGCTCTCAGAGTTTCTCGTCTGGAGCTTTGACTGACATCAAAAGACTTTCTGTTCTCCTAGCGGGTTTCCCTTAGAATGCCCGTGTTCCAAGATCAAAGGGGACTAGGGGAGTTATAGATTTTCCCTGAGTAAACTTCAAAGGGTCTGTTCAGTCTCTCTCTCTCAGTGCTGTCTGTCTGTCGAGTATTATATGATTGACAGATGAGCTCGCGTGAGTTAGAACGAAGTAAAACCAAAGCGTGATTTGTTTTCTGTTATGACTGACAGGTCACGAAGATTGTAAACACTGCGTTAGCCCATGTTTAAAGAAAAAAGGGCAGGGACAAAAGGGTGAGCTGCAGAAGAGACAGGACAGGTAGTATAATGCATGTTTTTAGCTAGCAGATCAGAGAGCAGCTATTAGCTTACAAAAGGCTGTTAGATTACTGTAGACTCTTTTCCATTACACGTCACACTTCTTAGAACTGGAAGCCATTGCTGGAATGCCAGGAACTGGCACATTTGAAGTGATGCCCTCTCGTCCGACTCCAGCAGTAGCTGCTGATGTCCATAGATTATTCAAGTCCATATTAATCCAGTCTCTAAGAGCGCAATGTGCACCATGTGCCATTACTTTATTCATTGTGTTATAGAAATGGAGGACAACCCCTCCTATAGAAATAACATCTTCTACATATGAACTACTAGCGTCAGTCATTGATTCAACAGTTGCGCTAGATTCATAGTATGCCTTAGACAGGACACGAAGAGCTTCATATTCAAGTAAGGTTGAAAACATAAGAATGGCACACTGGTTATTGTTCTTGTATGTAACATCACAGAAGGTGCAGATGGCATTGCTGGTCTTTAAACCCTTGGTTTTCGTTTTAACCGCTTTAGTCACATTTAAAATGTAGGCCTTCTGTTTAGTTCATTTTGTGTTCAGGCGGGTCGTGGCGACCGAGTGTACATGTAGCATTGTGTATGTGAACGTTAATGCCTGGGCGTATTTAACGGCCCAGGAAAGAGGTCATTTATAGCCGTTCACTGCTTTCTTGCACCTCTCTCATTACCAGCTTGACTCACTGAATCCTATAGTTACCTGTTGACCAATTTCTAAAGCAGCGGTTCTGTGACATTTCATAAGGGGTAACAAAACAACCGTTACTGTCGACTACCACAGTTGTCAGTGCCAACCAGGTGGAACATAGTGTTATTCCAACACAAAAGTGACTTACTATAATTATAACAAAAGATATGCAAGACTTCATTTTTCCTTAAAAAAATTACAGTTCCTTTTCACATAAGCACAATAGTATGTATTTCATGATAAAACCACTAACACAGTGATGTAAAAATCCATCAGAAATATTGTTAGAAATACAGTTTTAAAAATCCTGTTGTAGAACTCCACAAAAACACATCCGGACGTTGGAGAAACCACCACAAGACAGAGCATGGAGACCACCACCACACAAAAAAAAAAAAACCTTGCTCAGCAGAAAAGAACAAGTAGTAATCTTCAGACTTTGCACAAACTACAACAACAAACTGAGATACCATGTGTTTAGTCAGCTAAAAAAGCTGCTACTGGTGAATGTACCTGTAGCATTGATAAAATAACTTCTCAACATCTGTTGTAGAAGGGTCCCACATTTGAGGAACAGAGAGAGCACATATGAGGAACAGAGAGAGTGCATATGAGGAACAGACAGAACACATCAGAAACAGAGAGCACATAAGAGGAACATGTGAAATAATAAAGCTAACTAATGTTATAACAGATCTGACAGTATTAGTATAGCTGACTAATGTTATAACAAATCTATCAGCTAGCAAACACAGCCTTCAGATCTGACAGTATTAGTATAGCTAACTAATGTTATAACAAATCAATCAGCCAGCAAACACAGCCTTCAGATTTGACAGTATTAGTAAAGCTAACTAATGTTATAACAAATCTATCAGCCAGTAAACACAGCCTTCAGATCTGACAGTATTAAAATAGCTAACTAATGTTGTAACAAATCTAACAGCCAGTAAACACAGCCTTCAGATCAGATCAAACATTTTATAATCATATTTTTTTTCATTGTGGAGCAACAAATTCGCATGGAAAGATCTTCTAGAACTATCATTTGATTTATAATTTTCTTGACTGAAATAAATATATTAAAAGTGGATGAGAACTTCATAAGAAATTGTTGGCATGAAAATTAATGTCAGTTGATTGTGACTTGATGTCATTTGGTTGTGACTTGATGTCAGTTGGTTGTGACTTAATGACAGTTGATTTTGACTTGACCTTCAGATCCAGACAGAATTGCTGAGAAAAGAAAACGGAAAGCTCAACGTTTGGTCGAGTTTTGGAACATTGCAGGTAGGCATGAACATTTCAGGTATGTGTTTAAAGGGTTCCGGTATTTACTAACAAGCACTCATTTGAGGCTCAGAAGATACAGACTAGATCATCCTGACTAAGTTCTCATTAAACACGTTCCACAGAAGATATAGACTAGATCATCTTGACTACAGTTCTCATTAAACACCTTCCACTGAAGAGGTAGACTAGATCATCTTGACTAAGTTCTCATTAAACACCTTCCACTGAAGAGGTAGACTAGATCATCTTGACTAAGTTCTCATTAAACACCTTCCACTGAAGAGACAGACTAGATCATTGACTAAGTTCTCATTAAACACCTTCCACTGAAGAGACAGACTAGATCATCTTGACTAAGTTCTCATTAAACACCTTCCACTGAAGAGACAGACTAGATCATCTTGACTAAGTTCTCATTAAACACCTTCCACTGAAGAGACAGACTACATCATCTCGACTAAGTTCCCATTAAACACCTTCTATTTTCATTAGCTGTGTCCTTGTTTGATAGGTACGGTATTTATTAGTTTATACTAACCAGGAAAACTGTAGCATATGTTCTGTATGTTGCTCCTTTGATTGAACTTGATACTGCTGATTTCTGCATTATTACTGTCAATAAAATTCCAGTAATTTGAATAAACATGTCTACAACTACAATAATTTAAATAGATATGTCTACAACTACAATAATTTAAGTAGATATGTCTACAACTACAATAATTTAACCCGAATTGTCCCAGAACTTTGTTTTTCGATTGTTTTGATTTGAACCACATAGACAATGTCTATGGGTCCTAAAACCATGGAAAATACCTTTGGGACATCGACCCCATGCATAGTTTACCGAAAAATGGGCGTTGCCATATGGCAACACTGGGACATGCACAGAGATTTTTTCAATCATGCTATTTTCATAGAAATCTCTGAAATAAAACACAAAAAAGATAATTTTTCTGTTATTTTCTTACATTTATTGAATCTTTGACTATGGAATTATTGAAAATGGAATGAAATATTGAATTTTTTTGGGATGGTATGGTGAAACTATGATTGAATTACTAAATGAAATGCTGAATCTATGAATGAAATTATTGTTTTGTGTGGTAAGCTTGGAAACATTTGACACAAAGGCCAACGTCGCATTTGACGCAAGTGGTACGTCCAATTGTTGTGCAATAGCCACCAGCGCAATGTCTTTTATTCGCAATAGGAATGACGTAGTGTTCGGTTTGATGGAAATGGATAGTTGTTTCCAAAGAATTCTGATCACTTTTACGCTTCGGATTGGCTGAAGGACCCGGTCGCTTTGGATTCTCACCAAAATGTTTACAATAATAGACAGCAATTTATCTTCTGAACTCGAGCTGCGACATCTTTGATTGTTCCACACAGCATATTTGGCTGATTCATCGGCTATGTGTTGCATCAACTCGTCAAATAATTTCTCGAACTGTTCATGCGGCTTCATTGCGGCAATCTTCGTAGTTCCCGCCTGGAAATATTGGCGTCATGGCACCTGAATTATCATCGTCGTTCCATGTGAATCCTGCATCATTGCTGGCTGATTTACGTTTCGCTCACTTGCTTTTGTGGATTCTGGTCTTCGTTTTTTGCCTGGTGGTTTGCTCGAAGCTGAAGTCGATGGTTTGCTTGATGTTGATGGAGAACCAGGCTCATATTGATCATCTAATAAAGCGACAGACAAATTTTGTGATGAATGGTTCAGCACATCTTGCAATGCATCTTCCACATCCAATTCAAAATCGTCATCGTTTTCATCGCACAAAGTTGTAACACGGCGACCACTTCTCAAAACCATTTTGCAATTGGCTTTCAGCTGACCAGGGCAAACATCATTGGGAACACCACCAAACTCATCTTCGGCATCGTCCTCCCCACTAATGTATCCTTCATTTCCTGGAGGTTCAATAAAAACAGTGCGAATGTCGTCCGTATCACCATCGTCTATGTCATCCAGTTCTTTGAGGTAATCAAGAGCATCTTTCAACGTAAGTTTCCTTGAAAAGACAAAATAATTGGTGAAAAGTGTATAAAAGATGATAAAATTCAATAAACAATTATGAAAACGAAAAAATTGAAAAAATCCACTGAAAACGCAATGAAAGCGGTTTTGAGACATTAGGAAAAAAAACTCTGCGTATGTCCCCGTGTTGCCATATGGCAACAGGCACAAAAACAGGCAAAAAAACCCATGAAAATATATTTTTTCCCCCATTTCGAATATTCATGGTCAATTAGCATCACAAACACTTGATTATTTTCAAAAAATATCTTGGTGAACAAAAACGGAACATAAAAATTGAATCAGATTTACTTTTTCATATGGTCCATTTCGACTTTTTTCACAATTTTTTTTGTCACTCAACTTTACGACCTCCTTCTACTGACAGCCGACACACAACTGAAATGACGTTTCGAGCCAAGCAACTGTCATGCCTATGGAACACAAAACGTGCGGCAAAACGTTATGTGTGTTGGTTCTTTTTCTACGTGCTTACTAAGGCAGATATAATTTTTGTTGCCATATGACAACACGGGGACAATTCGGGTTTAAGTAGATATATCTACAACAACAATAACTTACGTAGATATGTCTACAACTACAATAATTTAAGAAGTTATGTCTACAACTACAGTAATTTAATTAGATATGTCTACAACTACAATAATTTAATTAGATATGTCTACAACTACAATAATTTAATTAGATATGTCTGCAACTACAATAATTTAATTAGGTATGTCTACAACTACAATAATTTAATTAGGTATATCTACAACTACAATAATTTAAGTAGATATGTCTACAACTACAATAATTTAATTAGGTATATCTACAACTACAATTTAAGTAAATATGTCTACAACTACAATAATTTACATAAATATGCCTACTACAATAATTTAATTAGGTATATCTACAACTACAATTTAAGTAAATATGTCCACAACTACAATAATTTAATTAGGTATATCTACAACTACAATTTAATTAAATATGTCTACAACTACAATAATTTACGTAAATATGTCTACAACTACAATAATTTAATTAGGTATATCTGCAACTACAATTTAAGTAAATATGTCTACAACTGTGGTAAGTTGGGATTATATAAATAGTTATAGTAGGTACCACAAAGTGATTTTTGTTTGCACAGAAGCACCAGAGAAAACAATGCAGTTTGGAAGCTCTAGGAAAACCATGAAATTGGGTACTTAATTTTTAAAAATCTGACAAAAAATAAAAAAGTTACGGCATTTTAAAATGTGTATGTACTTTCACAAAGTTAAAAAAGTTACATCACACCAACTTCAGAGTGCTCCCGTTTTCTTAAATATAATGTTAGAACCTTCTCTGATAAACAGCATACAGTCTGCAATACACTGATCACATACAGAAAACTATAGGGCTATATCATGAATAATTATCAATATATTTTAGACCAAATATTGCAAATCATTACCAAAAAATGTAGTATTTTGCATGATCATCAATTTTCACAACATCATATTTCAAAAGATATAAAAGGTACAAGCTTTAAATTTGTACATATCAATCTGCATACTACACACATATATCTCAATTTTTTTCACAGGATTTAAACATCTATTTGTTCTTGTATAATTTTTTTTAAATGTGTCCAGAGGCCAATTTGTCCCATGGGAAGAAAAAAATGTGAAAATGAAGAAAAAAAATTTTTTTTTAAGATACTGTCCATATTTCATTAAAAAAAATGTGTAGGCAATAATTAACAACATCTAAACAATAATTAACATCTAAACGCTATATTTATTTTTAAACAACTGGTTATTAGCATTTAAAAAGACATTTTTAAACTGGAGGAGAATGATCGTGGTGCACTCCTTCCCTGCGAGAGGGCAATGACGCCTCAAAACCTAAATGCTTCAGAAGTCCAAAATACAATTCTTTGATATTTCCTAAAAGTTTAATGTCCTTATCATTCAATATTAATTTTCTGTATCTTAACTGAGCCTTAAGATTTCTATTCTAAGGGCATTTCGTCCTTTACAAATTGTATCCACATCCTCCTTTGTGGTGCACAGACCCCTATGGCTAATGATTGTGTTATATAACTCTAACTTCTTCTCTGCATTCTTAACATCTTTCTCTTTTTTCTTCCTATTGTTGTCAGTTATTCGCTGTTTGATTTTTTTCTTTAACTGCCCTCTCTGATTCTTTACTTCGTTTCTTCCATTCCAGTCTATTATAGTATTACATTACTCGTGTTTAGGGTTAACACTAACTTTAGGGTTAACACTAACCCTAATCCTAAACCTAACTGCTACGAAAGAACACATAACTACACATATTCACTATGGAGCAAAAAGGTACGAGTAATAGGAAATTACAATATTATATTATAATATATTATATATAGCTACTGCGGCTCCTATTTTATGAAAGCTGTTTATATATATTTCTTCTTTTCGGGGAATTTTAAGACTATCAACTATTGGCTGCGAGTCCGGACATTTCAGTACAGCATCAGCAGCTTTAATTATGGCATTGTCCGGTCTCCTAGCCTTGACTCGATATGTCGGCAAATGGCTTTGGCCTTGCGATATCCTTCGCTTTTGAGATATAATTCACCCTATTATGTTGCAAAATAAACCTTCATTCAGTTACACATTAATCAAAACATGCATTTTTTATTCAGATTGGTAACTTTCTTAGCTTTTCAAGCTCGTGAAATAATTAGATTGATGCTTGAATGTCTGAAGTGTTGATAACACATTCATTTCACGCTGTTACAACAACTATGTGATCGTGTTAAATTGCTAAATAATATTAAAACTATTGTAAAGTTTACATTTAAAGTTCAAAACATTCTTAATAAGTGATATACTTATGTATAGTCATCTTCAAATCAGAAGATGTGATGAAGTTTGAGCACGAACCAACATAAGTGGCATGCCGAGATTGATTGACATAGGGACTTATCACAGTCGATGTAACAGCCTCGCTCTGCATTTTTCGCTAAAATTCTTGACTGAGAGAGCGTTACTAAAAGTCAAATCGCTTCACCAGCAAACATCAAAAGTCTTTGATATTTTACAGGAATAAATAAAAATGGCTCCCGAATCTTCTCATACCATGCAAGGAATTATAACACAACTTAAAATGTCAAATCTTGTAAAATTGCGACTTCACTTTGATAAATCGACGTCTTCCACTTTGTTTTCTCCAGCTTGCATTATACGAAATTAATGCTATGGATCTGACCCGCCTAATGGTGAAAACCGTATGCAAATCAGACGTTTGCTGGTCAAGCGATCCTCATTTGAATGAAGCGGGGTGAGACGAAAACGTTCGGAGCCGTAGCAAACTACGCGTAACGCTGCTGTTCGTTTTTATTAGTAAAAAAATACTTCAATAGCTTTTATTTTTTTTTAATTAATACATTTCAAAAGAGAAGAAGATAAAGAGTATCGTGATATAAATTTTATTACAATCAGCTTAATAGCAAAGGGGCAGTGACGACTTAAACTTGACGAATTTCCCTCAGTTTTCTCCACTGGCAACAGCTCAAAGCGGGCGGTTTGGGGTACCTAGTTATAGGGGACTTAGTGTACTGACTGAGATCAGCTGTGAAGGTATCTGTATTTAATAAGTGTGGTGTGTTACAGATGACCTTACTTTGCTACCACATTTAGACCTCAATCAGACTTATTCTGGAATATTGTGATGACTACGTTGAATGTCTAGGGTTATGATAGTGATGAAGTGTAAGTTCACAACAACCAACAGACAGATAAACACTTTTATTAAGATCCACAACACTTTACAACACTATGACAAGCACATACATATAACACTCTAGAAGACTAGCTTAAGTAAGTCAAGTGTTAACTTTTAAATTATGTATTAGTTTCTTTCAATAATAGATATCCTGATCCAACTACAGAGTGAATCAGGAATCACAATCACATGTAAACACAATGTTTATGTACAAAATTTATACAAAGGATCTTTGTCCTGACATATAATATTATTACAATATGTGTGTAGGGCTGTGATGTAGTACTATGAGGTAATACTGGCTTTTGAAGCTAGGTTGTTGTTTGTCATCACGACTTCATGTGTTTGTTACTGGTGGAAATAATATTGAAGGGTTCACAGTTCTTTTTATTTGTAAACAATAACTGTCCCTCTTGATTTAGTATTACAGTCAATTTTAGGGTGGGTTATACAAGGGTGAGCTGCTCTGGCTGACGAATTCTTAACTTATGTGTCGGCGGCAGGAAAACTGTCTCCTCTGCTCGCTTGCTTCTCAGTTATCTTGAAATACACCACTGGTCGATATCTTGGACAAGGAGTCTGCTGCCAGCCCTCTGGATCCAGCAAAACTCAGACCAGGTGCTGCTCTAATACTTCAGTACCACGGTCCCTGAAATAAGGTTGTACCTCCTTCTTCAGAACTAATATATATAATCTATTTCCACACTGAAGTACAGGACATTACAAACACAGAGTTCAGCGCTGTAGGCCAACTGCTAGCTTCTCATGTGACAATATACACCAGTATTCCTCTCCCTAATGGTTACAACGCCTCTGCAATTCCAGCGTTAATTCCTTCTATATAATAGGATAGGTGTCAGGTTACTATTTGGCAATCCCATATATGCCTATGCAGTTATACTCCTCTCTGACAAGCTTTTACATGGTGGAGCAATATCTAGGCTTTGCCTTCTGTTTGCTACTGAACCACACACATACAGACACAATTTATCATTTCATATTCAATTTTCATATAATATATATATATATATATATATATATATATATATATATATATATATATATATATATTCATTCATTCATAACCCTCCACTCCCAAAGGAGCATAGGCCTTCAACAAACACATGCCAAGTCCTCCTGTCACGTGCCATCATCTCAAGTTCTTTCCATGTTCTCCTCATCATTTTCACCTCTGTTTCCAACTCTCTTCTCCACGTACTTCTTGGTCTTCCTCTGCCTCTCTTGCCCTGGGGGTTCCAGAACAAGGACTGCCTTGTAATGCTATCAACAGGTTTCCTCAGTGTGTGTCCTATCCATCGCCATCGTCTTCTTCTCATCTCTTGTTCCACTGGCACTTGTCCAGTTCTTGTCATCAGTTCCACATTGGTAACCTTGTCATACCATTTTAATCCCTCTATTCTACGCAAGCACCCATTTATGAAAGTCTGTAGCTTTTTGGTTGTTGTCTTTGTTGTTCTCCATGTCTCCGAGCCATACAATAGGACTGACTTCACATTTGAGTTGAAGATTCTTATTTTCGTGTTGGATCCTATTTCTCTTGATCTCCATATATTTCCCAATGCAATGAAAGCTCCTCTTGCCTTTTGTATTCTTATTTTGATATCGCTGTCTGTCCCTCCAACTTTGTCTATATTACTGCCAAGATATGTGTATGATTCTACATCTTGTATTGGTGTTTCTTCAAGTTCAACCCTGTTTTCATTACCTGCATTTATTCGCATTATTTTTGTCTTTTCCATGTGTATTTTCAGACCCAATTGCTGTGACCTCTCATCGAGTGTTTTCAATTTGTCCTGCATCTGATTACGGTTATGGGACAGGAGAGCCAAGTCATCAGCAAAATCCAGATCATCCAACTGCTTAGTCAGAGTCCACTGGATTCCATTTCTGTTGTGTGTTGTCGATGATCTCATAACCCAATCTATTGCCAGCAAGAAAAGAAATGGAGACAAGAGGCATCCCTGTCGCACTCCTGTTCTTATCCCAAATGGTTCTGTAAGATGTCCTTCATGAAGAACTCTGCACGTCATGTCTTCATAGGTTTTCTTTATTAAATTAATGATCTTCAGGGGAACTCCATAATGCCTCATCAATTTCCAAAGTGATTCTCTGTCCACACTGTCAAATGCTTTTTCGTAGTCCACAAATCCGATGTATAGTGGTGAATTCCATTCCAGACTTTGTTCAACTATTATTCTCAAAGTGGCTATCTGGTCTGTACATGATCTGTTTTGTCGAAAACCTGCTTGTTCATCTCTCAATTTCTTGTCTATGGACTCCTTTAATCTCTCAAGGATAATCCTGTTCAATACCTTTCCTGGCACTGATAGTAACATTATTCCTCTATAATTTGTGCACTCTTGTAGATTTCCCTTCTTAGGCAACTTAACCAGATATCCTTCCTTCCATTCTGCTGGTATCTCTTCTTTTTCCCAGACTTTACCAAGTAATTTATATAACATCTCTGTAGCCGTGTCGATATCTGCTTTGATGGCCTCTGCTGGAATGCCATCAGGTCCAGACGCTTTTCCATCTCTTAGAAGCTTTATGGCTTTCTTTATTTCTTCCTTCGTTGGTCTTTCACCGTTAATTTGTAGCTCTTCTTCTGCTGGCTGGATGTCCGGCGGGTTTTGTGGAGCTGGTCTATTGAGAAGGTCCCCAAAATATTCCGTCCACCTCTTCATTTGCTCTTGTATATTGCTGAGCAGTTTCCCATTCTTATCTTTTATGAGGCAACTTGTTTGCTTGTATTTCCCTGTTAGCTTCCCGCGAGAGGACCTTCCCCTGTCTTGGATGGCTGTGTTTTATTTTCTTTATTTGACTTGTCCATATTTGTTGAAGTTTTTTGTGGTTTAAATTTTTTTTACAGGATGGGGTAACCGGCCCCATGCCCAACCCTCCTTAGTCGCCTTCTACGACATGCCTGGCAGGGGACAGTGTTACTATTCTTTGCTCCCCTTTCGGGCCCCGGCAACACACGGGTGAATATATATATATATATATATATATATATATATAGGAAATATGTCTAGCTTACCACAATTCAAGGAAATATATACACAAGTAACGTTGACTGGCGATGAATTTTGGCACAATTTCGATCTGCCTTATCCCAGGCTTTTATTAGAAAAATATTAGCTTGATCTCAACGCACTTGCTTCTCACAAAATGTATTTTCAAAACTGGCCCTGAACTGACGCTTCTATTTGACTATATCAAACGTTCTAACCAATGAGACCATGTTTACAAGAGCCTTTGAAAAAATGTTACCTATCCTACATGTTGCCATTAACCACAATAATAGTATTTGCAGTTCGACTAATAAGATTTCGCCTTACATATTACTACAGCCAATCAAATCGTATCTAACTTGTTGGCCTCATTTCCCCTAAAGCAGTGTTTTTCAAAACATGCCATTATGAGCAGATATGATCTTGTGCTGTCAGACAACCCCACTATAGTATTTTGGCTATAATTTGTTAATTACTAGCCTATTTGCGTAACACATAACATATTCTTTGTCAGCAAGTCCTAAGGCACACAAATATATAAGTTTAATGGGGCCAAGTGGCTTCGTTCAAAATATGTATTATTATAGGATAGCCGTGTATTTGTTTTTTACCACCCGTTCACTTCTATATCATAGGATGTCTTCTGTACTGTCAGGCTAATGTCAGGAGCTTAGACATAAATCAGTAGAATGTCAGGTTTCCCAATAAGATTTTAAGCCTGTTTTCAAAACCTAACCTTGTATCGTTAGTGTTTTTTATTTACTGTTTATTTGAAAAAATCAGGTCTTCATGCCTTTCGCGTGGGATTGGCGTTCACTATTAATCGCGAGACGATGTGGTAGTAGTGCATGCGTTCCTCCGTGCATCTCTCTCTCTCTCTTCTAAGCCCGTCTGTCTTTTAGGTCACGTAGTGTGTATAATGACATTAATGCTAGTATTTGTATCTAGGTCATTATGCAGTTTGCGTATCTCAAGGTTTTCTAAGAAACACAGTACCAGTTTTATTTTTAGACACGCGTGTAGTTTATGCAGACAGAGCAGAAAAAAAAAGGGGTTTTCTTGTTCAGCCGTTATGGCGTTCTACAACACAGGCGTACGCTATTGTGACCGCACTGATCTTTTACCATTCTTCTTTCTTTCTATTGAATTACTTCGTTAGGCTTTACATTTATTTTCTAAGTTATATATGTGGATTAGAATTTTTCACCACAACAACTACAATAATTTAATTATAGTCCGTTCAGAAATTCGTGCCCACAGAAAGCATCAATTTTCTCCAAAACTGTTTGTTGTATGGACATGAATTTTTGCATGCAGTCTTAGATTTTCCATGCAGTTATTAATATATTTTTTGCCCTTACAAAACTCATGTCATGTTCGAATTTTCTTCTTTACGTTATATAAAAAACTCTTACTGTTGTCTGGGTTAATTTTTTTGTAGTTTTACAGGAAAGTTACAAGATCCGTTCAAAAATATTTTTTGTTTGTTTGAATTAGTTACTTGTGACTATGTACAATAGGTGCGCACTCGTGCGGACATGTAGTTACACTAATTCAAACAAACAAAAAATATTTTTGAACGGATCTTGTAACTTTCCTGTAAAACTAATAAAAATTAACCCAGACAACGGTAAGAGTTTTTTATATAACGTAAAGAAGAAAATTTGAACATGACATGAGTTTTGTAAGGGCAAAAAATATATTAATAACTGCATGGAAAATCTAAGACTGCATGCAAAAATTCATGTCCATACAACAAACAGTTTTGGAGAAAATTGACGCTTTCTGTGGGCACGAATTTCCGAACAGATTATAGGTATATCTACAACTACAATTTAAGTAAATATGTCTACAACTACAATAATTTACGTAAATATGTCTACAACTACAATAATTTAATTAGGTATATCTACAACTACAATAATTTACGTAAATATGTCTACAACTACAATAATTTAATTAGGTATATCTACAACTACAATAATTTACATAAATATGTCTACAACTACAATTGACATAAATATGTCTACAACTACAACAATTGACGTAAATATGTCTACAACTACAACAATTGACGTAAATATGTCTACAACTACAATAATTTAAGAAGATATGACTACAATAAATTAAGAAGATGTGACTACAACTAGACTAGTGCTAGAGTGGTAAAATATTACATTGTTTTGTTCTGGAACAGATCACCCTGTAAGTACGAGGGAAGGTCAAAAAGTAATGCCTCCTATTTTTTATGTATGTAAATACTGCATCGGTGTGCAATTTGTAAATTTAGCAGGATTCCTCAAACACTTTTCTGCACTGTATAGCATTACCAACCTGTTTCAGTAACAGGTGGCACCACTGTAACAGTTTAAAAATGGCTGCCAAAGACGTTCGGTTAAAACAACGTTATGTCATAGAATTCCTCAATGCTGAAGGCAAGACCCCAATTCGCATCCACGAACGTTTGAAGAATGTTTATGGAGATTCAACAGTAGATGTTAGCACTGTCCGACGTTGGGTACATCGTTGTGACGAAGCTGAAGTAGGTCAATCCTCAATGGCTGAGGCAAAGCGGACTGGCCGTCCGTCTACCGCAGTGACTCCACACAATATTCATCGAGTTGATGGCATCATTCGTGGTGACCGTCGGGTAACATTGGATGAACTTTCTTCCATGATGTCCATTAGTAAAGGCAGTGTCCAGAACATCATTAAAGACCTGGGTTATTCAAAAGTTTGTGCACGGTGGGTACCCAGAATGTTGACAGACAGACATAAAGAAACAAGGAAAACCATAGCCATCAACCTCCTGCACCGTTACGAAACTGAAGGAGAAGAGTTTTTATCGAATATTGTGACAAGTGATGAGACTTGGGTTCATTTTTTTGAACCAGAATCCAAGAGGCAGTCAATGGAATGGCATCACACAACATCGCCGACAAGAAAGAAGTTCAAAAGTCCACCATCTGCAGGGAAAGTTATGGCCTCCGTGTTTTGGGATGAGAAGGTTGTGATTCTTTTCGACTTCTTGGAACAGGGAAACACAATGCAGACCATTACATTGAAACTTTGAAAAAGCTTAGAGGTCGTCTTCGGCGACTTTACCCATTAAAAGATCAGAGAACTGCACTACTGTTGCACGATAATGCCACGCCACACACCGCTAAACGCACCATTGATGCTATTGCAGAATTTGGCTGGACATTATTACCACATCCCCCTTACAGTCCAGATCTTGCACTTTCTGACTTCCATCTGTTTGGACCACTGAAAGAAGATCTTCGCGGACATCACTTTGAGGACACCGAGACCCTTAAACACGCCGTACGCCAGTGGTTTAGGAAAAAGGACACCAATTTTTACCGTGCGGGGATACATGCCCTTGTGAGAAGATGGACAAAAACTGTAACAAATAACGGAGACTACATTGAGAAATAAATTTTTGAAGTTCAGACTTGGGGCTACATTTCAATGTGAATTTTATCTGTTTTCTTGCCTATTGAATGAAATTAAAAATTACGAGGCATTACTTTTTGACCGTCCCTCGTAATTTCTTTTTTAATGTGTAGCAGTTTATAGAACAGATCACCCTGTATGTAATTTTCATTTTTATGTGTAGCAGTTTATAGAACATATCACCCTGTATGTATTTTTTGTGTGTGTATTTGTTACAATTTATAGAACAGATCACCCTGTACGTAACTTTTATTTTTGTGTGTAGCAGTTTGTAGAACAGATCACCCTGTATGTAACTTTTATTCTTTTGTGTAGCAGTTTCTAGAACAGATCACCCTGTACGTAACTTTTTTTTTTTTGTGTAGCAGTTTCTAGAAAAGATCACCCTGTACGTAACTTTTATTCTTTTGTGTAGCAGTTTTTAGAACAGATCACCTTGTACGTAACTTTTATTTTTTTTTATGTAGCAGTTTATAGAACAGATCACCCTGTATGTAATTTTCATTTTTATGTGTAGCAGTTTATAGAGCAGATCACCCTGTACATAATTTTTTATAGCGGTTTCTAGAACAGATCACCCTGTACGTAACTTTTTTTTCTTTTTTCTGCTACTGATTATGAAATAATGTTCACTTTGGCTGTCAATGAAGACAAGGTTTGTTGAACTGTTTTAGGCAACTCTGAGTACAAGAGAGGTGCTAGTGGAACTAGTGTCCGGGGACGTCTGTCCACCATGCTGAGAGGAGTGAGGAGGATTAAGAAGGATCCTGATGCTACACAAGGTAATGTTTTGACTTGTAGTGATGTGATATTACTCTTGTACGGTGGTGAAGCATAGGCAGTGAATATATTAATTCAGAGCTTAGTGTAAGCCACTTAGATTGATATTACTCTTGTGTGGTAGTGAAGCATGGACAGTGAATGTAGAACTTAGTGTAAGCCACTGAGATTAATATTACTCTTGTGTGGTAGTGAAGCATGGACAGTGAATGTAGAACTTAGTGTAAGCCACTGAGATTGATATTACTCTTGTGTGGTAGTGAAGCATGGCCAGTGAATGCAGAGCTTAGTGTAAGCCACTTGGATTGATATTACTCTTTTGTGGTAGTGAAGCATGGTCAGTGAATGTAGAATTTAGTGTAAGCCACTTAGATTGATATTACTCTTATATGGTGGTGAAGCATGGACAGTGAATGCAGAGCTTAGTGTAAACCACTGATATTAGAAAGATGATAAAAATAGCATGGACTGCTAATAAATCTGATGATGAAGTCATGAGGGAGACCAGGAGAAAATAGAAGACATTGATCCTGGATGTTGTCAAAGCTGAAAGTGGGGTTGAGGATGAGCTCTCAGCTCTGTTTAAAGTGAAAGTTGATTGATGGTCTGTGCTTCTTAGTGAAAGTTAATTGATGGTCTGTGCTTCTTAGTGAAAGTTGATTGATGGTCTGTGCTTCTTAGTGAAAGTTAATTGATGGTCTGTGATTCTTAGTGAAAGTTGATTGATGGTCTGTGCTTCTTAGTGAAAGTTAATTGATGGTCTGTGATTCTTAGTGAAAGTTGATTGATGGTCTGCACTTCTTAGGGTAAGTTGATTGATGGTCTGTGCTTCTTAGTGAACGTTGGTTGATGGTCTGTGCTTCTTATGGAAAGTTGGTTGATGGTCTGTGCTTCTTATGGAAAGTTGGTTGATGGTCTGTGCTTCTTATGGAAAGTTTGTTGATGGTCTGTGCTTCTTAGGGAAAGTTGGTTGATGGTCTGTGCTTCTAAGGGAGTTAGTTGGTTGTCTGTGCTTCTTAGGGAAAGTTGGTTGATGGTCTGTGCTTCTTATGGAAAGTTGGTTGATGGTCTGTGCTTCTTATGGAAAGTTTGTTGGTGGTCTGTGCTTCTTAGGGAAAGTTGGTTGATGGTCTGTGCTTCTAAGGGAGTTAGTTGGTTGTCTGTGCTTCTTAGAGAAAGTTGGTTGATGGTCTGTGCTTCTAAGGGCGAGTTAAAACTGGTTGAAGGTCTGTGCTTCTTAGGGAGAGTTAAAACTGGTTGTTGGTCTTTGCTTCTTAGGGAGAGTTGGTTTAAAATATGTTCTTCTTAGGGAGAGTATGTTGGTTGAAGGTCTGTGTTAATTAGAGGAAGTTAAAGTTGGTTTAAAATCTGTCTTTCTTAGGGAGAGTTAAAGTTGGTTGAAGGTCTGTCCTACTTAGAGAGAGGTAAGGTTAGTTTATGATCTGTTCTTCTTAGGGAGAGTTAAACTTTGTTGAAGGTCTGTTCTTCTTAGGGAGGGAAAGTTCATTTATGATCTGTTCTTCTTAGAGTTAAAGTTGGTTTATGACCTGTTCTTCTTAGGGGGAGAGTTAAAGTTGGTTGAAGGTCTGTTCTTCTTCATCATCATCACAACCCGTAACCCGTCATGGGTCGTAGGGGTGCCATGGTGGAAGCATCTGCAGACAGGGTCCTCCACTGCTCTCTGTCCTCAGCAATGTGTACAAGTGTGGAAAAACCGTGTCCTGCCCATTCTTTGATGTTATCAGCCCAGGATTTTCTTTGCCTTCCTCTTCTCCATTTACCTTTGACTGTTCCCTGGAGGATCATTTTCGAAAGGGAGTCATGATGAGTTACATGCCCAAACCAGGCAAGCTTTTGACGTTTCACTACTGATAAAAGTGGTTCTTGGTGGCCTGCATAGGTGTTTATCTTCTCTCTAACATAGACATTTGTTTTGTGCTCTTTATAGCAAATGTGCAAAATTCTTCTGTAACATTTATGCTTGAAAGCCTGAATCCTTCGTTCCGTATCTGCAGTGAGTGTCCAGCCCTCACACCCATACAAGAGAATAGATAATACAAGTAATTTGTATAATTTGATCTTCACAGGAAAACTGATGTTGCTTTTCCAGATCACATTCAGCCTTGTCATGGCAGCTGAGGCCATCTCAAGTCTTTTCTTGATTTCTTTACTTGATCTTCCATCACTACATATAGTGGACCCGAGATATTTAAAGGTGTTAACTTCTTCTAACGTTTGCCCATTTAACGTAATGTTGGTCGGAACATGTTTCTTATGGCTATTCACTATTATCTTGCTCTTTTCTATATTAATTTCCATCCCATACGTTCTTGTTACTTTCTCCAGTCTAGAGGTAAGGTCTTGAAGTTCTGATTCTGTTCCAGCTATCAGATCGATATCATCAGCAAAACATAGATTGCAAAAAGGTCGGCCTCCAATCGATATGGTTGTTTTATAATCGTAGAGAGCCTCCTGCATAATATATTCTAGATATATATTATATAGATATATGTTCTTCTTAGGGAGAGTTAAAGTTGGTTGAAGGTGTGGCTTAGCTTAGGAATGATAAGAAACTTATAGTAGTTTAGAAATAATAGATATAAATTAAGTGAAGTTTTGCCTGGATCACCCAGAGGAAGATTTGGCTCAAGAAGTCCTGTTGGGTTTCTCCACCGACTGAAGGGAGACAAAGAGTGTAAATTCTCCTAACTAGAACCAGGTCTAGAAAAGTTTGTTAGGAGATATTTGGTCTCTCGTTACCATAGTCCCCTTCTCGGTTATCTATTATTATTATCCTTAATTATTACTGGGATTATGATATATTATATTTTAGAGCCCACTCCCTTCTAAAGAAGATAAACATCAGACAATATTTAACATATAAGTGAATAAAGAAGTCATGGGGTACAATATATACACCCAATTGGTTTAATAAAATTAAAATGAACTGATTATAAATTAAGGTATTGATGATGGAAATTGTGTGTATGCTGTATGTGATAAGTCTTACAATTCAAGTGTTTTCATCATCTGCTGGCTAGTGGCGTTTGTGCTACTATTGATATGGTGAGCTCCCTTTGAAACAGGGAACTTATCTTTTCAGCCCCTGGCTGATAGTGAAGCGTGGTTGGTTGTCCTGTCTCCTTATGATGTTGCATCAGGTGGGTCTCTAATGGATTGGATCTGCCTTCACTGTGCTCGACTCTGTATTCTTCATCTGAGATTGGAATGTCGTGCAAGGCTCCCCCATAGACTGAAGACAAATACGGCTTCATTAATTTCCTAGCTTGAGGAAGCTGTCTTTCCCTATGCCGTCCGTCTGCCAGTCATATCAGATTTTAGTCTCTAACATCATATGAATAGAGCCTAATCTTGAAATCACGTTTCCCCCCTTTCTGCCTTTTATTATTATTTTTTCCTGCCCAAGCGGCAGTGTTAAAATTCTTTACCCATTTATCGTCATGTTAAACACCCTGAATTATCATGGAACTGTCAGTTAAGCACACTGAATTATCATGGAACTGTCAGTTAAACACACTGAATTATCATAGAACTGTCAGTTATACACACTGAATTATCATAGAACTGTCAGTTAAACACACTGAATTATCATAGAAACGTCGGGCAACAGTATTCTAGTTCTGTGCCTCATCCTAACCGTCATGTCAAATATGATGAATTAACATATAATTGTCAGACACCAGTATTATAGAATTGTCCTAACACTTCATCTCTGGTTGAATAGTCATGTAAATTATAATGAATATATATAGCATTGTCTGTCAACATTATTATTGATATTAATTTCTTGTCTAAACGTCGGGTCGAATACGATGAATTAATATAGAAATTAATATAGAATCCATTTTAAATTAATATGAACACTTTGTACAGTCTCATCCCATGGGATCATAAAATACACCAGATCACATTGTAGCCATGTGGCTAGATGCGATCGTAAAGTAAAAATGAATAAAGCAAAACAAGTTCGTACCAATCACTGCGTCGATTTTGCAAAGTGCTACACATTTCACCACAATACTATTTTCTAACAAGATTTCACTTACCTACTCAGAGATTGGACTCTAATCAGCAATTTAGACACGTGGCTTTACAGTGCTGTAACACGTGAATTAGCAGCGGTCTTTGATTAGGTCTGGCCCCTTCGGCTCCATGGATGCAAGTAATTTCGCAGCGCTGGGCGCAAACTCTTAGCGCATTATTTCCGCTTGGGCACGTGGCATGGAGAGTGGGTCATGTGACTTTGGCGTCCGATAGACGCTCCAATCAATAACGTTAAAAGTCACATGAGGGGTTTCCTAGAGTGGGTTTAGATTGGTTCTAGCTGAGTCTAAAATCTTCTTCTTTGATCCATAACCACCAACCGTCAAAGCAGTTAGCGGTCATCACGCCTGGTGGCGTCTTGTAGGGCAGCAACAAATTGATTCCACTTTGCTCGGTCGGCGGCCATCCTTCATACAGTGCCCCAACTGTGGTTCATTCTTTGCATCTCAGCTTCCACAGTTCTCCGCCAAGTTGTTTTTGGTCGGCCTCTCTTTTGCTTTCCCTCGGGGGTCCATAGCATAGCTGTTCTTGTGATGGTATCAGGGTCCCTTCTGAGGACGTGGCCAACCCAACTCCAGCGTCTGCCAGCTATGATGGTGTGCATGTCCTCCTGGTTACTCCGAATAAGTAGTTCTTGGTTGCTGATGGTGTTTGGCCAAAAGATTCGGAGAATTTTCCTTAGGCAGATTGTGTGGAAGGAGGACAGTTTCGACATTTCCTTCTCTGTTACTCTCCAACATTCCGCACCATAGAGAAGCACAGAAAGTACACAGCTGTCATACAGTCTTAATTTGGTGTTTGTGCTGTACTGGGAAGACTTCCAAATGTTGTTGAGAACAGCAAAGGCTGTTCTCGCTTTATTCATTCTGTTGTTAATGTCCTTGCTTGTTCCGCCGTCAGGTGTTACTATGCTTCCTAGGTAAGTAAATGTGTCTGTCTGTTCTAACTTCTGGTTCCTTACTGTTATTGGCTCAGGATTGCCCACATTTAGTGTCATGACCTCTGTCTTCTTCAAATTGATGTTCAGGCCAACCTGCTGGCCATACTTATACAGTCTATCGGTTTTGTCTAAAATAGTCTGCCCTAATTCATTATTGGCCGAGCCGCTAGGCAGGTTTTAACCGGTTTCAGGCCACTGAGGTAGGTTTAAGATTGACGTCGTTAATTTAAAAATAGTACTAGACGCTAGAATATGGAAAAACGAGGAGAAAATTTGCTGTGTATTTTTACCGCCTTTTCGATCATGCATGGAAGATGAATAAAAAAAAATAGTGTCTCGTAAATTAAATGAAGAAAAGATTGGGCCAGTCATCACAGAAGGTCTGTCCTGAGTTAAAGTTGGTTTATGATCTATTCTTCTTAGGGAGAGTTAAAATTGGTTGAAGGTCTGTCCTACTTAGAGAGAGTTAAAGTTGGTTTATGATCTGTTCTTCTTAGGGAGAGTTAAAGTTGGTTTATGATCTGATCTTCTATTAAAGTTTAGAATGGAACGCCAGCTTTGTTCCTGTTATATCGGCTTTGTGCTGTAATGTGTGTTGACCGCACGAACCGGATGTTGGGTGACCAGCCGAAGAGCTGTACGTTTTTCTACTGTATGGTGCTGGGTGGCAGTTCAGCTAGGAATATACGTTCCTTATCATGTTTACATTGTGTACATATTCATCTTGGTCGTCAATATGTGTGGTATATTGAAGTAATTAAATTGTGGTTTTTTTTTATACAAGGCCTTATTTATTATTTTGTGAATGGAATACACAACACTGACGACAAGATACACAACATCTTCTTAGGGAGTGTTAAAGTTGGATGAAGGTCTGTCCTACTTAGAGAGAGTTAAAGTTGGTTTAAGATATGTTCTTTTTCATCATCATGTGACGTATTCTTTCCAGAACGTTGTCTCCATTACAGCTGCTCTGAACGCATCACGATTCTGGGCAAGTCGACCTGCATCAGCCAAAGACAAGTTCAGACTCTCTGCGATGTCCTGGGTCCACTGTCATCTAGGTCGACCCCTTCCCCTTTTTCCAGGGACCATGCCTTCCATCACTATTTTTTCCAGACTATTATGTCTTTATATTACCGAAAAATTTCAGTTTCCTTATTGCGATGGTATTTAGGAGCCAATTTTCCTCTACGTTTAGTGAGTGCAGTACTTCTCTGTTGGTCTTTTTTTCTGTCCAGGGTATTCTCAACATCCTTCTGTAGCATTTCATTTCGAATGATGTAACCTTTTTTGCAACTGTTTTATTGCGTGTCCAAGTCTCGCAGCCGTATGTTGCTACTGGGAATATACATGCTCTGATCAGTTGTAACTCTGTTTCTTTGCTTGTGCCTTGCCATAGGTTTTTCATCTGTATTAGTTTATGTGAAGCAATTGCAAGTCTTCTTTTAATTTCTACTGCACAGTCGCCAGAACTGTTGATGATTGATCCTTCGTTATCAATTTCAATTTCTGGTTTGGTCTTTACTTTGTCTGTTGTCAATACTTTGGTCTTCTTGGCGTTTAGGTATAGATTCTGGGCCTCTCTGTGATTTTTGGTGGACACAATTAATTGTTCAAGTCCTTCTGGGTTGGTCGATAGGAGGACTGTGTCATCAGCATATCTGATTTCCAGGATCTGGTACCCGCCGATGTTAAATGAGTCAAACTCTGTGTGTTCTTGGTCATCTCTTACGTTTCTCATGATATTCTCGGCATAATTGTTAAACAGATAAGGGGAAAGGGTACAGCCTTGTCTTACTCCTTTCTGTACTTCAAACCTTGGTACAGCAGTGCGATGAGTTGTATAAGGTGGTTTGGAAATCCCATATTTTCCATAATAGTCCATAACTGCTGATGTTGTACACAGTCGAAAGCTTTGGTGTAATCAATGAAACAAGTATATAGGTCAACGTTGAATTCTCTACACTTTTCTATGATGATCCTCATATTGAATATATGATCTCTAGTGCCTCTAGCTGGTCGAAAACCCACCTGTACTTCGTTAATTTCTGTTTCTAGCTTTTGTTGCATCCTTTTCATTATGATATGTAATAGTATTTTGCTGGCATGGCTTATAAGAGCTATAGTTCTGTAGTTTGTGCACAAAATGTTCTTCTTAGGGAGAGATAAAGTTGGTTGAAGGTCTGTCCTACTTAGGGAGAGTTAAAGTTGGTTGAAGGTCTGTCCTACTTAGGGAGAGTTAAAGTTGGTTTATGATCTGTTCTTCTTAGTGAGAGAAATAGCTGGATGAAATCTTGATTGACTGGTTAGTATGACTGATAAGAATAATCAGTCATTGGATAGTATTTATGGTTGTAGAAAAGTTCCATCATGGTTTCATGTTTGTCCTAAACAGAATAAAGTTATAGAGATATGCAAGAAGACATTTTAATTGACAAATCCTATTTAATGAGTTAAGCGTTCGCAATTCATCTGTGTGAAGTTTTCATTGGATGTTACATATGATTATATTTACATGAGTTTTACAAAAAAATATCTCGGACACAAAATGTTTACAGAAAATGAAATAGAAATTTGTGACAGGATTGCTGGTGTATTATTTTCTAGTTTTCTGGTTTCTAATTGAATATTATCAAATAAATGATTTCTTGTGTGTGTGCAGTAGAATACTGAAAATGAATTAAGAATTTCTCCAGAATGTATTTCTAAATATATTCAGGTATGCCGCAATATTCCCTGGACAACACCGGAGGGGCATCTGATGGTGCAGATGCAGCCATGAGTCAAGTAACAGCAGACAACTCCTCTATGGGCAGCATCACAGTATCATCCATATCTGCTGGCAGCATTGACTCCAGTGTTATCGCAGACTTGTCAGGCCTGTCAAGTAGTGATTTGTCTGTCGTCTCCACAGAGAATGGCCAACTTGTCATCTCTATGCCCGCTGATGGCAGTGGCTTGAGTGTAGACAGCATCAATCTGCCTGCTAACATGTTGAGTGGAGAGCTTTTAAATCAGATAGACTTTCAGCAGCTCAATGCTTACCTTCAGGTAACAGTTTCTTCTGCTCATTTCTCTTTATTGCCATCACACACAGAACTGTGGAAGTTGATCTCCTTTTTGTTAACACTATAAACGTAGACCTGACGAAGCGTCTCATTCTGGCAAGGAAACATCTGACAGGTTATAGACAGACTTTTTGTTAACACTATAAACGTAGACCTGACGAAGCGTCTCATTCTGGCAAGGAAACATCTGACATGTTATAGACAGACTTTTTGTTAACACTATAAACGTAGACCTGATGAAGCATCTCATTCTAGCAAGGAAACATCTGACATGTTATAGACAGACTTTTTGTTAACACTATAAACGTAGACCTGACGAAGCGTCTCATTCTAGCAAGGAAACATCTGACAGGTTATAGACAGACTTTTTGTTAACACTATAAACGTAGACCTGACGAAGCGTCTCATTCTAGCAAGGAAACATCTGACAGGTTATAGACAGACTTTTTGTTAACACTATAAACGTAGACCTGACGAAGCATCTCATTCTAGCAAGGAAACATCTGACAGGTTATAGACAGACTTTTTGTTAACACTATAAACGTAGACCTGACAAAGCGTCTCATTCTAGCAAGGAAATATCTGACAGGTTATAGACAGACTTTTTGTTAACACTATAAACGTAGACCTGACGAAGCGTCTCATTCTAGCAAGGAAACATCTGACAGGTTATAGACAGACTTTTTGTTAACACTATAAATGTAGGCTTGACGAAGCATCTCATTCTGGCAAGGAAACATCTGACAGGTTATAGACAGACTTTTTGTTAATGCCTGAAGAAACATGGTATAACGCTAGTCTTATAAACACCTCTAACAAGGAAGTATTCTACTTTTCCTGTGATGCTTAATGACATAAGTTAAAATAATATAAAAGTGAAACACCACAAACAATTTATTATTGGACAAAATCAATCATTCTATATATATATATATATATATATATTCCTTGAATGGTTTCTACGTTTACTCTGTTATTTGCATAGAGTTAAAGCAAATTAGAAGATTGCAGTTATGACAAAAACTATGTTAAGTTGGTATATATGAAAATCTTGTGCTTGTTTTACATATTAGAGGTTCTGAGAAAAAAAATCCAACTGAAAGTTTTGAACCTTTTTTTTTTTTTTTTTGTATGTCCATGGATTTTAGAAAGCCTGCACTGGATTAACTCTCTTCAGACCTGATATTTTGTGTCATTTTCTCATACTGACATATCTGACTTCTAATGTTCCTTGATACATTTTAATTTGAAGTCTACCCAAGAGTGTTATACATCATATTGTTTGTAATTGAACAGACTACCATATTTAGATGTAAAATTAATATTTTAAAAATTTATATTGATGTGAATTTTTTTTTAAATTGAAGGAAAGTCAACAGGAAAAATACACAAAAATTATAAACATGATATTTCACAAAGAAGACCATAAAAAAGGTATTATCAGAACAATTAACAACAGTCATATTTTATTATAGTTTGACCATTTCTGCATTATATGTTACATTTCCTAAACAATTCAACATTAAATAATAAAATTATGCAAATTTTTGAAATGTTATATAACTAGGCTTTTTAAAAAAAAATCTTCCACTGAATACATTACAGTTATTATAGGTAGCTGCAACATCTTAGCTAAAATAATGAAATATGACTTCATTAGACATATTTCTAGTGTAACACTGTATGATCACTAACACATAAGTAAAATCAGTTATGAGGGTGACATAATAAAGACTCAACATATCTTTTTATATTTCCTACTAATAATAATAATAATAGCCCCTTCAGTCATAACTGACTATGGGAATGCGCCCCTGAGGTGACAGCCCTATGCTGCTTATTTTCCTGGTGCTCCTTTTGACGTTTTCTCCTCACCTCTGCTTCTTGTGTGAGCCTCTCTTCGCCCAATCTGAGGTGGTGCCGTAAATAGCATCGCCACTTAGTGCGATCGGCAGCTTCATCCTCCCATGTTGCTGGATCCATGTCCAGTGCCCTCATATTTCTCTTGCACACATCTTTGAACCTCAGCTGTGGTCGCCCAACTGTTCTCTTGCCATCTGCTAATTGTCCGTAGAAGATATCTTTTGGGATGCGACCATCTTCCATGCGGCGAACATGGCCAAGCCAGCGAAGTCTGCGCTGTCTAAGCAGCGTATACATACTTTGAAGGCCAGCACGTGACAACACCTCGACATTTGTCACTTTATCTTTCCACGAGATGCCGAGGATTCGGCGTAGACACCGCAAATGGAAGGTATTGAGCCTTCTTTCTTGCTTAGCATAGGTCGTCCAGGTCTCGCTGCCATATAGGAGTGTGCTGGTGACGCAGGCATTATATACCGCAGCTTTGATCTTCATTGTGAGTTTAGAGTTTCCCCAAACACGCGATGTGAGGCGGGCAAAGGTAGCTGCAGCTTTGTCAATGCGGCTGTCGATTTCTATATCCAATGAGAGTTTGTCATTGATGGTAGACCCTAGGTATGTGAAGTGGTGCACCACTGCCAATTCATAGTTATCGATAGTGATAACTGGTGCAGCACCCACATCCTGACTCAGCACATTCGTTTTCTTTAGACTTATTGTGAGGCCAAAGTCCTTGCATGCTTTAGTGAAGCGATTCATCAAGCTCTGAAGCTCCTGTTGGCTTTGAGTGACGACTGCAGCATCATCAGCGAACAACAAGTCTCTTATAGTGACCCTTCTGATTTTTGTATTTGCCTTCAGCCTTGAAAGATTAAACAGACGGCCATCTGACCTAGTGTGAAGGCATATTCCTTCAGTTGCATCTCTGAATGCATGTTTCAAGAGTAAGGCAAAGAAGATTCCGAAGAGGGTCAGAGCCAGAACACAGCCTTGTTTAACGCCACTTCATTTCCTACTAAGGCTTGTGGTATTCTGACAGACAATTCCTACCTGCATGAAAACATTAAAAAATATCACAAACTTTGCATTTAACTTTTGTTTTTCTTTCAATCTTTACAGTCTGATCGCAAAGCTTACAATTTCTTTTTGTCTCTGTAAACTCAGGGTCCATGGTGTGCCGAGAAAAAACTGGTGGCTTTGAAGCGAGTAGTGCATCATCATACAAACTTATGTTCCCCAATTCCCAGATTAGTTCTTCTGTAAAATCTAGCTGACCATATCTAGCTGGTCTTCTACATCTGGGTGTTTTTTCTGCCAGTCTTGAAATAAAATGTAAGCATTTACCATAGCAATATCTAGAAAGTGAAAAAAAAAGAGTTTTCCAATATTTATTGGTCTTTCTCAAAACATTATACTTGTTAATCAGCTGGTCACTCTTGTTGACTCCTTTCATGTATATATTGTAATCCCTTTCAAGATTTGGCTGTCTAACATTAAGTTCTTGAAAATTCCAATTAACCTTAGTTCTACGCTTAGCGAACTTATGGCCATTTGCATTGTAAATGCTTGAAACCAGTGTTATAGTTTTGTTACCTCTCCACTGCAGTGCTAGTAATTCTTCATCTCTAACCCACCTCATTGCACCTCTGATACTATTTTTTTTTCTTCAAATTCCTTTATATTTGAAAGTGCAGCTGGAAATCTCTTTCTGTTTCTAAGAAATGTGCCACAAGCTCCAATCCCCTAACTTCCACAAGTCCTTCAGTAACTGATTGGATGTATAAAAATTATCAAAATAAACCCTATATCCTTGACTCACCAAAGATTTCATAAGATTCATAACTAACTACAGTATAAGCTAAACCAAATGGTCCATTTGCAGTGTTCCTACCTAAATAAACATCAAAGTATATCCACTAACAGCATCAGCAAGAACCCATAACTTCATCCCCCATTTTGTTGGCTTGTCTCTAATATACTGTCAAAAAGAAAACACCCTTTTCTTATAACCATTCTTTCATAAAATTACAATTTGAAGAAGTCAATGGGTCTCAAAAACTGCTTTGTATTTTCTCTGGTCCTTACCTCTGACAGTTGCAGACCTGGAACCCTCTCAGGCAAAAAGGGTGGAAGGTGGGCCATCATCGAGTCCATCATAACCAAAACATCTGCAAGAAGAACAATTTAAAATTTAATTTTTACAGATCAACAATAGAATTCAAAGTTACAGTTTAGTGTACACAGGAAAATTGACACACATTACATTTTCCGTACAAAGGAATACTGTCAATCATAAAGTCATATGATGTAAATAATAATTTTTAAAAGCAGAGACACAGGGCAAATGAGGTCAGAAAAATCAGCTGATTCAGAAGTTACGTCCGACCCACTTTATATTTATTTCCTGGTGCCATGAGTTCTTTGTTAACTGTTTGAAAGGTGAAATATTTGTTTCTTTTTTTCAAAAATAAACAGAAAGCAGCTATACTGACTACAATAGCCCACTAAAATGACTGTTTTACTGCTTTTCAAAATCAGCTGTTATCATTTCGTTAACGAAGTAACATTACCTTTGCATGTACGGCTGGTGATATGAGTTGTTCTGAGCTGTATTTTCACCATCTGACTCATCAGACGTTTCCAAGTCCTCTGAATAATTATCAGAACAGGAATCTACATCACTAGATGCACTGTAGTCATTATCAGACTGCATTTTGTTTATGATCTGTTAAGTCAAGTTGTTCGGAAAATATCCAAAATGGCGGACGGACAAATGCGGTGTTTACGTTTTTCTGCATGTAATTTCAAAGTCAAAATAAGTGAAAGCTGTATATTTTTTAGCACAGATATAATTGTTAACATGTATTCTTATTATAAAACATTGATTTGAAGTCAGAATTTAAAAAATAAATGTGCTTTTTTTACT
The DNA here is from genome assembly GCA_024509875.1 of Oreohelix idahoensis. NCBI lineage: Eukaryota > Metazoa > Mollusca > Gastropoda > Stylommatophora > Oreohelicidae > Oreohelix > Oreohelix idahoensis. Next base: position 498,320 of record JAMPIV010006920.1, on the reverse strand, counting down.
TCAAAAGTCATCGTTACGTTCGGAACGATTTTTTGTATTTCCGGTCCAAAGAGTGTTAACCCATGGATACACGAAAAAGGTTTAGAAAGTCTACACTAGGTTAACCCATCTTCTTCTTCTTCCATCCTTGGCCACCAACCGGCAAAGCAGTATGTGGCCAGTACGCCTAGTGGCGTCTTAGGGCAACAACAAATTGATCAATCTATCGCTGTTTCCACCACGCCTAGTGGCGTCTTTGTGGAACAAAAACAGACCGAACAATCTATCATTGTTTCCGTAATCAGATTGGTTGGCAAGCAGGTGATCAGCCCACTGTGCGAAGTTTTTACGGGATGGGGTAAACAGCCCCATGCCCATACCCTCCTTAGTCGCTTTTTACGACATGCGTGGTAGGGTGCAGTGTTACTATTCTTTGCTCCCCTTTCGGGCCCCGGTAACACACGGGTGAGGTTAACCCATGGATACACAAAAAAGGTTTAGAAATCCTACTCTAGATTAACCCATGGATACACAAAAAAGGTTTAGAAAGTCTACGCTAGATTAGCCCATGGACACACAAAAAATGTTTAGAAATCTGACACTAGATTAGCCCATGGACACAAAAAAGGTTTAGAAAGTCTGCACTAGATTAACTCATGGACACACACAAAATACTGCAGAAAGAAATGAAAGACACACCTAGATATGATCTTATCGTAGTAATGGGAGACCTCAATGCGAAAGTTGGAACACACAATACATATAATGAAAGAGTAATGGGGAAATGCGGCAGCGGAACAGCAAACGAAAATGGGGATAAATTAATAAGATTCTGTAGCATTAACAACCTGGTCATTGGAGGAACACTTTTCCCACACAAAGAAATTCACAAATTAACATGGGAATCACCAAATGGTCGGGACAGAAACCAGATAGACCACATCATGATTAACGGTAGATGGAGACATGCATTACAAGATGTGAAGGTAAGAAGAGATGCAGATGTGAGAAGTGATCACCATTTAGTAGTAGCAAAACTGAAAGTGAAACTAAGAAGGGCTGGACCAACTGTAGCTATACAGAAAAGTTTTGACATCAACAAATTGAAGGACCCCCTTACCAGAAAAGCTTTTGCGGCTGACATAAAGAAACGATATCAGTTTGCCAAAAGTCAGGAAAAGACATTGACTGATGATATAGACCAGAAATTCAACACCATTTCAATAATTTATAAGGAAAGCAGCGAATCATGCTTGGGATTCCAGGAAAGGAAGAAGCAAGACTGGATAACACCAGAAACATTAAACACCATAATGATGAGAAAGGAAATGAAAAGAAAGAAAACAGAAGCGAAGTCCCACAGGTTAAAGCAATTATATAGTGAACAGTACAGTCAGCTGGACAAGGAAGTTAAACGCCAAACCCGAGCCAACAAAAGGTATTTCCTAGACGATCTTGCAAGACAGGCAGAAGAGGCAGCACTGAGAAATGAACAAAGCACAGTATACAAAATAACTAAATTCATCAGCGAAAAACGAGGTGCAAACAATATTACATTAGTAAGAGATAAGCAAGGAAATCTCATCACGACAGCAGAGGAACAGGAAACAAGATGGGCAGAGCATTTCAGAGAAACTCTAAACAAGGAACCACCAGAGACACAATTGAATGTTCCTGAGGCTGAAAACGATCTAGATGTTAATACAGACATTCCACAAAAAGAAGAAATCATCACAGCATTCAAAAGGTTAAAGAATGGAAAAGCTCCTGGCCATGATAACTTAAATGCAGAGCTATTTAAGACAGACCCTGAGCTAGCAGCAGAACTGTTAGAACCACTATTTGCACAAGTCTGGAAAACAGGGACAACACCAACAGAGTGGAACAAAGGAATAATTGTCAAATTGCCCAAGAAGGGAGATCTTGCAGACTGCAATAATTGGAGAGGAATCACTCTTCTCTCAGTTCCCAGCAAAATACTAGGCAGGATAATTATACAGAGAATTTCAAAAGCAGTAGACCAAAAACTGAGGAAAGAACAAGCAGGATTTAGAAAGAACAGAAGATATGTAGATCATATATTTACCCTCAGGAACATTATAGAGCAGTGCTCAGAATGGCAAAGACAGCTGTACATTAATTTCGTTGATTTTGAAAAGGCTTTTGACAGTATACATAGGGACAGTTTATGGAAAATACTGAGGGCTTATGGAATTCCAAGCTGCATAGTGTCAATCATAAAAAGCCTCTATGCCAACTTTACATGTAGCGTTGGGCAGAGCAACCTAACCTTTGAGGTGAAGACAGGAGTACGACAGGGATGCCCCTTATCAACCACTCTATTTTTAACAGTCATAGACTGGGTGATGCGCCAGACAACAGAGGACAGTCCAAGAGGAATAAGATGGACTACATTTTCTACATTGGAAGATCTGGAATGACATTGCACTACTAGCACATTCACACCAACACATCCAGGAAAAAACGGATAGACTTAATAAGTATAGCCAGCAGGTGGGCTTGAACATCAATCTAAAGAAGTCAGAGGTCATGACGCTCAATGTGAGCAACCCTGAGCCCATATCAGTAAGGAATCAGCAACTGGTACAGACAGACACCTTCACATACCTAGGATGCATAGTAACACCAGACGGTGGAGCAAGCAAAGCCATCAACAACAGAATGAACAAAGCAAGAACAGCCTTTTTTAGCCTAAACAACATCTAGAAGTCCTCTCAATACAGCACAAGCACAAAATTAAGATTATATCAGAGCTGTGTGCTTTCTGTGCTTCTCTATGGTGCGGAATGCTGGAGAGTTACAGAGAAGGAAATGTCGAAATTGTCCTCTTTTCACACAACATGCCTAAGAAAGATTCACTGACTCTTTTGGCTGAATACCATCATCAACCAAGATCTGCTTACTCGGAGCAAGCAAGAGGACATGCACACCATCATAGCTGGCAGAAGCTGGAGATGGGTTGGCCATGTCCTCAGAAGAGACCCCGATGCCATCACAAGAACAGCTATGCTATGGACCCCTGAAGGAAAACGAAAGAGAGGCCGACCAAAAACAACTTGGCGGAGGACTGTGGAGGCTGAGATGCAAAGAATGAACCAGAGTTGGGGCACTGTACAAAGGATGGCCACCGACCGAGCAAAGTGGAATCAATTTGTTGTTGCCCTACAAGATGCCACTAGGCGTGATGGCCACTGACTGCTTTGATGGTCGGCGGCTAAGGATCAAAGAAGAAAGAAGACACAAAATGTTTTGAAAGTCTGCACTAGATTAACTCATGGACACACAAAAAAGGTTTAGAAAGTCTGCACTAGATTAACTCATAGACACACAAAAAAGTTTTTAAAATCCTACACTAGATTAACCCATGGATACACAAAAAAGGTTTAGAAAGTCTGCACTAGATTAACTCATGGACACACAAAAAAGGTTAAGAAATCCTACACTAGATTAACCCATGGATACACAAAAAATGTTTAGAAATCTTACACTAGATTAACCCATGGACACACACAAAATGTTTAGAAACTTACACTAGATTAGCCCATGGACACAAAAAAAATGTTTAGAAAGTCTGCACTAGATTAACTCATGGACACACAAAAAATAGTTCTAAACATATAGTCAGATTTTTTTTTTTGTTTCAGAACCTCTAATATGTAATACAAGCACAAGAATTTCATGACGTTTCATATATACCATCTTAACAAAGTTTTTGTCATAACTGCTATCTTTTGATTTGCTTTAACTGGATGTAAATATCATAGTCAACGTAGAAGGATGAATTGTGTACAGTCTGATCAGATTTATAGAATAAAAAATCTCATTGTCCCTCCAGCTACTTCTGATTAGGACAGCACTAATGCAGTGGAGCATAAAGATTTTGTTTATTGCAGATTTTTTAATAGGAATCACAACTTCAGTTTGTATTGTTTGTCACCAGGATCAGGGCTCTGCATGTGAAATCTTGCTTAGTCAGCCAACTTCAGCTGAGCAGATCCCGCTAGGTCATGACACCAACCAGCAGAGTCATATCATGGACACCGACCTGGAGACTGAGGCAGCACTTCAAAACCTGAATTCTCAGATGTGATATCATGCTCATATATAGGCCATGTTTCTTAATTTTATTTCCTGATTAATTCTGGAGTATATCAAATTGAGCATCAAAACCTGAGTCTTACAATACATTTTTCTTCTCATGTGTGGAAATAGATGACCAATACCTTATAGCTATTTGTACAGTCGGTTGTTGATCACAAGGGTTACATTTATTGGTCCATTAAAAAAAATATCTGGTGTGTTGGAAATTACTGTCTTCCTGGCTTTTTCAACATCTTACATTTTGATGATAACATGTTATATATGCTGTGTATTCTGGATAAGTTAGATGTGGCTGAGACCATCTGAAATACTTGTCACAAGTTTGCTCAAAGATGGACATTTTGTGGCAGAATCAGAAAAAAAAACTAGAAAATAATTACTTTAACCCTATTCATACAACTGTTTCATTGTTTAATTAACATTTTTGAATTTTTTCAACTTTTCAAAAGCAAATTAACAAAAGCTTAAAGTTTAGTAGTGGTATCTAGTAAGTCTTAATGTTCTAATTGACTGATCTCAAATCCTGTACTGTATTGTTAGAGTATAACATGATTGAAAGAAAAGTGCATCACAAGAGATACTACACATTTAGTGTGACTATAAAATGGCCATAGAGAAATGAATTGACACATTTGTATCCCAGAATCTTTCCACAGATGGCCATGCAGAAACTCAACTTTGTTTACTCAATGGTCAACTGCACAGACAAATTTATAGCAAGGTTAAAAACTGCTCAAAGTACAGGTATAAATATAGAGGGAAACCCTGAGGCCTGTCAGTATAAACAATTCACAAAAATAAAAACGTGGCAAGCACTCATAACAAAGACAGAATGAACATATTTAGAAACTAGAACGTAGAGAAAAGTGATAGGCACTCAGGGGAATCAAACTAGGAGCCATCTGAACAGGCCATCTCCTCACGGTAAGAGCGAACCATGTTGTAGTTTATTACCATATATCATTTATTGTGTAACTGGTTGCTGAAGTTCAAAGATGTCGTCTGCAAGAGAGACATGAAGGCACTGGACATAAATCCAGTAATCTGGGAGGATGAAGCTGCCAATCTCACCAAGCGGAGATGCTCCATGCGGTAACACCTCAGAGGGAGTAAAAAGAAGCTCTCACAACAAGCAGAAGAGAAAAGAACACCAGGTAAAAAAAAAACAGCTGAGGGCTATTACCTGAGGGGCACATTCCCAAAGTCAGTCATGACTGAAGGGCTGTCACCCCAGGGGCACATTCCCATAGTCAGTCACAACTGAAGGGCTGTCACCCCAGGGGCACATTCCCATAGTCAGTCACAACTGAAGGGCTGTCACCCCAGGGCACATTCCCATAGTCAGTCATGACTGAAGGGCTGTCACCCCAGGGCACATTCCCATAGTCAGTCATGACTGAAGGGCTGTCACCCCAGGGCACATTCCCATAGTCAGTCATGACTGAAGGGCTGTCACCCCAGGGCACATTCCCATAGTCAGTCATGACTGAAGGGCTGTCACCCCAGGGCACATTCCCATAGTCAGTCATGACTGAAGGGCTGTCACCCCAGGGGCATATTCCTGTAGTCAGTCATGACTGAAGGGCTGTCACCCTAGGGGCACATTCCCGTAGTCAGTCATGACTGAAGGGGGTTACTATTTCTACTAGCAGGTCATTCCCCACATCTGATTGACTTATTTCTGTTCACACTCAAGATTGACTTATTTTTTTTTCACAGTCTGATTGACTTATTTCTGTTCACAGTCTGATTGACTTATATTTTGTAAGACAACAGGAGGCAGAGACACTTGGGAGTCATGACCCAGGTGGGCCCGCCCCCCTTAAAGGAGAATAACGGGCCGAAACACTTGTTCGACGGGGGGGGCTTCTGATGATCAGATTGCCTCCTGTTGTATCGCTCTATATAGAGTTTCCTATTATTGTTGTAGTCAGAATTACATTAGATTTACACAACTCTGTCAACAAGTCTTTACAATGGGAAGGAAATGCTTCTATCATTTTTTGTTCTATATGTTGGTTGCTGAGAGCACAAACTTTGCATTTGATAAGGATCTTTGATTCTGTAAACTGGACTGAACAGAATGAGCATTGCTGCTATGACTTGACAGAGCAGAAACTGTTAGTCTTGTCAATTACCTCAGTTCTAAGTTATACTACTGACAGTAGGACATGTGTAAACCTGAGTGTCCAACTGTCGGTCTTGTCACTCACCTCAAATCTAAGTTGTACTACTGACAGCAAGACAGGCTTAAAGCTGAATGTCCAAGTGCCATTCAAATGGGCAAGCTGTTTGTCTGCCCTGTTACATGATGACATGTTATCAGTTGATCTGTCATGTGTGTCCAGTGGCAATATGTGCTCTTAGTCAACAACGTGTCAAGGTATGAGTTGTACTCATGTATATTTGTTTTCTTTGTAGTTTTGACATATCAAATGTTTGCTAGCTTGAATTACCAGAATTAGCCTGTACATTTTAAAATATGTTTCATAAATAATTCACAAATCAAAAGATATTGTATCTAACCCCTTGATGGAAGAGCGCACAGATATTTGTTATCCCATCGGAAATTGGGGGGGGGGGGAAATGTTTACATCAAAAATGTGTGTTTTGACTAATAAGTTCAGACAAAAATTATTCCACAATTTTTAGAAGATGAAATTCCTTTAAAAAACTGTCTGTCATGCTGATGAATTAAAGTAACAAACATGTATATACCAAGACAAAGCTGTTTTAGTCATTGTAAAACAGTCATGGGTTAATTACAAAACACTATCTTTTCTTGTTGTAACGTGTTTTTATGGTGCACTGAATTCATCTTAATATTGCTCTGACTGAGCAGCTTGTTGGTGTAGTTGTTATCTCTGGTTCTGTGTCTGCTCATGTCTAGTCCATATTTGCTGTAATTATTTGCTTTTGTAAAGTTCTTGTACATTTCCTGGCATTAATTGTCAGCTAGAACTGATTACAGATAAAGTTGTTGTTAAAAACCTAACTGTGGATTGCTTCTGCTATTTTCTTGTGTTTATTGTTTTAAATAAAGCTTTTATTATCTTATTTGAATGGTACAGAATCTCTCATTCCAGAATTTTGCTTGTTACAGAATGTTTCAACACTGAGAAGTTTGTCAAACATTGCTATATTTGTTGTCTGACACAAGTCAGTGAAGTTAAACCTAAGTTTGTCAAACATTGCTATATTTGTTGTCTAACACAAGTCAGTGAAGTTAAACCTAAGTTTGTCAAGCATTGCTATATTTGTTGTCTAACACAAGTCAGTGAAGTTAAACCTAAGTTTGTCAAACATTGCTATATTTGTTGTCTGACACAAGTCAGTGAAGTTAAACCTATGTTTGTCAAACATTGTTATATTTATTGTCTGACACAAGTCAGTGAAGTTAAACATCAGTTTGTCAAACAATGGTGTGATTGTTGTCTGACCCAAGTCGGTGAAGTTAAACATCAGTTTGTCAGACAGTGCTATATTTTTTGTTGTCAGACACAAGTCGGTGAAGTTAAACATCATTTATTCAGACAGTGCTATATTTGTTGTTGTCTCACATGTCAGTGAAGTTTAACATCAGTTTGTCAGAAAGTGCTATATTTGTTGTTGTCTGACACAAGTCAGTGAAGTTAAACATCAGTTTGTCAGACAGTGCTATATTTGTTGTCTGACACAAGTCAGTGAAGTTTAACATCAGTTTGTCAGACAGTGCTATATTTGTTGTTGTCTGACACACATCAGTGAAGTTAAACATCAGTTTGTCAGACAGTGCTATATTTGTTGTCTGACATATCAGTGAAGTTTAACATCAGTTTGTCAGACAGTGCTATATTTGTTATTGTCTGACACAAGTCGGTGAAGTTAAACATCAGTTTGTCAGACAGTGCTATATTTATTGTTGTCTGACACACATCAGTGAAGTTTAACATCAGTTTGTCAGACAGTGCTATATTTGTTGTTGTCTGACACACGTCAGTGAAGTTTAACATCAGTTTGTCAGACAGTGCTATATTTGTTGTTGTCTAACATATGTTAGTGAAGTTTAACATCATTTTGTCAGACAGTGCTATATTTGTTGTTGTCTGACACACGTCAGTGAAGTTTAACATCAGTTTGTCAGACAGTGCTATATTTGTTGTTGTCTAACATATGTCAGTGAAGTTAAACATCATTTATTCAGACAGTGCTATATTTGTTGTTGTCTGACATGTCAGTGAAGTTTAACATCAGTTTCTCAGACAGTGCTATATTTGTTGTTGTCTGACACATGTTAGTGAAGTTTAACATCAGTTTGTCAGACAGTGCTATATTTGTAGTCTGACACAAGTCAGTGAAGTTAAACATCATTTATTCAGACAGTGCTGTATTTGTTGTTGTCTGGCACAAGTCAGTGAAGTTTAACATCAGTTTGTCAGACAGTGTTATATTTTTTGTCTGACACATGTTAGTGAAGTATAACATCAGTTTGTCAGACAGTGCTATATTTGTTGTTGTCTGACACATGTTAGTGAAGTTTAACATCAGTTTGTCAGACAGTGTTATATTTGTTGTTTTCTGACACAAATCAGTGAAGTTTAACATCAGTTTGTCAGACAGTGCTATATTTGTTGTTTGACACAAGTCGGTGAAGTTAAACATCTTCTTGTCAGACAGTGCTATATTTGTTGTTGTCTGACATATCAGTGAAGTTTAACATCAGTTTGTCAGACAGTGCTATATTTGTTGTTGTCTGACACAAGTCGGTGAAGTTAAACATCAGTTTGTCAGACAGTGCTATATTTATTGTTGTCTGACACAAGTCGGTGAAGTTAAACATCATTTATTCAGACAGTGCTATATTTATTGTTGTCTCACATGTCAGTGAAGTTTAACATCAGTTTGTCAGACAGTGCTATATTTATTGTTGTCTGACACAAGTCGGTGAAGTTAAACATCATTTATTCAGACAGTGCTATATTTATTGTTGTCTCACATGTCAGTGAAGTTTAACATCAGTTTGTCAGACAGTGCTATATTTGTTGTCTGACACAAGTCAGTGAAGTTTAACATCAGTTTGTCAGACATTGCTATATTTGTTGTTGTCTGACACAAGTCGGTGAAGTTAAACATCAGTTTGTCAGACAGTGCTATATTTGTTGTTGTCTGACACACATCAGTGATATATTTGTTTTCTGACACAAGTTGGTGAAGTTGAACATCATTTTGTCAGACAATGCTGTGATTGTTGTCTGACACAAGTCAGTGAAGTTTAACATCAGTTTGTCTTCAGCGACCTTTGTAACATTGTGAAGAAAAAAAAATTCAGTTTGAAAGTTTTGTGACACGTTATTCATGTTTGAAGACAGCATACCTGAGATGTAAGCCTTAGATGTATACCTGAGATGTATGCCAGAGATGTAAGCCTTAGATGTATACCTGAGATGTATACCTGAGATACCTGAGATGTCAGATCCAGAGAAAATCAGATGTAGCTGTTGGCGCCATATTGATTTTTCTGAATAGATCAATTTTGACTACTGTAAAATATTTTATTTGATAGCACAGAATCTAAAGTTTGATCAGATATAAACATCTGACAACTATTGTTTTTCAAGTTATGTAATTTTCTCACAAAAAGTTAAATTTACTGACAAGTTATAGATTTTGCCAGAACTTGCTGTTCACCGATAGGAGGTTCACATGAAAAAAAATATGTATATATAAAAATAAAGTTTTGATGGACTTAGAGTTTGTTCAAATAAGAGAAATATTGTTGTCTGAAGCATTTTTTCATATAACAGAAGTTTTAATGACTATAGAGTTTGTTCATATAACAAGTTTTGAGATCTATAGAAATTGTTCATATAAGTTTTGGTGGATAAAGAGTGTGTTCATATTAGAGAAATATTGATGTATGTAGATTTTGTTCATATAACAGATGTTTTAATGGATAAGAGTTTGTTCATATCCCAACTAACATAATTACCGATGTATGTTACAGAAAAAAAAGTGCGCAACGCACGATGTGCAACTTGCGTGGCGTGGGTGTTATATTAAACAAATACTTTGGTTTTATTTTTTTTATTCTTTTACTAAATTAGTAGCGCTCGACAAAGAAAAAGTGCGTAAAAATTGGTGTGCATGAGCCTTCACCCGATGTACAAATCATGAAAACTTGAAAGTTTTTGTTAAAACCACTTATTATCAGGGAACACTCTTTGAAAACAATCCACGCACTTTCACACGAAATGTTGTCATCAAAGAACTTTTAAATTGAATCTAAAATAACAATTCTCGCCGTGTGTATGTTGGTCACAGCTGAGGAATGCAACCGTGTTGAAAAATTGTATTGTTTCCATTATATATACTCTCCCGAAAATAGTTACAATCAACAAAGAAAAGCGTTCAAATGATGGGGTTTATGAACAGTTTGATTACACAGTATAATGGAAAGAAACCAAAAACACTCTAAGAATGTACTTCTATCTGCTCATCCGGTAACGGAAACAGCACACTATAATTAAAAACCCGTCAAGTTTGACGGGTTATTGCTAGTAAGAGGAATATTGTCATTCTCTGGGGTATCTGTTAAGAAGCGGTTGTGTGTGATCTAGCAACTTGTAACTCAGGACTGTGACAATTCAGCACATGAGAGACTGTTTTTCAGTAATGATAAAACATGTAGCATATGATATAATAATCCGTGTCCATTATAATGAAAAGTCAAGCACCATGCATCATGAGCCTTGGTCTGGACAAGCAGGTCAAGGTCATAAGTTTAGGTTAACATACTCAGTACAGCTTTGTTTTAACCCTATACAGTCCACAGCTCTGTTTTAACCCTATACAGTCCACAGCTGTTTTAACCCTGTACAGTCCACAGCTCTGTTTTAACCCTGTACAGTCCACAGCTCTGTCAATATTTCAACCCTGAACGACCAAGCAAAGGGACAAAACTCTTTTTCTTAACTATTTCTTATGTTCAAAAAATTATTTATAAAATATCCCAAATCAAAATAACACAAAAACAAAGTTATTTTTACAATGAAGTGGACATACTTTATTTCCAGTATATTTTAATGTCACATTTAAATGTTTTTTGCAATTAAAAAAAAAATGCCAAAACCAAAAAAATTACTTTATTTTTATCATAGTCTTGCGCTGAAAAGCTTATATTTACTTTATTTACAAGTTTGCATGAAACTGAATATCAGACACATTTACACTAATGTACAGAACAATATTTACACCCATAAACTGTCTCTAGAACTCTACAATTGTCTGTTTTTTATGAATTTTTACAGCACTGAACACGTTTTTTTTTCTGCCCAAGACTCTGGCAGTTCATGCTTGTTGGATGTTAGTTTCAGTTATGTTCACACTGAAACAACATAAACCAACCCTTTTCAACTCTCTTGATTTATTCATAAGTCCATCTTCAGGTATAAATAATAAGAAAAGAAATAATATACTGCTGCTTCATCAGACAAATAATGTTTAGGCCCTGGGAGCTAATACAACTGGAATAATTCCATAGGGGTAAATGTGCCTCTTTTCTGTTGTCTATAATTTTATTAGTTCCTGCATCAATTTTCACTATCGTCAATAACTGTGTCATAGTCTACATTAATGTAGGATTAATCATTTTCGCTATCAGAATAACACAGTAACATAAATCTAATCCTTCAAAGTTCATTTAAAATCTCTTCCACTGCTTGAAATATCATTTTTACAACATAATTTTTTTTTAAATCACAACAAAATCAACCACTTGACTTAGAAAAACGCGATTGATATCAAAATAAACTTCAAAATGGCCTCTTTCAACCGGAAACTTTCAAAATCTCGTACATGGCGAGACTTCTGTTGTCGCTTAGCAACAAAATAAGTAACCTATTATCGGGCGCTATTAGGCAAATCGGGGACAGTATGTTAAAAGATAAAAATTTGGCACGTTTAGGCAAATGGGACTAGAAAGAGTTAATTAACTAAAACTGGTGGTTTTGGTTTGATATTGTTTTAAAAAAAGGCTCATGCTTGAAGAACAAAAGAAATTTTTTTCTTTTATTTGAGTAAAGTCATGAACAAATTTATCTTATTGATTTTCTGATCTGGAAGAATGGTGGCAATAACAAAGACTTGAAAAAGTTAAAGGCACACAGCAGAACCAGGTCAAATATTACAAATACACACTTGCTGTGAGCAGGACAATCTGCACATCAAAACATTAATTCACCAACTATTCTTGATGGTGCAAATGACTGGGATATGTGAGTAGACTTACCTGGGTGAAGCATTTACGCTGAAGCCATTAGAAATCTCAGAAATGAACATTTAGTAATGAGTGAGCTGACATGAATCCACATTAGATGAGCAGTATGCTGTGAAAATGTCAATATATGAGGGACGGTCAAAAAGTAATGCCTCGTAATTTTTAATTTCATTCAATAGGCAAGAAAACTGATAAAATTCACATTGAAATGTAGCCCCAAGTCTGAACTTCAAAATTTTATTTCTCGATGTAGTCTCCGTTATTTGTTACAGTTTTTGTCCATCTTCTCACAAGGGCATGTATCCCCGCAAGGTAAAAATTTGTGTCCTTTTTTCTAAACCACTGGCGTACAGCGCGTTTAAGGGTCTCGGTGTCCTCAAAGTGATGTCCGCGAAGATCTTCTTTCAGTGATCCAAACAGATGGAAGTCAGAAGGTGCAAGATCGGGATTGTAAGGGGGATGTGGTAATAATGTCCAGCCAAATTCTGCAATCGCATCAATGGTGCGTTTAGCGGTGTGTGGCTGTTGCTGAGTTATTTGCCGGTTGAAGATCATGCACTGAGTATGGTTACTTTAGTGATCTCTTGTTAATCGTGCTTGTTTAGTATTACGCGAATTAGGGTGAAGGTGTTCATACAACTCAGTAGCATGGTATGAAGAAGTAGTTCATGTAACTTGAACTCAGCAACATTAATGAAGTAATTAATGCCTTCAGATTGAGTCCGTAATATTTAATCACATGTACACACAGGATGATCATTTCAAACAGGAACAGAACATAAGTCCTTATAAGTCATGCATAAATTAATCAATAACGTAGACTGCTGGTTTACGTGTCAATGTCCGTTTAAGGATACAATGCAGTATTGTCGTCAGAACATCACAGCTATATGCACGCGCAGCTAGACATGGCTACCTGCCGACAGTGAGACTGCGAGTCTGAATATTTCATACGAATTTGACGATTATTCTCCTCCTTCTGAGAATTCTAGTTAAATACTAACCTCCATAAATTTTCCTCTCATATAGAGTTCTAGGACTGACCCTGGTCCATCAAAAATGCACATATAAATGGCTATATCATGCCATTGAGTTGGAAGGTTAGAAAAACGCAGCTATTCAGCTTGGCGGTCAAGTAACAAAGGGTAGCGTCTCCTAGTTACCGACTGTGTCCTAAACAACGCTAGACACGTCATAATCGATCGTGTATGGAGCGTTCAATAATTGAAACATCTATCGCAATATATTAAATGTCTTAACCTTTACGATTGCACGTCTGATAACCTTTAGCAGACGGCGTTAATATCATATACCGTAACAGTGGCGTGGCATTATCGTGCAACAGTAGTGCAGTTCTCTGATCTTTTAATGGGTAAAGTCGCCGAAGACGACCTCTAAGCTTCTTCAAAGTTTCAATGTAACGGTCTGCATTCACCGTGTTTCCCTGTTCCAAGAAGTCGAGAAGAATCACACCCTTCTCATCCCAAAACACGGAGGCTATAACTTTCCCTACAGATGGTGAACTTTTGAACTTCTTTCTTGTCTGCGATGTTGTGTGATGCCATTCCATTGACTGCCTCTTGGATTCTGGTTCAAAAAAATGAACCTGTCTCATCACCTGTCACAATATTCGATAAAAACTCTTCTCCTTCAGTTTCGTAACGGTGCAGGAGGTTGATGGCTATGGTTTTCCTTGTTTCTTTATGTCTGTCTGTCAACATTCTGGGTACCCATCGTGCACAAACTTTTGAATAACCCAGGTCTTTAATGATGTTCTGGACACTGCCTTTACTAATAGACAACATGAAAGAAAGTTCATCCAGTATTACCCGACGGTCACCATGAATGATGCCATCAACTTGATGAATGTTGTGTGGAGTCACTGCGGTAGACGGACGGCCAGTCCGCTTTGCGTCAGCCATTGAGGATTGACCTACTTCAGCTTCGTCACAACGATGTACCCAACGTCGGACAGTGCTAACATCCACTGCTGAATCTCCATAAACATTCTTCAAACGTTCGTGGATGCGAATTGGGGTCTTGCCTTCAGCATTGAGGAATTCTATGACATAACGTTATTTTAACCGAACGTCTTTGGCAGCCATTTTTAAACTGTTACAGTGGTGCCACCTGTAACTGAAACAGGTTGGTAATGCTATACAGTGCAGAAGAGTGTTTGAGGAATCCTGCTAAATTTACAAATTGCACACAGATGCAGTATTTACATACATAAAAAAATAGGAGGCATTACTTTTTGACCTTCCCTCGTATAATAACCACGTCGGAGAATTGAGACATAAGTGATTCCTAGCAATAGTTATCAAATGGATGGCTACGGCATGACTGGAAAACCTTCATAGCAGCCTCAAATCTTCAGGAACTGGTGTGGACCTACTGTCCTGGTCATGCAGACGTACGCGGCAATGAAAGAGCTGATAGATTAGCTTCAAGAGCACCTATAGTGGATGCGTTGGATATGGATAAGGGAGAGATACTGAAGACATTTAATGATCGCCTGTTAGAGAATGACACTGCAATCGATGAATCATCACGGTTGAGATTGCTGGAGTTTGGCATTAGGCGTGGGACTGGCAGGAATGAATGTTTGAGAGATGCATCCGGCGTTTGTACATCAGTGCACAACAGGAACTGTTAGCATTCATACCCTTCGACATTTGCAACTATGGGTTTGCCCGGAGTGTAATGATGTCGATTCTGAACAACAATAGCAATAGTTATAGCTGTAGAGGCTGGTGCAAGAAGTCTGGTGGCCACTTCAGTATATGATTTACTGAAACAGCTGGGCCTCAATGGACAAACAAGGGCAATTTCACTTAGCAGTACTATAGGAAAGACCTATAGTGATCAGATGGCCTGCTGTTGTAATGCTTTGGATAGTTTCCTGTCACTACAGCTTTTTTTAACTTTACACTCTAGGTTAGCACTGAGAGAGAATTTCCTGTAATGGAGACAACAGCTGCTGGCTGCACGGTCAAGTGATGGTAATCAAAATACTGGCATCATAATGTGATGTCTGATCACTGCTGATGGGAAACTCTCTAACCAGTATTGATATCTCACAAATTTAATGAACATATCTGCTGCAACAAATTGGACCATCTCCCTGTTTTTGTTGACAAGGAAGTTCAGATGTGGCAACCCACATCTCAGATTAACCTTTTGACCTACCTCTTGTTTCTTTTTCTCTGTCCATTCTACCATCCTGTGAACATGCTTCCTTGGTACTTAAATAATTTGACTAGTTTCATCACTGCCTTATTGACACGGATACTGAATGGGCTCTGATTTGCACTGATCTTCATATAGGATCTTTCTTATGTTGTATTCAGCATGTCCATTTGTTTCTGTATCTTTGTTCAGTGCATCCTAAATTTCCCTTGTTGAATTTATTTGTGATTATATTATTATCCCTCTTGTAAAGTAAACAAATATTTTAATATTTGTAAATTGTCTAAATATTGCAGACTTCTTCTCATAAATGTAAAGATATTAATTTACACCTGATATAAACTAAATAAATGTTTGCTTAAAACTGAACCATTGAGTTGTCATTGTAAGCTCAGTTTTGAATACCACACAGGCAAATGAGAACCAGTCATACAGTGCCATTCACTCTCTCTTGTGTGAATAAAACATGTTCCTTTGTCTCATACACAAACAGGTCAACAAAAATAAAAATTTGGTAGTATTATAAGTGTCAAGAAGACTGATTTATTTATTACAGTTCAATTTTAAGCATTCGCATGGCAATGATATTAATGGTTGTGTGTGAAAAGGGTGAGCAACTTGTACGCCTGTGACATCACAGAGTTTTGTAAAGCACTGTGCGGTGCGAATGACAAAGAACATGGAGGCTGTTTATGGAAGAAACCAGCTCTCGGTGTGTATTTGGCAGCTAATGTAGATTGACCTGGAATGTGGGGTCTGAACTATACTACTATGCTATGATTATTTACTTGACCTGGAATGTGGGGTCTGAACTATGCTATACCATGATTATTGACTTGATCTGGACTGTGGGGTCTGAGACATATTATGCCACGTTTGTTGTGCGTATGCCAGGAACATTCATTATTATTTAATATTAAATCGTTGCAAAGTTCGAGATGACTGTCTTCCTGATTTCCTTGCATGAAAGTTGGCAGTTTTACGTATTGCCTCTAGATAACAAAACAAAGGACAGAGTATGGTAGACACAGTCCACACTTGTGTCCAGTCCACACTTGTGTCCAGTCCACGCTTGTGTCCAGTCCACGCTTGTGTCCAGTCCACACTTGTGTCCTTGATAATAAGCATTAAAAATAAATTACTCCAAGAAAAAATATCCACTTGAAATCACATACTTTGGACAGATGATAATAGAACAAATCATTTCTTTCATTTTGTTCTCTGTCCACATGTACAGTGAAGTGTTATGGGGAGAAACAGTTTTCTTGTTCAGTTGTTGTACTGGTCAGTGTCATGTCATGTTTCCTGAAGATTTCTTTAATACTGTCCACATTCCTCTTGGATGTCCCCTTGCCATGTTGTCAGATCTTCTACTGAAAGCCTTGTGATGGTAGCTGATGTCAGATATTCTACTGTTGAAGGCTTGTGATGGTAGCTGATGTCAGATATTCTACTGTTGAAGGCTTGTTGTAGCGAGATTTGGTACCACTTGCTTTGTGAAAAAATGTGTAACGCGACACACAAACACGCTAACCAGAGATAACCTCCACCGGCATTGTCAGGAAGCATAACCATTAATTAGTTAGCCAAATATATCAAGGCTAGTTCTTGCCTGGAAGCTTACGACATACCAGCAAGTACATAAGTGACTTGGCATCCATAAGTGGAAGGCAAAGGTTATATCATACCCATGTATCATAACATGTGATTTATTCATGTATTTTGTTAATTCTGCACAGTGGACAGTACCTTATCATGCTATCTCTGTAACATACTATCATGAATCATTCATTTATATACAAATACTGAAGACATGGTCGCCTCATGAACAGCAGTGGGTGGTGAGATTGTTGGAAAACCATGGCCACCTATTACCTTTTGTTCCAGGTTTTTATGATCGAGTTTTATGATCGTTCCTGATCGAGTTCAGGATAGAGCTCAAACTAAAGACTTGAGGACCGTTGATCCTGCTAACTGAAGCCTAGAGGTCAACCAATCTTCAACACCTTAGTCCCCCGTAGTTATAGGGCGGGCTGAAGGACAGTCTACTGATTCAAGTGTGTCTCAGGAACCTCGAACAAATACAGATGAGTTTATGTGTTATTCAATCCAACAAATCCTGTGAGCAGTTGCTAAAGCGACTGTCGATGATGATAACAGCTAAAGACTAGATAGCAAGATATATCCAAACTATACTGTGACAGACTTTTATAATTTGATTGGGAAATTCATCCAACTCCGCCTATGCCGGTCCCAAGCCCAGATGAAAAAGGAGGAGGGTGGCCTGCATGGAGGCCGTAAGGAGGCAGCCCCTCCACCATGCAAAGGCACAACAGGCCAATCACCTGTTTGCTTTAAACTATGATTACGAGTAATATAAGAGAGAAAACCGGACTGATTCTAAAGGCGACGAACTGGAACGGACTACGACTTATGGAACTTGGAACACAAGAAATATAAATGGGAAAGAAGAGGAGCTGGTGGAAGAGATGAGGAAAGCAAAACTAGAAATCCTGGCTATTACCGAAACAAAGAAAAAGGGACAAGGAGTCATGGATCTCGATGGGAACACGCTGCTATACAGTGGTGTACCCACATCTGAAAGAGCTAAAGAGGGCGTGGGTTGCGTTATGGCCAAAAACCAGAAAGATAGTATCAAGGGATGGAACTTTGTCTCGGAGCGCATTATGGTTGTAAAACTAAAAGAAGGAGATACCATAGTCAACCTAGTCATAGTGTATGGGCCAAATGAGGATGAGAGAGCAGAGGTCAAGGAGGAATTCTTCGAGCTGCTTCAAAGGACAGTGGATGACTGCCTAGATGAAATTATCATGCTCGGAGAGTTGGAAATGACCATGCTAGATGGGGTGGAGTTATCGGAAGATATGGAGAAGATACTCTCAATGACAATGGAAAGCGACTACTTAGATTCTGCAGTGAGCAGAATCTGATCATTACAAACACAAAGTTCCCCCATAAGCGCATACATGCATACACTAGGTGTGAACCAACAAAGAATGAGAAGTCAGTGATCAACTATGCCATTGTTAGGAGGAGCTCATTCAAATATGTCCGGGATGCTAGAGTCTGGAGGGGGGCCAGAGATTGGAAGTGATCACTACCTGCTTACAATCAAAAGAACAACTGAAAGAGTTGCTCAGCCTAGGAAATGTCCAACATCACGCAAGAAACCAAGTAAACAAACAGGAGAAATGAGCATTAAGACCTACAAGCTGAGAGAGCCAGAAATTAGGACCAGATATCAGGGGCTTATTGCTACAGTGGTGAGAAACACAGAAGAACAACCTGATGACTTGGAAACCCTGTGGCTTAAATTCAAGGACATCATAAAGACAGCTGCTGCAGAAGCATGTGGTGAAATCTGACTTGGGAACAAGAGAAAGAGGACACCTTGGTGGACAGAGGAAGTCAAAGAGAAAATAAGAGAGAAGAAATGGCATGGAAACAATACTTAGGAGCTAAAAACACAACAGGACAAATGGAGAAATATAGAGAATATGTGATACTCAGAACAGAAGCAAAGAACAAGGTGCTAGAAGCAAAACAGAAGTCCTGGGAAGAATTTGGAGAAAAGCTAGAAAAGATGCGCAAGAAAACCAGAAATTGTTCTATAAGACCCTAAAGAACATGAGGAAGGAAAAACAATGCCCTCTCAAATTTATAAAGGACAAGCAAGGCAAATTGCTTACTGCCCCGAAGGAAGTAATGGAAAGATGGAAAGAATATTTCTCAGAACTCCTTGATGGTGAGCAAGGTCAAGCATCAGAAATGATAACCACTAGCACAGAAGAGAAAACCAATGATGGTGAAGATGACATAAAGATGGAAGAACTGAAGGCAGCACTGGAGAAAATCAAGATGGGCAAAGCAGCAGGGCATGATGGTATAACACCAGAAATGGTTAAGTACATGGGAGCATCAGGCGACCTATTACTCTTAAGGGTCCTACAGGCAGCATGGTGCAACAAGACCATACCAAAGGATTGGGAGATTGCCATCATAACACCAAAATTTTCAAAAAGGGTGACAATCGACAATGTGGAAACCATAAAGGCATATCCTTTCTCAGTGTCCCTGGTAAAATCTACTCTAGAATCCTAGAGCAGAGACTCCGACGCCTAGCTGAGCCACAGTTGGATGAGGTCCAGTGCGGATTCCGAGCAAACCGAAGTACTCGAGACCTAATCTTCACACTCAGCTGAATGAAAAGGCCCTTGAGTATAAGAGTGAGATCCATCTTTGTTTCATAGATCTGGAAAAGGCGTTTGACAGGGTCCCCTGGAGCAAACTTTGGGACTGTTTGGCAAGGAAGAACATTCCAGCACCTCTGATTCATGCTATACAGAGCTTCTACAAGACTTGCAGGAATTATGTGAGGACAGCAAACCATAAGTCAGAAGAGTTCAGGACCACCACTGGTGTAAGACAAGGTGATATCCTGTCACCTTATCTTTTCATACTCCTCATGGACGATGTTATCAAGTCATGTAAGGAGAGAACAAGAAAGTATTCAGTGGGGTACTGGAAGATGAGACAGGTATGTATTTCAGAGCTGGCGCGGGGAAATACAAGCAAACAAGTTGCCTCATAAAAGACAAGAATGGAAAACTGCTCAGCAATATACAAGAGCAAATGAAGAGGTGGACAGAATATTTTGAGGACCTTCTCAATAGACCAGCTCCACAAAACCCCACTGACACCCAGACAGCAGAAGAAGAACTACAAATTAACAGTGAAAGACCAACGAAGGAAGAAATAAAGAAAGCCATAAAGCTTCTAAGAGATGGAAAAGCGTCTGGACCTGATGGCATTCCAGCAGAGGCCATCAAAGCAGATATCGACACGGCTACAGAGATGTTATATAAATTACTTGGTAAAGTCTGGGAAAAGGAAGAGATACCAGCAGAATGGAAGGAAGGATATCTGGTTAAGTTGCCTAAGAAGGGAAATTTACAAGAGTGCACAAATTATAGAGGAATAATGTTACTATCAGTGCCAGGAAAAGTATTAAACAGGATTATCCTCGAGAGATTAAAAGAGTCCATAGACAAGAAACTAAGAGATGAACAAGCAAGTTTTCGACAAAACAGATCCTGTACAGACCAGATAGCCACTTTGAGAATAATAGGTGAACAAAGTCTGGAGTGGAATTTACCACTAGGCTATACATCGGATTTGTGGACTATGAAAAGGCATTTGACAGTGTGGACAGAGAATCACTTTGGAAATTGATGAGGCATTATGCAGTTCCCCTGAAGATCATTAATTTAATAAAGAATACATATGAAGACATGTCATGCAGAGTTCTTCATGAAGGACAGCTTACAGAACCGTTTGGGATAAGAACAGGAGTGCGACAGGGATGCCTCTTGTCTCCATTTCTTTTCTTACTAGCAACAGACTGGGTTATGAGAACATCGACAACACACAACAGAAATGGAATCCAGTGGACTCTGACTAAGCAGTTGGATGATCTGGATTTTGCTGATGACTTGGCTCTTCTGTCCCATAATCGTAATCAGATGCAGGACAAATTGAAAACACTCGATAAGAGGTCACAGCAATTGGGTCTGAAAATACACAGGGAAAAGACAAAGATAATGAGAATAAATGCGGGTAATGATAACAGGGTTGAACTTGAAGAAGCACCAATACAAAATGTAGAATCGTACACATATCTTGGCAGCAATATAGACAAAGATGGAGGGACAGACTGTGATATCAAAATAAGAATACAAAAAGCAAGAGGAGCTTTCATTGCATTGGGAAATATATGGAGATCAAGAGAAATCGGATCCAACACGAAAATAAGAATCTTCAACTCAAATGTGAAGTCAGTCCTATTGTATGGCTCTGAGACATGGAGAACAACAAAGACAACAACCAAAAAGCTACAGACTTTCATAAATGGTGCTTGCGTAGAATAGAGGGATTAAAATGGTATGATAAGGTTACCAACGTGGAACTGATGACAAGAACTAAACAAGTGCCAGTGGAACAAGAGATGAGAAGACGACGATGGCGATGGATAGGACATACGCTGAGGAAACCTGTTGATAGCATTACAAGACAGTCCTTATTCTGGAATCCCCAGGGCAAGAGAGGCAGAGGTAGACCAAGAAGCACACGGAGAAGAGAGATGGAAACAGAGGTGAAAATGATGAGGAGAACGTGGAAAAACTTGAGATGATAGCACGTGACAGGATGACTTGGCATGTGTTTGTTGAAGGCCTATGCTCCTTTGGGAGTGGAGGGTTATGAATGAATGAATGAATCATTTACTGGATACAGTATTAAGGTCTTTGTCTTGTGCGGACTGGCCTATACTGTGTAATAGGGGAACAACAGAAGTGATTGCGTCATTAATAGGCTGAACTGCCCATGGTAAACTTCCGGTGTTATGTCTTGCGGTTTGCACTAATGACCTGTCATCGAAGCATCATTTTTTGGTGATGCGTAGATGGCAGAGAGGATAGTGTGATTCGCTTGCAAAGCTAGGCGGGGTTTGTATAATAGGGGAACAACAGAAGTGATTGCGTCTTTAATAGGCTGAACTGCCCATGGTAAACTTCCGGTGTTATTTGAAGGCCTATGCTCCTTTGGGAGTGGAGGGTTATGAATGAATCATTTACTGGATACAGTATTAAGGTCTTTGTCTTGTGCGGACTGGCCTATACTGTGTAATAGGGGAACAACAGAAGTGATTGCATCATTAATAGGCTGAACTGCCCATGGTAAACTTCCGGTGTTATGTCTTGCGGTTCGCACTAATGACATGTCATCGAAGCATCATTTTTTGGTGATGCGTAGATGGCAGAGAGGATAGTGTGATTCGCTGATGACGCAGTCGTCACTCAAAGCCAACAGGAGCTTCAGAGCTTGATGAATTGCTTCACCTAAGCACGCAAGGACTTTGACCTCACAATAAGTCTAAAAAAAACAAACGTGCTGAGTCAGGATGTGGGTGCTGCACCAGTTATTACTATTGATAACTATGAATTGGCAGTGATGCACCTCTTCACATGCCTGGGGTCTACCATCAATGACAAATTCTCACTGGACACTGAAATTGACAGCCGCATTGGCAAAGCTGCAGCTACCTTTTCCCGCCTCACATCATGTGTTTGGGGAAACTCCAAACTCAACAACGAAGACCAAAGCTGCGGTATATAACGCCTGCGTCACCAGCATACTTCTATATGGCAGCGAGACATGGACAACCTATTCTAAGCAAGAAAGAAGGCTCAATACCTTCCATCTACGGTGTCTACGCCACATCCTCAGCATTTCGTGGAAAGATAAAGTGACAAATGTCGAGGTGTGGTCATGTGTTGGCCTTCAAAATACGCATACACTGCGCCATGTCCGCAGCGTGGAAGATGGTCGCATCCCGAATGACATCTTCTACGGACAACTGGCAGATGGCAAAAGAACAGTTGGGCGACTGCAGCTAAGATTCAAAGATGTGTGCAAGAGAGACATGACTGCACTGGACATAAATTCAGTAACATGGGAGGATTAAGCTGCCGATCGCGAAGCTATCTGTGGCGCCACCTCAGATTGATGATTTAGAGACACAATCTAATTTCCTTGTTTTAGAACTGGATATTTTAGACAATTTTTCTCACTCAATTTTTAATTAAAATTCTGTTTGTTCAACACTGAAAGGGTTATCACCACTTTTCTTATTATTCTTTATGGAGCATAGAGAGAAAATTGTAGCTGGTTCCCTTACAGAAAGCATGTAGCAAGCATCCACATGCTCTAGCAGAAGTGGTTTCTGTAGCAATATTTGTGTGATGCCAGCCTCATATTTGTCACAGTGTACGAGGGAGCAATGAGGAAACTATTGATTATTTGTCTCACCAGAGACCCCCAGGAACTAAATAGGGCCTTTCTTATGATACCAGTAACTTAATATCTTCAAACTCTGACTTGCTCCACAGCTGCTTGCTGTTTCAACATTTTCACATCGGCTAATATCTACAACTCTGTTACAACTTGTATCTACCAGTTTATTTCTGTTAATATCTACAGTTCTGTTACAACTTGTATCTACCAGTTCATATCTGTTAATAAATTTTGTATTTACCAGTCTTTCTCTCTCACTCTCTTCCTCTGCCTCTCCCATTAAGTTCCTGTCTTGAATCAACTAACAAAGTCACAGCACAAGGAATGAACAAATATTGGCACATTTGTATAACAGCTAAATTTTAATTAAAACAAGTTGAAATATTGCATGCCTGGAAATAACGCCATAATCAAAGCTCCAGGATTCATATGGGGATAATTACAGAGGGGAGAAAGTTCAATGTGTCCAGCTAGAAACTGAAGAGAGAAATGCTAGTCTGTTCAGACAGGCATACATCCACCCCCTCCCCCCAAGGAAACAATTAACAATTCTGGTAAGACAGAAAGGAGAAGAGTCAGCAATCAACTCCCTCATTATGAACATCACTGATGGAAGGCCTCTTTCTGACCCGCACGGCTGAGTTGAATTACTTGCCTCAGATGACTTATTCATGTTTCAGACTGGACTTTCTGCAGCTTAAGTTTTTTACAGGAAGGGTCAACTGGCTAATACTGAACCCTTCTAAGTTACTTTCTACCGCGCCCCCCCCCCCCCCCCCCCCCCCCCCCCCACCCCCGCACCAAAGTGCACACCAACAGAAGGTCTACAAAATATGACAACAAAAGATCTATTGAACTAAAATAATACATGTATGTTTGAGAATGTTCCTCTATAGATTCTGTACGCAGCTGATATACACTGAATATAAGTTTATAAACTAATAAAACGGTATTGAATCAGTTTTACAAATAACAGTTCACATGAGACAAGGGACGTTTCGGGTTTTACCCTTCGTCAGCCACAAACAGGTGACAAAGACAAAAATTACATATAGGTACTACAAAACTATACGGTGATGAGAAACATACAACAAATGGGCGATACAAGCAGATGGAAAAAGTAAACAATAACAATACAAGAAAACCGTAAAATCTAAAAGAAATACTGAAACAAGAAAGTAAATAATCCAACGAAACGAAAAAAAGAAGAATAAACAAAACTGTAGAACTAGTTAAAGTTAGCTTAGCTCGATGCAAAGAATCCGTGGAAGAAAGCGGTAGTCTCTTGTCACAGAATTCGCAAGGAAGTGACGTGCGATAGCGACAAAACAAGAGATATAAAAAGATACGAAACAAACCAAAGCAAAAACCCAAGAAGATAGATCATAAAGACAACGAATAAAGAATGAAAAAGAGAAAAGCTACCAGAATTTATGCAAAATGATGTTGTATATTTAAACCGCCGGGAGCTAGAACGTCCATTTTAAAAATAAGGCGATTCTCCAACGAAAAGCGAGTCTTGTCATTACCGGCACATGAACGCAGGGCAGTGACATGTATATCGGAATTACCTGAATGGTCAGGTCTATTGAAATGAAGGGCCACCGGTAAATGTTTGTCCTGATAGATGTCATTCAAGTGCTCACGAAACCTGTCTGCCAAACACCTACCAGTTTCACCAATATAGGTCATGCCACATCTCTTGCAGATGATAGCATAAATCAGGTTTCTGGATTCGCACGTAAAAGACTCTCTAATGATAAATTTTCCTTTAGGAAAAGTGACTGTCTGAGTTTGGAGTACAAACGGACAGGTCTTGCATATCCGGCGTTGGCACGGTTTAGTACCAAAGTAAGATGGGCTAGAATGTCGCAAGCGACTGTGTACAAGAATATCCCTAAAATTCATATCCCTACGATAAGCTACCAAAGGTGTATCACGAAATAACTCTTTGGTATCAGGATCAGAGTTGAGAATAGGCAGATGTCGAAACAGAATTCTCTTTACCGCCAGGCAGTGAGGATGGAAAGTTAGAACCAGTTTGAGTCTGTCAGATTGAACAGAAGGTTTAGTAGTGAGTGCCATCTGACGAGTGACGCGTGATACGATTAAGAGCATCAGATAACACATGTTCTGGATAAAGACGTCGGCGAAAGAACTCAAGCAACTCTTGAGCTCGCTGATGAAAATCATCGTCATCGTGACATAACCGACGCAAGCGAAGAAGTTGAGAAAAGGGAATGGAATTTTTACAGCTAAGAGGATGCGATGAAGTATAAAGAAGGAAACCATGAGCGTCAGTAGCCTTATAATAGACAGACGTTTTAAGACCAATAGGGCTAATAGTCACAGTGATGTCAAGGAAGTTCACTGAGGTCGTAGAAATTTCAGAAGTGAATTTGATGGCAGGATTGAAATTACCAACATAGTCGATAAATCGACGGAGGTCTACCTCAGACATGTCAGTAATGCCAATACCATCATCAATGTAGCGGCGGTAAAACTCAGGTATTGGCCCATCATAATTTTGAAAGACCAAATATTCAAAGTGGCCCATAAAAAGGCAAGCGTAACTAGGGCCCATCTTAGTACCCATAGCAACGCCACTGATTTGGTTGAAGAATTGGCCATTAAACTCAAAAGAGTTGAGATTAAGAACCAACTCAGCAAGGCGAAGAAGCGGACCTGTGCTTATAGTAAGATCAGTACGCTGGTCGAGAAAAAATTGGAGTGCCTTAAGACCATCAGCATGTGGAATAGAAGTATAAAGGGAACAAACATCTAGAAGGAAAAGACGGTAAGTACGATCAGGCGTGAATCTGATAGAATCAAAGGTAGTGATAGCATGAGTAGTGTCTTTTAAATAAGAAGGCAGATTGGCGACCAAAGGCTGGAAAATACTATCAAGGAATTCAGAAATATGTTCAGTGGGACAAGAGCAGGCTGAAACAATAGGCCTACCAGGGTTAGCAATTTTATGCACCTTAGGAAGCATGTAGAAGGAAGGCTTACCAAGACTACTATCAAAAATATGGGGAGATAAAGCACCAGAAGGGAGATGATCATCATGGACAAGGCCCCGGATAGTCTCATAAACAGTAAGATTATTCCGGACTGTAGCATCACCAGAACAAGGTGAGTAAAAGGTGGTGTTACCTAGCTGTGTAACTCCTTCGTGAATGTATAAGTCCTTACGCCAAACAACCACAGCACCACCTTTGTCTGCCGGCTTGATAACAATATCATCACGGTTTTTAAGGCGTGACAATGCCCGCCATTCAGAAGACGTGAGGTTAGTGGCTGACGAAGGGTAAAACCCGAAACGTCCCTCGTCTCATGTGAACTGTTATTTGTAAAACTGATTCAATACCGTTTTATTAGTTTATAAACTTATATTCCTTACCAGTTTTACTGCAGCCCCTTAATTTATTTACTTATACTGATATACACTGAATATGATATCTACAATAGTAGACACTTACACCCTACTATAACTCATATAGGATTAAATAGTACATTTGTCTTCATTAAGAAAAAAAAAATTCTTTTATTAGGGACATGTTTGACATGTAGAGCTGCAGTTACAGTGAGATCATGCAACCACCCATCAGGAACGACTGGCCAGGTACACAGGTATCATCCATTCTTGACATGATTGTCTGCTGACGATAAAGGTCACAAACATAAATAATTGATATTTTTAATAACATTTATACTATAAATCTATTTTATACAGTTAACTGTTGCTCTATATATCTATTTTACATAGTTAAAATGTACACTATAAATCTGTTTTACACTTAAAATTTACTCTATAAACCTATTTTATACAGTTAAATGGTACCCTATTAATCTATTTCACACAGTTAAATGTTATTCTATAAACCTGTTTTATAAAGTTAAATGTTGTGCTAAAAATCTGTTTTATAGAGTTAAAATTTACTCTATAAATCTATTTTACACAGTTAAATTTTGCTCTATAAGTTTATTTTATACAATTAAATATTACTATATAAACTTTTTTAAAGTTAAATGTTACTCTATAAACCTGTTTTATAAGCTAAATATTCCTCTATAAATTTATTTTATACAGTTAAAAGTTACTTTATAAACCTTTTTTATACAGTTAAATGTTACTTTATAATCCTGCTTTTTATTACTCTATAAACCTGTACAAAGTTGGAGGGACAGACAATGATATCAAAATAAGAACACAAAAAGCAAGAGAAGCTTTCATTGTATTGGGAAATATATAGAGATCAAGAGAAATCGGATCTAACACGAAAATAAGAATCTTCAACTCAAATGTGAAGTCAGTCCTATTGTATGGCTCTGAGACATGGAGAACAACAAGACAACTACCAAAAAGCTACAGACTTTCATAAATGGGTGCTTGCGTAGAATAGAGGGATTAAAATGGTATGACAAGGTTACCAACGTGGAACTGATGACAAGAACCAGACAAGTGCCAGTGGAACAAGAGATGAGAAGAAGACGATGGCGATGGATAGGACACACACTCAGGAAACCTGTTGATAGCATTACAAGGCAGTCCTTGTTCTGGAATCCCCAGGGCAAGAGAGGCAGAGGTAGACCAAGAAGCACATGGAGAAGAGAGCTGGAAACAGAGGTGAAAATGATGAGGAGAACGTGGAAAAAACGAGATGATGGCACGTGACAGGAGGACTTGGCATGTGTTTGTTGAAGGCCTATGCTCCTTGGGGAGTGGAGGGTTATGAAGAAGAAGAAACCTGTTTTATACAGTTAAATGTTACTCTATAAACCTGCTTTCTGTTACTTTATAAACCTGTTTTATACAGTTAAATGTTACTCTATAAACCTGCTTTCTGTTACTTTATAAACCTGTTTTGTACAGTCAAAGGTTGCTGTATGAACCTGTTTTATAGAGTTAACATTTACTCTACAAATATAAGGGTGTCCGAACGAGAACAGGTAGATTTTGTTTTTGAATAACTAGTCTAAAAGTGAAACAATTGTCAATTTTATGTTACGTATGTTTTATTTAGACCTGGCAGTTATGTGTGGAACACTATATCATTTAAATGGCCGCCTCTGCTAGCCATACAGATGCGCGCCCTTTGGAGCACATTTTGCATGACATTTTCGCATGTTTCAACTTGTATAGCGGCGATATCCTCTCGAATATTGACTTTGAGTTGCTCAATAGTCTGTGGCTTGTTGGTATAGACCTTCCCTTTAAAAAAACCCCATTAAAAAAAGTCTAATGGAGTTAAATCTGGCAATCTTGGAGGCCAGTCGATGTCGCCAAATTTCGAAATTAATTTGTCCGGAACCATCCTATTCAAAATTTCTCTTGTGTCGCGTGCTATGTGCGACGTGGCGCCATCATGTTGAAACCACATGTCACGAAGGTTCAAATCCTCCAATTGCGGACCGAAAAAGTTGTTAATCATGTCCCGATAGCGTTCACCATTGACCGTAACAGCATTGCCATGAGCGTTCTCAAAACAGTATGGACCAATCACACCTCCAGCCCACATAGCGCATCAGACTGTCACTCGCCGAGAATGTAGAGGCTTCTCGTGTATCTCTCGTGGATCTTTGCTTCCCCAAATACGGCTATTTTGATTGTTTACGAAGCCACTGAGGTGGAAGTGAGCCTCATCACTCATGATGATTTTCTTCCAAAATTCAGGGTCATTTTCAATGGCTTCTAACATCCAATTACTGTAATTACGACGCCGTTTGTGGTCTGCAGGTTAAAGAGTTTGCGTCAGCTGGATCTTATATGAGTGTAGGTGTAGATCTTTACGCAAAATTGAGTGTAAAGATGACCGAGATAGGCCAAGTTCTTGTGAACGGTGTCTGATGGAGGTGCCCGGCATTTCAGCTACACTTTCACGCACAGCAGCAATGTTTTTCAATGAACGAGCGCTCCGATATGCTGGAGGCCTTGAGCGATTCACCACCGAACCAGTTTCTTCAAATACCGCCACTAAACGCTGAATTGTGCATACTGCAGGCACATGATTACGACTCAAAATTTCACGTAATTTACGCCGAGTCACCGCAATTGAACACTGATTTTGATAATAAGTTTTAACTATTGAAACGCGTTGTTCATACGTGTACCTCTCCATAATGAATTTGCCACGTCTCTATTTGACGTCTGCCAAATATGAAGTGACAGAAACAAAATCCACAGAAATGGCGGGCAATTCAAATCTACCTGCTCTCGTTCGGACGCCCTGTATATTTTATATGGTTCAATGTTACTCTATGAATCTATTTTATAAGGTTAATATTTACTCTATAAATCTATTATATACAGTTAAATGTTACTCAATGAATCTATTTTATAAAGTTAACATTTACTCTATAAATCTATATCATACGGTTAAAGGGCAACTATAAATTTATCTTTACTTAGAGAAAGTTTATGCTATAAATCTGTTTTACACAGTTAAAATTTACTCCAGTAACCAATTTTATGCAGTTAATTATTACTTTGTAAATCTATTTTTACAGTAAAATGTTACCCTATAAGCCAATTTTATACAGTTAAATGTTACTATTGTTGGAAGCTGCTATGCGATGTGTTAAAAACTGTTCCATCGATCGGGGGTCACCCCCAATGTCGATCAAGATCGGGACGCCACTTATGTTGGTTCATGTTCAAACTTCATCACATCTTCTGATTTGAAGATGACTATACGTAAGTATATCACTTATTAATAATGTTTTGAACTTCAAATGTAAAATTTACAAAAGTTTTAATATTATTTAGCAATTTAACACGATCGCAAAGTTGTTGTAACAGAGTGGAATGAATGTGTTATCACCACTTCAGACATTCATGCATCAATCTAATTATTTCATGAGCTTGAAAAGCCAAGAAAGTTACCAATTTGAATAAAAAATGCATGTTTTGAGTAATGTGTAATTGAATGGAGGTTTCTTTTGCGACATAATAGAGTGAATTATGATCACAAAAGTGAAGAATATCGCAAAGCCAATTGCCGACATATTGAGTCAAGGCTAGGAGACCGAAAAATTCCATAACTAAATAGCTGATGCTGTACTGAAATGTCCGGACTAGCAGCCAATAGCTGAGACTCGTGTATTCATATTAATTAACACATTTTAATTTAAGCAGGCTGTGCCCTTTTCAAGTTTTAAGGTTAGTCCTGTTTTTCAGTACAATACATGTATGTATGTATATACATATATGTATATACATATATGTATATGTATATATGTATATGTATATGTATATATGTATATGTATATATGTATATGTATATGTATATATATATATATATATATATATATATATATATATATATATATATATATATAATAGTACATGTAATTCTCTATACATGTAAAATAAAAAATTCATTTTTTAATGACTGGCAAGGGCCATCGTCCAAAGGTGCCAGCTATCACACTGACAAACAAAGTCCTTGCACAACTCTATTATCTGAAGGAGGATAGGAATGCAACATGAATTGAGGTAGACTGCCTGTAGTGTTTTTTTTCTGGTTCCTTCTGAAAGTGTTTGGCTTTTCATAAATTATCTTAATGATAGTGAAAAGCAAGTTGTCTGTTCTTGTTTGAAGGAAATTTCCAAACATTGCAATGACATTTTAAAACGTCAGTTGGCAGATTTTTTAGAAGGAGGGCCATTCAGTGGACACATTGATGAAGCTGTTAAAAAAATTCTTGATACCTGTCCACTTACAAATCTCATTGGAGAGAGAATGTTTGGTGATTTTGACTTTGACATTCACAAGTGAAGAAATGCATCCACTCATCTCCGTTCGACATTAAATATGTGGAAACACAACATAACAGCGTTGTGGATGAAGAAGCAGAGTTTTGTAAAAACCCATAAATTGCTTGCTTCAGCAAGAAAACATAAACTGGAATGGAAGAAATGAAGTAAAGAATCAGAGAGGGCAGACAAAGAAAAAAATCAAACAGCGAATAACTGACAACAATAGGAGGAAAAAAGAGAAATGTATTAAAAATTCAGAGAAGAAGTTAGAGTTATATAACACAATCATAAGACATGGGGGTCTGTACACCACAAAGAAGGATGTGGATAACATTTGTAAAGGACATTGAAATCTTAACATATTAACTACTGAATTGAAAAACACACTGTGGCCGAATTAAATTTTTTTCCCATTTTCATCCTGTAGGTATTTGCACAAAATAAGCTGTAGTTTTCGTAATTGTTACAGATTGTTATGAATTACACGTCATTTTAAAGATAAATGAATGTACTATTACAATAAACATTGGTTGTAACTCTAATAGAGGTTGTTGCTATTTAACGGCCCTCCGATGGCCGAGGACTTGCAATATTTTCACAATTATAACTGCTTGCGCCCCATCTTTATCAAAATCACAATTTCAATCAATGTGCACACAGTTTTCACTCTTGTCCTCGTCGCTAGATCTATCAGTCAATTGTTGAAACACGTTTCTATCCTACTCAGCCGTTAGACGAGATGTACACGCATATTTTGTAGTCCTATCACTAGTTGCCACGGTGCTAAATGACAATAGATCTGGCAAGGATGAAGGCGAATAGCAAACCCAGGCCGAGCACCGCAAATACATACTTTCTGAGGGCAGGAAAGTCAGCACACCCCAAACCGAGTAAACCTGGTAGCAGTTTACCATCTCTTCTTGACTGTGCAAACAACTGGGAGATGGCAGTAGACCTACCTGGACGAGGGGCATATCCAGAGAGTATCAGAAAATCGCGGAGACGGCCGTATATAGTGCTTCATTCTTCAGCAACGCTTCAGGTCATACTGACTGAACTGACCGTGCCATTTGAATCCAGATTAGACGAGCAACATTTGTTCAAAGCGGCCAAGTATAGTGATCTGAGACACGATGGGTTCACTGCAAGGGTCATGGCTGTTGGGGGCGAGTCTGTCATTTTTCAGTGGAGTCGGTAAAAAATGTCCAGACTCAGAATTTTACGAGACTTAAGTAGAGGGCTTGTGGCTGCATCAGTGTATGATCTATTGAAACTGTTGGGGCTGAGGGGACAGTCGAGAACAAGGGCACTGAAGAGGCTTAGTGAAACTGCCGAAAAGGCATCAGGCTGGCTGTGGAACAACCGCGATGGGCAATGGAAATCGTGACAATAAACACTGCGGTACAGAAAACACCAGGAATTTTTCTAAGTCCACAATACGCTGAGTTTTTGGTGTACTAGTGAAAGGGCTGTGGCTGAGAGGCGACAGGCGGAGTATATTATAGAGGTGACAGTGTCAGAATTTCAGTGGCGAACGCGCAGTGGCGTCGGCTTCGCAATGGTGTCTCAGTGTGTGTGACGGAACGAACGGAATAATTTGTCTTCTCTTTGTTACTTTCACAATTGCCTCCACGGCTGGCGGAGTTGTGGATTAAAGTTGCTACCATAAGTGAAATGGGTTCATTTTCGATACAAGACAACAGGAGGCTGAGACGCTTGGGAGTCATGACCCAAGTGGGCCCGCTCCCCTTAGAGTGTAAAGGAGTATATCGGGACGAAACACTTGTCAGACGGGGGGACTCCTTCTGATGATCAGATTGCTTCCTGTTGTATCGCTCTGTAAAGAGTTTCCTATCACGGTAAACAGTTTTACACGATTTGGTAACTAACCCTAAATGCTGAAAAATATGAATATAATATCAATTTTCCAGTGTTCTACAACAACCATGCTTTGGGAATTTGTTTTCCGGTGGCAACTTAAAATCTCGAACCAGATCAGAGAGTGTTTCAGTACATTATTCATTCGTTTTATTACTAAAATTAGATTGGCGCTCTGAGCGGCTTGCGGTCCAAATGTGATTATTTTGTGAGCCGCTGACAGCGGCTTGCGGTATTAATGTGTTAAGGCTCAGTTAAGATACAGAAAATTAATATTGAATGATAAGGACATTAAACTATCAGGAAATGTCAACGAACTGTATTTTGGACTTCTGAAGCATTTAGGTTTTGAGGCTTCATCATTGCCCTCTCACAGGAAAAGAGTGCGCCATGATCATTCTCCACCAGTTTAAAATGTCCTCTGAAAAAAATTGGGATGTGTCTGTGTGGTATGCAGATTAATGCGTACAAATTTAAAGCTTTTACCTTTTTATACTTTTTGAAATATGATGTTATAAAAATTGACTTTCATGCAAAAAACTACATTTTTTGGTTATGTGTTTTGCAGATTTGCAATTTTTGGTCTCAAATATATTGATAATTATTCATGATGTAGCCCTATTGTTTTCTTTATGTGATCAGTATATTGCAGACTGTGCTGTTTGTCAGAGAAGGTTGTAAGATTATATTTAAGAAGAGGGAGTGCTCTGAAGTTGGTGTGATAAAACTTTTTCAACTTTGCGAAAATTTTCGAAGTCCCCACACTTTTAAAAATGCCATAACTTTTTTATTTGTTGTTCTATTTTTAAAAATAAAGTACCAAATTTCATGGTTTCTCAAGGGCTTCCAAACTGCACTGTTTTCTCTGGTGTTTCTGCGCTAACAAAAATCACTTTGTGGTACCTACTGGCACTCTTTTTCACTTTCCTGTTTAGCTCCCAATATATTGTGAGCAGTTGTGTTTTCTCTTCTGCCTCTTTACAGTTGTTTACTTGCTGTTTGATGTCTCTCCTTTCTCTTATGAGGTTCCATGTGTTTTCTGTGAGCCATTCCTTCTGTTGTTTATTTCTTTTGCCAAGAACTTCTTCACATGTATTCCTGTATGCTTCCTGAAGTGTGCACTAATGGTTATCTATACTTTTCTCTTCAAGGTTCTCCAGTGCTTCAAATCTATTTCTCAACTTTAGGTTGAACTGAACTCTTGTGTCTTTGTTCATAATGTTCTGGGTATTATACTTCGGGCTTGATCTTTCTGCTCTGTCTTTGTGTGCACTCAATTTTATCCTCAGTGATGCCAGGAGAAGGTGGTGGTCTGATGCTACGTCAGATCCTTTCTTTACCCTAACATCTTGTCTCTATTTTCTTTCTATGGTGAGGTGGTCTATCTGATTTTGCATGTGCCCATCTGGGGAGTTCCATGTAGTCTTATATATGTCTTTGTGTCGGAAGATAGTCCCTCAGATGACCAGATCATGCAAATCACAAATGTTTACAAAGCTCTCCATTCTCATTTCTGTTTCCTATGCCATTCTTTCCCATGATTAGTTCCCAGTGTTTGTTGTCTACTCCTACTTTTGCATTTAAATCTCCCATTACTATCTTAATGTCTCTCCTGTGTGTTTTATCCAGTGTTCCTTGGAGTTCATCATAGAAATCTTGCTTCTTATCATCATCTCGAGGAAGTTGAGGGGAACTGCGGTAAGACGTGGAGTACAATGGGTGGGTTTGAAAAAAATCGAAAAAAGGTGATTCGTCTTACGAGGACAAAAGACAAAGAAAGTAGTCTACGTTACGGCCACAAGGCCTTCGTCAGGAAAAGAAAGAAAGTGAAGGCTAGATAGGAGACATAAGAACTTAAAGAAATATAAAAATAAATAAAAATAATAATAATAATAAAAATAAAATCTAGGTACTTCCTTTTCAGCCATGCTTCGCCTTCAGGGAAGTACCTAGATTTTATTTTTATTATTATTATTATTTTTATTTATTTTTATATTTCTTTAAGTTCTTATGTCTCCTATCTAGCCTTCACTTTCTTTCTTTTCCTGACGAAGGCCTTGTGGCCGTAACGTAGACTACTTTCTTTGTCTTTTGTCCTCGTAAGACGAATCACCTTTTTTCGATTTTTTTTCAAACCCACCCATTATCATCATCTGCATTGTTAGTAGGGGCATAACACTAATGATGGTGATATTTCTTCCTTTTCCCTGGAATCTTGCCGTTATTATCCTGGGTGATATTGGTTCCCATTCTATTAATGCTTTTCTGGCTTCCTGCGACATCATAATAGCAACCACTTTTGTGTGTGTGTGGTTTTCATCCTCGTGTCCTGAATATATGACATTTTCCCCCATATTCGTCATGAATTCACCAGTTCTATTTATTCTAATTTCTGCTAGTCCTAAGAGTTTTATTTCATATTGTATCATCTCTCCAGCTACCTGTGCTGTCCTTCCTGCTTCCTGTACTGTCCGTATGTTCCAGGTGCCTATTCTGGTTTTTGCCTTCATCGTTAGAAGAGGTGTCGGCAGCCTGACTTCCACTGACTGGCTTTCAACAGGTGTCTGCGTCATACGTCTCTCTTGCGAGGATTCTTCCTGACTCTGGCTTATGTTTCTTTCTTCAACTGTTTCCATTTCTGTGACAATTTGTTTTTTTTCTGGCAGGGTTGTCAGTCCTGTTCTCCAACCTCCTTTAACCTGGAGGAAAGGGTGTGCCCACTTTGTCTGCCCTTTCTATTTTTACCTGCTCAGCTTGATTGAACCTACCAGGAGCAAAAGCTCCCACTGATATAGCTCAAAATTTCCTCAAGGCACTCAAGCCGACCCACCACTTCAAGGTGGGGCACTTGGGCTACAGTACCTATACTTCAGTAAAATGTTAAGTCTACAGTGGCTATACTTCAGTAAAATTTTAAAGCTACAGTGCCTATACTTCAGTAAAATGTTAAGTCTACAGTGCCTATACTTCAGTAAAATTTTAAGGCTACAGTGCCTATACTTCAGTAAAATGTTAAGGTCACAGTGCCTATATTTCAGTATAGGGCTCAGGCATACATGCCACACGCTATGGTTTACCCATAATCTGTACGGGGTGTTTGCGTTTTCAAATGTGTACGGCTCGTACATACCGTCTGTACGGGTTTTTTCGCCTAATTATTAAATATACAAATAAATCGACCGTTTTGTGCCACTACACAATTTTCTGTAATTTGTGTCATGAGATTCGGCGAGATTTTAAGCCAAGTGGATTAAAAAAAAAAAAAATAACCAATGAAAATCAAGCTGCTTATTTTTCAATTGCTGCGGGAAGTGCGTGGCGTGTTCATTCACAATTTTTCGCTAAAGCTAGCGCGAGGTTACTGATTATTTGAACGATTACGCAGCACTGAGTCGAGCCTATTGTTTAGGATTAATTTCCAGTTTAGTATTGGTAAGTAATTCATTTTTTAAAAAAAGTATTACAATAACATTGTTTAGATGAAGTTAGATTTAACTGTCAGATAACTTAGGCCTAGGCTATGCTTTTTTTTCCGTAAGATTTAGCATAGCCTAATTTATTATTTACGGCTGCTTAAAAAAAAAGCGGATACCACTTCATATTATTTGATTTCACTAAAACTTGTAGAAAGTGCGTAAGAAATGTAAATTTGAATAATAATACAATACAAATAATGGGTAATATCGGAATGACAGTCGCCGAACGATCTGCATGTATTTTCGTACCATTTAGGCTAGTAACACTAACCTTAAATCTAAATGGTACGAAAATACATGCGAAGCGTTCGGCGTCCGATATTACCAAATTATGAAACTGAAGAAGAAAAAAAACACACACACAAAAGCAAGGCAAATTTGCATCTTAACCCGATCAGAGAAAAGTTTAGCCTATTTGGTCACTATGATGGTGCATAACGATCTAATTGAATATATTTTTTACATGAATTAACTCTTTTGTTACGTTTTTCAGTCTTTGAAAAGGTTTTGCGGGTCTTTGTACAGGGTTTTTGGATTTTTTGTACAGGTTTTTCATGTCTGAGGTGTGGCATGTATGGCTCAGGCCAAGAAGCCTATATTAATTATATGAGTCCACTAAGATGACAGTGGTAACATCTGTAGTGATAGCAGAATATACTTATCTGGAATAAAGAAGCTATTTGAGGCAACGACTGAATGTATGGAATGGAACATGTATGTATTAATTGTAATGGCACATGTAATTCATAATTAAATGAACCAAATCAACTATACACAGAGTTGTTGAATCCTTACACCATATGTCAGTTCTTCTTATGGTTGTTTGTGAATTTTAAATGACTACTAATACTTGGCCATAGATTCTTATACATGAGCTAAGAACCCGAAAATAAACATTCAAATCTGATGAATTTTCAACAAATGGCAACTTAATAAACCATAGCATATCACTGCTTGATAAAACAAATGAAAGTTCATGACACAATATAAACCTGTTTAATACAGTTAAATATTACTCTATACAACTGTTTTATACAGCTAAATGTTACTCTATACATCTGTTTTATAATGTTAAATATTACTCCATACATCTGTTTTATAGAGTTAAATTTTACTCTATACATCTGTTTTATACACTTATGGGGAAGGAGCTTCATTGAAATGCTATTTTCATTATTAATCACACGATTTCAATGAAAATGCACAGACGTAACCTACATCAATCACAGATACATATAATGAAGAGTTTGATGTTATTACATCATCGGTTGTCATGGAAACGGTGGTCATATTGGATTTTATTGTTCTATTTCAATTTTCTAAGGCTTTTTTATTTATTAATCTATAATTACCAAATTTAAACGAAATGTTTATCATTATATTTTAACACTTTTATCAGATTGGATTTTTGATACCATAAGTAGATTTTGAGATATATAATTTTAAAGTTTGTATCTATAAATAATCACTATTTTTTCAAAATTTGACAACATTATTTGTAATAAATCAAAATGTTGATAAGATAACAAAAATTGGATCTGACAAAAGTTTTACTATCCTATGGAAAGTATTTGTGCCAAATCTGATATTGATTTCCAAAAAAAATGCGGAAGTTATAAGAACATTAGTTGCGTAAAACAAGGTTCTGAGAAAATCTAGATTTTCTTCATAGGAAAAGCATCATTTCTGAAGAAAATACTATTTACAAATCAAAATATACCTACTTAGAATTTTCTTTTCACAGATTTATATTCAGGGAAATATAAATGATATGAGTATAGACTAATCCCAATTTTCATGTTTCTGCTGTTTTGACTGAAAATTGCCTCCAGCTCCTCCTCTTAAATGTTACTCTATACATCTGTTTTATACAGTTAAATGTTACTCTCTATACATCTGTTTTATACAGTTAAATGTTACTCTCTATACATCTGTTTTATACAGTTAAATGATACTACATGCATCTGTTTTATACAGTTAAATATTACTCCAAACATCTGTTTTATACAGTTAAATGTTACTCTATACATTTGTTTTATACAGTTAAATGTTACTCCATACATCTGTTTTATACAGTTAAATGTTACTCTATACATCTGTTTTATACAGTTAAATGTTACAATATAAACCTGTTTTATACAGTTAAATGTTACTCTAGACATCTGTTTTTTTACAGTTAAATATTACTCCATACATCTGTTTTATACAGTTAAATGTTAATCTAAACATCTGTTTTATACAGTTAAATATTACTCTTTACATCTGTTTTATACAGTTAAATGTTACAATATAAACCTGTTTTATACAGTTAAATGTTACAATATAAACCTGTTTTATACAGTTAAATGTTACAATATAAACCAATGATGGTGAAGATGACATAAAGATGGAAGAACTGAAGGCAGCACTGGAGAAAATCAAGATGGGCAAAGCAGCAGGGCATGATGGTATAACACCAGAAATGGTTAAGTACATGGGAGCATCAGGCGACCTATTACTCTTAAGGGTCCTACAGGCAGCGTGGTGCAACAAGACCATACCAAAGGATTGGGAGATTGCCATCATAACACCAATTTTCAAAAAGGGTGACAATCGACAATGTGGAAACCATAGAGGCATATCCCTTCTCAGTGTCCCTGGTAAAATCTACTCTAGAATCCTAGAACAGAGACTCCGACGTCTAGCTGAGACACAATTGGATGAGGTCCAGTGCGGATTCCGAGCAAACCGAAGTACTCAAGACCTAATCTTCACACTCAGACAGCTGAGTGAAAAGGCCCTTGAGTATAAGAGTGAGATCCATCTTTGTTTCATAGATCTGGAAAAGGCGTTTGACAGGGTCCCCTGGAGCAAACTTTGGGACTGTTTGGCAAGGAAGAACATTCCAGCACCTCTGATTCATGCTATACAGAGCCCTCCTGTATACCTCTTCTCATCCTCGGGCCTGTCGTGACTCCCTTCCTTTTTCACAACTTCTCCGCCTCCGCCGTTTGTGCCAAGACGACGATGACTTCTACTTCCGAGCAAATGAGATGTTGGATTTCTTCCGTAGCAGACTTTATCCGGAACATGTTCTCACCTCTGCTCTCCAACGTGTGCTCCCCATCTCTCGTCAGGAGGCCCTCAAACCTCACTATAAATCCACTTCGGATAGAGTCAAATTAATCTTGACCCATCACCCTCACAGTACTGCTGTCAAACAGATCCTTTTCCGCCACCTCCCTATCCTCCAAGCAGAGGCTGTGACCCAAGAAGTATTCGGTGAAGCACCTTTGGTGGCATATAGACGCAACAAGAACTTGAAGGATCTTCTTGTTCACAGCCGTCTCCCAAAGGAGAATGCCATTCACTTTGGCACACTACCCTGTGATCGGACACGATGCAACACGTGCAAGTATGTCATCTCAACCCAGAAGGTGTCCTTTCCTAAGGCTATGTACACCATCACTAGTAGCTTCACGTGTGAATCGCGCAATGTC
This sequence comes from Oreohelix idahoensis, assembly GCA_024509875.1. Classification (NCBI taxonomy): domain Eukaryota; kingdom Metazoa; phylum Mollusca; class Gastropoda; order Stylommatophora; family Oreohelicidae; genus Oreohelix; species Oreohelix idahoensis. The sequence goes on along the minus strand of JAMPIV010006920.1, from coordinate 458,309 downwards.
ATTTATACGATCATATGTAAACGTTGCTGCAAAACCTATATTGGCCAAACAGGCAAACGACTTGGGGACAGATTCAGCCAGCACTTAAATGACATCTCTCAGCAAAAGTCCACACCAGTTGCCATACACTTCAATGGTCCTGACCACCATGGTCCCATCGACATCCAGGTCACAGCGATCCGATCCTGCTCCTCTGACACTGCCAGCCGAGAACAGCTTGAGAACCGTCTTATCCACCACATGGGGTGTCTAAAACCAGCCGGTCTAAACACTTTACACACCTTTGTCTGAGGTCACCCTTTCCTCTCTTGCTCTATTTTGACTCTTTCCACCCTTATCCTATTCTTCTATTTTTATGCCATCCTCCATAATATGTATGAATATACACTGTTTTTAATTTGTCTTGATTTTTTATTTCATATTTATTTATCTCCCACTCATTCTGTCCTCTTCTATTTCCAGTCCCCACTTTTATTACATTTGGGTAGTTTATTGTTCAGTTTCGTTTTTTAGTTTTTAGTTTCTTAGTATGTATTGTGTACATCCGGTAGAGGAAGTCACTTCCTTTTCAGCCACGCGTCCATTAGCGGACAGCAAATAGTGATAGGATTTCGATGCCTTGCCTTCAGGGAAGTACCTAGGTTTTATATTTATTTAAGTTCTTATGTGTCCTATCTAGCCTTCACTTTCTTTCCTTTCCTGACGAAGGCCTTGTGGCCGTAACGTAGACTATTTTCTTTGTCTTTTGTCCTCGTAAGACGAATCACCTTTTTTCGATTTTTTTTTTCATACCCATCCATTGTTACCCACAAAAGCCAGATCCAAACCTCAGAAATGAGGTATCTGAGGAAGGTGGTTGAAGTAACAAGAAGAGACATGGTCAACAACCAGACGATACGTCAAGGCCTAAAATCCCACCCCCTGCAGACCCAAGTAGAACAATCCCAACTAAGATGGTTTGGCCATGTCTGCAGAATAGGAGAAGATCGGCTACCACGACAAGCATGGGAAACAAAGAGCCAGGGATCCAGACCCCCAGGATGACCCAGAGTCCGCTGGGAGGACAACATTAGACAATCTTTGAAGGACCGAGGACTACAATGGAACCAGGCCAGGAGGAAGACAGCCGATAGGATAGTCTGGCGCTCTCTCTTCCAAACCTCTACACCTCACGGTAGAAGGGGAACGACTAAGTAAGTTTATACAGTTAAATGTTACAATATAAATCTGTTTTATACAGTTAAATGTTACAATATAAACCTGTTTTATACAGCTAAATGTTACAATATAAACCTGTTTTATACAGTTAAATGTTACAATATAAACCTTTTTATACAGTTAAATGTTACAATATAAACCTTTTTTATACAGTTAAATGTTACAATATGAACCTGTTTTATACAGTTGAATGTTACAATATAAACCTGTTTTATACAGTAAAAATCTTTGAAGGACCGAGGACTAGAATGGAACCAGGCCAGGAGGAAGACAGCCGATAGGATAGTCTGGCGCTCTCTCTTCAAAACCTCTACACCTCACGGTAGAAGGGGAACGACTAAGTAAGTAAGTAAGTAAGTTATACAGTAAAACAGGACACATCATCCACAAGTCATGTTTAATCTGGAGATGTAACAGGCAGACATGTTGTTGTTTAGCTAGGGCTGCTGAGCTTTTCGCCCTTTTGCAGCCAATACTAAGTTGAAGAGTCCTTGGTATTATTTACACTGTAGATCTAGGCTTTTCAGCCATTCCTAAATGTTCTAAGTTGAAGTCAAGAGCTCCAGTTTCTCCAGCTTGGCTTGCATTTAAAGGATCATCACATCTGGTCCCAAGCTAGGACGAAGAAGCATGTGGGATACTATGCGTTGCCCACCATCCAAGGGGGTTATCCAAATATGCAGAACTAAAATACTGTGCTCTGGGCTCTCCCAAGAAATCGTCATAGAGCCACTTCTTAGCTCCCCCTGCCTACCATGGGGTCGAAAGTGAGATCCTCCTGCATGCAGGCAACCAGGTAAAAGCCAGAGTTACATCTGGGGCTCAAGTGACTCCTCCAAGCTTAATGTGCAATGCTGGGTTCTCAACATGTTTCACCACAGGAGGAATCCCTGGAAGTGTGTGGATGATTTCAAGAATCAATGAGGGTGTAATTAACCTCACAGACAGAGGTTCACATCCTAATCTACATACTATAGCAAAGTGCACAGCTGGTGGTCATATAAGGATGACTCCAGATATGCCTCCATGCATAACAGGCAGAGATAAAAACTGTCAACCATGGAAAAGCCAGAGATCCTCTTTCTATTTCCATTTCATTTTTGTGTCCTTTAAGAATTCTGCTTCAAATATCCATCTTTTTTTTTCTGTTTTCTTTTGGAGTTCTGCTTCAAATATCCATCTCCATTTACCTCTCTTTCCCTCTGATGTTTTATTTAAAATGTCTGTCATGATGTTCCTCTGTACCCATGTTCCTCTGTTTCCATTTGGTGTTTTGCTTCAAATATCTTGATCCATGTTCCTGTTTCATTTGTGTTTTGCTTTGCATACATGACCTCGGTGTCTGTCTTTCACATCCACTGTATGTCCTGGCAGTGCCTCTTTTTCCATAAGTAGTAAATGACTGAGCCATCATACACATTATATACACAGAGCTGCTTCAATCTATGAATGCAAGTGCTAGAATATTTTATTATGCATTTTTCTACTGTCATAGACTCACTGTAGGAGATTTCTTGTTCCCTGCCATGTAAGCCAGACACATACTTGCTGTTGAATGTATCCAGGATAACTCCACTGAAACAGTTTAAATAAATAAATATTGTTAGGGAAAACATGGAAGAACTGCTAATAAAAACAGTTATGAGATAACCTTTTAGCTCTCAAAGATCACTTAGCTCTCTTCCATAACTGACAGAATTCTTCTTCGTACGCTCTCAGATGTCTACTTGAATATTTTCAAATAAACCAGTGGCTCTGCTTGAGGTTATTTCTATCTCCTTAGAGTGTTTCCATGAGTGGTACTGGTGGTGGCCATATGTGCTTTCTTTGTTGCTCAAATCTTGGGTATCTTTGAAGCAGACGTTCAGCAGTCATTTTATCTATGCCAAAGTTACGCTTATCGGTATTTCCTATATTTAGCTTGTTGAATAGATGGTATCCCATTCTGTTGTGGCCCATGTGAGGTCTGAAGATTACCCCTTTTTCTCTTCTGCTGAGCTGGTAATATGTATCATTTTGTGTGTGACTTGGATGCTCTGCATCCCATTTGTTCTTGTAACTGATTCTGATAAAATTCTTTGCCACTTCGAAAGTTATGCTTGTATCAGGCTGAGGAAGCTTTCCATCTTCCTTTGCCAATCTGTCAGCCTCTTCATTGCCGGGGATGTTACAATGAGATGGGATCCATGATCACAACTCTTGAATCGTTGACATAGTTTATGGACACTACTCTTAGGTCATCCAAGTCTGTATTAGTTTGGCTCTTCAGCATTGCAACTACGGTCTGTGGATATGGACGCACTGTCTTTGAAGAAAGTAACTTGTCTCTCAGTGCTGTCCTATGTCATTAGATCCTCTGCTGCAGTTTTCAAGGCCTGTCTGTGAAGTTACTTGAGAATTTTCCTGTCGCCACTAACATCCTTTTATGTGTACCAGTGCTTAAGCTCAGAAGAGCATCTCCACCTCCATCTTCTGTTGCATTTTTTGCTGATCCATTTTTAGCATGGGTCCAGTTGTTGCTTGGGTAATATTTCTCTATGTATTTTGTCGTTATAGCTTTTCTCTCTATGGCAGTTGGGCTCTTCTTTCTCTCAATTCCAGAAATGTTTTCTATCATTGCAGGGAAGCCATGTTGTTTCCAAACTAGGAGCTTGTGTGCAGTGCAGTGCAGCTGGTTGTTGATACAGTATTTGTGAGTTGCTCTCATCTTTGTTGTGGTTGATTCTACAAAGTTGCTTTGCTTGAGTCTTCTCCTTCCAAGAGCATTTATTCTATGGTACACTGGCTGGTCTGTTTGTCTCTTGAATTGCTCAGTTTGTTGCTGGGCCCTGCTATCTCTTGTATCCACCATTGGCTGGAGATATAAAATCTTTTCGAGTTCTTTTATAGGTGTTCACATGCCTCCTGTTATGATTTTCATTGCTTGATTCAAATATCTGCTAATTTTATCAAAGTTTGACTTAGCTGCTGTGCCCATGCTGAAATGCCATATTCTAGGACTGATCTTGTAGAATTCAACTGCTGTGGATGTTCTCAATTCAGGCAGAATATGACAGATACCTGAATATCTATTGTTGTTCTTGTCAAAGCTCTTTTTACTAGCAATCATAATTAATACTGGAAACATTTTAGGTCATTGGAAATATAATCATAGTTGAAAATACTGAAATAATCATACTGGGAAATACTTTAACACCAGTGTGTATTACCAGGGCCAGAAAAGGGAGCAAAGAAGAGAAACGCTGTGTCCTACGATGCATATAGCAAGAAGTGACTTAAAAGGGTTGGGCATTGGGCTAGCTATCTCATTGTGTAAAAATTTTAAGCCATAAAAACTTCAACAAAACAGTATGGACAGGTCTACTAGATAAAAAAAATTATATTCAGCCAATCCAAGACAGAAGGTCCTCTGGTAAGGAGGCTAATGACACATCCAGAGAAAGCTGAAAAGAGTCTGGGGTTGCCGACTAACTTTTTTTCTTCTAGGAAAATCTCCAGCAATCCATTTTCTTTGGGCATGTTGTGAGAAAAAGAAAGCTGGAGTATATCATGACAACAGGGAAGATTGAAGGAAAAAGAAAGCTGGAGTATATCATGACAACAGGGAAGATTGAAGGAAAAAGAAAGCTGGAGTATATCATGACAACAGGGAAGATTGAAGGAAAAAGAAAGCTGGAGTATATCATGACAACAGGGAAGATTGAAGGAAAAAGAAATAGAGGACGGTAAAGAGAGAAGATACTGGACAGTTTGACATCGTGGCAAGGAAAGAAGTCAACAATAGAATTGATCAATAGTTGTGGAGAGACATGATCTCCTATGCCAGTCAACAATAGAATTGATAAATAGTACTTGAGACAGAAAGTTGTGGAGAGACATGATCTCCTATGCCACCAGGATTGGTACTTGAAGAAGAAGACAATATCAGTCATCAAACTTTTCTCATTTTGATTTTTGTTGATTGCTGAATTTCTTGTATTGATATTTCTTATTTTCTGGCTTTGTATTTTAACTTCCTTATTTGTTGTACTTTTTCTGCGCAATATCTATTTTTTTTTCCATCTTCTGTATCGTTCTTCTGAAATGTGTTTCTCATCCTGTTACGTGTTTGCAGTGTCTATAGCATTTTTCTGTTGACTTGTCTATATTTCTTGCGTTTCTAGCCTGTTTGTAACTGTGGCTGACGAAGGGTGAACCCCAAAATGTCTCGTGTTTCCTGTATACTGTTAATTTGTAAAACTGATTCCATACAATTTTCTTTTTAAATTTATATATTTATTTGGCAACCCATTTTCAAAATGAGACGATTCTCTAGAAAAAAGCGAGTTCGGTCATCTCCAAAGCATGAACAAATAGCTGGTACCTGAATATTGCAGTACCCTTAATGGTCTGGACTATTAAAATGATGAGCCACAGGTTTTGGTTCCCTATGATAAATGTCATTTAAGTGCTCACGGAAACTGTCTGACAAACGTCTGCCAGTTTCCCCAATATAGGTAATGTTACACTTCAGCATAATTGGTCAGAATAATTTTTCGCAATCTAAGGCTTCTTTTATTTAGTTCAGCATAATTGGCCAGAATTTTTTCAGACACTACGAGAAGTATTGCAACAGTCATTCATTACCCTACAGCTCCTGTTGGAGCTTAGGCCATTAACCTTTAGCACGCTGCATAAAAATTTAAAAAATTTGCCCTGCCACTGCATTCTTTTTCACAACGCCCCATTTTTATAGTGGGTGACTATTAAATTCTATAGTTTTTTTGTTTTTTGGTCAATTGCTATTATTTTTGGATTGTATAGAAATGAATGAATGATGAATCTGATGATGTAAATTTTGTTTGAGTACATGTTAGATGTGATAGGAAGAGAGGAAAGGAAAGATGAAAAAAACGAAAAAAAAAATTAAAATAATTTTTAAAAAATTTGGTGTCACACCCACCAGATATGTCAAGTAACTATTTCAAACTGATATCAATAAGTCATACTGGCCATCAGATATGTTACCGCATGTTTTCTCAGTAACACTTTCAGTAGTAGGTATTAGATCCAACTTGACTTGAAACCACCAACTGATAAAGTTAGGGATGGCAGATATAGGCTGTAGAAGTACGTTCTTGATATTTATACGCCACACAGGCTAATTATCAATATGTGACTGCCCGTAGGCATAGAGGCCGGCCATCACTGGTCAAGACGAAGGTTCTTGGGTTCACGAGTATTTAGGCCATGCCCACACAGGGCTATTTATAAATATGAGTTACTACTGTCACATCTGGAATGTTGAGTGCGTGTGTATAGGTAAAGTCGTTCACACCCCAGGTACGTACACAGGACTCATGGAACATGAAACGACTGGTGACATTTAATAATGATTTATTATGTCACAACACAATCACGTTGACATCCAATACACAGTACAACGAAAAGCACGAATCATCATAACTCCAATATCAATTATCATCATCAGCGCTATCTCCTCAACAGCAAAATATGGCCTACAAAGTATCATCATCAGCGCTATCTCTTCATCAACAAAATTATGGCCTACAAAGTATCATCATCAGTGCTATCTCTTCAACAGCAAAATATGGCCTACAAAGTATCATCATCAGCGCTATCTCTTCAACAGCAAAATATGGCCTACAAAGTATCATCATCACCGCTATCTCTTCAACAGCAAAATATGGCCTACAAAGTATCATCATCAGCGCTATCTCTTCAACAGCAAAATATGGCCTCACAAAGTATCATTACTAACTATCCTCTCACAGGAAATAATGGCCTATAAATCTCTACACTGCAGTTAATAAATATCCCAAAACACACAGCAAAAAAACACTAGTCGACATCTTCTCAATCCACTGCGCAGGGACACACTCCGAAAAAACCATCAGGGCTGACCACCTCAGTCAAACGCCCAGAACAGACTGCCCGGGATCACACATCTCCCGCTCAAACAGTCACGAGACTCTGCTGTTCAACACAGCTCAGTCAAAATACATGCGGACTAGCCGCGAGCTATTCACACATAGCTCAAAACAGTTCAGAATAAATTAATCTCAACACTTGAGATGAATAGCGTTCCCCACGCTTTCTGACTGTTCTATCATATATTTGTTTGAACAATTCATAGCTAATCAAGCATACAAGCACCACAACCCAAAATCTAACTTGTCCAATAAGCATTCTCAGGTTTACTTCCCTTTGACCTTAACAATAAGATTCCTGGATTTGCATGTAAATGACTGTCTAATAACAAAGTCACCTAACAAAAATGTTTGAGTCTGGAGCCCAAATGGACACATATGGTTTCTGGGGTGTTGGCAAGACTTAGTACTAAAATATGAAGGGCTAGTATTCACCAAGAGACTGTGTACATGTCCCTAAAATTCTTATCCCTATAATTTTCCACCAAACGGGCATCATGGAACAACTCACAGGTGGCAGGATGAGAGCGGAGAATAGGAAGATGATGAAATAGAATTTTTTTTCACCACCACGTAGTGAGGATGGAAAGTTAGATGAGAAAAAAACTCTGGCCAGTTATGCTCAACCAAATAAAAAGTCTTAGCTGGGAAAAAAATTCTGACCAGTTATGCTCAACCAAATAAACGAAACCTTATTTGGGAAAAAAAAATGATATGGGGTGCAGAGAACTGGAAATGGAGCACAGAAAAAGAATTGCAATCTATGTATAAGGAGCAGCAGATGAAAAAAAAAGATGGACAGAATACTATTTATACATCACAAAATTGTAATATAATCATGTCTGAAACATTTTCTGGAAAAAAAAGGCTATCACAAATTATATCATATTGACTACAAGGTCAAGGTTATGAAAGGACACAATCAGGGAATAAGTTAACACATAAGTAGACAAACAAGTTACCTTCCTTTGAGGAATCTGTTTTGTTTGTCCTCAGGATAAGCACACCTCCAAATTTCTCTTGCTTTGATGCTAAAAACTCTGAACCTGTACAGCCATAGAAATATGAGGCGATGAATGTCTGAAATAATATTGTCACTTCTCATTTTATCACATTACGAGGGGTGTTCAGAAAGTAATGCACCACATGGTTTTTCTCAGCTAATAATGAAGATAGAAGCATGAAATTTTGCACACTTCAAATATGGCATGTGCCAATTGTGCGCACCAAATTGCATTGCAACCGGCCAAATAATACGGCTGCCCTAAACCGTTGAAATGGAGCGTGTTAGCAACTTGCGTTATAACCAGCGAATTGTGATAGAATTTCTCATTGCAGAGAAGGAAACTGTTGTGAATATTCACAAGCGTCTATGTGATGTGTATGGAAGTTTTGCAGTCGACAGGAGTACAGTCAGTTGTTGGGTTCAGAGAATCAAAGAATCAGGAAGTGGAGATACGGAGCTGTTTGATCGGCCGCGCTGTGGACGTCCTGCCACAGCCACCAACGCAGAAATGTTGAAATTCGCTGAGGGCATTATTCTTACTGATAGGCGAATCACTACTCAACAATTGGCCTTACAGCTGTCAGTCAGCATTGGTAGTGCAAATGCAGTTATAAAAACTCTCGGATGTTCTAAGGTTTGCGCAAGATGGGTTCCTCAAAGTCTCACAAATGACCACCGATTGCAAAGGAAAGCAATTTCTTCTGAATTGTTGGAGCGTTTCAATGCTGATGGAGAGAACTTTTTGGCTAAGATCGTTACCGGTGACGAAACCTGGGCACATCATTTTGAACCTGAGACAAAAAGACAGTCAATGGAGTGGCATCATCCGCAATCACATTCTTAGAGGAATATCTCGTTCCATCGGGATGTGTGTACTGGAAAAAAAAATTCTGTCCAGTCTTTTATCATCGCTTTCTAAACCACTAGAAAAACACATACATAAAGCAACACTACATTACCTAGTTAGCAATGACTTGCTAATTGACAGTCAGTCAGGGTTTCGACAAAAGCATTCATGTCACACAGCTCTAACTAAGATGATAGACAACTTGCACCTAAACATAAATAACGATAACATATGTGGAGCAATCTTTGTAGACTTTAGGAAAGCATTTGATATGTTAGATCACGCTGTTTTAATAAGAAAATTAGAAACAATGAAAGTTAACTTTAAACTAGTGACATTACTTAAATCATTCCGGTCCGACAGACAGCAAGTAGTGTGGTACAATAACTCCTTGTCAAGCCCAACTATTATTGACACTGGTGTTCCTCAGGGTTCTATTCTCGGCCCTCTACTTTTTTCCATTTACATAAATGACCTTCCACTACACATCGAGCACTCATCCTGCGACCTATTTGCCGATGACTGTACCATTTATACTAGTGATAAAAGTTGCAACACGCTAGAAATATTATTACAAAGCGACACAGACAATCTTATTAAGTGGAGCAATGAAAACTGCATGCAAATAAATATCACTAAAACAAAATGTATGATAATATCAACTAGACAAAAATTACAAAACTCGCCGAAAACAACACTTCAGCTCTACATTGGAACCTCTTTAATTGAAAATGTAAATGAATATAAAACACTAGGACTCATAATTGACCAACATTTAAGTTGGAATTCGCATGTACAAGCACTGACCAAACAAACGGCACAAAAAGTTTACCAGTTAGCTAAAATCAAACATTTCCTAGATGAGGAGACACGAAAAATGTTCTATACATCCCAGATACAAACACATCTAGACTATTGTTCCACAATTTGGGATGGCTGCACCATGTCCAACACTAAAAGACTCTTTTCATTACAAAAACGTGCAGTGCGCCTAATTTCAGACAAAAACCTCACACAGTGTGTAGACGCATATACATATCTTAACATATTACCACTAAGAAAGCGCCTTCTCTTCAACAAAGCCAAATTTATTCACAAAATCTTGTCACAGAATGCTCCAACGTATCTGTGGCCTATTTTCAAATACAGCGGAAGACGCAGTCAACGCTTAAATAAATTACACATGCCCAAGCCTAGGCTCGACTTATTCAAGAAAAGTTTAGCTTTTTCTGCTGCTCATCTGTGGAATACTCTTCCACACGACTTAAAAAATACTCTTAGTCCATATTCATTCAATCACAGACTTTTCAAATACATCATGAGTGCAGATTATATGCCACCCTAATTTCGTTATGTTCTTAAATAATTACGCTGTCACCTCAGGGGCGCATTCCCATAGTCAGTTATGACTGAAGGGGCTATTATTATTATTATTATTATTACATAACATCATATGTAGGTTTTAAAGTTAATTTTGTCCTGTTTAGTATAAATTATGATACGCATCTGTAAATTTGTGTAACTGTTATTGTACTGTTACAATGTTGGGATTTTATTTTATTGTACTTTCTTGTTATTTTATTATTTAAGTAACATTTAGGATACGTGTGAGAATAAATAGATTAACTATGGAAGAAGAGAGAAAGGAAGGGCAGAATGTTAGACGGGCCTGCGTGACCAATTCTAAACCCTTTGAAAATAAAGTTCGTTCGTTCGTTCGTTCTATCTATCTATCTATCTATCTATCTATCTATCTATCTATCTATCTATCTATCTATCTATCTATCTATCTATCTATCTATCTATCTATCTATCTATCTATCTATCTATCTATCTAATTATCTATCTATCTATCTATCTATCTATCTATCTATCTATCTATCTATCTATCTATCTATCTATCTATCTATCTATCTATCTATCTATCTATCTCTGATAATGTTTGTACTTTTCAACATATGTTATGTCATGCTTATAAGTAATTAATGTTAATATGAGTGTGCTATATTATTATTTTACTTTACAACGTTGAATTCCTTGAATTTGATATGTAAAATGCATATGAGAATAAATGAATTCAGTATGAAAGGTGAGAGAAAGGAAGGGCAGAATGTCAGACGGGCCTGCGTGCCCAATTCTCAACCCTTTGAAAATAAAGTTCGTTCGTTCGTTCGTTCGTTCGTTCACCAAGAAGAAAGAAATTCAAGACAATTCCTTCAGCTGGAAAGGTCATGATCACTGTCGTTTGGGACATTGAAGGTGTGATTCTTGTGGACGTTATGCCAAGAGGAGAGACAATCAATTCGCAAGCTTACATTAAGACATTGAAAAAACTCAATCAATGTTTTCGCAGAGTTCGGCCACACAAGAATCCAGCAGACCTGCTTCTCCTTCACGACAATGCGCGCCCTCACACAAGTCTGGCAACACGGGAAGCAATCACCAAATTGGGTTGGACTGTACTACCCCATCCACCCTATAGTCCCGATTTGGCATGCTCTGATTTTCATCTATTTGGTCCACTTAAAGATGCACTCAGTGAGACAAGGTTTGAAGATGATGAAGGAGTGATTCATGCAGCGAAGAAATGGCTACATGATCAAGACAAAATCTGGTACGGGCTAGGAATACATGCACTTGTTTTGCGCTGGCATAAAGCCGTACAAGTTGATGGGGATTATGTTGAATAATACCGATGTTTACATGACATATCCATGTATATTGTTTATAAATTTCATGCTTTTTGAATAAACAGCTCCTGAGAAAAACGACGTGGTGCATTACTTTCTGAACGTCCCTCGATATTTTGACAACAAGGCTAGACACAAATCACCACCATCATTTCAAGACCCAGTCAAGTACCCAGTGGAACAAGAGATGAGAAGAAGACGCTGGTTATGGATAGGACACATGTTGAGGAAATCTGTTGATAGCATTACAAGGCAGTCTTTGTTCTAGAATCCCTAGGGTAAGAATGATCAAGGAACACATGCAGAAGAGAAATAGACATGAAGAAGACATAGAACAAATTTCTACTGATGACATGGGACAGGACGACTTGGCTTAAGTTTGGTGAAGGCCTATGCTCCTTGAGCTGTTGAAGGGTGATGATGATGATGATGATCTAGCCTTGTCATATCCCAGGGTGCACTTGCTACTGCTGATAACTGCTAATTTCTTTGTAGGATTTTCTTAACTTGTACACATCAATTTTCAATTTTTTTTTCTCTCTTCCATGTCTAATATTTCACCTCCCTATTTTTTCTAATCCATGTCTAACATTTCACCTCCCTATTTTTCCTCTCCTCCATGTCTAATATTTCACCTCCCTATTTTTTCTCTTCTCCATGTCCAATATTTCATGTCCAATATTTCACCTCCCTATTTTTTCTCTCCTCCATGTCCAATATTTCACCTCCCTATTTTTTCTCCTCCATGTCCAATATTTCACCTCCCTATTTTTTTCTCTCCTCCATGTCCAATATTTCACCTCCCTATTTTTTCTCTCCTCCATGTCCAATATTTCACCTCCCTATTTTTTCTCTCCTCCATGTCCAATGTTTCACCTCCCTATTTTTTCTCTCCTCCATGTCCAATGTTTCACCTCCCTATTTTTTCTCTCATCCATGTCCAATATTTCACCTCCCTATTTTTTCTCTCCTCCATGTCCAATATTTCACCTCCCTATTTTTTCTCGTCCAATATTTCACCTCCCTATTTTTTTATTATGACTTTTTGATGAAAATGTTTGGTTTGTCCGGAGCTCAAGGAACATACCCATGTCTATGGTGTCCCCAGCAAAACAAAGAAATAAAAATATCCAGCAAGCACAAAACTTGCAAACCAGGAAGTTTGGCCATGTTGATAAGAGATTACAATAGATATATGAAATATGGGAAGGGGAATAAAAAGCAAGTGGCACATTACCATAATTGTTTACACAAACCAATGTTAGAGATTGAAACTGAATATGTAGCTCCTCCTTACCTTCATATTTTATTAGGCATTGTATTGAAACACCACAGACTTCTAGAATAGGTAGCCGATACAATAGACGCCAAGATATTTGAGAATCCACAAGAGATACATGCAAACATTAGTACTATTAAGAACTTGAAGAGATTTGGTAGGAACTGGAAACAGGCAGAACAATTAGAAGCTAAAATTGAATTTTTTCGGATATGTATTGAACTTTGTGAGGATACAGAGGAGACAGATAGTTTTAAAGTTAAACTTGAAAATGCACAATTTGCGCTGGCCAAATTTCAGTTTCAAGATCTGTGTGCTAGGTCTGGTCCAGTTTGCTCACACTTGGACAAGGTACTAGCCAAACACAAAATCATACCACAGTCTTATCACAGCAGAGCATTCATAGGGAATCACTGTCACAGATATCTCATATCTAAAGTTTATAAAGATCTTACAAGAGCAATCATTAGACAAACATTGAAGCTGACAATAAAATCAAGATACAACTGACATACCTTTTTTTTACCAGAGAACAGTTCAACTTAGTGAATGAAGCATTTGAGAAAGTACACAACAACATAACACACAGTAAACCTATTTGTAAAGAATCAATCTCATCAATAACAGCATCAATAGAGACATATATGTCTTTGTTCAGAAAGCTGTTCCCCAATAAGGATATTTCTAAACAGGACATATTAGAAAAACATTGCGCAGACTGGATCAGAACTCATGGCTTTGGAATGGGCATGCATGGAGAGCAAGGAGGAGAATTTGTACATTTCACTATTTCCAAAATTGAAAGACATGTGGGCGGTATTAAAAATATAACTTCACAATGAAACTTTATAATGGAAACTCATTTGTTATACACTTCTCCATTTTGCATGTACAGATTCCTCCAATTAAAATAAGGAAGCATAAATGATAATTCAATGAAATGCTGGGGCCAGAGCAGATTATGACAATTGTCTGCGTGAAAGTGACTGAATTAACAGAGTGTGGAAACAATTTAATTGGTGTATTTTTTATTTATTGAAGTGAACATTTTTGGTTTTGCTCTGTGTGAGACCATCATGATGTATGATTGAGAGATAATTTTGTTAACTCTCATGTTTTAGGCACAACTGAGTGCGCTGTTTTAAAGGAAAGGATCCCGTTACATGCCCATTGAGGCATATTGGGAATATGGTGTTAGGCCCATATTTTCTTGACCATCGGCACACTAGGGGTGATGTGGTCAACATCACGCCGGCCGCCTTAACCTTCCCAGAGTTGCTCTGGTACCCAGCTGGGGCTGGGTCGACCCTGGAGCCGTTTGCTGCCTAAAAAAATCCCACCTCATCTGGGGATTGAATTATAGACCACTGAGTAGGAAGCCAGTGCACTAACCACTACGCTAGCAGCTGTTTTAAGGTAGTAAATATTGACTTGTAATTTATGTTTGAATAATTCATGTTTGACACAAGAAATGTAAAAAAAAATTATGATGTCCATTTTCTGTAGGTTTTCAACTTTTGATATCTGTAGTCCATTTTCTGTAGGTTTTCAACTTTTGATATCTGTACTTCTTATACATGTCAAATGGCATCTTTTTAGTTTTACTGCATAAGAAACAAGCCATATAAAAACATTAAAAAACTTACTTTTTTTAACAATATTTCAGACTATCAGATCTTCTGTTGTAATTAAAATGAAATGTTCGTTCTTGTTTTAAAATTAACCCTAACATTTCGAGTCTAGCGTAACGCAAAATTAAAGCCGGTATTTATAATAATAAAGTAGCCTAAAAGCTTTAATTAACCCCTATAAAAAGTAAGCACTGCTGCATTTTTTTCCCCATTTGGAATTTGACCCTGTGACCTCTGTCGCACTAGAGCGGTACAGGTAAAACTAAAGTGTCGCTGGCAAACAGCTGTAAAGGACTCTCCATGAAAACGCAGGGCTGAATTGAAGTTATGAATAAGCACTGAATTTAAACTATGAACTTAATTAGAACTGAATTTAAGCAATGAACTTAATTAGCACTGAATTTTAAGCTATGAACTTAATTAGCACTGAATTTACGTTATGAACTTAATTAGCATTTAATTTAAGCTATGAACTCAATTAGCATTGAACTGAAGCTATGAATTCAATTAGCACCGATTTATAGCTATGAACTCAATTAGCACCGATTTATAGCTATGAGCTCAATTAGCACTGAATTGAAGTTATGAACTCAATTAGTTCTGAATTGAAGTTACGGACTCACCAAGAAAACTCAAGCTGAAACACTTGGCAAGAGACTGACTTAGGTCATTTGCTGACCTGATGGCATCACTGCAGGTTTTGGCCAGAACTGTCTGTATCAAATCCTCCCCACAGCCTAAAAATCAAAGAAGATTCAAGGAGATAAATCTTCAGACGTTGCACATATATCACATACACAGAATCATTGCCTACTGTCTATGTAATTTTGTGACTCAGGTAGTACGATTATTGTCTTATGCTAAGTATCTTTACAACAGATGACTAAATAAGGTTGAAGACTGATCACATCATTTTTACAACAGATGACTAAACAAGGTTCAAGACTGATCACATCATGTGTACAACAGATGACTAATCAAGGTTCAAGACTGATTACATCATGTTTACAACAGATGACTAAATAAGGTTGAAGACTGATTATATCATGTTTACAACAGATGACTAAATAAGGTTGGAGACTGATTACATCATGTTTACAACAGATGACTAAATAAGGTTGGAGACTTGACAACAGATGACTAAATAAAGTTCAAGACTGATTACATCATGTTTACAACAGATGATTAAATAAGGTTCGAGACTGATCATATCATGTTTACAACAGATGACTAAATAAGGTTGAAGACTGATCACATCATGTTTACAACAGATGATTAAATAAGGTTGGAGACTGATCATATCATGTTTATAACAGATGACTAAATAAGGTTGAAGATTGATCACATCATGTTTACAACAGATGACTAAACAAGGTTCAAGATTGATTACATCATGTTTACAACAGATGACTAAACAAGGTTCAAGACTGATTACATCATGTTTACAACAGATGACTAAACAAGGTTTGAGACTGATTACATCATGTTTACAACAGATGACTAAACAAGGTTCAAGACTGATTACATCATGTTTACAACAGATGACTAAACAAGGTTCAAGACTGATCACATCATGTTTACAACAGATGATTAAATAAGGTTGGAGACTGATCACATCATGTTTACAACAGATGACTAAATAAGGTTGAAGACTGATCACATCATGTTTACAACAGCTGACTAAACAAGGTTCAAGACTGATTACATCATGTTTACAACAGATGACTAAATAAGGTTGGAGAATGATCACATCATGTTGACAACAGATGACTAAATAAGGTTGAAGACTGATCACATCATGTTTACAACAGATGACTAAATAAGGTTCAAGATTGATTACATCATGTTTACATCAGATGACTAAACAAGGTTCAAGACTGATTACATCATGTTTACAACAGATGACTAAATAAGGTTGAAGACTGATTCTATATAACACTGAACAACTCTACTTATTCTATACAACACTGAACAACTCTATTGATTCTATATAACACTGAACAACTCTATTGATTCTATACAACACTGAACAACTCTCTTTCTTACTTCCCTAAACAAAGTGTTACTGGATACTTCTTCTTCTTCTTCTTCCTCGTTCGCCTTCAGACTTCCACATTTATGACTCTAATAAAGGCAGCAGTCAACTCAAGGTTCCCGACATCTCCAAACAGTTTTTCGTTGACAGAAGTGGGTTGTTGCCATATGCTACCCCGTTCTTTACTGTAGGTTGGGCAGTACTGCAGCAGGTGTTCGACTGTCATCGGGCTGGTACCGCAGGTGCAGAGATCTGTTGCACCAATTTTGTATTTGTGATACAGATGGTATCTCAATCTGTTGTGTCCAGTGCGTAGTCGAAAAATGATGACCTGTTCTTTTCTGGATAGTTGATGATATGCGTCATTTTTCAAATGTCCCGGGTGCTCTCTTTCCCATTTGGACTTGAATGTAGCCTTTATAGTGGTCTTTGCCGTTGCGTAAGTTGTCTCTATATCATTTTGCTGTAAGGCACCTCCTTCTTTAGCAAGTCTATCTGCCTCTTCATTTCCTGGTATGTTGCAATGGGCTGGTATCCACTGGATAGTGCACTTCTTGAAGCATTCGGCCAGTCTTTCAAGGGAGATTATCAGATCTTTCAATCCTTTAGTTTGGTGGCTCTTCAGCGCTGATATTATTGAGAGAGCATCTGAAAAGATTACTATCTGTTTTTCTGCCTGTGCTTTGCATTCAACAAGAGTTTCAGCTGCCTGTTTCAGGGCTTCTGCTTCAGCACAGAAGTTGTTGCAGTATTTTCCAGTGGCAATTGCCATAGAGTGAATTCTATTCTTTAATTTTATGAGGATGCCGGCACCCCCATTTTCAACTGCATTTGTTGCCGAACCATCAGTATATGCATGTGTCCAAAGCTTCGCTGGAAATGTTTGGTCAATATACTTGGTTGCTATACACTTTCTTTGTGTTTCTGTCTGTGTTCCCTTACCTTCAATGCCTGGAATATCAGATTTTAACTTAGGAAAGCATCTTATTTTCCACAGTGGGATAGTTGAGCTTGTTGGGATTTTCTTTGCAACTGAGCTAGCTAGTATGGTATTATTGTTAATTTTTTTCTTTTGCTTGGGCGACAAAGTTAGTTCGCTTGAGCCTGCCTCTTCCTAGCCTATTCATTCTTTGGTACATGGGGTGTCCTTCGAGCCTCTTAAATTTTTCAGCTTGTTTTAAGACTCTGCTGTCACGTCTATCCTCCATTGACTGTAGCCCTGTGATGTTTTCCATATGGTTGATTTGTGTAGACTTTAGGGCCCCTGTTATAATACGTGCTGCTTGGTTTTGGAGTCTGTTTACTCTGTCAAAATTTGACTTTGCTGCCGTCGACCAAGCTGTGATGCCATATTCCATAGCAGGTCTGACTCTGCCTGTGTACAGCTTTTTGAGGATATTCTCATCAGCACCCCATGTGGTACCTGCTAACTTTTTCATGATGGCCATGCGAAGTTTTGCCCTTAGCTGTATTTTGTTAATCTGTGATTTCCATGTCATTCGGCGGTCTAGTGTGATTCCTAAGTATGTTGGTGTTTCATCTCCTCGTACTGCCTGTCCATTTAATTGCAGCTTTGCTTGCTGTGGTTTATTTGACAAGGTAAAAATAGTGTGTGTAGTTTTTTGTTCATTTATTTTGAGCAACCACTTTTTGGACCAACTTTCAAGGGCTAGTAGTGAATCCTGCATGCGCACTCTTGCTGTGGAGATGTATTGTTCTGAAGTCCACATGGCCAGGTCATCAGCGTAGAGGGAGTTGTGGACATTCTTGTGGATGTTTTCTGTTATATCATTTATATATATGAGGAAGAGTGTTGGGGAAAGGACCCCACCCTGTGGAACTCCATGTTCCATTGTAGTCTTTTTGCTTAACTGTCCGTGCACCTGCACCCTAGCTGTTCTGTTTGTTACTGGATACAATGCTTTTCATTTTGTAGAATGCTGTCACGTTTGAAATAAAATGTCTGCAACTGAACCGGAAACCAGAAGTGAATACTAAATTCAAAGCATAAATTAAAAAAATGAAAGCAAGGACTGGAAAACTGAGTGAGGAAAAAGTAATATTTAAAAAAAAAATGGAGAGGAATAAATAAGGAGAGAGAAGATGAAGAAAGGGTTATAAAACCAAAAAAATTGTTTGGAAGGAGGGAATCAAGGGTGATTGCAATCACGATACAAATAGGACTAGATAGAAAAGTACGCCTCGGAAAAATAATGCTGGATGTTCAAACCATGGGGTTTAAGGCAGCCCATAAGATGAATGAGGTGTTGTTTAAGGCGGAGCCAACTGTTGGCGTCAGAGGAATAGGATCTGATAGCTGTCACCTGGATGTCAGTGGCACCGTGGTGGCCAGGGCCATTGAAATGGATGGCTACAGGTGTGGATCCCAACCGAGAAATGTTGTAGAGGTGTCTGCAGAATCTATCCCCAAGTCATGTGCCTGTTTGGCCGATGTAAGTAATTTTGCAACATTTGCATATAATAGCATAAATGACGTTATGTGACTCGCATGTAAAGCCATTGGCGATGGTGAAAGTGGCTTTAGGAAATGACACTGTACATGTTTGGATTACATACTGGCATGTCTTGCATCGTGTCCGGTTACATGTCTAGGTACCAAATGGCCATTGTTGACAGTTTTCACATGGTTGTGGACGAAGAGGAACCCTCTTTTTATCTTGTCTATATGCCAACAATGGTGGCTCAATGAACACTTCCCGCGCCACTGGGTCAGCTTGGAGAAGAGGTAGGTGGCGATAAAGGATCCTTTTAACAGCAGCACTGTGTGTGTGATAGATCAATATTAACTTGACTCTATCAGAGGAGGTTTTGTGGCAGGGTTTGAGGGCCTGTAGATGTGAAACAGGGAGAACACGCTCTAGGGTAGAGGTAAGAACATCCTCTGGATACTGTTTCCTGCGGAAGAAATCCAACATTTCCTGTGCTCGGCATAGAAAGTCGTCATCGTCTTGGCATAACTGACAAAGGCGGAGAAGTTGCGAGTAAGGCAAGGAGTCACGACAAGCCCGAGGATGAGTAGAAGTATACAAGAGGTAACTCTGTGCATCTGTGGGTTTGTGTTATACTAAAGTGTTAAGGTGGGGGGGGGGAGTGATGGTGACAACAATGTCAAGGAAATTGACAGAAATAGTGGAGATGTGAGAGGTGAATTGGATAGCAGGGTGGAAGTGGTTGATGAAGTCGATGAACCATAAATATAGTAGTACATAATCACCACAACTGAGACAAGTTAAAGATGTCATGTACTGTTATGTACAAGCTTAACACAACTGAGTCAAGATGTCAAAAATATAGAAGTACATGATCAACACAACTGAGACAAGTTAACCCTTCAACTGTCAAGTGCATTTGTGCTATTTTGAGAATTTTGAAGAGTTCCAATAAAATACCAGAAACATATAAAAGATGAAGTCAGAGGTCCATGTAAGTATACATTTTCTGAAAGTATATTGGACAAGGAATCATATGGTACTCATTTCAAGGTATTTGAGCATTATGTATAGTGACCTTGTCCTTTACACAGTGAATAAAATTATTTATGTAACTTTTCTTCTGCTTTCAACCTACCCCCACACTGACTGTTTGGTTCTATTTATTATCTGAATAAGTTTTTCAAACACTGCAAACAATATTATTTCAGAAAATGTATAGTTATATGGTTTTATTATGAAAACTGTAATTTTGGTAAATTTCTTTCTTTCGCGACCTAAAAAAATATCTTTCTACCCGCATCCAAAAATGACAAAAGAAAATCGTATGTTTCAACTGACTACTTCTTTTTCTCTGTTTTCTTCAAGATATTGACAAAACAGATACAGATAGAGTTACCTGATCTTATTCTCTTTTTCTTTTTTGATTTAGTCCTTGATCAGTCTTGTGAACGATGTTGGGTTCACAATGTTCATGACACCCAACTTTACATGCCGGACATCAGTGTCGTGTTTTTTTTTCTGCCTCTACTGCTTTTTTGTCCTTGCTTCTGTCACTGTAGACAAAGCAGTCTTTTTCTTTCTTTTAAACTAAAATAAATGGTGATGCAATGATGTACCAGCCTCTGGCATGAGCTGCCGAACTCGAGGTCGAATTGTTGTTGGCTACCGAGATTCAGGATGATTGCTGCAGAGATATTCCACTATTGACAGAATCTCTCTCTCTCGAGTCTTTTGTTCTGAGCCACAATCAAGTTGTACAAAATCCATGATTTCAGAATAGACACATCTATTATATTCTGAGAGATTTTCTTCCAGTAGAGTCTGGTAGACCTTTCGGACGCTAAGTGGCATATCTGCTTGTCACTTATGTCCACCCCACCCATGTAAGAATTGTAGTCAAAAATGGCTGATGGTTTGTTTTTTTTTGGCCTTCCCTCTAATGATCTTTTCCTCAACTACTGCATTGTGAGCTGTAGTCAGTAGAAGCACTGGCTTGGTTTGAGATTTCTCTGAATGAAAGGCACAACATCTCTCTTTTACACCAAAATTTATATTCACCAACTTGAAGCTTTGAGGTCTTTTCCTCAGGTAAGCCTCTTGAATTGACTCGTACTGTCCCTGTCAATAATGTTCTTTTCTCTAGAAGAATATTTTGGGAGCTGTAAGGATTTCTTACAATAAAATTTGGATCAGATCATATTCTACTGCTTTCACTGTCCACCTTTTGCCATCCAAATCGGTCAGTGATAACACTAGACCCAGGGCTAGATTCGGCTTCATCTTCAATACTACTGGATCCACTTTCATCACTAGCATGTGTGGTGTCTACAAAGTCATTGTCAGAATCACTATTTTCCATTTGAAACATTTCAAATCATGACGGTCTAGATTTATTTCCTAGTCCTGATGAACCTTCAACAGCGTCAGTCGAAAAAAATTTCAATCCGATTGAATGCAAATTAAAGGGATACAAACGCATATTTACATCACGCTCAAACACCAGAAAGGAAGGGAAATCTATTTATCATTGTTATTTCCCCTTTGCACATGGAAAAACGTCAATTTGCATTTGTAATTACGATTTTACTAATGGCCGATTTAACCGGCCATGACACCACAGAGAGAGAGACATAATGGCCGATCATCGGCCATTATGACAGTTATAGGGTTAAAGATGTCACAAATATAACAGTACAAGATCACCACAACTGAGTCAAGTTAAAGATGTCACAAACACAACAGTACATGCTCAACACAACTGAGACAACTTAAAGATGTCACAAATATAGTAGTACATGTGTGGCCGGGCAGGGTAGTGGGGGTTGCTGTTTAACTCGAGAGTATTAGATTTTGATTACTAGCTAGCCTGCTAGAGGTGATGATTTCTCTCTACAGACTTACAGGAATTTACCAGGTTCGGGGAAAATCCTCTAAGATGTTTTAATTTTAGAGCAGATGGTTATTGTTTGTGTTGCACCTGCAGCGATTAGCTTTGGTATGATACTTTAGTAATTTGTATGATGGCCACTTGCAAAACATATGATTCGTCAACAGCCTTTGTGTTCAATGAAACAACTGTTTTATTTAACTTTCAACAAGAACTGAGTTAAGTCAAATGGTAACTACATCAAATTCTCACAATAGCATGTCGACATTTATAAACCAGCATGAAGGTTCAATATATTATTTCTAGGATGCAACATTCCTTTTTCCCAACATCAGGATCTTCCTTTGTAAGCATATCTGTCAATTATATGCCTAGCTTGTTTTCATTGTTGCACATCTTGGAACATAGCCCTACTTGGGTTATGACCGTCAGCTCTAACTGTTTGAGCATTGTTAATGGATAGTACTTACAGACTTTAGAATTTCACAAACACTTCCAAGAATTAATTAAATATACACAACTGTGTCTGAAGTTGATGTCCTCAACTGAAATCTACACTGATTAGACAAAGCATGTCCTTGCTTTCCCGCTTTCAGTTCAATACTCCTAAAAACATGGCTTCGTCTCCCGTTCATTTCTGGGAAAAAAAGTGAGCCTAACCATTGGTTGGAAAACACGTGACCAACGCAACTATACACGCTAAACTTGGCCTAAAATAATGCGTGGCGTTTCCAAGCTAAAACTGGCCTAATTGAACATCTGCGTTAAGATTTTCTTTTATCTTCTGTTTCTATAAAAATTTATTTTATGTTAATATAGTCTATATCTGAAAACTCACGGTATACGCGGTTACATACAGATCCCGGGGCCCTGCAAATGTATCCCGTAGGGAGACATTTGAGTACTATCAAATCTTAAAAAAAATTATCCCAAAAAATTCTTAAGTAGTTCAAAAAAATTGTTCAGAAAAATTTAAAGTTCAAAAAAATTTTCTAAGTCCAAAAATAATTCGGAAAAATTTAATCTAATTCCTAAACTAAGTTCCAATATCTATGTGAGATCAACTTCTCTATAAAAACTTAGGGATGGACATCAACTCCAAAAAATTTTTTTAACTATCCAGCATTTTTCATCACATTTTTAAATTGGCAACCCTGACCAACAAAAATATTCATTAAGTCATCACTCAAAAATATGGGGAGTGGCAACATTGGGAACATGAACAATAATATCCTATTTCATTATCCTAATCCACATGTATGTTATTCCAACAATATAGTTGACACACTGTATTGGACATTGTGGGGGAAAACCTAATTCTATCTCTGTGTCCTCCGAGTGGTTCAAAATTTTATGTTATTTTCACTTCTGGTGTTCTAATAAGTTTTGGTCCTAACTTATTTATTGAGTAAGCACTCCATGTATTTTGTAGTAGAAAGTATTCCTGTTTTTTTTTTTTTTTTTCAAAATATCCACATCATCTTTGCAAATGACGATCCAATTGTATAAGTCAGTTAATTTAACCGTGGTGATCCATCATGCTTTCTTTTGTTATGTATTATTGCATATGGGAAACAATTTCAGACTGTACATAATCATTTTCAAAGCTCAATGTAACAATTTATTCTGATAAGCAATTTCAATGTACCAATTAAAATGATTAAAAATCTCATTACTTGTACTTGTTCATTTTTTTTTTAAATAACCTGGTATCCTTGACAATATGTATCTGTTATCGCTTGTTTATCCTCGTATACCATTTTGTATTTCCTTTATTTTTTTTTTTTTATAAATCCCATATTCTCCATATATATGTGGTGCTCCAATATTTTATAGGTGTGGATCTTTCCTGGTCTTCTTGTTTATACTGGGAATTCATCATTATTTCCTTTCAATGTATGACTTCTAACAATATTTTTATCAACAACACATCGACTAATCATTTGTAAACATCAACAAAACTTTCATAATTTTATCGCAATATGAGGTAAAATACATATTTTCAGGATTTCGACACCAACTCTGCCTTCGCAGGTCGAAGGTTAGTCAGAGTTATGTAGTGCCTGTAATTCTGGGTATGTTATGAGTATATTAAATCGTCAATTTATTTCAACTATCTTACAACATTCTGTAATTCATGATAGGGAATAGTCATTTGTTATACAACCATGTTCATATTACAAAGGCAATGAGCAACAAAAAAAATCAAAAAGATTTCTTCTCCAAAAATGCGGATGTATCTCTATTTCCTTTACCTCTGGGCATAGCAATTATTCAGTCATTATTTTTTTTTTTTTCTCATTATTTAATCTCCATTTTGTGTCCTTAGTACCTGTGGTTCCATGGGATTATCATAATCTATTGGTCCTTGTCTACTGATAATTCTTCAATAATGACTTCAAATATGGTCCTCATATGTGTAACAATCATCTGCTCTGATTTGTTCTATGTCCATGGTATTCATAAAATATTCCATTATCTCTTTGTCTTATCTCGTAACCACGAAAGACTAAGATTATTCCTCCAATGTTAATGTGGGGGATTTTGTGCATAAACATTACAACAAAATCTCAGTTGTGACAACATAAAGTTTCACCTTAATATAAAATGGCATCTTCATCTTATGTGTCATTAGTTGTTATCATCTGGTAATGGGTGTTCAATGTGGGTTCAGCATATACAAATGCTGTAAAGGGGTATTTCATTTGCTAGGTCAGCATGTGCAAATGCTATTTCTTTAACATGGGCAAAGGCATCATCAACAAATAGGTGCAATTTGTTCAATCTGGGGTTAGCATATACTAATGCTCTCAAGGGATTCTTCATTTGCAGAAAATCAGCATGCGCAAATGTCATTGGGGTATTTGTGATAGGCAGTATCAACAAAATATTGTTGGAGTATCAGAGATCATGCTGGTGGGGTGTATGACTGGTAATGGGCAGTAGGAGTAAAAACTAATTTCTCACTCTGAAATGGTGATTTATTTTCTCTTTTTCTTTTCTTTTATGTCGGCTGCTAACCTCAAGGCAGTCAATGTTTTACAATATTGGCTTATCATCATCAAAATGTGTGAGGGTGGCATATAAACATATAGCAATCCTATAGAATGTTTTCTCTTCTTTTCATTTTTTCTTTTATGTCGTTTCAATATAGTGGAATGGAAAAATAGTAAGTCAAAGATGAGTAACAGTGGAGTGAAGGAAATCTTACTATAGAGAGTCAAGGTTGGGATATGGAATCTCTTTAGGAGAATGTTTAAAATTCTTGACAGTACTAATATACATCTGGGTCTAAAATAATAATGTACATTTGAAAATAAATAATCCTGTGGAGAAAAATAGCATAACATGCAATACTAGTTTTGGGTATGAATTTTATGCTGTTAAGAGATCTCATAGTAGGAACAGTATGATTGGTCAAGGTGATAGAATAAAGGAGTTTAGCATAAAAGAGATCACAGAAATATTAGTATGGGGTAAGAAAAAGTACTGGTGAATGAAGCGTGGAATATGATCAGTTACAAAAGTGTAGATCCATGTTACAACAGAATAGTGTGACACATGTGTTATAGGTAAGGTTTTGTAACATTCTAAATTTTAAGAAAATGTCTGTAACTAAGTAATGTCTGTAAACTCGTAACACCGTGTGTTATCAATTGTTTTGTAGTTTTTATTTTACAACATTATACTATCTAAAGAAAATCCTCCGTGGGCTGGTCTTGATTTTCCTCTGGCATCAGTATTCTAAGGCTGGAAAAAATAACTTTCTCAGTGAGGCTTTTGACATCTTAGTCTGGAAGCAAGTCATTTGAACTGTCAAAAACTGAAAATAGAGTACATGGGGAGAGTTAGTACATTGTTAAACATAAGTGCACATTCGCGGTGACCGTACATGGGATGGCATGTACATTGAAGACTTGAGGGGCGTGTCTCAGCAAAGCTTCAGTAATAAGTCCTTTAGTTGTGCCGCCATCTCTAACTTTGCAATGTCTCGACTGGTTAGGCGAGCATCATACTGAGTAAATGTGGGTGACACTGCATTTGCTGATTGTTGGGGCGCTGAGGACATTGGCGAATGCGGTGATGGCTTAACATCTTTTGATTGCGGTGATGGTTTCCCTGTGGTTGGGGTTTGCATGGCGGGAACATCTGTTAGTTTTGAGGCAGGGGCATGTTTCGCCTTGATTTTTCTTCTGACCTGGTTGTGCTGAACGTTAGCACCGGTTACCATGGGCACAGTAATTTGCACACTGTTGTTTTTGACTAGTTGAGATGAGGCTAACACTTCTCGGCTTGGTTTGGGAACATGATTGCGTTTCTTCAGAATCTTTCGTCTGATATAGTTGTGCTGTATACGCGGAATTTTGTTGCTAGGAATTGAGTCATCAGATTCTGTTTTATAGGCGCGTTTGACGCTGGAGCTGACTGGTACGAATAATGTACTCTCCGCATCACTGGTTTCAATGGAACTAGCTGTATCAATGTCTGTTTCTTGTTCGTACAATTCCACCATTTCTCTGTCATTCTGTTCGTTGGGGTCTGACAAAGCTGTGCCGGGGTTGACACTGTAATTTCGCATTTCTTGTTGCGTTTCGTCTTCATACAGATTGCTGGTATATGGTTCAACAATCTGCTTGGGTATCGTTTCTTCAGGATCTGATTGTTCTGAACGAGCAATCTTGTTCTTGTGGTATAGCAGTGTTTGTCCTTCGCTGGTATTCCAACTGGAACTGCCTGAACTGGGGGTGTGATAGGTATCAGCTGACGATTTATCACTGCGGGAGTAAGTTTGAGTGTTAATATAAGGTGCTTTAGGAAGGTCTGTTTGTGTTGCTACACAAACCATCGTTGTTTTTTCACAAATTAACTTGGTTTTATTTGTTGTTGGTACTTGTTTTGTTGGCATGGGTTGAGTATTCCAAGGAGTTAATTGTGCTAGATTTACTTGTTGGTATGTCTTGGCTGTCATTCCTGGTGTTATGGGACCGATGTGTGCTCTCCATCCGTCTGTTGTTAGGAGGCAAACTTGTCCGTTCCTAGATGTCATGTTACGAAACTCCCAAATTTTTCTTGTTTTAACTTCATTTATGAAATTTCGTACAGTCATTCTTTGAGCTCGTTTATTCAATGTGTTCCAGTGTTTGTTAGCTGCCGTCGTGTGCCTTGACATGCTGTCATTATACCTGATCGATGATAGTATACGAGGTCTGCTTTCTGTTTCTCTGTGGCGATAATATGGAGGTGTTTGTCTCATGGGGGCATGGGATTTTGTGTGCTGGGGATTTGAACGGGGAACAGCGTGGATCTGATACCTCTGTTTCTGCCATGTGCTATGTGGTTTTTCGTATGTCCGGTAATCAATAAATCGTCTATCTCTATCAAGCTGAGGACGACTTTTACATTGATATATGTTGTTTCTACTGTAAACACTGTAACTTCGCCTATCCGCGTATGTTACTTTACGATGGGTTGAACAACTGTCATCTTCTTCATCTGGGGTGTAGGATTTTCTGTTTTCTTCATATGAAGGGTTTTCGCTTCGTCTGTGTACGTGTTTAGAGGTATAGCAACCTCCCGTTGTAGAGTTGTATAACATTTCTTCCTTTTCAATAAAACCTGCATTAGGTTTCTGTAGGTCTACAGCATAATAGCTTCCAGTATGAGAGCCATATTTATCTGGGGCAGTGGGATGTGCGTCTACTTTAGGATAACTTCCTGGCAGACAATATTCAATTCTCTTGTTGAAATTAGGCGGGTGGCGCGGAACGTGTTTGTTATGCATTGTCCAGGTATTTTCATGTGTAAAACGATAGCTGTATGGGCTGGCCTGCCTATACTCTTGTTGTCGATACATTTTCCAGTCTTATTTATTCCCTGTCAATCGTGGTTTCCTTATGCACTAGGGTTGATTATTGTTGGATTTTCTCTGCTCTTTGTAGAGGACTGGTCATACGGCAACAAATTGAGATGTGTGGCCGGGCAGGGTAGTGGGGGTTGCTGTTTAACTCGAGAGTATTAGATTTTGATTACTAGCTAGCCTGCTAGAGGTGATGATTTCTCTCTACAGACTTACAGGAATTTACCAGGTTCGGGGAAAATCCTCTAAGATGTTTTAATTTTAGAGCAGATGGTTATTGTTTGTGTTGCACCTGCAGCGATTAGCTTTGGTATGATACTTTAGTAATTTGTATGATGGCCACTTGCAAAACATATGATTCGTCAACAGCCTTTGTGTTCAATGAAACAACTGTTTTATTTAACTTTCAACAAGAACTGAGTTAAGTCAAATGGTAACTACATCAAATTCTCACAATAGCATGTCGACATTTATAAACCAGCATGAAGGTTCAATATATTATTTCTAGGATGCAACATTCCTTTTTCCCAACATCAGGATCTTCCTTTGTAAGCATATCTGTCAATTATATGCCTAGCTTGTTTTCATTGTTGCACATCTTGGAACATAGCCCTACTTGGGTTATGACCGTCAGCTCTAACTGTTTGAGCATTGTTAATGGATAGTACTTACAGACTTTAGAATTTCACAAACACTTCCAAGAATTAATTAAATATACACAACTGTGTCTGAAGTTGATGTCCTCAACTGAAATCTACACTGATTAGACAAAGCATGTCCTTGCTTTCCCGCTTTCAGTTCAATACTCCTAAAAACATGGCTTCGTCTCCCGTTCATTTCTGGGAAAAAAAGTGAGCCTAACCATTGGTTGGAAAACACGTGACCAACGCAACTATACACGCTAAACTTGGCCTAAAATAATGCGTGGCGTTTCCAAGCTAAAACTGGCCTAATTGAACATCTGCGTTAAGATTTTCTTTTATCTTCTGTTTCTATAAAAATTTATTTTATGTTAATATAGTCTATATCTGAAAACTCACGGTATACGCGGTTACACATGATCAACACAATTGAGACAAGTTAAAGATGTCACAAACATAACCGTACATGCTCAACACAACTGAGACAAGTTAAAGATGTCACAAACATAACAGTCCATGCTCAACACAACTGAGACAAGTTAAAGACATAACAAATATAGTAGTGATGATGAACACAACTGAGACAAGTTAAAGATGTCACAAATATAGTAGTACATGATCAACACAACTGAGGCAAGTTAAGGATGTCACAAACATAACAGTACATGCTAACTCAATTGAGTCAAGTTAAAGGATTCATAGATCTGCTTACCTGATGTCACAGCTGCTACTCCAGGTTTACATTCTGAAATCTGATTCTGGGCCCAGCAGCCTGCTCCATACAGACCTGCCTGAGATTGTGCAAACATTTACTGTAACAAGGATATGTGTCACGGCGTATTTCTAGATTGTTAGACGGTCGAAAGCCGTCCTGATAGTCATGTGATCAGCGGAAGTAACAGAATGCGCAAGTCTGGCGCGAGTATAGTCAGTGGAGATTTGACTGCAATCCATGGCAGACGCAGTTTTTGGTATGCCAGCTTCGGCTGTCTGTAATATCTAGGAGGGTGACGCGGCGCCCGCAAATTCAGCCCTATTTCTAGTGTTAGCTATTTCTGCTATTAAGGATTCTAGGGAAGTGGTTATTTACTTAGCACTGAGTTTTGGTACATGCTAAGTTACTGTCGTGCATTTTTATAGTCAGTGTTACTATGTAGGTTTTTCCCGCGTGATGGCGCGGTGTCCATTTTAGGATTGTGGTAGCCAGATTACCTGTTCTGTAGATTGATATTAGTACATGCATTCCCTGTTGTGGCACTTATATAGTTGTAATGTTGTATTTTTCATCAGGCCATGTGTGGTCATGTGTTTAATTGAATAAACGGGATATAAGCTATTCCTGAGCGTTAGTCATATGTCACCCACTGTTGTTGTATCATGCCTCTGGCAATATGAGCCCGTGGGTAGTTTTGATATACATTATTTAGGACAACAGTGGTATAGCCTTAGTGGTTAAGGGGAAGGTAGCTAGCACCTTATTTCTCCCTCCACCTGAGTTAGTATATAAGGCTTGTGTGATATCTGGGGTACTCTCTGGTCATTGTATTGTGAGCCCAGAGGCCTTAGGGCCAATTTTGTCCTATGTATATTTCATCGGGGTTAATTTTATCAAGGCGATTTGAAACTAGGCGATTTGAAACTAGGCGAGTTTCAATGTGTTCTCTCCATGTAATTAAAAATAAAACAGTGTGTCTAATGTTATTGTGAGTTGTGGCGATCTGATCTAGGTCTGATCAGCAGGAGCCAGTAAGTAGGTCACTGGCTTCCCATAGCTCAATGTTTATTTTCCAGATTTATGGATTTAGGCTGTGCAGTGTAGCTGACTTTGACAGGTAAATAGTTGGTTTACAGAGTTTACCAGTTATCTGTTGCTTGGAGGTTCAATACAGCAAGGTAGGAAATAATGAGTTGGTTATTTAGAGATGTTGGAAGGTACAGTTTGCAGGTTGTAGGTAGAAGGTGTGCGCTCCAGGTGGAG
This sequence comes from Oreohelix idahoensis, assembly GCA_024509875.1. Taxonomy (NCBI): domain Eukaryota; kingdom Metazoa; phylum Mollusca; class Gastropoda; order Stylommatophora; family Oreohelicidae; genus Oreohelix; species Oreohelix idahoensis. Next base: position 427,857 of record JAMPIV010006920.1, on the reverse strand, counting down.
CAGAGGACTATAGTGCTTACATAGTCGTAGGTCTGGCTGTGGTGGCGTTTTTTTGTGTGTTAGGGCTGGTGTTAGGTTGTTGTGTTAGGTTGTTAGTTTTACTGTTACAGGCTGTCAGTAGAAGTTCTTGGATGGTTTCGTTGCTTTGGTGGTGTAGAATTGTATAGGTGGTTGTAGGAGGGCTGGCGTAGGCAGGCCATGGTGTTCACGACTAGCGTTCAAATGGCTAGGGCAGTCGATCAGCTAGTCTATCAACCAGCAACAGCAGCCATTGTTATTGTCAACCAGCTACAGCAGCCATTGTTATTGCCAACCAGTAACAGCAGCCACTGGTATTGCCAACCAGCAACAGCAGCCACTGGTATTGCCAACCAGCAACAGCAGCCATTGTTATTGCCAACTAGCAACAGCAGCCATTGTTATTGCTAACTAGCAACAGCAGCCATTGTTATTGCCAACCAGTAACACCAGCCACTGGTATTGCCAACCAGCAACAGCAGCCATTGTTATTGTCAACCAGCAACAGCAGCCATTGTTATTGTCAACCAGCTACAGCAGCCATTGTTATTGCCAACCAGTAACAGCAGCCACTGGTATTGCCAACCAGCAACAGCAGCCACTGGTATTGCCAACCAGCAACAGCAGCCATTGTTATTGCCAACTAGCAACAGCAGTCATTGTTATTGCCAACCAGCTACAGCAGCCATTGTTACTGCCAACTAGCAACAGCAGCCATTGCTACTGCCAACCAGCTACAGCACCTATTGCTGTGAAGAATCTGTTTGTACTGCAGCACCCTTTGGTATGTTCCAGCTACACCATCCATCACCGTGCGTGTTCTGTTCAAGTTGCAGCATGCGCCACTGTTAAGATGTTTCCCTCGTCTGAGACAGTACTCAGGGTCGAGCAAGTGACTGAACGATGGATCTGTGAGTCACAACTGTGTGGAAAGAAGCTCACAACTTGTGTAGCGGTTTAGATGACTGTTAAGAATGATTTTCTGATGCCTTTTACGACATTGTGCCGATGGACTCCGTTGTGTTAGCGGGCACATATATGCATCTCCAGAACGATATCTTCTTATACGAGGGTACAAGACTGTCATATTTGAGACGGTACTTGTGACTGTCCTGTAGTCGTCATCATTTATCATCCGTGCTGGAGGAGCATGGTGGATCTTCATCCTTGTGACCAGCACTGGATCAGCTGTTTAGTTAATACTTTTTGTATTTTTTGTGTATTACAATGTATTATATTTTCTGATTTTTGTTCTCAATTTCTTTTATGATTTTCTCTTTCCTACTATTGTGTATTGCTTGCATTTATATAATGGACTAGTTAATATTGACTATTTGTATCTGATATTATTTTGATTTCACTGATCATTGTGCGTGATTGTGCTCAAACTCTCAGCACTTCATTGTTGCGTGTTGTGGTTGTTGCGTCGATTAGTATTAGTATATTAGTGTATCAAGGGTGGAAGGGTGGCGAGTTTAATCCTTTCTGGTCTCCAAGTGGGAAAAGATTGGATTAGACTGAATTCTTTGTAGGGGGTGGCTGTGGTTGTTTAGTGGTGGAGCGTAGCAGATGTGAATTTCTGTAGCTGCCCTGCTGAACAAATTGAGCACAGTATTCGTTAGTTGTGCTGGTGTGGTTTGTGTATGCGTTGTCGTGTACATTAAGTAATCCTTACCGTCGTGTTTAAGTAGTGTATTCTTACGTGTCCTTCTTGCTATCTTGTACATACGTTCAGCGAGTATCCTGTGTTTTTGTATGTTTTCAGTCATGTAGTGTACATATCATGCTGCTTCTGTTCTAGCTTAGTCTATCGTCCTATCCGACGTGACTTACAGTTTTCGTGGTGTCATAGTGTTTGTTGACTCATCTTTTCATTGTTCTTGTTTGCCACATATGGACATACTAATTAGTAATTTTCATATTGTTAATCTACAGCACTAGTATTGGTGCTCTTAGGATATAGTGTAAAAAGGGCTTAGATTCTGATCAGCTTGTGGATCAGTGCCCTAGAATACTGTGGACTGTTACATAACCAGCAGTTACAGTAGAGTAGGAGAGATACATTTGGTTGCTATTGTTAATAATAGCGAACCTGGTTAGTGAGTTACTATTTGAGGACAAAATATTGTCACCTTTGACCATTTACTTGGGCTAGTAGACCCTAAGGAGGTGGTTTTATTGTGGTGAGAAGATTTCTACACATATTTATTGAGAGTATAGATTGAGGTGGTGTATTATGGTGAGAAGATTTCTACACATATTTATTGAGAGCATAGACTGTAAATGCCTCTAAAACTAAAGCTATGAACTTTTCTAACGAGACCTTTGATATCATCTTGAACGGGGAAAAACTACAGAAAGTTGAAAGTTTCAATTATTTAGGCAGTAAAATGACTCAGGATGGTGACACAACAAGAGAAATCCATACTAGAATTGCTTTGGCAGCTAGCGCCTTCAATAGATTATCTAACATTTGGAAATTACGATCATTGAATATACATACCAAGCTTCGTCTGTTTAATTCAAATGTTATCTCAGTGTTAACATACGGCTGTGAGAGTTGGAAAATAACAAAATCATTGGAGAACAAGCTGAATACATTCGAGAACAAATGTCTTAGAAAACTCATGAACATCAGTTGGAAAGAATTCAAGACTAATCGACAAATAAGAGAAGACTCTAGGCAGAAATATGTCTCCGACTATATAAGGAAAAGACGATGGTCATATATCGGTCATGTCCTACGAATGCAAAACAACAGAATACCACTACAGGCGCTCACTTGGGTTCCTGAGGGTAAGCGGAAAAAAGGAAGACCAAAAGAAACACTCAGAAGAACAATAATAAGAGAAGGAAGAACGTTGGGCCTAAATAATGTGCAAGAGCTAAGAGGAGTGGCGTCACAACGAACAACCTGGAGAGCACTGGTTTCTGCCTTATGCGCCGTGTTTGGCGCTTAAAGAATTTATTATTATTATAGACTGAGGTGGTGTATTGGGGTGAGAAGATTTCCACATATTTATTGAGAGTATAGATTGAGGTGGTGTATTGTGGTGAGAAGATTTATACACATATTTATTGAGAGTATAGATTGAGGTGGTGTATTGTGGTGATAAGATGTACACTCAGATTTATTGCGGGTATATGTGAACAACACTTATATACATTTTACAACTCTTGTAAGACTAGGATATTGATATTGAGTTACTTAAGGGTGTACATTATGAAGTACCAAGAGTTTATTAAGGTAGGCAAGGAATGTGGTTACACTGGGAAAGAAATGTTGGATTTTGCCAAGGCAGAATTCCACTCAAAAGAGAACCAGGATGCCTTAAGAGATTTACGTGCGGAGCAAAGAGAACTCAAGAAAGGGAAGAAGATAGAGAGTTACAGGAGATGAAGATGAAAGAAGATAGAGAGATAGAAGTGGAGAGAATGAAGTTACAGGAGACGAAGATGAAAGAAAATAGAGAGATGAAAGTGACATTGGAAGAGAGAAGGATTGCGGCTGAGTTAGAAGTAAAAAAGCTAGAATTAGGTGTGAGGAGTCAGAGCTCGAACCCAAGAGAGTCCCATCATCCCTTTAAGCTGCGTCTACCGAATTTTTACGAGAAAATAGACAGTATGGACTTCTTCATCGGCTAGCACAGATGAGTGGCCATCTCTGTTGTCCACATTATTGGTTGGGCCGGCGATGGAGATGTTTTATAGCCTCCCAGTGGAAGAGCGAGCTGATTATGATAAGGTGAAGGAGCAATTGCTCTGAAAATTCCATTTGACGGCTGATGGATACCGCACACGGTTTAGAAATGCCGCGCCAAGTGCAGACAAAAACTTTGAGGACTTCATCTCGAAGATCAAGCTTCTGCTGAATAGATGGATTGAGATGGAAGGGATTACAAAGGACAATAATGGCTTGTTAGATCTTATGCTACGGGACAAAGTGTTGTCGTCATGCTCATCAGAGCTAGTAGCGTTTTTTCAAGAACGTCCGCCAAAAGACATTGATTCCATGTCACAGTTGGGCCATCATTATGCCCTGGCCCATCTGGGCAAACCCATCCATCAATCCGGGCTGTCTGATTCTTTAGTTGCAGAGGTCAGGAAAGTTCAAACACAACCATGGCAACTTCGGTCAGGCGGTGCCGATAGCTTCCAAGAGCAGAAGCATGATAGGCACTCCCATCCCTATCAGCCATGCAGAGGGAACTATGATAACTTCCGATCTCATCGGAGTGGCCGGTTGAACTGGAACAACCGGCAGTGGAGAAGTGATAGTGACGGAGAAGAGCGCCAAATGTGTAAGCAAGTGTGCTTTGATGAGTCTTGAGAGGAAGATAGATACTACAAAGGTAAAACCTTCCAAGTGGAGGAATGGATCCGCAGATAGCCGATCATCCAACATCCAATACGCGATCGTCACCGGCTAGCAGCCCTAATAAGAGTTCACGCGGCGAATCAAAAAGGGAACGCTGATGTTCCACCTGCAATGGCATGGGACATGATGTGGAAGTGTGTGCAATGCCGATCAAACACGCGAATTGTGCATATGTGTTGGATACAGTCAACAGTGAGGACTGTGTGGGGTGCCGACCTCTGTTCCATTTGTACGAGAGGGTGGTGTTGTGGTGTGGACATGTACTACTATGCTTGTCTGCGGTCCATGAGACTGGCGAGTTACTGCTCCACAGGGGTGTAGTGGAGAAAAGACCAGTCTCGGTGATGAGAGACACAGGGTGCATGTTGTGTAAGGCTTTTGCGCACAGGCGTATGTCAATCCTTTGCTGAAATACAGCTGTCTGCATTAGCTATATATATATATATATATATATATATATATTATGTGACGTATGTAGTGTCTGCTCATGCGCAGCCTAATGGTCAGTTTCCTGCGCCTTTTTCCAATGTAGATTGACTTGACTAGACGTGCCATTTTTATGCTCTCGTTGTGGATACTTTATTCGATATTCTTCCAGTGGCTTTTAATGAAATTGGTCGCCAAGATTTCAATCAATCAATACCCTTTAGTTCCCCAAGGAACATAGGCCTTCAACAAACACATGCCAAGTCTTCTCGTCCTATGCCATCTGCTCAAGTTCTTTCCATGTTTTCCTCATCATTTTCACCTCTGTTTCCAGTTCTCTTCTCCATGTGTTTTTTGGTCTACCTCTGCCTCTCTTTCCCTGTGGATTCCAGAACAAGGAATGCCTTGTAATGCTATCAACAGGTTTCCTCAATGTGTGTCCTATCCATCGCCAGCGTTTTCTTCTCAACTCTTGTTCCACTGGCACTTGTCTAGTTCTTGTCATCAACTCCACATTTGTGACTTTGTCATACCATTTCAGTCCTTCTATTCTACGCAAGCACCCGTTTATAAAAGTCTGTAGCTTTTTGGTTGTTGTTTTTGTTGTTCTCCATGTCTCAGAGCCAAACAATAGGACTGACCACATTTGAGTTGAAGATTCTTATTTTCGTGTTGGACTTGATTTCTCTTGTTCTCCATATGTTTCCCATTGCAATGAAAGCTCCTCTTGCTTTTTGTATTCTTATTTTGATATCACTGTCTGTCCCTCCAACTTTGTCTATATTCATACCTGTCAACCTCCTGAGACAAAAATCTGTACGCCAGACCAAAAAAATCCTTACAAACACCCAAAAATCCTTACGCAAAAAATATATTAATAAATTATACGCAATACAGTTTTAAAATGAGAAATGACATATACAAATCTATTAGCATTTGAATTATTGTGATATAAAACATGCTAATAGTCTCAAACTGTTCTTTACATATAAAAAACATAGTGATCATGATGTACACTGTTCTTTCAATGTACAGTGTTTTGTATTATAATCAACACATGCACTTTTAGCACTTTGCAGAATTGCATTTGTGGGCTTAAAGTCTGCACAGCATGTATCAATGTTAATCTTACACTGTAAAATAGAAGTGAGTGTGTCCGTATTCATGAACCTCCTGCAGTCTGTGTGGATTTTTTCATCATTGAAAATGATCTTTCGCAGTCAGCATTGCTGTGAGGGAGTATCAGCAGTCGCTGAATGGTAACTTTCAAATTAGGGAAGCGGATGGCACCAGTACTAGTTTTCTGGTCAACAACTTCCTGCCAATAGCTACAGAAGCTCTTTTTCTGACCACTATCTGTTAGTAGAGGCACACACACATCAGACAACATACAGTAGTCATCGAACTCATCTTTCAGTGCTTCCTGATCAAGATCTTGGGCAAAAGCATCTGCCAATCTGCAGATGTTTGGATACCTGAGATTATCTTTAGTGCTTGGATCTAGCACTTTTAAGTCCTTTAGAACCTGGTTGTCAAAGGGAAATTTATCAGTAATTTTTGTAACCACTGATGTGTAAAAATTTCTGACATCCTCAAAAAATGAACTCTTTACTCCACTTCTTTGATAAATGCTCTGTTTGAGAGGCCAACTGCTGTGGCCGGGGCAGGTGTTCCTTAGGACTGGAACGGCACCATATCACCATCATGTGGCAGTGCCGGTATATGCAGTATTTTCAGTTTACTTTACAGAGAGCAGATGTTTAACTGGCCTAATCACCAGAGATCTAGATTTCTCTCCTAAATTTGTGTTACCAGGTTCGATTTTTCTTCTCTTAGGTGTTGATGTAGCGAATTTAATTGAAATGGATAGATTTCTTAGCTTAATCTCAAAACTGTAGTAATTCACCTTTTCAACAGCGTTCGATTTCATGCAAAACTTTTAATATCTTTCAGCATGAAACTTAAATTTCAACAAAGTCTGGAATTCAGAACATTTTTACAATAATAAGCATAATAAAGTTTTAACATCTCATCAGATGCTTTCATCGATGCAAAAATCCCTTTTTGCATCTTTGTCTCATAGGCCTACTCAATTGTCAAATATGGCGAACTTTCTCATTCCACCGAGTTCCTTCCTTTAAGTTACCGTCTTATCTTAGGTTCGACGACATTTACCCATCTCTTCAGATTTGTCCTTGTTTTCTTTATCATCATAAGTATTCCTTGAGCTAAATACTTTCCAACACAAGGATATTTTCTGCTCTACCCGGTTTGAGGTGTAAGACTAGTTTTTTGCAATTTGACTCAAATCCTCGAACCTAGTTCTGCTGCGACTAGGGTTGGGAGCTCTATTCAAAATATACATTGAATGATAGTCACTACTTACGCAAGTAAGAAATATAAAACCACTCAATGTCCTGAAATGCACATTTTATAATAAATGTTGAAGTTGACTTCCTCAAACTAAGAAATATGTAGAGCTGGACCAGATACGACCTCTTGAGTTGCGCTCTTTCATTCTACTGCCAGATGGCGTCCTGTTCTATATTCCCCGGGGTAAATCTGAGCTATCCGATTGGTCAGGGGAAATCACCCAATTATTAGAAATAGCGTGTAGAAGCGACTCTACCCTAAATATGTGACACTATAATTTTTTATATTCTGTTTCTCATAAAATATAAAATTATGGGGTAGTCTGTGCTTCCTCCGTCTTGTTGGAGTATAGCCTGTTTCCAAAGGAACAACTATGTACACGGCCACATATAGATCCCGGGGCTCCGCAAATGTATCCCGTAGGGAGACATTTGAGTACTATCAATAACAAAAATTCATCCCCAAAAATTTCTAAGTTCAAAAAAATTTTCAGAAAAATTTAAAGTTCAAAAATTTTTCTAAGTCCAAAAATATTTCCAAAAAAATTTAATTTAATTCCTATACTGGGGTCCTATGTCTATATGAGGTCGTCTGCTATGTAAAAAAAAACTAGTAGTGGACATCAACTTCAAAAAGTGTAACTTATTCATCACATCATAATATTTTTCACCAAATTTACAAATTGGCAACACTGCCCAACAAAATCTGCAAAACAATCATAAGGTCATCACTAAAAAAAATGTGACGAGTGGCAACACTGGGGAATGAACAATAAACTATCTTATTTGCCGAACTTGGCTGGATTATCATAATCTATTACATTTCATTCAAAAATATAGTTGATTACATTCTCCTAGATATGGTGGGGGTGTTATCTCTTTTCTTTTCCTGTTATTTGCTCCATATTAAAAGCCTGCAAGTACTTAAAAAATCTTTTTTTTTCCTGGCGTACTTATTTATTCTATTTCCCAAGTACTCTGCAATATTCCAAGAAATGTCCAAAATCTCTAATTCCTATGGTAATGGCAATCCACTTTCATAGAATAGCCAATGTTTTCATGGGTACTCATCATCTTCTTCTTTTTTTTCTCTAGTGAATGAGCCACTTGCTCATTATTACATGTAGAAAACATCTCTAGACATAATATGCATATTTTATCAGACGATAATACAACCAGCCTCATTTTTATAAGTAATCATTTTTCACAATAAAAGCATTAAAACCTCATGGCTTATCCTTATTTATTTATCTGAATGTTTCTGGTTATTGACATTTTCCAAATGGTAAGTGTATAAATTCGTTCTAAGTCCGTCACTGTAGAAAATGTTCTATATTACATTTTTTTTTTTTCAAAATATGTGATGTTTGTCTCCAATATCCGTGCGTCTGGTGGTGATCCTGTCCATTAGTCAGTTATTTCTAATCATTCCTTCTTTTCTGTCAATACAGTATTTTTTTTTTTTTTGAACTCTTCCCTAGAAATATTATTTTATATATATATTTATTCTTCAAAGATCTTCTTTGACTTACCATACATCAATTTTCAAACATCAAATTATTCAGCAACCAACAGACGAATGTGTTACTATCATATTATGAAATATAAGGGAAAAGGAAAATATAGTTTCAAATCATCATGAATTTTCTACATTGGGTTCCGTATTACTTTATTTTCTCTTTTAAAACAACTGATTATACTCTTGACAATATGTATCCATGTTGTCACTCTCGAGACATCCTTGTATACAATTTATATTTGTCTCCTTTTTTTTTTTTTGTATAACACCAATGTATCATTTATGGTGTTCCAATATCATTGTATCCATTCTAGTCCTCCTGTTATCTTGAGAATTCATCCTTAGTAACTCCCTATGTACCTTATCTAGCAATACATTTTTTCAAAAACACATCAAACAATTATTTATGGAACAATCAACTGAGATGTAAGAACTTTTGACAATATGAGATGAAAAAATTTTTTGGGGTCATCATTCAAAAATTGTGACATAGAAGGGAAGAAAAAAATATTCAATTGATCGTGAGGAGTCTACAATATCCTTATAAGACAAAGTTCCTGGCACTCTGACTACTATTTATCCATTTTATTTCTGGTTATCCTTGCATACAGTGTACCATTTCCATTTTCTTTATAAGTCCAATTCATCGCTCATGGTGCTCCAATATTTAAAATGTGGATCCTTCCTATTCCTCTTATTCTGTACTGGAAATATATCCTTATTAATTGTCCATGTACTATATCTGCGAATATTTATCATCAATATATCAACTAATCATTTATAGAACCATTAACATAAATGTCTAGACTTTACCAAAACATGAACAAAAACATGTCTTTTTACATATGTGCAAAATTTCGACACCAACTCTGCCTTCGCTGGTCGAGGGTTAGTCAGAGTTATGTGGTGCCTGTAACATCCGCTGACTACAGCCAGATGGGTGACTTATGGTACTTATAATTCAAAAATCTCATCCGTCAGTTATCTTAAGTGGGGTCTATTTCATGGTGTCCTTGACCAAGTTTGCTGCATTTCCAATCTACCATGATATATCTGTGACATGTCTGTCCTTGGGATAACATTATTTTTTTGTCCAATATCCTCGGGGTGAGCAAATCTCACTTTTATCAATCATGTATTTATTTTCTCTCCTGTAATTCTGGGTATGTTATGAGTATTTTAAATTGTCAATTTATTCCAACTATCTTACAACATTCTGTAATTCGTGATAAGGAATAGTCATTTGTTATACAACAATGTTCATATTACAAAGGCAATGTGCAAAAATCAAAGAGATATCTTCTCCAAAAATGCGGATGTATCTCTATTTCCTTTACCTCTGGGCATAGCAATTATTCAGTCATTATTTTTTTTTTCTCCATTATTTAATCTCCATTTTGTGTCCTTAGTACCTGTGGTTCCATGGGATTATCATAATTCATTTGTGTCTCTTGTCTACTGATAATCCTTCAATAATGACTTCAAATATGGTCCTCATATGTGCAACAATCATCTGCTCTGATTTGTTCCATGTCCATGGTATTCATCAAATATTCTATTATATCCTTGTCTTATCTCGTAACCACGAAAGACTAAGATTATTCCTCCAATGTTAATGTGGGGGATTTTGTGCATAAACATTACAACAAAATCTCAGCTGTGACAACATAAAGTTTCACCTTAATATAAAATGTCATCTTCATCATACATAACCTGTTGCTTCTTCATCTCATGTGTCATTAGTGGTTATCATGTGGTAATGGGGTATTCAATGTGGGTTCAGCATATACAAATGCTGTAAAGGGGTATTTCATTTGCTAGGTCAGCATGTGCAAATGCTATTTCTTTAACATGGGCAAAGGCATCATCAACAAATAGGTGCAATTTGTTCAATCTGGGGTTAGCATATACTAATGCTCTCAAGGGATTCTTCATTTGCAGAAAATCAGCATGCGCAAATGTCATTGGGGTACTTGTGATATGCAGTATTAACAAAATATTGTTGGAGTATCAGAGATCATGCTGGTGGGGTGTATGACTGGCATAGGGTGATTTATTTTCTCTTTTTCTTCTTCAGCTGCTAACCTCAGGGCAGTCAATGTTTTACAATATTGGCTTATCATCATCAAAATGTGTGAGGGTGGCATATACACATAATACATTTTATATAAAAAAAATTTCAATTGTTTTTTCTCTTCTCATTTTTCTGTTATGTCTTTTGTCTCTTTTTCATTTTTTCTTTTTCATTTCTTTTTTTTTTTTTTTGTATCACAAGTACTAAAGAATGATAAAAATCAATTCACTAAACACTAGATATACTATCAACATTTCTAATAGTAAATCCTAACCAATAGGGCTGCAAGTAATAGTTTAGGTTAGAATAGAATGAATGTTGTAGCAGTATCTGTTGTCAATAAGTGGCGAGGAAAGGGTACATCAAGGATCTCCTGATTACAACATGATTGTAATTCCAAGGAATGAATATGATTGGGATTGAAAAAAAATCACAAGTCTAGAATGTCGTCTCAATATAGTGGAAAGGAAAAATAGTAAGTTAAAGATGTTGTAACAGTGGGGTGAAGGAAATCTTATTATAGAGAGTCAAGGTTGGGATATGGAATCTCTTTAGGAGAATGTTTAAAATTCTTGACAGTACTAATATACATCTGGGTCTAAAATAATAATGTACATTTGAAAATAAATAATCCTGTGGAGAAAAATAGCATAACATGCAATACTAGTTTTGGGTATGAATTATGTGCTGTTAAGAGATGTCATAGTAGGAACAGTATGATTGATCAAGGTGATAGATATAAAGGAGTTTAGCATAATATAGATCAAAGAAATATTAGTATGGGGTAAGAAAAAATACTGGTGTAAAGTGTCTGCATGAAAATGCTGGTGAATGGAGCGTGGAATATGATCAGTTACAAAAGTGGAGATGAATGTTACAACAGAATAGTATGACACATGTGTTATAGGTACGGTTGTGTAACATTCTAAATATTAAGAAAATGTCTGTAACTAAATGAGGGTGTCTGTAAACTCGTAACACCGTGTGTTATCAATTGTTTTGTTATTTTTATTTCACAACACTATGCTATCTAATGAAAATCCTCCGTGGGCTGGCCTTGATTGGTCTTGATGTATCAGTATTTTAAGGCTGGAAAAAAGTTTCTCCGTGGGGCTTTGACATCTTAGTCTGGAAGCAAGTCATTTGAACTGTCAAAACTGAAAATATAGTACATGGGGAAAGTTAGTACATTGTTAAAAAGGTTTTTTCACATATGCGTTGACCGTGTTCGGAGTGGCGAACACATAAAACACCTGGGCGTGTTTTTCTCAGCAAAGTTTTAGTAGTAGGTCCTTTAGTTTTTCAACCATTTCCAACTTTGCAATGTCCCGACTGCTTAGGCGTGCTTCATACTGAGTAGCAGTGATAATGGATGTGGTAGGCGACGACACTGCATTTGCTGATTGTTGGGGCACTGAGGACATTGGCGAATGCGGTGATGGCTTAACATCATTTGATTGCGGTGATGGTTTCACTGTGGTTGGGGTTTGTATGGCTGGAACATCTGTTGGTTTTGAGGCAGGTATATGTTTCGCCTTGATTTTTCTTCTGACCTGGTTGTGCTGAACGTTAGCACCGGTTACAATGGTCACAGTAATTTGCACACTGTTGTTTTTGACTAGTTGAGATGAGGCTAACACTTCTCGGCTTGGTTTTGGAACATGATAGCGTTTCTTCAGAATCTTTCTTCTGATATAGTTGTGCTGTATACGCGGAATTTTGTTGCTAGGGATTGAGTCATCTGATTCTGTTTTATAGGCGCGTTTGACGCTGGAGCTGACTGGTACAAATAATGTACTATCCGCATCACTGGTTTCAATAGAACTAGCTGTATCAATGTCTGTTTCTTGTTCATATAATTCTACCATTTTTCTGTCATTATGTTCGTTGGGGTCTGACAAAGCTGTGCTGGGGTTGACACTGTCTTCTCTCATGTCTTGTTCTGTTTCGTCTCCATAAAGATTGCTGGTATATGGTTCAACAATCTGCTTGGGTATAGTTTCTTCAGGATCTGATTGTTCTGAACGAGCAATCTTGTTCTTGTGGTATAGCAGTGTTTGGTTTTCACTAGTGTTAAAACTAGAACTGCCTGAACTGGGGGTGTGATAGGTATCAGCTGACGATTTATCACTGCGGGAGTAAGTTTGAGTGTGGATATAAGGTGTTTTCGTGTTGTCATCGTGTGACGTCTGTGGCATGATTTCTTCATTTCTAATGCGCAGGTCTCTGTCTTGTAGTCTATTACGTAATTCAAGTGGTGGGATATCTTCTTCGCTTTCGGACGAGTCTCGTTGTTGTCTTGCTCGATGTATTTCATCTGTGGGTGGTCTGGGTATGTGGTCGTCTTGGTAAAATTCAGAGTCTGTCGTCTCTGACTCTGATATGTCAGACGAATCTGTGCTGGATGGATTATAATTTAGGGTGGCCTTTCTGACTGGTCTTGTATTTGTCGTCAGAGGCGGAATGGGCCGGTGATTATCAATTTTGATTTGTTTTACGTGAGCTTTTGTTTGGTGTTGTTTCTCTTCATTCCAAATAATGAAGTTTACAGGCGTAGTTTGTTTCATGATTTTGTAGCCATCTAACCATCGGTCATCGAATTTTGAACTGCGTACATGTTTCTTGTAGTATACTCTGTCTCCTATTTTGTACGTTGGTAGCTTGGCTGATTTATCATGTTGTTTCTGTTTCTTGTGAAATGCCTTCTGCGTATTTCGTTGTGCAATCTGGTGAGCTTTATACTTTTCTTGAAGGATTATTTCGATGGGGTCTTCTCCCATGTATTTTCTTTGTGGGCGAAGTAGGTTGTCTAACGGAAAGTTTGGTTCTCTTCCGTATAGCATGAGAAAGGGTGACATTCCTGTGGTATCGTTCACGTTTACTCGGATGGCTTCAAGAGCTTGGTTAATGTATAGGTCCCAGTATTGGTGGTTCCCCTTGATATATTTGCTAATAATATCATGTAGGGTGGCGTGCATGCGTTCATTTCTGCCATTTGCATTTGGGCAATAATAAGTGGTTGTAGTATGCTCAATATTCAGCTGGTGTAAGGTGGCTTTAAATGGGTTACCGATAAACTGTTTACCGTTGTCTGAAATGATTCGTTTTGGACAGCCATGCCTGGGAATGAATTCTTGTAAAAAAATTTGCGTGATGGACTGCGATGTGGCATCACTGAGTGGGTAACTTTCTGGCCAAACAGAGTATTGGTCAACTATGTGCAGGAGGTATTTGTTGCCTGATTGGGTGAGTGGGTAAGGACCTGATAAGTCAATGCTCACTGTTTGCATGGGATAATGGGAAGGTTGCATTTCTTGAAGGGGAATTAAATGTGGCTTCATGTTCCTCAATTTACATGTTCTACAGGTGGCTACATATTCTGTAATGTCTTTGTAGAAAGTTTGCCAATAATACCTTTTCTTTATGACATCAATTGTTTTGTCTCTTCCCATGTGCCCGTTGTTATCATGAAACTGTAGCAATACTTCTGGGACTAGATGTGCTGGAATGACTTTTCTTAGTGTCCCTTCTTGTTTCTGATCAATATAGTATAGAGCTCCATCCGTTGGGTGTACTGTAAAATCTTTACTTTTTGTTGGGTTTTCTTTCACGTATGTGAGCAGCTTGACAATTTCTGCATCTTTCGCTTGTTCTACTCTCATGTCAAACATATCTTGGCTTTCTTCTTCTACTTGAGTGGCAGAATCTGAGGTACTTCTTCGACTTGATGAAGTAATTTCATTAATTTCTTTAGCATTATCGTCAATCTCTGAGGATGTGCCATCATTTTTGACTCTATTTGTTTTCACTTCAGTTTCATCATCATATTTAATCCTGGATAAGAGGTCTGCACAGGTGTTCATTTCGCCTGGGATATGTTCGATAGTGGTGTCGTAGGACTGTAAATTCATTGCCCATGTCTGTAACTTCTTTGGCTGTTCTTGTGTTTTGGTGAGCCAGTTAACCAAAGGTTGATGATCAGTTCTTATAATGAGTTTAGTTCCTCTGACATAAAAGTCAAACTTTTGTACTGCATAGTGAATAGCATATGCTTCTTTCTCAGTGGTGGTCCACCGTTTTTGTGACTTTGACAATGCGTGGGATAGGAATGCAATGGGTTTCTCATTGGGAATGTTTGGTAGGATGGGTGTTTCATCTTCTAGTACTGGTTGTACCAAACAAGCACCAATTGCGTTATCTGAGGCATCGGCGTATAGTATCATGGGCTGAGAAATATCTGGATGTCCAAGCAGTGGGATGGTGGTTAGGGCATTTTTTAGATACTCAAAGGATCTCTGGCAGTCTTCTGTCCATTTGAAGCGTGCATACTTGCGGGTAAGGGCTATCAAAGGCTCTGCTGCTCTGGAGAAATTGATGATGTGGCGCCTATAGTACCCTATTGTACCAATAAATGAGCGTGTTTGTCTCACCGTCTTGGGGCTAGGCATTTCTCTTATGGCTTTGACTTTATCTTCATCAGGTCTGACGCCATGTCTATTGATGACAAAGCCTAAATATTTTGTTTCTGTCTTTAGAAACTCACACTTCGACAGTTTTAACTTTATTTGGTGATGCCTGAGTCTATCAAACACTGTTTCAACCTTGCGGAGGTGGTCTTCCATCGTGCCTGCGGTATGTATCAGGATATCGTCTATGTATGCCAGGGCAAATGGATGTAGACCCTTTAACACTTCATCCATGAGTGACATATATGTTGCTGGAGATCCTTTTAGACCAAATGGCATAACATTCCAAAAAAAGCTTCCCATATGTGAACAGAATGTGGATTTCTGTTTTGCCTCAGGTGTCATGGGGATGCACCAAAAGCCTGACCTTGCATCAAGTGTGGTAAAGTATGTAGACTTTCCTAACGTCGCAAGTAGATCGTCTATCCTGGGGAGGGGGTAGGAAATGACTTTTGTGATTTTGTTAAGGGCACGGTAGTCGCAGCAAAAGCGACTGGAGCCGTCTTTCTTTGTTACGATCACTATGGGTGAGGACCATTGGGAACGGGATCTTTCGATGATTCCTGCCTGTAGCATTTCATTTATAGACCTTTCCACGAGTTCTCTATTTTTCAAGGGCGTATGATAGGGTTTCATATGTATTGGCTCCTCTGTGGTTGTTTGAATGTCCATTGTGACAGTGTTAGTTCTGCCTAATTCCATGTCATTGAGTGCGAATACATCTTGGTGCTTTTCTACAAACGTTTTCAAACGTTGCTTATTATCTTCTGTGGCATTCAGGGTTGCAAGTAACTGAGCTATTCTCTCTCTGTATTTATGATCTGCTATGATATCTCTGGTCTGTCTTGATGCCTCCGTTTCATTCCCATAATTTTGGGACATTTTTCTTGCATCTTGTGAAAATCTCTGCTCCTGGTATGTGGCTTTCTTTTGCGTAGTTCTTTGCCGTTCATTGGGCTGTGCTTGGTACTGTTTCCTCTGCCATGTGCTGTGTGCATTTCCATTTGTCACTGCATTTACTGTATATTCATTTCTTATTATATTTCTGGGGTAGTCGTTGTTGTGCCATTTTTTCTGATTATTTCTGCCGTAACTGCGCTTATCCGCGTACGTTACTGTATTTCTTCTGTTTGTGCTATAGGGCTGTCTTCTTTCCCTGGGCGAAAATTTTTCATTCTTTCTGTTTCCAACTTTGCTGCTATAGTATCCTCCTGTGGTATAGTCATATAAGAATTCTTCCTTTTCTTCGGAAATTTCAATTGGTTTTGGGACTTTATCATATCCACCTGTTTTTGAGTTATATTGATACTCCATGGGGCATGTATCACTGTCTTGTCGCTTTGGATATCCTCCTGGCAAGACAATTTCTGTTTCTCTGTTACTCTGTGATATACAGCACTTCATCTTTTCTCTTGGTGTGCTGGGGCGCAAGAATGAGTAATTATAGTCATTTTCATACTGTGGCCTTTCTCTTCTTATGTATGGACTGGTTCGTTTCTGCCATCTGGGTAGGGTATGCTGTGGTGTAACATAGCTGTGACTGATGTTGCTGCCTTTTTCTGCATAAGCCTTATAACTGTTTACTTTCCATGTACTATGGTTATTTGTGCTGCGATTTCGTGCATTATGTCCAGTGGGGGTGGTTGAGACAATTTGTGGATGGTCTCTATTGGTTTTGGTTTGTCTTAACGTTGACGTATCCACTTGTGCTACAATTGTGCCTCTATTTATAGTGGTAGTTTTTCCTGACATATTCAATATCATGATGGGGAAATCTCTAGCCTTCGAGACTTCAGCGATTCCCTCTGTAATTTGCAACAATGGGTCATCAATAATGCTTTCTTCTGCTAGGGGCTGTATTTGAATTGATTGCCCTGGTGTTATGTACTCAGAATTTTTTACTCTGCCTTTTGCTATGACCAGGGAGTTTGGAGCCACCGTTATGGGAGCTGTAATCCTTACCAAAGACGCTATGTGGATATCGTCCTGGAGATCTATGTATGTATTGTTGACTTTGATTTTCTGGAGGTCATAGTATATTCGAACTTTGTGTTTGTTAAAAAAATCTCTCCCTAGGATAAGATTTCTAGACATTCCTTTAGTAATGACAAATGGGTGTTCAAAATTTGTTTCGCCTAAGGAAAATTTTAGCCATGCTGTCCCAACTGAATTTAGTCTTTGTCCCGTGACTGAAGCTAGGTGTGTTTTGGACGGTTGAAATCGTACTAAGTGTTGGATCCTCTTGAACAGCTGGAACCTAATAAGGCTGATGGATGCTCCTGTATCTACCAGTGCCCTATATTGTTGGCCCTGTATAGACATGATGCAGGAACTGGGGTCCGGATGTATTTTAGTTCCATCATGCAGCATTTCTTCATATTGTATTTTACTGGATGGGCCCACTTGACAATTTCTGTTCTGTGTTGTTTCTTTTGTTTTGGACCATTTTCTGTGATTGTTGCCCTCACTAACGGTCCTGTTTAGTGAGTGGCGCGGCCGTTTCCCTGACGCATGAGGGGTTGAGGTGCGCCTCTGGTATACTGATTTCTGGTGTAATCACGTGGGGGTGGTGCGGGTTGTTGTGGTTGGTAACCTCCTCTTCTGAATGGTGCATGATTGTAATTTGCTCTACAGGACTTGTAACCATGTCCGAGCCTACCGCATGTAAAGCATCCGTTTGTACTGACATTATTGACGTCGTTTTGCCTCTGTGTGGGGGGTCTATAATTGCGGGGCCTATCATCTCGTTGTCGTGGGCGAGTCCATTGCCTCCTGGTATGGTCAACTTCCATAGGCTCATGCTCATCATAGTCCCTATATTCTGGTCGGGGTTCCCTACCTGCTCTTTGTTGGAACCTTCGGTGAAGATTTTCCTCCTGTATTGCTGCTTGGATTGTTTCAGCAATAGTCTTGGTGTCTTTTCTAATAAGATGCCTTCTGATATTTTCCGCTCTAAGGCCATCGGCAAATATCCCCACTAACTGTATTTCTACATCAGGTGTGGTAGGGATTTCTCCGCAAAACGCCTCTTCTGCCATATTGAGGAATCGATCTCCAAAAAGTTGTACCGATTCATCTCTTTCCTGTTTCATGCTTCTAAGGACTGACCAAGCATGCATTTTGTCTATGATTTCCCCATATCTCTGGGTGAGCTCTTTTTTTAGGGACTCGTAGGTTTCTGTGGGGTACTGCTGGGACCTCCTTCTTAAAAAATCAGTCACGTACGAATCAGAACCTAACAGAGCGATTTTCTTTTTCTCTTCATCTGTTGTTGCCTCTGCTAGTGCCGCAAATTTTTCCATGTCGGACAACCATCTTCTGAATTTTTTCTTGTTTCCATCGAACGGCTGAACAATGGATCTAACCTGTGTGAATTTCGCGTAGTTGTCATTTTTCTGTAGGGTTTCAGTAATTTGCCGTAGCGCTATTATTGTTGGTCCTTCCATATTTTGTCTGTCCTGGGGCTGCAGTGGTTGTGTATTTACGGGTTGGTTCTGTGGTTGTTGTTGTTGTTGTTCCACACCAAGCTGTTGAAAATTATGTAGTAAATCGTCCATGGTCTATGATCGCTAGTTATTCGCTTTATCAAAGAGAAGTGGTCACGGGCACCATATTACCATCATGTGGCCGGGGCAGGTGTTCCTTAGGACTGGAACGGCACCATATTACCATCATGTGGCAGTGCCGGTATATGCAGTATTTTCAGTTTACTTTACAGAGAGCAGATGTTTAACTGGCCTAATCACCAGAGATCTAGATTTCTCTCCTAAATTTGTGTTACCAGGTTCGATTTTCTTCTCTTAGGTGTTGATGTAGCGAATTTAATTGAAATGGATAGATTTCTTAGCTTAATCTCAAAACTGTAGTAATTCACCTTTTCAACAGCGTTCGATTTCATGCAAAACTTTTAATATCTTTCAGCATGAAACTTAAATTTCAACAAAGTCTGGAATTCAGAACATTTTTACAATAATAAGCATAATAAAGTTTTAACATCTCATCAGATGCTTTCATCGATGCAAAAATCCCTTTTTGCATCTTTGTCTCATAGGCCTACTCAATTGTCAAATATGGCGAACTTTCTCATTCCACCGAGTTCCTTCCTTTAAGTTACCGTCTTATCTTAGGTTCGACGACATTTACCCATCTCTTCAGATTTGTCCTTGTTTTCTTTATCATCATAAGTATTCCTTGAGCTAAATACTTTCCAACACAAGGATATTTTCTGCTCTACCCGGTTTGAGGTGTAAGACTAGTTTTTTGCAATTTGACTCAAATCCTCGAACCTAGTTCTGCTGCGACCAGGGTTGGGAGCTCTATTCAAAATATACATTGAATGATAGTCACTACTTACGCAAGTAAGAAATATAAAACCACTCAATGTCCTGAAATGCACATTTTATAATAAATGTTGAAGTTGACTTCCTCAAACTAAGAAATATGTAGAGCTGGACCAGATACGACCTCTTGAGTTGCGCTCTTTCATTCTACTGCCAGATGGCGTCCTGTTCTATATTCCCCGGGGTAAATCTGAGCTATCCGATTGGTCAGGGGAAATCACCCAATTATTAGAAATAGCGTGTAGAAGCGACTCTACCCTAAATATGTGACACTATAATTTTTTACATTCTGCTTCTCATAAAATATAAAATTATGGGGTAGTCTGTGCTTCCTCCGTCTTGTTGGAGTATAGCCTGTTTCCAAAGGAACAACTATGTACATGGCCACACTGCCAGTATGCTGTCATCATGCTGCACTCTACGATCACTAAATTTGATATGCCTCAAGTCAACAACCTGTTTAACATACTTCATCTCCTCAAATTTAACTAAACATTTTCTAAGCAATCTGTCCATCTCCTCCATCATGCCACCAATCTGCGACTCATCTGTTTGAAAGAGTTTATTATACTCATTTAACAGTGGCAGAATGAAACTCAGAACACGAAGGGTCAGCTGGGTTAGTGGTTATTTTAAAAATTTATGGATGTTTTGGACTCTGCCAGGCTTTTCAACATCATTGTGGCTTTCAAAATAAGATGAGAGAGCTGTATACTGGTTAATAATTCTATCCACTACCTTCTGCAATGACAGCCAGCGAGTCTGACAATGTTTAAGAATATTCAGGTCATCTGCTTCTGTGAATAGTTGGAACTCCTTATAAGCCTTTCGTCGTTTTGAGCTGTGCACAAAATGATAGTACATGTCTAACAAAAGGTCTTCTACTGGCACAGTCAACTGTTTGATTCCATCTTGTGCACATAAATTTGCAAGGTGGCAAATGCACCCAATACTAAAAACATAAGGGTTCCTCTGCATGATCCTAGTAAGTACTGAGTTTGATTTCCCCACCATGACATTGCAGTTGTCACTAGCAAAGCCGATGCAATTTTTCCATGGAATATGAAATTTTGTGAACAGATTATCAACATCACTGAATATCGCCTCACTGGTTCCACCACTGCATACAGGCATGTCCAACAATCTCGTTCTTGGTCCCAATCCTTCTTCAAAAACTCTCACCATAATAGCTAACCGCTTCTCTGTTTTCTTGTCATTTGATTCATCAACCATTAATGAGAAGGGTGTTTCCCTGCACAGCTTTATCACTGGTTCTGTTGCAGATAGAGCCAGGCAGTTTTTAATGATAAGTGTTGTCTTGGTCCTCTTCGACTGGAACTTTCTGGCAATATCACTGTCAGGAAACATTACAGGCGCCAAGTCACAAAAGTGATCAGCAACAGATGCAGTTAAGTTATGCTGGGCAATGAAATTGGCAAATAAAACTTCAGCACTTATAATGCCACCCTCTTCCTGCTTTGGCTGAGCAAAAAAGGTCTTAATAGATGCTCCCTTCTTCATTGCAAACATTTGTTCATGCAATTTCGATTTAAAATGTACTTTCAGATCATATAATTCTGAAGCTACTACTTTAATATCTTTGCTGCATAATCTACAAAAAGCATGGGTTGATCCTAACTTGGATACATCTACAATGCCAGGGAAGAGTTTAACCCATTCGGCCTGAAACTTACCATGACCTGCATGCTTTTGTTTCTTTGAATTAGGCTCAGCCATCATTCAGTGGATGAAATATTTCAACTAATAATCTTTGTAGACGAAGAGAATGATTAAAAAATACAACGAACAAAGCAAACGGCTAACAGCAAAAAAATAAACAAAATTATGAACAGAATATCAAATCTAGGAAGAAAAAACGTACCACCAAAAATTTACAAAATTATTATTTACGAGTTGGTAGCTTAAAGTGATAACAGATTGCCACTTTATTAAAAAATAAAGCAGCTAATCTTGAGCGCTGGAATAAAGTAGGCCTACTCAACGCAAAGAAACTTTTTTTTTCTAGTTATGTAGGGCCTACACAGAATATTATGACAATTTATCGGAAATATATTGAGGGGCAAGATGTAGGCCTAACTGGAAAGATTAAGACAGCCATTAAATTGCAACAAAGCAAAACAACAGCAATATTTAACCAAGTTATAAGTACTTAGCTTTTTTAAACAAAATGGCGTCGTTGATAACAGGTAACTTTAAAAATACGTGATGTCACGCCGAAAAACGAAAGCGTTTGAGGCCGAATTCAAAGTGTTTGCCAAATTCTTGGGTATAAGAGGATTGGCAATCCTCCGAATACCGGTCCCAAATGATTCAATACGGTTTGTGTTAGAAAATATCCCTTACAGAGCCTCATTTGGTAATGCCGGTTCAGGGGCGACATTAAATGGGGAACAAAAATCTAAAATTACATTTTAATACTCAACAACGTTGGTCGACTAAACCATGGCATCTATGATCATACGGTTGTTGTTCATGCTAATAATTTCATTGACCCTGTACACAGTGAAATTCACACCCAAACTATTGAAGGTGTATGGATGCAAGCAAAGAGGAAACAACGTTACCAAGGCGGCACTAGTCGTGGAAAGTTTCATTCTTATTTAGCAGAGTTTAAGTGGCGCTATAGTCACAAACAACATGTCTTCGGGCAGTATTTACAACTTTTGTGCAAAAATTTCAACATATAACCTTCTAACATTATTAATACATATTGACTTCACTTCACTTCACCGGGCGCCAAAAGTTCCTTTTTGGCAATTTCTGTGTTTCAAGAGTAGTTTCCCATTCATTTCTACTTGTATATTTTTTATTATATGTCAAAATGAGGCCCTATAAGGGATATTTTCTAACACAAACCGTATTGAGTCATCTGGGACCGGTATTCGGAGGAGTGCCAAAGGATTTGATTGGTTGCTGGGAGAGACCTCAGTTTAAAAACGAACACCGAGATTTCCGGAATGAAAAATAAAAAAAATTGGCTACAAAGGAAAAAAACCTGGGCTAGAAAATATTTTCTGATTTAAAATTTAAAAACAATTGGGTTGGAAAATATTTTTAGAATTTCAAAAAAAAAAAAAAAAAAAAAAAAAAAAAATTTTAATTTTTTTTTTTGGGGGGGGGGGGGGTGCGGGGGGGGGCGGGGGGCGGTGGGGAATCTGTAGAACGAGTCTGTACGGCCGTACACTGCTAAAAGTATCAAAAATCCGTACATTGTACGAAAAATTCGTACAGGTTGACAGGTATGGCATTGGTTCATGTCTACATAGAACTGTTGAGCCACATACATTCCTGAACATTCCTAGTATTAAATAATATAAATATTGTCTTTCTGCATATTTTTTTAGGTACGATATCAATATTTCAACATAGAGTAGGTAGTTAATTCGATTATTCTAATATTTTCTTTATTTTAATTTTAGATACGAATAGTAACTGTGTAAATTTTTGCATATTAATTTTTGCATATTGATGATGTTTAAATTCCTTTAACTTTTTTTCTAGTTCATATTTTATTACCTCACTCTTAATTATTAGTTTTTCTTTTATTTTACCCATATTTTCTTACATATTCGGAAATTGTAAATTTTTCTTTGCTTGTCGAATTTTCTTTTCTATTCGGCACTTATTTTCTTAATGCTCCCTAAGGGACATAACCCTACTTATATTTCACATGTCACAGCTTGATTAACAAGCTGTGGACTGTCTGTGCTCTGCTGGGAGCAGGTGCGTAATGTCAGTCGTGTATGAGAGGCAGTCAGTAGAGTAGTCTAAACTTGACAACACGAAACTGCTAGGTCAGCAGGTCAGGGGTGAATGCAAGGAGAGTTCTGACTGGGGCAGTGAAGAAACGGGGGTCAAGAGAGCGACGAGGTTTTTGGTGGTGATAGTGAACGTGAATTGTCGAGTGTGAGAAGATATTTATTTGTGTGAATATAATGCATTTTGTGATCTGGGAGTTTCATCAATGTGATACACTTCGCTGACTATATATACTGTTGTAATTTTGTGGCCACAGTTTTTGAATACATTGGACAGAGTTGAGAATATGGCTTGTGTTGGTTATTACTTGAATGTGTTCCACTCCATCCCCCGCTCTCTTGTTTAGTATTTCGAGGACTAAGACATATGTGTGTTTAACATAAAATACGCTGTGTCACACATGTTTTGGTAGGTTGATTCCCTTTATGCAACAATTCTCTTTTGTCATAGTGATATCATTACTTTAACATACACATTTTAAGATTTTCTTTACTGAATTGTTAATTAACATTTCTTTGTTTCTTCTTGTCATATTCTTATGACAATGCTAAGACTGATGACAGTCTTTTTCATGCACTTTCATTAATATTTCCAGTAGATTTGACTTCGACTGGACTTTGACAATTTATTGTTCTACTGTTGACGATTTATTATGATGATGTACTTAATTTTGGCCGTTGTTTTATTCGGGGAATGTTTGAAAAAAAAACATTCTGTTTTTTTTTTTCCTGAGAGGACGGAGTGGTTGTTGTGTAAGGCTTTTGCACACAGGCATATGTCAATCCTTTGCTGACATACAGCTGTCTGCATTAGCTATATATATATATTATGTGATGTATGTATCGTCTGCTCATGCGCAGCCCAACGGTCAGTTTCCTGAGCCCTTTTCCAATGTTGATCGACCTGACTAGATGTGCCATTTTTATGCTTCCTTTGTGGATACTTTATTCGATATTCTTCCAGTGGCTTTTAATGAGATTGGTCGCCACGATTGACTAAGATGTTATTTATGGGCCGTCAAGAGTTACAGCTTCACCATTGAAGTATTGTGACTGTATTTTTGAGGTAATTGTATTCGATCGTCAGCACATTATATTTTTGCCGCCATACTTCGTTCACGTCATATACGAACCTGATCGCTAGTCTTTTTATGGCCAGAATTGAGATTCTATGAACTGTATGCCGCCTATGTTGTTTACTATGATGGACAGACATTAGACCTTAATGAATGCCTTTGAATGCAATCTACATGATATTATTATGCTGAATTATTGTTGGAGCTACTGTCAATAAATTTGGATGTGGACCAGTCTTCACCAACTCATTGATTTCATTAACACTGTTGTACGAGCTAAAGATAGTGTGTGGCTGTGTTCAGGCTAAAAGTATGATGCTAACCATTCGTTTACCCAGCCTACAACATTCGTTTGAATATCAGCACGATTGAAGACATATTCACCAAGCCTAAACCCAACTGCAACACACATTTAACACTCCTTGACTGACAGTATCTGCACACTTATTCATATTATGGACGAACTGAGGACCATGGGTCTATGAAATCCTTAATGTCGATGTATGATGGAAATGTGGAACAATGTATCAGATGTTGAGTTAAGTCATTAAATGTATTAACTGTGAAATCGGCCTTGCTCAGGTTATTGTATTACAAATTGTTACGGTGTCTGTATTGCTATTATGATCTTCAACAGCTCAATGAACCCACAAGTACAATGGCCAGGAACACAGAGCTGCACGCACATATCAATATATATTATTACAAGCAAACTACACCATAACAACGACACAATCACATCATTTTTGCAGTGCAAAAATAAACTCAGACACTTGTTGTTTGGGTTTTTAAATAAGCCCAGACCTGCTTTAAAAGGCAAAGTCCGCATGTCTCAATTATAATGCAGCACACTTTAACTGAAATTTTTTTTAACACGAATTAACTCTTCTGATAAATTTTTTTGGTCTGTACAGGTTTTGTGGGTCTTTGTCCAGGTTTTTCATCTCCGAGGGGTGGCTTGTATGGAGCCATAGCACTATATGTGTTCTGCAGTAAGCCTTTTTTTACAAGATGAAGTGGCTCATATCAACACTAGGCAGGAAGTAGATCAGTGACAACATAGTGGCATGAACAAAGTTTGTAAGGAGTCAGGCAAATAAAGATGACATTTAAAAACTGTTTGGAACAAATGACAAGAAGGTCTCTATAAAACACAGATAACTTCAGATTTATAACAGTGTTAAAAAAAAAAATGAAACATTGATACCTTCAGATTTATAACAGTGTAAAAACACACACAAAATAAGGATTTAGGGGGGAAATAATAAAAACAATCAAATTTAAAAAGCTGATAACTCCGCCTAGGCCGGTCCCAAGCCCGGATGAAAAAGGAGGAGGGCGGCCTGCATGGAGGCCGTAAGGAGGCAGCCCCTCCACCATGCAAAGGCACAACAGGCCAATCACCTGTTTGCTTTAAAACATGATTACGCGAAATACAAGAGAGAAAACCGGACTGATTCTAAAGGCGATGAACTGGAACGGACTACGACTTATGGAACTTGGAACACAAGAAGTATAAATGGGAAAGAAGAGGAGCTGGTGGAAGAGATGAGGAAAGCAAAACTAGAAATCCTGTCTATTACGGAAACAAAGAAAAAGGGACAAGGAGTCATGGATCTCGATGGCAACACGCTGCTCTACAGTGGTGTACCCACATCTGAAAGAGCTAAAAGGGGCGTGGGTTGCATTGTGGCCAAAAACCAGAAAGATAGTATCAAGGGATGGAACTTTGTCTCGGAGCGCATTATGGTTGTAAAACTAAAAGAAGGAGAAACCATAGTCAACCTGGTCATAGTGTATGGGCCAAATGAGGATGAGAGAGCAGAGGTCAAGGAGGAATTCTTCGAGCTGCTTCAAAGGACAGTGGATGACTGCCTAGACGAAATTATCATGCTCGGAGAGTTGGAAATGACCATGCTAGATGGGGTGGAGTTATTGGAAGATATGGAGAAGATACTCTCAATGACAATGGAAAGCGACTACTTAGATTCTGCAGTGAGCAGAATCTGATCATTACAAACACAAAGTTCCCACATAAGCGCATACATGCATACACTAGGTGTGAACCAACAAAGAATGAGAAGTCAGTGATCGACTATGCCATTGTTAGGAGGAGCTCATTCAAATATGTCCGGGATGCTAGAGTCTGGAGGAGGGCCAGAGATTGGAAGTGATCACTACCTGCTTACAATCAAAAGAACAACTGAAAGAGTTGCTCAGCCTAGGAAATGCCCAACATCACGCAAGAAACCAAGTAAACAAACAGGAGAAATGAGCATTAAGACCTACAAGCTGAGAGAGCCAGAAATTAAGACCAGATATCAGGGGTTTATTGCTACAGTGGTGAGAAACACAGAAGAACAACCTGATGACTTGGAAACCCTGTGGCTTAAATTCAAGGACATCATAAAGACAGCTGCTGCAGAAGCATGTGGTGAAATCCGACTTGGGAACAAGAGAAAGAGGACACCTTGGTGGACAGAGGAAGTCAAAGAGAAAATAAGAGAGAAGAAAATGGCATGGAAACAATACTTAGGAGCTAAAAACACAGCAGGACAAATAGAGAAATATAGAGAATATGTGATACTCAGAACAGAAGCAAAGAACAAGGTGCTAGCAGCAAAACAGAAGTCCTGGGAAGAATTTGGAGAAAAGCTAGAAAAAGATGCGCAAGAAAACCAGAAATTGTTCTATAAGACCCTAAAGAACATGAGGAAGGAAAAACAATGCCCTCTCAAATTTATAAAGGACAAGCAAGGCAAATTGCTTACTGCCCCGAAGGAAGTAATGGAAAGATGGAAAGAATATTTCTCAGAACTCCTTGATGGTGAGCAAGGTCAAGCATCAGAAATGATAACCACTAGCACAGAAGAGGAAACAAATGGTGATGAAGATGACATAAAGATGGAAGAACTGAAGGCAGCACTGGAGAAAATCAAGATGGGCAAAGCAGCAGGGCATGATGGTATAACACCAGAAATGGTTAAGTACATGGGAGCATCAGGCGACCTATTACTCTTAAGGGTCCTACAGGCAGCGTGGTGCAACAAGACCATACCAAAGGATTGGGAGATTGCCATCATAACACCAATTTTCAAAAAGGGTGACAATCGACAATGTGGAAACCATAGAGGCATATCCCTTCTCAGTGTCCCTGGTAAAATCTACTCTAGAATCCTAGAGCAGAGACTCCGACGCCTAGCTGAGCCACAATTGGATGAGGTCCAGTGCGGATTCCGAGCAAACCGAAGTACTCAAGACCTAATCTTCACACTCAGACAGCTGAGTGAAAAGGCCCTTGAGTATAAGAGTGAGATCCATCTTTGTTTCATAGATCTGGAAAAGGCATTTGACAGGGTCCCCTGGAGCAAACTTTGGGACTGTTTGGCAAGGAAGAACATTCCAGCACCTCTGATTCATGCTATACAGAGCTTCTACAAGTCTTGCAGAAATTATGTGAGGACAGCAAACCATAAGTCAGAAGAGTTCAGGACCACCACTGGTGTAAGACAAGGTGATATCCTGTCACCTTATCTTTTCATACTCCTCATGGACGATGTTATCAAGTCATGTAAGGAGAGAACAAGAAAGTATTCAGTGGGGTACTGGAAGATGAGACAGGTATGTATTTCAGAGCTGGCATTTGCTGATGATGTTGCCCTGATTGCTAAATCAGAGGCACATCTCCAATCCAACCTGCAAGTCTGGAAGGAAGAGCTGGAGAAGAGAGGGATGGTCATAAGCAGCTCTAAAACAAAATCCATGGTGATATCATGAGAAGAAAGAAGACATCAGATTAAGCTGGGAGAACAGGTCCTGGAGCAGGTCGACCACTTTAAATATCTCGGAGCTATTATAGACCGAAAGGGAGGCATCAAAGAAGAGTTGGCCACTCGAAAAGCAGCAGCTGGGGGACTTTTTCAGGCCATAAATCGAGGATTCCTCAGCAAGAGAGAGGTTGGTAAGAAAACGAAGATGGCTGTATACTGCTCCACCTATGTCCCAGTCTTGACATATGGATGCGAGTCATGGGCAATGACTACAACCCATAACAGCCAGATCCAAACCTCAGAAATGAGGTATCTGAGGAAGGTGGTTGAAGTAACAAGAAGAGACATGGTCCGCAACCAGACGATACGTGAAGGCCTAAAAATCCCACCCCCTGCAGACCCAAGTAGAACAGTCCCAACTAAGATGGTTTGGCCATGTCTGCAGAATGGGAGAAGATCGGCTACCACGACAAGCATGGGAAACAAAGAGCCAGGGATCCAGACCCCCAGGATGACCCAGAGTCCGCTGGGAGGACAACATTAGACAATCTTTGAAAGACCGAGGACTAGAATGGAACCAGGCCAGGAGGAAGACAGCTAATAGGATAGTCTGGCGCTCTCTCTTCCAAACCTCTACACCTCACGGTAGAAGGGGAACGACTAAGTAAGTAAGTAAGTAAAAACACACACAAAATAAGTATTTAGGGGGGAAATAATAAAAACAATCATATTTAAAAAGCTGATAACTCACAGGTCCTAATCTTCCGGAGTGTTTCAGCCAGATACCCCCACTTGAGGTGGCTGCAGCCACATTCCCCTCATAATCAACACAGATAGCGCCCACAGTATCTTGCACCCAATCACTAGTAGTAGTGAAGAGACGCTGAGGCTGCAGAAGATACACAATGTATATGTATAGTGTCCTGTACTTGTTAATCTTTGACATCACACATATTCTACATTACAGTGTGTTAAATGCCCTATATTTCAGTAGGTTAAATATCATATACAGTTGACATTCAAAAATCCGGCCATCGATAATCCGGTTCCTTCAGTTTTCCGGAATGGATTTCGGAGCGCATTTTTTAATTTACCTCGTTGGAGCGCCACTGTTTTCTGGAGCCGTTTATGATTTGATGCAGCTGTTTGGGTCTTGCTTGCACGTGTTAACAGGCGTTCCTGCTCATTCCTTCTCATTTTATCATTTATTTGCTGCTGTATAGCCCCATTATGGATTCAGCAAATAAAAGAAGTGGTGTAAAACGTAAACATTTAATTTTCTTTCTTTAAAGGACTGTACAGGTAGTCATTTTCTGTTAAATATATACAGCATATATAACCAAAATAAATCTGGCATTTTCAACAATCCGGCACTCCTCAGGTCCGGAGGTTGCCGGATTTTTGAATGTCAACTGTATTACGGTGGGTAAATGCCATATGATAGGAAACTCTATACAGAGTGATACAACAGGAGGCAATCTAATCATCAGAAGTGTATCGGCCCCTTAATCTCCTTTACACTCGGGGGGGGAAGGGGGGGGGGGGGGGGGGGGGGCGCACTTTGGTCATGACTCCCAAGCATCAGCCTCCTGTTGTCTAGTGCAGAGAATTGAACCCACTCCACCTTGGTTGCAGCTTTCAAATTCACTCCTATTTTCTTCCAGCGAGAGGCAATTGTGAAAGTAACCCCTATGTTAAAAACAAATTACTGTCCCAAGTTCCATAGCCCATTGCGGTTGTTTCACAGCCAGCATGATGCCTTTTCTGCAGTTTTTCTGAGCCTCTTAAGTGCCATTGATCTTGACTGTCCCCTCAACCCCAACAGTTTCAGTAGATCATACACTGAGGCAGCCACGAGACCTCTTGCACCCACCTCAATAGCCATGACCCTTGCAGTGAACCCATCGTGTCTCAAGTCCGTGGCCAGATCATTATACTTGGCCACTTTGAACAAGTTTTGCTCGTCCAATCTGGATTCAAATGGCATGGTCAGCTCAATCATTATAATCTGGTGCGATGATGAGGAATGTAGCACTATATCTGGCCGTCTTCAAGATCTTCTGATACTCTCTGGATATGCCCCTAGCCCAGTTAGGTCTACAGCCATCTCCCAGTAATTTGCACAGTCAAGATGGTAAACTGCTACTTGATTTACTTGGTTTGGGATGTGCTGACTTTCCTGCTCTCAGTAAATATGTATTTGCAGTCTGACTTTGCTGTTCGCCTCCACCCTTGCCAGGTCTATTGTAGCAGCCAGCTCATTTAGTACTTTGTTGTGGCGCCATGTGTATCGCCCTTGCCCTAATGACATCTTGCAAGCTGAAAGCACGTGTTCAAGTGTCTGCTTCTCACAGTAACAGGGGGCACTGAGCATCATCAGACTTTCCCCATCTCACAAGGTTTATGGACGATGGCAGGAGGTCATACATTGATCTAATAATGAAGCTGAGTCTAAGAGGTGCCATATGCCATATATCATTCCATGTCAAGGACCTTTGCAGGGCTCCTTTCCATGTAGTCCACTGGCCTTGTTGGGCCTGCTGCACTGCTTTTAGCATCCTCTTTTAATTCTCAACTCCTCATATCTCCTGAATTACCATGTCTCTGCGTTCCTTATTTGATACCTTGGACCACCAGCAGATGTCACTATGGCCAAATCCCACTTCCTTCCAGTTTTCAGTGTGGGCCGAATGGCCTATATTACAGTGGGTTAAATGTCAATATTACAGTGGGTTAAATGTCATATATTACAGTGGGTTAAATGTCATATATTACAGCGGGTTAAATGTCATATTTTACAGCGGGTTAAATGTCATATATTACAGTGGGTTAAATGTCATATATTACAGTGGGTTAAATGCACTTTATTATGGTGAGTTTAATATCCTATATTATGGTGGGTTAAATATCATATATTATGGTGGGTTAAATATCATATATTATGGTGAGTTAAATGCACTATATTATGGTGGGTTAAATATCATATATTATGGTGGATTAAATGTCCTATATTATGGTGGGTTAAATTTCCTATATTATGGTGGGTTAAATGTACTATGTATGAGAGGATGCATCCATCATTTGTACAATCAGCGCGCAAGAGGAACTGTTAGCATTCATAACCTTCGACATTTGCTGAGGGAGACTGAGCACCTATGGTTTTGCCCGGAGTTCAATGACGTCGATTCTGAACAACAATAACAATAAATGTCCTACATTATGGTGGGCTAAATGTCCTATACTATGGTGGGTTAAATGTCCTATATTACGGTGGGTTAAATATCCTAAATTACAGTAGATTAAATGTCCTATATTATTGTGGGCTAAATGTCCTTTATTATGGTGGGTTAAATATCCTATATGATGGTGGGTTAAATGTCCTGTATTATGGTGGGTAACATGTCCTATATTACAGTGGGTTAAATGCCCTATATTACAGTGGGTTAAATATCCTAAATTACAGTGTGTTAAATGTCCTATATCATGGTGGGTTAAATGTCCTATATTAAGGTGGGTTAAATGTCCTATATTATGGTGGGTTAAATATCCTATATTACAGTGGGTTAAATGTCCTATATTACAGTGGGTTAAATATCCTATTTTACAATGGGTTAAATGTCCTATATTACGGTGGGTTAAATGTCCTATATTACAAGGGTTTAAATGTCCTATATTACAGTGGGTTAAATACCCTATATTACAGTGGGTTAAATGTCCTATATTATGGTGGGTTAAATGTCCTATTTTACAAGGGGTTAAATGTCCTATATTATGGTGGGTTAAATGTCCTATATTATGGTGGGTTAAATGTCCTATATTATGGTGGGTTAAATGTCCTTTTTTACAAGGGGTTAAATTTCCTATATTACAAGGGGTTAAATGTCCTATATTATGGTGGGTTAAATGTCCTATATTAAGGTGGGTTAAATGTCCTATTTTACAAGGGGTTAAATGTCCTATATTATGGTGGGTAAAATATCCTATATTATGGTGGGTTAAATGTCCTATTTTACAGTAGGTTAAATCTGCTATATTATAGTGGGTTAAATGTCCTATATTATGGTGGGTTAAATGTCCTATTTTACAAGGGGTTAAATGTCCTATATTATGGTGGGTTAAATGTCCTATATTATGGTGGATTAAATGTCCTATATTATGGTGGGTTAAATGTCCTTTTTTACAAGGGGTTAAATTTCCTATATTACAAGGGGTTAAATGTCCTATATTATGGTGGGTTAAATGTCCTATATTATAAGGGGTTAAATGTCCTATATTATGGTGGGTTAAATGTCCTATATTAAGGTGGGTTAAATGTCCTATTTTACAAGGGGTTAGATCTCCTATATTATGGTGGGCTAAATGTCCTTTATTATGGTGGGTTAAATATCCTATATGATGGTGGGTTAAATGTCCTATATTATGGTGGGAAACATGTCCTATATTAATAATAATAATAATAAATTCTTTAAGCACCAAGCACGGCGCATAAGGCAGAAACCAGTGCTCTCCAGGTTGTTCGTTGTGACGCCACTCCTCTTAGCTCTTGCACATTATTTAGGCCCAACGTTCTTCCTTCTCTTATTATTGTTCTTCTGAGTGTTTCTTTTGGTCTTCCTTTTTTCCTCTTACCCTCAGGAACCCAAGTGAGCGCCTGTAGTGGTATTCTGTTGTTTTGCATTCATAGGACATGACCGATATATGACCATCGTCTTTTCCTTATATAGTCGGAGACATATTTCTGTCCTATATTACAGTGGGTTAAATGCCCTATATTACAGTGGGTTAAATATCCTAAATTACAATGTGTTAAATGTCCTATATCATGGTAGGTTAAATGTCCTATATTAAGGTGGGTTAAATGTCCTATATTATGGTGGGTTAAATGTCCTATATTATGGTGGGTTAAATGTCCTATATTACAGTGGGTTAAATGTCCTATATTACAGTGGGTTAAATATCCTATTTTACAGTGGGTTAAATGTCCTATATTATGGTGGGTTAAATGTCCTATATTACAAGGGTTTAAATGTTCTATATTACTGTGGGTTAAATACCCTATATTACAGTGGGTTAAATGTCATATATTATGGTGGGTTAAATGTCCTATTTTACAAGGGGTTAAATGTCCTATATTATGGTGGGTTAAATGTCCTATATTATGGTGGGTTAAACGTCCTTTTTTACAAGGGGTTAAATGTCCTATATTATGGTGGGTAAAATATCCTATAATATGGTGGGTTAAATGTCCTATTTTACAGTAGGTTAAATCTCCTATATTATAGTGGGTTAAATCTCCTATATTATGGTGGGTTAAAGGTCCTATATTATTGTGGGTTAAATGTCCTATTTTACAAAGGGTTAAATGTCCTATATTACAAGGGGTTAAATGTCCTTTATTATGGTGGGTTAAATGTCCTATTTTACATGGGGTTAAATCTCCAATATTATGGTGGGTTAAATGTCCTACATTATGGTGGGTTAAACATCCTATTTTACAAGGGGTTAAATGTCCTATATTATGGTGGGTTAAATGTCCTATATTATGGTGAGTTAAATGTCCTATTTTAAAAGGGGTTAAATGTCCTATATTACAAGGGGTTAAATATCCTATATTATGGTGGGTTAAATGTCCTATATTATAGTGGGTTAAATGTCCTATTTTACAAGAGGTTAAATGTCCTATATTATGGTGGGTTAAATATCCTATATTAAGGTGGGTTAAATGCCCTAGTTCCAAAGGTTGTTATAGCCAGGAGTTGTAGTGAGGTTAAGCTCTCCCTGCAGATAAATGCTTCTATGGCACGCACCTCAAATAGCCTCTGACAACCAAGCCCAGCTCCCAGCCTTCATGTGTGGCTCAATTTGAGCCCGGCAGAACTGTTTCCACGGATGGGAGAAGGGGCAAAGGCAAGTCACTGGCGCCTTAAAACCAGCAGCTTCAGGACGATAGGGCTTGTGATCCTTGGTTGGTAGCCTATCTAAGAGAAGGTAAAAGTCTGAATTCAAACCACTGCTGCCTTGCGGGAATATCCATTTATAGGAAAGGCTTCAGGAGTAAACTCTGAGGATAAATCTGGAGTCAGAGTCCCTAAGGCAGTCTAATGTTGATTTGACATTATTCTGGCAACTCCTGTGACATGGCTGGTATTGGCTACTGCCGTAACTTTGGATCTACTGGTTGCATGGAAAGTGAGAACATGGTGCTTGGGCAACAGCTTGATCTCCATAGTGCAGACTGTGATACAGATCAATCCTCGTCCAGGTAGGTCTACCGCCATCTCCCAGTCGTTTGCACAGTCAAGAAGAGATGGTAAACTGCTACCAGGTTTACTCGGTTTGGGGTGTGCTGACTTTCCTGCCCTCAGAAAGTATGTATTTGCGGTGCTCGGCCTGGGTTTGCTATTCGCCTTCATCCTTGCCAGATCTATTGTCGCAGCAAGCTCATTTAGCACTTTGTAATGAGCCAAGTGTATCGCCCTTGCCCTAATGACACCTTACACGCTGAGAGCACGTGTTCGAGTGTCTGCCTCCCCTTGCACAGGGGGCACTGCTCATCATCCGACTTTCCCCATTTCACAAGGTTGGTGGCCGACGGCAGCAGGTCATACATTGATCTACCAACGAAGCTGAGCCTAAGAGGTGCCATATGCCATATATCATTCCATGTCAAGGACCTCTGCAGGGCTCCTTCCCATGTAGTCCATTGGCCTTGTTGGACCTGCTGCACTGCTTTTTGCAACCTCTTATCATTCTCAGCTCCTCGTATCTCCTGAACTACCATGTCTCTGTGCTCCCTGCTTGATGCCTTGGACCACCAGCGGATGTCTCCATGACCAAATCCCCATCTATTCGTTTGTGTGTATCCGATTACCTCCCTCAGTTTGAGTGACTCTTGGGCAGCATCAACAGCTTCTTCCACTCTCCACTTCCTTCCCGTTTTCAGTGTGGGCTGAATGGACTTAACCACGTCATCAACTGACTCACTTAGCATCATTGCAAGCCTTGCCTTTCCAACTTTGTACTCTTCAACAACTGACTTGAAAGGAAGCAGAAGTTTTGACTTTTTGCAGTACAGTGCTACATCTGACAGACCTGGTGGTACCCCTAGCCACTTTCTCATGAACTTGTTGACCTTCTGCTCTATAGCTTCCACTGTACTTGTGCTTATTTCATATATAAGCAGTGGCCACAGCTACTTCGGTATCAACATGAACTGGAAGCACCACAGTTTGAACTTTCCCAGGAGTCTGCTTTGGTCTATGATCTGTAGCCCTCTGTCTGCCATTTCTATTGTCTGTTGCACTGCTGTTAAGTCATATTTTTATTAATGGGAGTTAAGTGTTAAAGACTCATATGGATGGGTCGGATTTTTGTTACACACGCTAGTAAGCACGCTTTTAGTGATAAGATGATTTTTTTCAGTTGGGGGCTTTATGCTCTGTAATTTTTGAACATAGCTAAATCTGAGTCTGTGTCAGTCTTTTTTTTTTTAAATATGATAAAGCAAGTTGTCGAATATTCTTAGTGTTAGTTTGGGGAGAGACGGTTGAGCTGAACTGTAGTCTCATGCGGTTGGTCCGCGCAATTGTGTAATTTTTACTGAGTTGTACTGAGAGACGAAAATCTCGGGACAGTGCGTTTCTGGCAGGGCTTCGGGAATGGTGACTATCCATCTCGCTAGTGTGTTCCAGTGGATTTTTTTGTAAAGGAGAATATTTGATAAGTGCAGAATATATATATATTATCGAAGTGAAGATAGAGAGATATTTACGGGAATGTTTTTCTCCCGGTGTATTTGTCATACAAAGCCTTGGATTGCACGGGCTTATTGTTATACTGCATTTGTTGTTCAAAGCTTGGACTATGATGGATTATTGATGTACTGCGTTTGTTACTCAAGCCTTGGATTATGATGGCTTATTGTTGCACTGCATTTGTGTTCAAAGCCTTGGATTTACTATGCTGGCTTGTTTATGTAAAGTACTGATTATTCAAAACCTTGGAGTAGGTCAGCTCAAGTTATGTTATTATGAACCGTGATGTATGCAGTCCCTGTTAACGGATATTTGGATTTACTCACCCGATGCTGTATGTTTATGCTGTGAACTATTCATGCCATGATGTCTATGTCACTGTGTCGGTAATAAACTGTGTATAACGTTACCAGTCGTTTCAACATTTCCTGACTCTTACGTTTACTGTGGTGTGTGGTTCCAGTCTGTGTAGGTATGCCAGAACCCTTTGCATTCGCGTATGTTGACAGTCACTCATTCACACACCGGTCAGCCATCCGTAAGCCCGACCTAAGCTGATCGTTATTATCAGCGTATATACATATATCAGCATTGCCTTCTTTCCACCACTATAAACTTGACTTAGAAGCAGAAGTTTTGGCCAGTCTTAATCTGCTACAAAAAAAATGTTAAAGAAAATAAACTGGTAACAACTGCCTTCGAGTCTTTTAATGAGGCATCGTACACCCTGCCAAGACTTTTAACAGGTTCCTCAATGACAGTAGGGATTCTTTGGTTGGAAACCATGAATATGTCCTCTGCTATCTTCCCTTTCCTGACTGATAGGCTTCTCGACTTCTTGGGTTTGAAGCTCATTCTGCACCAGCTGACTAGTTCATCCAGGCATGCTAACATTCTCCGGGCCTGATGTTCATCTGATGTCAGAATTGTTGTGTCATCCATGAATGTATGTTATATTTCTGCTACTAATACCAACTGCATTCGCTGCAACTTGAGTAGTGCCACTATTTACACATTGTTATCTGCTTTTTATTTTAAAGTAGCTTATGCTAAGGGTCTGAAATGAATATATCAGTGAAATACCGTAAGCATTAACTATGACTACAAGCTAGTAGTGCTATGGCCAACATCACCCTATTACTTCAATGTATAGTCAACTTCTTTGTCGCTATTTATTCTACAATATCACATGACCCACTTATTCAAGAATGAAACTAATACTAACATATTATAACAAACCACTGTGGATGTGTTTTTAATGGGGTTTTTTTTTAATTGGCATGTAGTCAATCTGATACATGATTACTTTGGTTTGCTGTGAATTTGTATTGCAATGAATTTGAACATGTGGTAAACTGAGCTTGATCAATTGACATAAAACCTCAAAGTTGTCAGCTATAGTACACTACTTTTATCCCATGTACAAAGTTGCAAGCTAAAGTGCAGTACTTAAATCCTATGTTCAAAGTTGTCAGCTATTTTAAGTACTTTTATCCCATGTACAAAGTTGTCAGATATAGTACAGTACCTTTATTAGTCAGTTATAGTACAGTACCTTTATCCCATGTACAAAGTTATCAGTTACTTTTACTAGTCAGCTATAGTACAGTATTTTTATCCCATGTACATAGTTGCTAGTCTCAACAACATCTGGAAGTCTTCTCAGTACAACACAAACACTAGATTAAGATTATTTGAGAGCTGTGTACTTTCTGTGCTTCTCTATGGTGCGGAGTACTGGAGAGTAACAGAGAAGGAAATGTTGAAACTGTCCTCCTTCCACACAATGTGCGTAAGGAAAATTCTCGAAATCTTTTGGCCTAATACTATCATTAACCAAGAACTACTTACTCGTTTTTTTCATGAGGGATTACTGTAGGTTTAATTTTAATATCCGCACCAATCTTCTTTTCTTTGTAATATAATTGCGGTCACTTTTATTTTATTAAGCAGTTGGGTGCGTAGATATTAGAGGGCTGGAAAAACTCTCCCGACGTTAGGAGATAATTCCGTACTCCTGTACATTCTATGTTTAAACGGGGGATGGGGGTTAGAACCACGACCCAGGTTAGTAGACATAATGCTATAACCAATCAAATTTAATTTGGGTAACGCGAACAGTCTGTAAATCTTATCTAACATGACGCCATTCATTGCACGTGCGTAACATAAACATGACTCATGAGTTTGCTTACAATCTAATTGGCCGAGGTCAGTTATTAACTAATTCCGGCAAAATTATTGGTTCCAGAGGGACGCGACGTGATGACGTATGGCGTGGGTCTCAGCGTGGGTATTCCAATTATAAATAACAGAGTAGCGCTCTCTTTGTCTCCAGAAATATCAGCCGTGAATCTAAGTAATATTCGTCTGCTCTTAAGTGAGAAATTCGAGAATTGGCATTTTTTCACGGCACAAAGGGAGGGGTGTGAAATTGCCTTACAGCGTGCAAGATATTCGGCCTTCTCAGGAGCAGAAAGGTCGAGGTATCTCCAGAGGTGAAGAGGACTGGTGACGCGGTATTTACTGGCGCCAAGTATGTCTGCACCAGGAAAGGAAATACGTTCTCTTGCAGTGAAGCCAGTCTTCAGCTGGAACGGGGGTTTCCTTAAACTCCAGAGCTCTGAGCTCTTTCTCACAACCCATATAGGCGCATTGCCTGGTGTTTGTGGGGTTTTTTTTTTCCATGACCATAATAAAGTCGTGTGTCCCAAACCCGGAGAGGGTAACGGGGCAATTAAAAGAATTGTCATCAGCAGTGAAGCAGGTACAGCCCAAGTCAGTTAACTCGTGCTTAAGAGCAAAGTCATCAATTGCAGTAGTCAGGAACAGGAGAAAGGGTCAACATTCCTTTTCCGAAGGCAAACTGAGAGGAGGGGTGTAACGGAGACGCCACTCAGCTGGAGATAGAAGTTATAGAGGCAGTTAGAAAGTTGTGTTAGGACAGCCTCTGAGGTTGCACTGAAGAAGTCCGTTAGTGGACCAGTGCTTGTGTTTTGACGGTAGCTATTTCATTCAGATTGTGGAGCCAGTTAGTTAAGTCGGCCGCCGGACAGTGGTGTTAGATTTCATAATTTTTATTAGGGTAATTAGAAGTGGTGGCTCTTAAGTTAGAGACCCCACCAAGTAGTTTTTTTGTGTGTGTAATCCTTAATTTTCTTCCATGCAGGTTGCAAGAGAGGGAGAAGGTGGTGGGATATAGTGTATGTCACTTGCATTGTTCTGTTTATTTTCAGGTGTGCGACCTCGCACGTTATTTATTTTGATGTGTTATTTATTTTGTTGTGTAAATAAACTATAAACGGTATACTGGATCAGTTTCTCTATAACTACACTGTACGTATGTGTTGTCTGTATAGTTGTGTCTGTGGAACTTTAGTGAAACCTTATCTCCTTTATTGGTAGTCAGAGGTGGTGAGTCTATAGCTCTTAAATAGTCATGAGTGGTGAGGGAGAGTCAATCTAGGTTCTCAC
This sequence comes from Oreohelix idahoensis, assembly GCA_024509875.1. Lineage (NCBI taxonomy): Eukaryota > Metazoa > Mollusca > Gastropoda > Stylommatophora > Oreohelicidae > Oreohelix > Oreohelix idahoensis. The sequence goes on along the minus strand of JAMPIV010006920.1, from coordinate 388,411 downwards.
CCTCGAAGCTATAAGTCTCATCTTCCACATTCACTGTCATTTTCATACAAATCTATCTTCTCAGTCTTTCTCATACTAGGGTCTTGTCTATACACTCAGACATAACTCTATACTAAAATCCACTTCGTGACAGCACACCACCATAGCTGGCAGATGCTGGAGTTGGGTTGGCCATGTCCTCAGAAGAGACCCTGATGCCATCACAAGAACAGCTATGCTATGGACCCCCGAAGGAAAGCGAAAAAGAGGCTGACCAAAAACAACTTGACGGAGAACTGTGGAGGCGAGATGCAAAGAATGAACCAGAGCTGGGGCACTGTACGAAGGATGACCGCTGACCGAACAAAGTGGAAGCAGTTTGTTGCTGCCCTACAAGACACCACCATGTGTGATGGCCACTGACTGCTTTGACAGTTGGTGGCTAAGGATCAAAGAAGAAGAAGACATTGTTGTCAACTATAGTACTGTATTTTTATTAGTCAGTTATAGTACTGTACTTGTGTCCCATGTACAAAGTTGTCAGTTATAGTACAGTACTTTTATGTCAGCTATAGTACAGTATTTTTATTAGTCAGTTATAGTACAGCACTCTTATTAGTCAGTTATTGTACAGTACTTTTATTAGTCAGTAATAGTACAGTACTTTTATGTCAGTTTTAGTACTGTACAGTACTTTTATTAGTCAATAATAGTACAGTACTCTGATTAGTCAGTTATAGCACAGTACTCTTATTAGTCAGTTATAGCACAGAAACCCATATACAAAGTTGTCAGCTACAATGCAGTACTACTTACAGATACTACACATGTAAAAGTTACAGTACCTCATGACTATCCATAACAGCATCTGTTTCTGCTATTTCAAGTTTTCTTCGTTTCTGCAAGTTCCCACTAGATTCTGCATTCAGGCATTTCCTTTTGTAACGAATGTAAGTTTTTAAGGCAGCTGCTGAAAAAATCATTTAAAATATCAAATCACATGAATATTAAGAATACAATTCAAAACTTCTAACATGTCATGACAAGAATCATGAGACAGGTCATGAATAATAGCAAACGAAGGAAACAAATATTCCAAAGGAATCCCCATGCAGCACATGGCATACCCACAATGCCTGAGCTAGAAAGTTTACTGCATATTTATGAGGCACTGGAATCAAAACTACAGTTTCCATTAATAAGTTTCCAGTAATTTGTCAATAAAATAAAAGTAAATTTAAGGACAGCTATTATCAGCTGATGATCCAAACTAGGTGTCTTGAGTTTTTTAAAAAATACTTGCTGTCTGGTGCTGTTAATATCACCTCTAAATGCCAGCTATTTGTAACCAAACCTAAAAGTCTTGATTTATCTTATGTTTTATGGAAGCCGTTTACAACTATGTTTATTTAATAAACGTTAATAAATATAAAACTGCTGTTTGTGATCACCATAAGAGTTATCTGCCCACTCACAGATATCGACTTGAACATGTTCAAAGAAAGCAGGGTCAGCCTGAGGCTGTTGGCATCTCCATACAGTTTTTCCAGGAATCGTAACTATGGCACTGATAAAATGACTGCTGAACATCTACTTCAGAGGTGCCCAACATATGAGGAACAGAGAAAGCGCATATGGCCATCACCAACACTCATTAGTAGTTCCTATCTTCAGCTTGTCGAATAGATGGTATCTTAATCTGTTGTGGCCTGTGCGAAGTCTGAGGATTACCACTTGTTCACTTCTGCTTAGCTGGTAATATGCATCATTTGTTTGGTGGCCTGGATGCCCTACTTCCCACTTGCTTCTGTTTCTGCTCTTCATAAAACTCTTGGTATCTTCATAGTTATGCTTGTGTCAAGTTGAGGTAGTTTTCCCCCTTCCTTTGCCAATCGGCCGGCCTCTTCAATTCCAGGGATGTTGAAGTGAGATAGGATCTACTGTATCTTTTGAACTGCTGGCATAGTTTGTGCAGTCTTACTCTCAGGTCATCCTGGTCAGCATTATTCTGACAAAGCATCTGTGAAGATGGCTACTTGGCTCTCACAGCTTTCTCGTCATTAGGACTTCTGTTGCAGTTTTTGAGGCCTCTGCTCTGAAGTTACTTGAGAATTTTCCTGTTGCGACTGACAGCTTTTTCTGTGTGCCACTGCCAAAGCTCAGAAAGACCCCCCCCCCCCCCCCCCCCCCACCTTCATCTTCAGTTGCAATTTTTGCTGATCCAGGTGTTGATTGGGTAATGTTTCTCTATGTATTTTGTGGTTAGGACTCTTCTTTCTGTTTCACTCTGGCTGTTCTTTCTCTCAGTACCCGGAATGTTTTCTATCATTTCACAGAATCGCTGTTGTTTCCAAACTGGTAGATGGCTTAGCTGTTGATATTGCATAAGTGGATTCTGCTCTCATCTTTATTTTGGTTGTTTCTACAAAGTTGCTTCTCTTCAGTCTTCCCCTTCCAAGACCATTTATTATCTGGTACATTGAGTAGTCTGGTGCAGCTTTTTTTGTTTCAAGTAGGCAATCAGCCTTCTGAATTTCTCAGCCTGTTGCTGGGCTCTGCTATCTCTTCTATCTTCCATTTGTTAGAGGTATGTAATCTTTTCCAACTTTTCAGTGGGTGCTGACTTCATGCCCTCCATTATGATTCTCAGTGCTTGGTTCTGGATTCTGTTTAATTTATCAAAGTTTGACTTAGCTGCTGTTGACCGTGCTACAATGCCATATTCTAGGACTGGTCTCACTCGCCCAGTGTCTAGTTTCTTTAGTATTCTCTCTAGTATTTAGTTTGTAATCAACACCAGAAGTCTTAAATTTTTATCATCTCCAGATCGTATACGAGTGAAATCTGCTTAGGCTAAGTTTACTTTGGTCTACAAACTCCTACCTGATATCAAGTTAGCACTGACTTCAAATCCATTTTCTGAGCAAAAAGTCTGAGCTCCCTTGCCCACAAGTATGCTGAAAAATCAGAGTGATATCAGGGCCATCTGTTTCTATACACTTAATTTTTTTTTAAAAACAACAAAACATCAAACTGCTCAGTCTCAGACACAAGGGAAAGTGAATGAGAATAACAAAAAGTACAGCATTCAGATTCAGATACAGTGGAAAATGAATAAAAAGAAAACTATACAGCATGTGTCTCCTCCATTTTGTGTGGTTCTTTTTGCTCATCCATCTGCATGTATGTGGCTCCATTCTGTGGTTGGGCACAGCTTGCTGTTGCATTTCATAGCTCTATACACACATTCACACAAACAAACAATCAAACAAACAAACACAATCAAACACAAACAATCACACTGTAGCCGTGTACATCGTGGTTTCTTTGGAAACAGGCTATTTTCTAACCAAAGAAAAATTAAACCCAGATTAGCATATAAGTTTATACTTTCCTAGAAACAGATTATAAAGATTCAGTAGCATATAATTACGCTAAGAGTCGCGTTACGTGTCAAAAATTAGTCACGTGATTTTTGTACCCAATTAGGGAGCTCAGAAGCGTTTCCCCAGCGAAAACTGATGCCATGATTAAGCAGTCTGAATATTGAGAGCGATGAAGAAGGACACATTTTTGTCCAGCTCAGTGTATTCATGTTTTGAGGAAATCAACTAGGTCCTTTTATGATCTGTGATGCATTCTAGGATGATGAATTAATTGTGCAATTTTTGTGATTTCTTATACTATGTAAGTATGCTTGACGTTCATGCTTTTCGATTATCAGAGCTCTCAGCTATAGCGGTGGCAGAGTTGTGTTCGAAGATTCAAATCTAAGCGATACTGAATCCTATGTACTAGAAGCTTACTTATAAAGAATGCCCCCTTGCATTGGAACACATTAAACTTATGGAATACAAAAGAGAAAAAAAAAAAAGGAGTTTTGAATAAGAGACTAAACTGAAAAAGCTGAGAAAATGTTATCAAGGACGGAAGCTAATCCCCCAACGTACGAACATGGTAGAAACATGGAGTTCAGTCTTGATCAAAATAAATACTAAGAAAAGGAGCAAAGGAAGTTTAGCACTAATGAAATGATGCTGATATATTACTTGACTTTGTACATTACTGTAATTATGTAATTATCCAAGACCTTGTTGTATTTGACTCAAATCAGTTTTCAAACGAAAGTTATTAAACGTTGTTCCTATTCAAAGATGAACGCTGTTGAGGAGGTTATTGAAGAGTTTGAATGTTTAGTCGAGAAACTGCTCTATCCCTGTTAATTTGCTACACTTACATCAATAGAGGAAAAACAATCGAACCTGGAAACCCCAATTAAAGGAGAGGAATATAAACTTCTAGCAGTTAGGCTAGTAAACCAAACCTACTCTCTGTACAAGTACCAAACTGCCAACTGCCCCACCCGGCCACACATGAGTATATTTGGTGCCATCCTTTCATGTGCCATCAGTCCCTAGTTCAAACCCCAGTTTTCAGCCAACGAGAAAGCCACCACATTTTTTCTCCCAAGAACCAGAGCAAAGACCACGAAACAAACATTGGGCCACCTTAAGTGACAGAGCTCAAAGAATGACTGTCAGAAATTTTATAAATGAAATCAAGACTAGAAAAATCTGGGAATTTAAAAACATAACGTCAAACAACAGTCAAGGTTGTCTCCTAATGACAGAGGATGGTTTTCATGCTTACATCAAACCACCACATCTTGGTTAGTGATGGTATTCGGCCAAAAGATTCGGTGAATTTTTCTTAGGCATGTTGTGTGAAAAGAGGACAATTTCGACATTTCCTTCTCTGTAACTCTCCAGCATTCCGCACCATAGAGAAGCACAGAAAGCACACAGCTCTGATATAATCTTAATTTTGTGCTTGTGCTGTATTGGGAGGACTTCCAGATGTTGTTTGAGCTAAAGAAGGCTGTTCTTGCCTTATTCATTCTGATGTTGATGTCTTTGCCTGCCCCGCCATCTGGTGTTACTATGCTTCCTAGGTATGTGAAGGTACCTGTCTGTACCAATTGCTTATTCCTTACTGATATGGGCTCAGGGCTGCTCACACTGAGCGTCATGACCTCAGACTTCTTTAAATTGATGTTCAAGCCCACCTGCTGGCTAAACTTATTAAGTCTATCCGTTTTTTCCTGGATGTGTTGATGTGAATGTGCTAGTAGTGCAATATCATCTGCATATTCCAGATCTTCCAATGTAGAAAATGTTGTCCATCTTATTCCTCTTGGACTGCCCTCTGTTGTCTGGCGCATCACCCAGTCTATGACTGTTAAAAATAGAGTGGTTGATAAGGGGCATCCCTGTCGTACTCCTGTCTTCTCCTCAAAGGTTAGGTTGCTCTGCCCAACACTGCACGTAAAGTTTGCATAGAGGCTTTTTATGATTGACACTATGCAGCTTGGAATTCCATAAGCCCTCAGTATTTTCCATAAACTGTCCCTATGTATGCTGTCAAAAGCCTTTTCAAAATCAACGAAATTAATGTAAAGCTGTCTTTGCCATTCTGAGCACTGCTCTATAATGTTCCTGAGAGTGAATATATGATCTACACATCTCCTGTTCTTTCTAAATCCTGCTTGTTCTTTCTTTAGTTTGTGTTCTACTGCCTTTGAAATTCTCTGTATAATTATCCTGCCTAGTATTTTGCTGGGAACTGAGAGAAGAGTGATTCCTCTCCAATTATTGCAGTCTGCAAGATCTCCCTTCTTGGGCAATTTGACAATTATTCCTTTGTTCCACTCTGATGGTGTTGTCCCCGTTTTCCAGACTTGTGCAAATAGTGGTTCTAATAGTTCTGCTGCTAGCTCAGGGTCTGTCTTAAATAGCTCTGCATTTAAGTTATCATGGCCCGGAGCTTTGCCGTTCTTTAACCCTTTGATTGCTGTGATGATTTCTTCTTTTCGTGGAATGTCTGTATTCACATCTAGATCGTTTTCAGCTTCAGGAATATTCAATTGTGTCTCTGGTGGTTCCTTGTTCAGAGTTTCTCTGAAGTGCTCTGCCCATCTTGTTTCTTGTCCCTCTGCTGTCGTGATGAGATTTCCTTGCTTATCTCTTACTAATGTAATATTGTTTGCACCTCGTTTTCCGCTGATGAATTTAGTTATTTTGTATACTGTGCTTTGTTCATTTCTCAGTGCTGCCTCCTCTGCCTGTCTTGCAAGATCGTCTAGGAAATTCCTTTTGTTGGCTCGGGTTTGGCGTTTAACTTCCTTGTCCAGCTGACTGTACTGTTCGCTATATAGTTGCTTTAACCTGGGGGACTTCGCTTCTGTTTTCTTTCTTTTCATTTCCTTTCTCATCGTTATGGTGTTTAAAGTTTCTGGTGTTATCCAGTCTTGCCTCTTCCTTTCCTGGAATCCCAAGCATGATTTGCTGCTTTCTTTGTATATTGTTGAAATGGTGTTGAAATTCTGGTCTATATCATCAGTCAATGTCTTTTCCTGACTTTTGGCAAATTGATATCTTTTCTTTATGTCGGCCGCAAAAGCTTTTCTGGTAAGGGAGTCCTTCAATTTGCTGATGTCAAACCTTTTCTGTGTAGTTACAGTTGGTGCAGCCCTTCTTAGTTTCACTTTCAGTTTTGCTACTACTAAATGGTGATCACTTCCCACATCTGCACCTCTTCTTACCTTCACATCTTGTAATGCATGTCTCCATCTACCATTAACCATGATGTGGTCTATCTGGTTTCTGTCCCGACCATTTGGTGATTCCCATGTTAATTTGTGAATTTCTTTATGTGGGAAGAGTGTTCCTCCAATGACCAGGTTATTAATGCTACAGAAACTTATTAGTTTATCCCCATTTTCGTTTGCTGTTCCGCTGCCGCATTTCCCATTGTTCTTTCATTATATGTATTGTGTGTACCAACTTTCGCATTGAGGTCTCCCATTACTATAACAAGATCATATCTAGGTGTGTCTTCCATTTCTTTCTGCAGTTGTTGATAGAATTCATCCTTGACCTCCTCATCGCTATCATTCGTTGGTGCGTAGCATTGTATTATTGTAGTGTTGGTGAATCTCCCTCTCAATCTTAATCTTATCAGTCTGTTGTTGATGGGTTTCCATTCCAGTAATGTCCTTTCTATTCCATTATTCTACAGAAAGGAATAGGCAAGAACTAGCCATGATATATTTGGCTAACCAATTAATGGTTATGCTTCCTGACAATGCCGGTGAAGGTTATCTCTGGTTAGCGTCCTTCCCTTTTTATCATGTCTGATACAATAAAATCTGAAATAAAATGATATTAGTCATATCTATCTCTTTAATAAACTCACATACCCTCTTAGGATTAATAAGCTCACGGTGAGACTGTTTTGGCTGAATTTAATCTGCCCTGCATGCAGCGTGAAAATAGAACTTTTCTTGCAGATGCTGTCTTCCAGTTTCTCATTTTGGCTTCTGGATTTGGTGTGTGTGATTTTCAACACGCCCCTCTGTCCTTATATTTCAGTCTCTCGCCCGTACGAGAAAGCACCTCCTAAATTCCCAAAAGATTTTCGTTTCATCTCCTGGTTTGAGGCAATTTGAGGCAATCTGTGCTTTTCCTGTACTTGTTTTCTCTTCTGTTCACTTACACACTTATATCCTTCCTTCCTTCCTATGTATCATTTCATTTTCCCCATATGAGGCTTTCATTCTATCCAATTTATATTTAAATCCGTTTAGGCTTGTTAGTGTAATAAATTTTTAAAAATTATTAGCTAATTTTTAGCAGATGTGATGAAGGTGAAAAATATTAATTATCTTTAAAACTATTTATATTTGAATAATATCCTTTTGGATATAATTCATAGTCCATCTCCTTTAGTGAACTATTTATATTTAAATGATTTCCAACCAGGCGTTCTCCTGTAGTTAATAATTTAATGTCCAGTAAATGCAAACTTTGAAAGTCCGCCATACATTCCCATATTAGCTATTTCCTCATTCTTCAGTAATATTGTCTGGCTTAACCGAAATTCACATTTCCGTCGTCTCAAACTTCAAAGAAAGACCGCCGCGTGTGTGTGTGTGCGCTGTGTGTGTGCGTGTCATGCTACAACCAAGCAAGTGGAACCAAATCTCGCTACACCAATCAAAACAGGTGTTTACGTTTGCGTCTTCAATGGGTCGGGAATGAGGGCATGAGGTCACCACGTGACCACTCCTTATAAGGAAGTTAGCGTAAAATTACAGAAATTTTCAAACACACATCACTCAGAGCTATGAGAAAAAATAGTTTCGAATTTGCGATATTATGGCAGACAACAAAATTCCCTGTGTATCGATACCAAATAGTCCACGATTTGGGCAGTGTAACTAAGGTATTATTGAGCGACAAATCTTGCATTTTCGGCACAAATTTGCAAATCATAGCTGGTGGTGGGTACAGAAAATATGCTTTTTGATATATCAAATGCATTTTTTATGTTATAAAACCTTGCTCAATCGATTCCTTCAGATTATTTAATAAAATAAGCTCAAAAGTAAAAAATCGATATTTTGTACGTAAAATCCAGTTTTCTCTACCGGGGACCACCTTAATTAAGGAAGATTATACCATCAGTAGAAACCAGATGGACTAACCAAAAGCGCACACGAATCTACAGTTTAGCTAATAGTCCTTTTTAGGACTGATACCAAACTAGCAAGAACAGGTGAAAAAGAAAAATAACACATTTGCAAAAAAGGACACAATGCCATGTCCTCCTGTCATGTGCCATCATCTCAAGTTCTTTCCACATTCTCCTCATATTTTCACCTCTGTTTCCAGCTCTCTTCTCCATGTGCTTCTTGGTCTACCTCTGCCTCTCTTGCCCTGGGGGTTCAAGAACAATGACTACCTTGTAATGCTATCAACAGGTTTCCTCAGTGTGTGTCCTATCCATCACCAGCATCTTCTTCTCATCTCTTGTTCCACTGGCACTTGTCTAGTTCTTATCATCAGTTCCACATTGGTAACCGTGTCATACCATTTTAATCCCTCTATTCTATGCAAGCACCCATTTATGAATGTCTGTAGCTTTTTGGTTGTTGTCTTTGTTGTTCTCCATGTTTCAGAGCCATACAATAGGACTGACTTGACATTTGAGTTGAAGATTCTTATTTTTGTGTTGGATCCGATTTCTCTTGATCTCCATATATTTCCCAATGCAGTGAAAGCTTCTATTGCTTTTTGTATTCTTATTTTGATATCACTGTCTGTCCCTCCAACTTTGTCTATATTGCTGCCAAGATATGTGTACGATTCTACATCTTGTAGTGGTGTTTCATCAAGTTTGTACACATATCTTGGAACAAGATAACAGCTCGATAACTCCAGACAGTCAGCTCAGGGTCCTTCTCAGGACTAGCCCTTTTCAGGGCTAACACCAGCATAGCTTCAATAGGATCAATCACACAATATACCACATATATAACTGAAAGGGCCCATTTCGGATCTGGTTTAACAGGGTATTAAAAGCGCTATAACAAAGCAAAAAGAAAGAAATGGTTCGGAATGGCTAAGAGGTATGGCGTTTGCCTCGAGTTATAGAGGTACTGGGTTTAATTCCCAGTTGAGGGAATATAATTTATGGGAAAAAATTGTCAGAACCAGTGGTCCTAATGATGTCATACTCCCCCCTCATCTCCTGGATAGTGACATCAGATGACAAGTCTTCTCGGCTAACTGTGAAAAAATAGGAAGTCCCGTGTGTAAGTTATGCACATTAAAAATCCCACAGCAGTTGGAAATCGTAAAGAGTAGGCCTATCAGGTCGCTGCCCTGGCAAAATTTAAAAATTAGAAACCTACCCACCACAAAAATATTTATAGAATGTGTGATTCCTATAAAAACACATTGGGATTCTCGCCGATGCTACGGAGTTCATACACTGTGCTGAGATCCTCCTTGTGTGATCTAATGGAGGAGATCGGAGCACTGATGGAGTTGTCCGTGTGCAATGAAGATAGTCCTTAAAACCAAACCAAAAAAAAAGAAAACCATGACATTATTTGTTGCTGTCTCCATGAGATACACGACACTCTTCTATGACTTTGTTTGTTTATGTCTCCATGAGATACACTACACTCTTCTATGACTTAGTATGTTTGTTTCTGTTTCTATGAGATACACCACACTCTTCTTGTTATGTGTAAAATCATAACAGGTTTTATCGCACTCGACATGGTTTGCATACATACTTCCTTGTTGATATGCATTGCCCGGACTACTCCGGAAGTACGTCACATAGTCTGCTAATATTTGGCAGACGATTCTTTCCCGGCGTTGCGTGGCAGATTTGAGCTAGTATTCGTTCTCTTTCGCTGTGTATTACTGTGTGTGAGAAGACGTGTTTTTGACGAGCTACAGAAAGTGTACTCTTGTGATAGTCTACGTGACGACAGACTGGTTTCAGGGACTGGCTAGTGAATGCCATTGATTAATATATATATTGGATGCAAATATATAAGGAGCTTTGTCCTATATTAAAAGTGAATATGTGTTCTTCAACGTCAAACTGGCCTTATCAAGTTTCTGACTGTTGAAGACTGATTACACGTTCTAAGGCTGTTTAAAAAGTTGGACTTAGAGGCCTGTTACAAAATATACCCTAGACAAGGTGGAAGCTAAGTACCAGCTACTTGATGATTTAAAGAAGAACTCGGCGGGGAGAAGATATACTACTAATTCTACCCCAACACTTCTATGACTTTGTTTGTTGCCATCTCCATGAGATACACCACTCTTCCATGACTTAGTATGTTTGTTTCTGTTTCCATGAGATACATCACTCTCTTCCATGACTTTGTTTGTTGCTGTCTCCATGAGATACACTACACTCTTCTATGACTTTGTTGCTGTCTCCATGAGATACATCACACTCTTCTATGACTTTGTTTGTTGCTGTCTCCATGAGATACACTACACTCTTCTATGACTTTGTTTGTTTGCTGCTGTCTCCATGAGATACATCCAGGGTTCATAGCAAATTTCTTCAAGCATTTTCCAGGCTTTTTCCAGGTTTTTCCAGGTCCAGCACGTGATTTTCAAGGATGGGAAACTCTAATATTTTCCTCATCTAATTTTCTCAGATATAATTATCACTTTGCTGATCAGCAATCCGGAGCATTACCGTCTCCCATTACCAAGGGTGTTTGCAGATTTCTTTAAAAAGAACTTTTTTTTTTTTAATTCATAAAAGATTGAAAAACAGACATTTTTTCCAAGTTTTTAGTGAATTTGTTCAACATCAGCGCAATAAAATGTTAGTGACATGGATGGTAATGAATAAAATAAGCTTGATTGACGTATTGATTTAACGATTAACCACGTATATCAACATAAAAGGCTAATAAAATTGGAATAAAATGTTTTAAAAAAAACTGTATTTTTCGTGTTTGTCTTTTTTGAATGTATTCTGTGTCTGTGGCATCTGACAATGAGCGTTTGTAAATGTTTGAGTAGTTAAGTACCTCTAGTTGGAGTCTGAGCTGCTTTTTTCATTAACTGGGGTTGAAGTTGTAGCTGTAGGCCTCTGCAAGAGTCTTTGTCAACGATCCACGTTGATAATCCTTGACTGTGTGGTATAACTTGAAGCAGGGTATCAGGCATAGAGGTACATTGCAATCTGGGCAGTACATGCAAGTCTGGCTTCTGTTCCCTGCAGCCTTACACACTTTACAGTCTGGTTTGTACCTTGCCCTTTACTTTTTTATCAATGAAGTGGTGCTCAGTAAGTCATGTTGTTTTGAAGGTGTCACATTGCGTCGAAGAATAGCAGGTTCAATTTTTTTTTTGTACGCCCGCTAATACTCGAGGTGAAATCTCAGGTTATTATTAATGTCTAACCTGACATTGATTTTACGTGAGTATCCCTTTTTTCTTGTACAGAGACAGGTGTCCCTCGCCATTCAGGCAGATACTCGCCGATTTCGGAGGTACCCATTAGAGCTGGGTCGGCTCAGGAGCCGCCAATCCCTGGTCGACGACACATCTTCAAATGTTCTCGCCAGGTCTCGAGTTAATCCAGTCCAAATCCCGGTCGACGAAAAATCCTCAAATGCCATCGACTGGGTTTGATCCTGGATCACCTGGTCGCCAGAGCGGTGTGGTAACCACTACGCTAGCGCGGCTCCTAGCAGGTTCAATAAGAGTCATACTGACATCCTGATCTTCGCTTTGATCTTTTTTTGTAGAGTTGGCAGTGTTGTAGGTTATATGCCCATTGACCAGGGCAGTTTCAACTAAGAAATAATATAAAAATAGGATCTGTGTGGGTAGGGGTAGCTTGCACCTAGTTGGCTGAAGTTTCCACACCTCCCATACTTTTGCTGTATTTTTCTGCAATCACTGGCTTCTGAACTGTTCTGCCCTAAAGAATTTGTCTTTCTAACTGTCTTGTTTATATTATCATTGGAGTGAACAGTGGATATAAGGTTAAATCTTTTCGTATCATGCCAGGTGACTGTCGGCATGCCTTATCTTCTGTCGCACAAAACACAGGATGATTTTGTCTTTTTCAATTTGAGTTGTTTTTTCTTCAGTGCTACAGGAAAATGCTTCCTATTTTCCGCTACTGTTCCAAATGCACCAATCTGAATTTCAGGTCTTGAAATAAAGCTGAAGGCTGAATCAAAACTATCACAGAAGAGAATATGTCCCTTGTTGCGTATGAAATTTGAATTAAAACTATGGTGACTTTACACTGAAAAAAAAAAAAAGTCCAAATAATCTCAGCTCTCAAGAGTTTTTTTCCTTGGTCACAAACAATGTCACATCTGTAGGTCTCCTAGTAGTGTTAGTTTAAAAAAAAAAAAGGAACACAAATAACTTAGAGTAGGCCTAAGCTATGTATATTTACCAATTCAAAATGCATACATAATAGTCAAACAATATTTAACTAGAACAAAAGGTAATATATATAGTAATTGGGAGGGTAATACTTATGATAAGTGAAAATCTATTAAATATCAAACTGGAGACCTTTTCCCCCCCCCCCCCCCCCCCCTTTACTATTTTTGTTGGGTTTTGTTTCGTTTGTTTGTTTAGATTTTTATTTAAAATTTAATTAAATCTTTTTTTAAAATTTTAAATAACATAGCCCTATCCACAAAATTGCTGATTTTCATTTATCCTAATTACCGCGATTTGACAGATGTGATGCCACTTTCGTGTATCGGCGATTATTCATGTTATCTGAAATTGAAAACATGTAGGCCTAGGCCTATCCTAATTAGCCTACAACCCTTCAGAGGTAGAACGGGATAAGTCTTTTCATCATAAATATAATAAACTGGACTTATTTAAATAGGTTTTATAAATGAGATAAACGAATTTATTACTTACGAGTGTTAAAAATAAATCTGCGTTTACTTCGTTAACGCAAAGCGCCGAAAACTTCTGGAAATGGATTTAATGCGCAAAGGGAAGTAAACATTTTACGGTAACTTTGCGCAAAGGGAAGTAAAAATTGTACGGTAACTTTACAATTTTTACTTCCCTTTGCGCATTTCCAGAAGTTTCGGCGGTTTCGTTTTCGGCGCTTTGCGTTAATGGCGTAAACGCTGATTTATTTTTAGACTCGTCGCGTTTGTTGTTGCGAAAAATACCATCAATAACCAAAAAATGGACACAAAGTAACGAACTTTCGATTTCGTATTATTTTTCAAGGTCCGATGCGGAAAATTCAAGGCTTATAGCCATTTTTCCAGGCTTTTCAAGGCCTGGAATTTTTTTTTTCGTTTTCCAGGTTTTTCAAGGTTTTTCCAGGTCGCTACGAACCCTGTACATCACACTCTTCCATGACTTTGTTTGTTGCTGTCTCTATGAGATACACTACACTCTTCTATGACTTTGTTTGTTTGTTGCTGTCTCCATGAGATACATCACACTCTTCCATGACTTTGTTTGTTGCTGTCTCTATGAGATACACTACACTCTTCTATGACTTTGTTTGTTTGTTGCTGTCTCCATGAGATACACTACACTCTTCTATGACTTTGTTTGTTTGTTGCTGTCTCCATGAGATACACCACACTCTTCCATGACTTTGTTTGTTGCTGTCTCTATTAGATACACCACTCTTCCATGACTTTGTTTGTTTGCTGCTGTCTCCATAAGAGACACCACACACTTCCATGATGTCGTTTGTTGCTGTCTCCATGAGATGCACCACACTAATCCATAGATCCAACACTTGAAGTGCCTCAAAACTGTTCTTTCAACAGCTTCTTCATTGCCCATGCTTTTTCACTTGATGCAAATGAGAAGAATATATAATACCTGTTGTCAATAATTAGTATTTCTTCTTTATTTGGATATTAAAATGTATCTCAAGTTGTTGAATGTATTTTTTCCCCATTCCTAATCTCTTCTTGACTTCCATTTCATATCTCTTATGCTCTGTTATTATATGCCCAAGACATGAGAAACTTCACCTTTCCACTAAGTGACTAGACTCGACAGAAAAACATTACCAAATACTACATGATATTCAACTTGCATTCTTATCAGATACTGACCTAGGTCTCACTCGACCACATGGAAGAGGTCCCAACTTCTGCTCCTCAACCAGCTTACTCGCAACAGTTACAGGGTTGGCCACACCTAAAACATTAATGTGAGAATACTAGCAACAGTTACAGGGTTGCCCACACTTAAAACATTAATGTGAGAATACTAGCAACAGTTACAGGGTTGGCCACACCTAAAACATTAATGTGAGAATACTAGCAACAGTTACAGGGTTGGCCACACTTAAAACATTAATGTGAGAATACTAGCAACAGTTACAGGGTTGGCCACACCTAAAACATTAATGTGAGAATACTAGCAACAGTTACAGGGTTGGCCACACTTAAAACATTAATGTGAATATACTAGCAACAGTTACAGGGTTGGCCACACTTAAAACATTAATGTGAGAATACTAGCAACAGTTACATGGTTGGCCACACCTAAAACATTAATGTGAGAAGACTAGAAGCAGTTACAGGGTTGGCCACACTTAAAACATCAATGTGAGAATACTAGCAACAGTTACATGGTTGGCCACACCTAAAACATTAATGTGAGAAGACTAGCAACAGTTACATGGTTGGCCACACCTAAAACATTAATGTGAGAAGACTAGAAGCAGTTACAGGGTTGGCCACACTTAAAACATCAATGTGAGAATACTAGCAACAGTTACATGGTTGGCCACACCTAATACATTAATGTGAGACTACTAGCAACAGTTAAAGAGTTGGTCACATATAAACCAAATATTGTGAGACTACTAGCAACTGTTCTGGCATGATGCTGACCACATCACCCTAGTGTGCCGATGGTCAAGAAAATATGGACCTAACACCATATTCCCAATATGCCTCAATGGGCATGTAACGGGATCCTTTACTAGCAACTGTTACAGGGTTGGTTACATATAAACCAAATACTGTGAGACTACTGGCAACTGTTACAGGGTTGGTTACATATAAACCAAATACTGTGAGACTACTAGCAACAGTTATAAGGTTGGTCACATATAAACCTAATACTGTGAGGATACTAGCAACAGTTATAAGGTTGGTCACAGTAGTCTGGATAAGCTGAAGTTGCTGGGACCATCTAAAATACTTGTACTTACCAGAATTTCTGTTTATCAGAAGTATGCTCAAAGGTGGACATTTTACAGTCAGAATAAGAAATAAAACTCGGATTAATTATTTTCACTATATAGATACAAACATCTCAATTTTTACTTAACATGTTTGTATCTTGTCCAATTTTCAAAAGCACTTTAATGAAAGCATTAAGTGCAGTGTCAAATTATTTGCCAGAACCACAGCTGCAAGTGTCACAGCATTTGAATATCTAAATGTCATAACTGACTAATCTCAAATCATGCACTGGTGTTAAAATGGTTGGCTAAGAATGGAAAATATTCATAGAAGCTTCAATTCTGCAGGAGCTGGTGTGGATCTACTGTCCTGGTCATGCAGGGGTACTCGGTAATGGGAGAGCTGACAGACTAGCATTAAGAGCACCCACAGCTATTTTAAGAACGAATATCAAAATATCATAGTTGAAGTTTACATTTTTCTAAGTTTCCTAAACTGTCACTAGGAAAAACCCGGGCAACGTCTGGTACCTATAGCTTGTATACAACAAATATTGCTGTAGTTATTAAATGATCACAATTATTAAATTTAGGAGATTACAAGAATTTGAGGGGGGAACCATATGTCCCATTTCATCCAAATAATTATTGATGAATGACTGTGTCACCCAAGTCAATACTCTCTTAAATAATAATTTGTAGATGCAGCAATAAAAGGTTCATTTATAATTTGTGTGTGTGGTATTTTTCGGGTATAAAAGGCAAGATTTTAAAATATTTCCATTCATTCACAAAAAATGTCATGATGGTTTGCTGTTAATAAATGAGTCAAATTTTATTCTATTGATTTTCTTTCACTTCTCCCCAGTCATTTTTGAAGGAGTTGCTCCATAGCTTCATATTCAAGATAAGTTTGACTACGAAGATCCAATGTAGGTCAAATTTAATGTAAAGGACTGAAATGACTGTAGAAGAATTAGTGATTTCAGGACATGCAGCAGACAAAAATGCTATAATTCTAACCCATCTTGTTTTGATGGGTTACTTGCTTATATATATATTTTTGTTTTTCTTTTTTGTTAAGTCACAGCTACATAAACTATCACTGTAAGAGCCCCTCAAGTGCCTTGTTGAAAGCAAAGATGAAAAGCTTGGTGGTGGCCCAATATTCATTAAGAAGCACAAGAAAGACAATAAAGATTCAACAAGTGACAGACAAAATAAGACAACCTGACAAAGCTCCAACAGCACCAAAGAGAAGTGACTTTCCATCCATGGCACTAGCATCACACTCCACAGTTCCTTGCATTGTCAGATTGGACCCTTTACCCGCGTTTGTGATTTCATCATTCTGTATTTACAGAGAACACAGACATCTTTACTTTCATCAATCTCAGTCTATATAACCAACTTAATGGGTTCAACTACTTAGTCCACCAACTTTAATGTTTTCAATATAATCAACTTGATGGGTGTGACAGTATTGCCTCCCCTGCTTGGAGTAGTGGTCCAACAGTTGCCAAAACTCAAGAGTATCTAATATGGGCTTCAAAGGTGTCTACCTTCGCACAAGATTACTCTTGGCAGATACGTAGATAGAAGGTTAATGATGCTTCTACCACAAAGATACAGATAAGCGAAAACAATGCTGTGTTTGGCTCAGCATGTTAATTCTAGAATCTACCAACAACTTTTGTGAAGGATTAAGCAATGGTTACGTTATCTCGTTTAAGCCTCCACCTCTAATTAACTCAGTGGAATTCATATTATACTGGTTTAGCTCTGATTAGAGTGTGTGTAGTAAATTGACTGAGACAAACACGCAGTATATTTAAAAGGAATAAATCGAAGTTAAATTTGTAAAATTACAAAATTTAATAATCACTTAAGTTTTAACAGTTTGAAAATTGAATAGTTTAGAAGAAAAGTTTCATCATTGATGGATAATAGAGACGATGAAAAAAAAGTTCACTTTGGCAGCTTATATATGGAACTTAGCTGCCAATGACGGTTCTGCTCCTTCTGATGGGTTGGTTCTTTTTACACTGCTCCCGCTCGTCGCTGGTCAAGGTTGTTGGGTGTAGCTCATTTCCCAGAAATGTCAAGGAGAGTCTACAAAGTTGGTCCTCATCTTAAAGTGTAGGCCACTTGTCCCTTCTTGTTCCAGAGATAGTACTTTACGCTGGTACCACCAATAACTATGATAAAGAAAAGAAACGAAACGCTCTTCTGAGTATTGCGTTTCCCGAAACATACTTATGTGTCCCCTTTCTTCTATTTTACCATCCCATTTATTTCAGAATTTACCCTCGATGAGAATTAAATTTAATCCCTTGGGATAAAACTTTCTTTTACATTTTTTACATTTAAATTGAATAGCTTTAGCTTTACATTACATTTAAATGAAAAGGTTAATAGCTCAGATAGAATATGTTTACATTTACATCTCCACTGACTGAAAAGTGTTCACAATATAAATTGAATAAATTTTCATTTATGCTTACACTGATTTGAACAGTTTGAAACTTCCATTAATTTTAAAGTGCATATGTTAACATCGACATTTACACTGGTTTGAAACTGTAAGTATTATACTTAGAATGTACATCATTTCTTTCATCTTTACCTCCCTGCTCTGTATGGAACCTGGGACTCTTTATGCATTTAGTTCTCTTTAAGAATCTAGCAATAAAGCCCGTGCAGTGGTGGTTCATAAATCATCATTCTATACACTGAGGTTGCCAGCCTCAAATGACTGGGACATCCACTAGCGATTTCACTTATTAAAATTCACATGGTAAAATACAAATTTATGTTAGTTCACATTAGTAATAAAATACAGAATGTAAAATCACAACTTACGCCAATCCTGGCTCACAGAATTTTTGCTCAGATGAATAAAAGGCACTGGCAGTTGCCTTATTACATGTGTACTTGGGGTCGTTAATTTGAACTTTAATTCCCTTTCTGACTCCATGTGTTTCCTTCAGTTTCCTCAGACAGCGGCTTTCCTTATTAGAATGATAGATTTCCTGGGCTGAATTGTAAGTCCTGATGAATACTCCAATTAAAGGTGTCCGGTCTGATAAATGGAAATTCTGAATTCTAACTGGCACGTCTGGTGTCTTTGGCAAGCGTTAATCTCACAGTGAAAAAAACCACTGAAATGTGTCAGGTTATATTCACTGTCTTACCCCACTCTGTTTGTTATGGGGCTCAAATGATCAGCCAATCTGCTTTGAATATTTTGCATGACTCATCTAGTGCAAAATTTAAAACATTACTTTTCTGAAAATGGGCTGTAAACATCCGATTGCCCTGTGTACCAACTTACAAATGCATCGGTAACCTCACATGACAACGTGTGTCAGATTTAACAACTTATTACTTTCGCTAAAGTAATGTCTTATCTGTTGCTTGAGCACACACAAAATCTGTCTCTTTACAACCTTGGCGGAGACGCACCCGTGCCTTATCAGTAGATTGCGCTGGGCGGTGTACGTGGTAATCTGTGTACTGATATCGGCCGCACCTGCAATTAACCAACTTGGTTGTCGATAATGTTCTCTCAGCCGCTCCTGCAAATGTTTAGTATTATCATCCACCATGAGTGTCAGATAAACAGACAAGACACAATATACTGAAAGTATCGCAATAAAATCAATACAAAATGTACTGATTACTGCCTTAGTGAAACAGAGATTAGGAAGAAGAAGGGGTCGCCCCAATCCATTCTGTGACAATGGGTTCAATTACTTAGTTCCCCCATCTTGAATGTTTTCAATATAACCAACGTGATGGGTTCAATTACTTAGTCCACCAACTTGAATGTTTTCTATTTAACCAACTTGATGGGTTCAACTACTTAGTCCACCAACTTGAATGTTTTTCTATATAACCAACTTGATGGGTTCAGTTACTTAGCCCACCAACTTGAATGTTTCCTATTGTAAAAATCTGCCCTCGCACACAATCTCTTACTCATCCTTAAAATCTGACATGGAAGGACACCTTCATGTCTGGAAACATTTATAAATACTGTCTCTATCCCATAATTGCTGACATACTTCTGAACATTGTTAAATCACAAAAGGATATCATCTTGCCTTTGCTATGATGGTAATGTGTCCTGGAATACCTTACATAACTGTCACAACTAACATCTACACCTCCTTCACAAGAAACTGTAATCTGCACATGAAATTCATGTAGGCTTATACATTGATTATGCTCCTCACTATATGTGCTGTATTCTAGTCTTCTTCTTTGTTTGCTTTCAAATAACCACATCTATCTCTTTTATAAAGTTGGCAGTCTGTTGTTTAATTTATCAAATCGAGTTACTCCTTTACATCAATATAAAAAGGCAAAAATGTCTATTTCTTACCTGTAATGAAAACTCATTTTGGCTGATTCACCTAAGCTCAGACAATCCATTATCTGGATCTGTGACCCACTATATGGATGTGTGAAACTTGCTATCTGATCTTCAGTAAGTGACAAAACCCTCACGCTACAACAAATCCTACCTGCAGAAACATGATTAATTTACCTACCTCTAGAACAACAACCGCAGCAGTGACTGCCTCAAGAGCTGACTTCCTTGATTTTAACACAGTCATAGCCTTCAGAGTACACACATATTTCCATTAACAAAATAAACTAATAGATATCCCATGACAACACTAAAGGTAAAATGTAACAAAAAATACAGTGAAGACTGTTTTTTTTTTTTTTTTTTTTTTTGCCAATGTGGGGGAGGGGGAAAAGGTTTAGTTAACTGACAAATGACTTGTTTTACTTGATTTATTTATTTTGTGTGTGTGATCAAACTCTTCTTAATTTGCTACAGCCAAAATATATGTACAGTATGTTGGACTCTTACCTGCTGACAAGCAAGCTTGCAAACAGATTTATACAGATGTTCATTTGACTTTGAATGGTTACCAGCGCCTACATAAGGAAGGAATTTACCAAATTATATACAATTTCAGTTGTAAGTTCAGCAGACAGTCAGTGAGTGAATGCTGTTGTTCAAACAATGTGGAACAATACACAATTTCAGTTCAGATAGTTCAGCAGACAGTCAGTGAGTGAATGCTGTTGTTCAAACAATGTGTGGAACAATACACAATTTACACATGCTAAAATTAAAAAAAAAATAAGACTACAACACTATAATAACATCATTCACTGTTTCATATCCCTACTTCCTGAATACAAATAATAGCCACACAATTCTCAGTTTTCTTTCTCAGAAAATAACGCTTGTAACAGACTCACTTTCAGCAATTGAAGCTTTATGAGAGTACACAGCGGACCAGATATAGTACAGGAGATATTTAGGGCACATACTCATATATATGAGAGAGGATGTTCAATTCTAATAGCATGGATTACCTTCATATATTGGCATAGAAGGAAATTAAAAAGGAGATAAAGAAGTCAGGAAAGATGAAAGCTCTATAAACCAAATAAACTTAAGTCTGGGCAGGACAGAGAACAATCATAAGGACAGCAGGGAAAAGTAACACTCTAACATGTTAGACATGGTGTAGAAGGCAATAAACGAGGGTTGGGTGCAGGGTCAGCTAACCTATTCTGAAGAAACTTAAAGCCACAAGAAAAAGAAAAAAAAAGACACAATGAACAAGTCAACTAAAGATTATTTTAATTATTCAATTATGTCGTCCCATGGCCATAGCCAGATACAAGATAAGATGAAGGTGCTTAATAGGAGGTCCAAGTAGTTGAGTCTGAATGTGCACAGAGACAAGACAAAGGTATCGAGAATGGATATGACTGGCAATATCTAGACTGCACTGGGAGATGCATACCTGCACAATGTGGGTCGTAAATATATTTTAGCAGCAGTGTAGACAAATCTGGAGGAACAGATAATGATGTCAAAATACAATGTAGAGCATTTCCTTCTAACTTATAAAAAGTACAAGGAAAGGATTCCACTCCTAGAATATTTAGTCTTGTTACTCTCCTATTACTGTAGAATAAGTCTTTAAGACCTACCTAAGGAAATAATCAAGTAAAGCAATATATATCTGGAACCAAGGTGATACAAACTGATACCTGACAGGTAGCAAAAGTGTTGATACCTGACAGGAGGTAAAAGTTTAACAGGAATATAAATATATATAACAATGATAATTGAAGTCAGCATTTATTTGTTCAGAAATGAGACAGTTGAATAGAGTAAAAGCAGCAGGTGATAAAAGATGTGATCTCAAAGGGGAAAAGGGCTGATTTGTATCATCTTGAAGTTATGAATAAAAATATAATATTTAACAAACTTCCACGTTTCCATCATAAATACATTTTTTAACATTTTAAAGTAAAGCAGTAAGTACAAGTATTTAAGATTTTTAGAATTTTTGGGCAATAGACGGGGACCCACATCCAATTTCACCCAAATGGCTATATTTTAAGTCACCCAAGTTGCTATGCCCTTAAAAAAGGCTCCGAAGACAGGCTAGTGCTACTAAATAGTTTTACCTTTCTGCATTCTAAGATCAAGCCTAATTATAAACCTGAAACAGGAACCTTAACCCTGTTTCCAATATACTGTTTTCTTTCTACAAATATTAACTGGCTACAAATCTCAAAACAATAACAGCTAATGCTAATGTTAACCCTAATCCTTATCCTCTATGAAGCTTCTGTCAAAAATAATTATTGACAGGGGGAAACAAATGAATTGGTGATCCTAACACTAATGTGGTAATTGTTATGCTGTATTGCAAATTGTAATTGCTGAGAGAAAAGGAGCACACATTCGCAAATTTGACTTCGGTTAGGCTAACCATTTTCCCCTTAATTTATGAAGAAAAGCTTATGTTCAACCTCTGATGGGTTTATAACAAGGATATATAGCTTCTCTTCTTTGATTCTTAGTCACTGCCTTTGTAGATTTCAAAAAAGCATTTGATATGATAGATCACGTTATTTTAATAAGAAATTTTGAAACAATGAAAGTAAATGTTAAGCTGGTGAAGTTAATTAAATCGTTCCTGTTGGATAGACAACAAATAATGTCTTACATAATGCATTGTCAAACCCAACCGTTGTCAATACAGGTGTTCCTTAGGGCTCTATTCTCGGCCCTCTTCTCTTTACCATATACATTAATGACTTTCCTCTGCACATCAAACACTCATCATGTGACCTGTTTGCCAATGACTGTACTGTTTATACAAGTGATAAAAGTTGCACCACACTAGAACAATCTTTACAAAACGATACACATAATCTTATTAAGTGGAGCAACGAGAATCGCATGCAAATAACTATTAGTAAAACAAAATGTATGGTAATATCATCATCATCATCATAACCCTACACTCCCAAAGGAGCATAGACCGTCAACAAACACATGCCAAGTCCTCCTGTCACGCGCCATCATCTCAAGTTTTTTCCACGTTCTCCTCATCATTTTCACCTCTGTTTCCAGCTCTCTTCTCCATGTGCTTCTTGGTCTACCTCTGCCTCTCTTGCCCTGAGGGTTCCAGAACAAGGACTGCCTTGTAATGCTATCAACAGGTTTCCTCAGTGTGTGTCCTATCCATCGCCATCGTCTTCTTCTCATCTCGTTCCACTGGCACCTGTCTAGTTCTTGTCATCAGTTCCACGTTGGTAACCTTGTCATACCATTTTAATCCCTCTATTCTACGCAAGCACCCATTTATGAAAGTCTGTAGCTTTTTGGTTGTTGTCTTTGTTGTTCTCCATGTCTCAGAGCCATACAATAGGACTGACCACATTTGAGTTGAAGATTCTTATTTTCGTGTTGGATCCGATTTCTCTTGATCTCCATATATTTCCCAATGCAATGAAAGCTCCTCTTGCCTTTTGTATTCTTATTTTGATATCGCTGTCTGTCCCTCCAACTTTGTCTATATTACTGCTAAGATATGTGTATGATTCTACATCTTGTATTGGTGTTTCTTCAAGTTCAACCCTGTTATCATTACCTGCATTTATTCTCATTATCTTTGTCTTTTCCCTGTGTATTTTCAGACCCAATTGCTGTGACCTCTCATCGAGTGTTTTCAATTTGTCCTGCATCTGATTACGGTTATGGGACAGAAGAGCCAAGTCATCAGCAAAATCCAGATCATCCAACTGCTTAGTCAGAGTCCACTGGATTCCATTTCTGTTGTGTGTTGTCAATGATCTCATAACCCAGTCTATTGCTAGTAAGAAAAGAAATGGAGACAAGAGGCATCCCTGTCGCACTCCTGTTCTTATCCCAAACGGTTCTGTAAGCTGTCCTTCGTGAAGAACTCTGCATGTCATGTCTTCATATGTTTTCTTTATTAAATTAATGATCTTCAGGGGAACTCCATAATGCCTCATCAATTTCCAAAGTGATTCTCTGTCTACACTGTCAAATGCCTTTTCGTATTCAACAAATCCGATGTATAGTGGTGAATTCCATTCCAGACTTTGTTCAACTATTATTCTCAAAGTGTCTATCTGGTCTGTACATGATCTGTTTAGTCGAAAACCTGCTTGTTCATCTCTCAGTTTCTTGTCTATGGACTCTTTTAATCTCTCAAGGATAATCCTGTTTAATACTTTTCCTGGCACTGATAGTAACATTGTTCCTCTATAATTTGTGCACTCATGTAAATTTCCCTTCTTGGGCAACTTAACCAGATATCCTTCCTTCCATTCTGCTGGTATCTCTTCCTTTTCCCAGACTTTACCAAGTAATTTATATAACATCTCTGTAGCCGTATCGATATCTGCTTTTATGGCCTCTGCTGGAATGCCATCAGGTCCAGACGCCTTTCCATCTCTTAGAAGCTTTATGGCTTTCTTTATTTCTTCCTTCGTTGGTCTTTCACCGTTAATTTGTAGCTCTTCTTCTGCTGGCTGGATGTCTGGGGGATTTTGTGGAGCTGGTCTATTGAGAAGGTCACCAAAATATTCTGTCCACCTCTTCATTTGCTCTTGTAGATTGCTGAGCAGTTTCCCATTCTTGTCTTTTATGAGGCAACTTGTTTGCTTGTATTTCCATGTTAGCTTCTTTGTGCTGCTATACAGTTCTCTCATATTTCCTTTGGCAGCAGCATCTTCTGCCTCTCTTGCCAACTCCTCAATATACTTCCTCTTGTCTCTTTTGATACTTCTTTTTACTTCTTTGTTTGCTTCTGTGTACACTTCTTGAGCCTTGGCTTTGGAACTTCTGGTTTTGCTTGTGTTTAAATCTGCTTTCTTGTTTTTTCTGTCTTTTATCTTATTGATGGTTTCTGTTGTTATCCATGCATTTTGTTGTCTTTCCCTTTTCCCCAGTATTTCTTCACATGTCTCATTCCATACCGTTTTGACCTGCTGCCAATAGTCCTCTGTATTCTCTACTTCTTCCAGCTGTTGGAGCACTTGGAATTTGTTTGATACTGTGACCACAAATTTGTCTCTTGTTTCTCGATTTCTTAGATGTCCTACATTAAATTGTTGTCTATAATTTTGCATTGTTGCATATCTCTTTGAGTTTCATTTTTACTTTGGCTATCAGAAGGTGGTGATCTGATGCCACATCTGCTCCTCTATATACCTTTACATCCTGCAATGATGATCTAAACTTCTTGTTTATGCATATATGATCAATCTGATTTTCTGTTCTATGGTCTGGTGATATCCATGTTGCCTTGTGTACTCTCTTATGTGGAAACATGCTTCCTCCTATAGCCAGTTGATTTGAAGCACAGAAGTTTGAGAATAGTTCCTCATTTTCATTCATTATTCCTAGCCCATGTTTTCCCATGACTTCTTCAAATCCGGAATTGACTGTACCTATCTTTGCATTCATGTCACCCATCAAAATTGTGATGTCTCTTCTTTTAACTTTATCCAGCTGTTTTAAAAGTGGCTGTTATTATTCTAGGTCCAACAGCTTCCCATTCAATGAGTGCTTTCTGTGCTTTTTTAGATAACATTAGAGCTACCCCTTCACTGTGGTGTGAACTTTCGTCTTCATGTCCTGAGGAAGCACCAATTCACCTGTGATGAGTTTCTTCCTGTCTACCCCCTTCCACTTTGTTTCACACATTCCCAGAACCTCGATTTTATATTCCCTCATTTCTGCTGCTACTTGTGCCACTTTCCCTTGTTCGTTTAATGTCCGAACATTCCAGGTGCCAAATCTGGAAGTTCTCCTAGAAGAAAGAAGGTTAGTCAGCAACACAGACTCCTTTTGGCTTTCTCGATGTTGCATCATACGCCTCCCTGCGAGAGGACCTTCCCCTGTCTTGGATGGCTGTGTTTTATTTTCCTTAATTGACTTGTCCATATTTGTTGAAGTTTTTTGTGGTTTAAATTTTTTACAGGATGGGGTAACCAGCCCCATGCCCAACTCTCCATAGTCGCTTTCTACGACATGCATGGAAGGGAACAGTGTTACTATTCTTTGCTCCCCTTCCGGGCCCCGGTAACACACGGGTGATGGTAATATCAACCAGACAAAAACTACAAAAGTCATAGAAAGCAACACTACAGCTCTGCATTGGAACATCACGAATTGAAAACGTAAATGAACACAAAATTCTTGCTCTCACTGTTGACCAACACCTAAGTTGGAACTCATATGTACATGCATTCACAAAGCAAACAGCTCAGAAAGTTTACCAATTAGCCAAAATTAAACATTTCCTGGATGAGCAGGTAAGGAAAATGTTCTACATATCTCGTTTACAAATGCATCTAGACTATTGTTCTACTATCTGGGATGGTTGTTCCGTATCCAACACAAAAAAGCTCCACTCACTTCAAAAACGCGCAATGCGCCTTGTTGCTGATAAACACCAATCACATTGTATAAATTTATATAATTATCATCAAATATTACCCCTCAAGAAGCGCTTCCTATTTAACAAAGCAAAATTTATTCACAAAATTCTGTCACGGAATGCTTCAACGTATCTTTGGCTGCTTTTAAAATACAATGAAAGACGTAGTCAGCGCTTAAACAAATTACAGGTACCCAAGCCCAGGTTAGATCTATTTAAGAACAGTTTGGCTTACTCAGCTGCTCATCTTTGGAACAATCTTTCCAAAGACCTGAAAAACACGCACAATCCTTACTCATACAATCTTATACTGTTCAAATACTTTATGAGTGCTGATTATATGCCACCCTAACTGATTATGTTTCGAATTAGTATCTAATAATAATATACTGTATGGAGGCTCTGATGATCTAGTTTGTCATTACAACATACTTATTTTTTTTTAATTTTGTGATCAGGTACTGTTAATGTAAGCTATTATACTACTTTGTAATGTTTCATTGCCCTTAAATTAATACTTTAAGTATGCTGGAGAATGTTTGAGCAACAGTAACAAAAGATGAGCAAGAGGAAGGAAGAATGCAAGAGGAAACTGTGTGCCTGATTTTTAACCCTTGGAAAATTAATTTCTTTCGTATATGTCTGTCTAACTATCTACTTAGTCTGATTCTGCTCTTGAGTAAGGGAAGGCAAAGACAGAAGTAGAGGAACTGGTTACCCCACCACATGATGATGGATCTAGTATTGTGAAGGATTTAAAAATTCACTCCCTACGGCAGTATCTGCTATTGGACTCAAAGCTGCTCACGTCTGGTCAAATCTCTCGCATACACTGGAAAACACAGTCCCTAGTCATTCAGTAGCATATAAATAAATATTAGACAAACATAAAGGTATGTTTAAATGGTAAATTTGCGGTGTTATGTGTTGCGGGTCGCACTAATGACCCGTCATCAAAGCATCATTTTTTGGTGATGCCTAGATGGCAGGGAGGATAGTGTGACTCGCTTGCATAGCTAGGTGGGGTTGTCGCACGGAAGGTCCTGGGTTCGAGTCCTGGGTAAGCCATTCACGTCTGTTGTTTTTCTGTTGTCTAGTTTTCTACTTCTTTATTTCTTACGAGTGCCTGAAAACATACCTTTATGTTTGTCTAATATTTATTTACTGTTTACAGGCCTCGGGTGTCCCTTCCTTATGTGTTATAAATGTTCATTCAGTAGCAGATTGTTCGAATATTTCAAGAGTTCTTATAACACACCATCTGATTATGCATCGAATCACTGTCTAATTTACTGTATGAGGAATTTGATTTTTGTCAGTCTTATTGTTTGTTTCGGTTTTTTTTTTTTCTCATTTAATTTTTTATTTAATTTAATTTTTTTTTTTAAATACTTTGATTATGATGAATATTGCAAATGTATGATGTTATATTACTTTTTAATGATAAATGCCTAAATAATGCTTGCAGTAAATGGGGGGATGAAAGGATACAGTATACATGATGAGAGAGAGAGGAAGGGAAGAATACGTGCCCAATTCTTAACCCTTTGAATATAAAGTTCGTTCTGTCAAAGCAGTCAGTGGCCATCATGCCTGGTGGCATCTTATAGGGCAGCAACAAACTGCTTCCACTTCGCTTGATCAGCGGCCATTCTTCGTGCAGCATCCCAGCTCTGGTTCATTCTTTGCATCTCAGCCTCCACAGTTCTCCGCCATGTTGCTTTTGGTCAGCTTCTCTTTCACTTTCCTTCAGGGGTCCATAGCATAGCTGTTCTTGTGATGGTATCAGGGTCTCTTCTGAGGATGTGACCGACCCAACGCCAGCGTCTATCAGCTATGATGGTGTGCATGTCCTCTTGGTTTTTCCGAGTAAGCACTTCTTGGTTGGTGATGGTATTCAGCCAAAAGATTTCGAGAATTTTCCTTAGGCAGATTGTGTGGAAAGAGGACAATTTCAACATTTCCTTCTATGTTACTCTCCAGCATTCCGCGCCATAGAGAAGCACAGAAAGTACACAGCTCTCATATAATCCAAATTTTGTGTTTGTGCTGTACTGAGAGGACCTTCCAGTGCAGAAAACATCCATCTTATTCCTCTTGGACTGCCCTCTGTTGTCTGGCACATCACCCAGTCTCATCATCATCTCAACCCATAACCCATCAGGGGTGCCATGGTGGAAGCATCAGCAGACAGGGTCCTCCACTGCTCTCTATTCTCAGCAATGCTTACAAGTGTGGAAAAACCGAGTCCTGCCCATTCTTTGATGTTATCAGCCCAGGATTTTCTTTGCCTTCCTCTTCTCCGTTTACCTTCGACTGTTCCCTGGAGGATCGTTTTCGAAAGGGAGTCATGACGAGTTACATGCCCAAACCAGGCAAGCTTTCGACGTTTCACTATTGACAAAAGTGGTTCTTGGTGGCCTGCATAGGTGTTTATCTTCTCTCTAACATAGACATTTGTTTTGTGCTCTTTATAGCAAATGCGCAAAATTCTTCTATAACATTTATGCTCAAAAGCCTGAATCCTTCGCTCCGTATCTGCAGTGAGTGTCCAGCCCTCACACCCATACAAGAGAATAGATAATACAAGTGATTTGTATAATTTGATCTTCACAGGAAAACTGATGTTACTTTTCCAGATCACATTCAACCTTGTCATGGCAGCTGAGGCCATCTCAAGTCTTGTCTTGATTTCTTTATTTGATCTTCCATCACTACATATAGTGGACCCGAGATATTTAAAGGTGTTAACTTCTTCTAACGTTTGCCCATTTAACGTAATGTTGGTCGGAACATGTTTCTTATGGCTATTCACCAATATCTTGCTTTTTTCTATATTAATTTCCATCCCATATGTTCTTGTTACTTTCTCCAGTCTAGAGGTAAGGTCTTGAAGTTCTGATTCTGTTCGAGCTATCAGATCAATATCATCAGCAAAACGTAGATTACACAGAGGTCAGCTTCCAATCGATATGGTTGATTTATAATCGTAGAGAGCCTCCTGCATAATATGTTCTAGATATATATTAAAGAGCACTGGTGACAGGATACATCCCTGCCGAACTCCTACAGTTGTTTTGAAAAATTCTCCAATGTCGTTGCTTGCAAAAACAGCACTGCTTGCGTCCTTGTATAGTGCTTCAATGATATCTATGATGTTGGTATCAAAATTGAATTTTCTCATTATTTGCCATAATCCTTCATGCCAGACTCGATCGAAGGCTTTTGTGAAATCGATGAAGTTATGGTATAAATCATGTTGATGCTGGAGATGTTTTTCGATCAGTAATCTAATATTGAAGATTTGTTCTGAGGTACTTCTTTTTGGTCTAAAGCCAGCCTGTTCCTCTGACAAGATTTCTTCTGATTTCTGTTTTATTCTGTTCAAAAGTATCCTTAACATCACCTTACTTGGATGACTAATAAGGCTAATGGTTCTGTAGTTCTTGCACATTTTTAGATTTCCTTTCTTTGGAAGCGGTATTACTAATGACTGCGTCCATTCTTTTGGCCATTTTTGACCCAGTCTATGATTGTCAAAAATAAAGTGGTTGATAAGGTACATCCCTGTCGTATTTATGTCTTCATCTCAAAAGTTAGGTTGCTCTGCCCTGAACTACATGTAAAGTTGGCATAGAGGCTTCTTATGATGGAAACAAATCATCTGGGGATTCCATAAGCCCTCAGTATTTTCCATAGGCTGTCCCTGTATATGCTGTCAAAAGCCTTTTTAAAATCAACAAAGTTAATGTATAGCTGTCTCTGCCATTCTGAGCACTGCTCTATAATGTTCCTGAGGGTGAATATTTGATCTGCACATCTTCTGTTCTTTCTCAACCCCTCTTGTTCTTTCCTCTGTTTATGGTCTCCTGCTTTTGAAATTCTCTGGATAATTATTCCACCTAGTATTATAATGGGAACTGAGAGGAGAGTAACTCCTCTCCAGTTGTTGCAGTCTGCAAGGTCACCCTTCTTGGGTAATTTGACAATTATTCCTTTATTCCACTCCATTGGTGTTGTCTCTGCTTTCCAGACTTGTGCAAATAGTGGTTCTAATAATTCTGCTGCTAGTTCAAGGTCTGTCTTAAATAACTCAGCATTTAAACTGTCGTGACCAGGAGTTTTTCCATTCTTTAACAATTTCATAGCTGTGATGATTTCTTCCTTCGTGGAATGTCTGTATTTACATCTAGATCATTTTCAGCCTCAGGAACATTCAACTGCTTCTCTGGTGGTTCTTTACTCAGTGTCTCTCTGAAATGCTCTGCCCATCTTGTTTCCTGTCCCTCTGCTGTGGTGATGAGATTTCCTTGCTTGTCTCTTACTAAGGTAATATTGTTTGCACCCCGTTTTCCACTGATGGTTTTAGTTATTTTATACACTGTGCTTTGTTCATTTCTCAGTGCTGCCTCTTCTGCCTGTCTTGCAAAATCATCTAGGAATTTCCTTTTGTTGGCTCAGGTTTGACGTTTTACTTCCTTGTCCAGCTGACTGTACTGCTCACTACATATTTCCTTTAACCTGGGGGAACTTTGCTTCTATTTTCTTTCTTTTCATTTTTTTTTCTCATCGCTATGGTGTTTAATGTTTCTGATGTTATCCAATCTTGTCTCTACCTTTCCTGGAATCCCAAGCATGATTTGCTGCTTTTCTTATATATTTTTGAAATGGTGTTGGATTTCTGGTCAACATCATCAGTCACTCTCTTTTCCTGGCTCTTGGCGATTTGATATCATCTCTTTATCAACCACAAAAGCTTTTCTGGTAAGGGGGTCCTTCATTTTGATGATATCAAACCTTTTCCGTTTAGTTACAACTGGTCCAGCAGTTCTGAGTTTCACCTTCAGTCTTGCTACTACTCAGAACAGCGTCTCTACTTCCAAATAATATGTTCAATTGCCAATATGTGATCGTGGCATCATACTGCCTGTCTAATTACTGTAAATAAGAGTAAATTAAACAAGTCAAATTGTGTGGATGTGCATGCTTGTGTTTCTTTCTTTGTCTTAAAATGGTTAACTTTTCAGACCTGTCATGGTGTTAAAATAAAAGGGGGGAAGTAGGTGAATAGGTCTGGGTGCTTGAGATTATACCCAGTCACAATTCAATTTTTTGTTTTTTTTATTATCAATATGAATTACTAGAACCTACATCATGTAACATAAATGGAATCCAATTTTTTATCAACTGATGTATAATCTGGAATAAATGATGAAAAATTGTGTTGCTGGTAAACTAATGGCAGCAACTGAATATCATACCTGGAATTATTCAAAAATTATTGACACAGTTTGATTAATTATGAAACATTAGGGGTTGAACAGATTGTATGGAATAAATTACAGGCTATAAAAGGCACAACTAAACAAATGATGATACCTACTATAAAAAAAACTCAGAAAGAGCAGATACCATCTGTCTAGAAGCAAAAGTACTGGCCAGATACTACCATAATGTTACCTCCATGAAAAAGCTAGGTCAGAATGAGAGCACAGTAGAATAAACTCGTTACAAAACTAGGAAAAAGTACCTGAGAATACAGAAGAGATATCATATTTAAATGCAGATATTACAACGCAGGAAATGGAAAGTGCAATAAAGGACAAAACAAATACAGCACCAGGACATGACATCTTGAGCTATGAAGTTTTTAAACATACACCAAAGAGTATCCTTGGAACTGTAACATCTCCATTTAAAAAAATTTTGAATGTGGGAAAAGTTCCCAAGACATGGACAGTGGCAGTAATTATTCCAATACTAAAACCAGAAAAAGATGAACATGATGCTAGTTCATACAGACCAATTCCATTAACTTCCCATCTAGGTAAAATATTAGAAGCCATAGTAAATAAAAGATTAAAGTTTTATTTGGAAAACAAAAATATATACAGCCAGTCTCAGTCATGATTTAGAAGGGATAGATGCAATATGGATCAGATAATCAAAAGGAACATGAAGTAAATTTAGGATTTCAACAGAAGGAAAAATTGGTGGCAGTATTCCTAGATATAGCTAGGGCCTATGATGAATCTGTCAGACTCGGTAAACATAGGATCACCTCAGATTGTGAAATAAGAGCATCTGGTAAGATCAGACGCCAACGGGAACATGTAGTTCAGATCAGAAGAACTTCTGAAATCCTATGGGTCAGGTAACTCTTACAAACAGTTTGCCTGTACTGTAGTTATCACCCTGGCTATCAAGCTGTGTACATAACACAAAGTGTATAGTGCTCAGAATGGCCATCACCATTAAACTCCCGCACTTAAACAATTTTTCTTGACTTTGTTTCTTCTATGACCATATAGCAAATGTGGAGTATCTCTTGTCATGCAGATTTTATAGTAATCATGTTATACTGATACCAGCTGTTAAACAAAATTGACACCATTGCACTCCGGGCAAACTCGTAAACCTGTAGGTGCTCAGTCTCCCTCAGAATATGTCAAAGAGTGTGAATGCTAACTGTTCCTGTAGCTCACTGGTTATACACACGATGGATGCATCCTCTCTTAAGTCCATCTCTGCTAGCCTTACGTTTGATGCCAAATTTCAACAGTCTTAACCTTGATGATTTATTTATTGCAGTGTCATTCTCTAATAGACGATCATTAATTGTTCTCAGTATCTCTCCCTTATCCATATCCAGTGTCCCCGCTGCGGGTGCTCTTAATGCTAGTCTGTCAGCTCTCCCATTACCGAGTACCCCTGCATGACCAGGACAGTAGATCCACACCAGCTCCTGCAGAATTGAAGCTTCTATGAATGTTTTCCATTCTTAGCCAACCATTTTAACACCAGTGCATGATTTGAGATTAGTCAGTTATGACATTTAGATATTCAAATGCTGTGACACTTGCAGCTGTGGTTCTGGCAAATAATTTGACACTGCACTTAATGCTTTCATTAAAGTGCGTTTGAAAATTGGACAAGATGCAGACATGTTAAGTAAAAATTGAGATGGTTGCATCTAGATCAGTGTTTCTCAACCGGTGTGCCGCGGCACACTAGTGTGCCACTGCACCTATCAAAGTGTGCCGCGAAAATTTTGTAATTTACTACATGAAGTATATTTTTAGTGATCATTTAACATAAAACTGATCTTACAGCATGAGTTCATTCAATAATAATCGGAGCTTTAACTGCTCTGAATAAAAACAGAATACTTCAAAATTTCATGATATTATAAAACGTAAGAGGCTCATAAGCAACATTTAAAGGCCATGGACAGAGCATAGCACTTCAACTTTGACCTAATTAAATTTCATATCAGAAAGAGCGGTATGGTAGAGGAAATTGATAATTTGCGCATGCACGTACAATTCGTTTTGTATGTTTCATTTTATAATTAACACAGTGATCAGCGTGTTGTTTCTTGTTGTGTATGATTTGTAAAACTGTAAAATATTTAGTACATTCGATTTGCCATTTTAAAACTTTATTAAAAGTAGATAAACTAACTGACATGGATAGATTTATTACAAGAAAATGTGTCCAAGAAAATAGTAACAATGACAGCATGACTAGCATTTTCAGAAATGAAAACATCAGTTTGGACGAGGTCACGCCAACACCAAGTAAGATTTCTAAATCTAAAGTTCGTAGACAGTACATGGACAGTTTTTTAAGTCTGGGATTTTCTTGGTCTGGACAGAAAGATTGTCCTCAGCCATTACGTGTCGTGTGCGGTGACAAACTTTCGAATGAAGCCATGGTTCCTAGTAAATTGAAAAGACATTTGATCACTAAACATGCACATCTCTTGAATAAAGATTTGAATTATTTCAAAATGTTCGTTGAACAACAAACAAAACAAGTACGCTATTTGAAACAAAGAGTTAAAGTATCTGGTAAAGCTCAAACAGCTTCTTATCATGTAGCCGAAATCATAGCATAGCAAATGAAATCATATACTAAGGCTGAGTCACTTATTTTGCCTGCGATTGTTAGGACAATGTTTGGTAGTGAAGCGGAAAACGAAATTACCAAAATTCCGTTGTCTAATGATACGATTAGAAGAAGAATAATTGAGTTGTCATCTAATATTGAGGAACATGTTTGTTACGGGACTGACACCAGATGTTACAGGGTGCGCTGTCTTCTGATATTATGGGAATCTGTTGTTAGTTATCCTTACCAGATACAGCCCTGTTGGACGTGAGTTATTGGGTTGCTCTTCAATAATTCTTTAGGTATTATATTCATCTCTACCATTTCGGCTTATAGTTCAATTGCAGATTTAAAGCCGTTATTGTGTGATTCAATTATTATTATTTAATTCAGTGTCGTTCATTACTTCATATTAATTCTCCAGCAGTGTGTATTAGTTTTATGATTAATCTTGTAGATAAATGTGATAGTCTGGACTGACCTTGCAAGGGTTACATCAACAGTCACAGCACATGGTTGAACTTGAATAATTCAGGCAATTAAGACAAGTTCCATTGACGACTGAATATTTATTACATGTCCTCTTTCCCAAATGAATACAGAACGTTTCACACAATTAATACTTGGCATTAAACATAGTCCTAGGATCTACTCAATGTTCATCCTACAGACATTGCACATCTGAGTTAACCGTTAATTCTATAGCGTTTTAGAGTCTGCAACCAACTCTTTCCAATCCGTCTCTTGGAATTATTATCACTTATTAATACTCGTGATATCCTTATTTAATGTTCATATATTCCGTCTGTCTACTTATTCAATACTTTGGCTTTCCTAGCCAGGTTTTAACTGCCATATATATAACTTCACTTGCGAACGTATCCTCTGATATTCGCGATTATACTTTGGACTCTCTGGTACTATACCTTTAACTTGATTGCTTTCCCAGCATGATCTATACGGATTTACGCTATTTTATAATTCACAATGGGTATACCATTTAATATACATATCCTTAATCAGTGGCCATGCCACACATTTTATACACAATCCATAAGTGGCTCTGCCACACTTTTGAAACACTGCTGGACGGCGCTACGGCCACACATAGACTGCGGTTACTAGGCTTGACGAGTCATACATCGATTTGCGCGATTTCCAGTATTAATTCAGCTGAGGTGGTTCGTGGTGCAATCATGCGAATGCTGCAGTCATTCACATGCTTGCAAACCCCGAAACAATCCTCAACATCATCCCCCTCGCTCCCAAACGTGACACTCATGGCACGTGTGAGAGTGGTGGCGAAGATGTACCTGACTATGATCTATGAATGTTATCCATCATTAAGTATGTTATAATTAAATTAACACTCATACCTAGAAATGACAATTACAAAATCATATACATATAGTCAACTTTGGTCACGCCCAAAAGACAAAGTCATATTCACTCCTGTGAAGAAAAATTTCTAGATAACAAGTCCGCGAGATTATTATCTGTTCCAGAAATTGGTATGATGGTAAATGCGAACTCCTGTAGTAATAGGAACCATCTGTGTATTCTCGCATTACGCATTGTTCTGGCAGCGATGAAAGTAAGTGGGCTGTGATCTGTCTGAATATAAAATTTCTTCCCGATCAGATATTTAGACAGTTTCTCCAGGCACCAGACCACAGCCAAAAGCTCGCGCTCACCTGTTGCATATTTTTGTTCAGCAGGTGTAAGCTTGCGTGATACAAACAAGCACGGATGTAGAATTTCTTCATAGCATTGAAGCAAACATCCTGCGATTCCGCAACTCGAAGCATCTGTTTGAATCACAAATGGCACATGTAAATTTGGTAATAATAGAATAGGAGGATTCTTAAATAAATTCTTTATCTTAATCAAAGCTTCTTCACACTGCGGTGTCCATAAAATTT
This sequence comes from Oreohelix idahoensis, assembly GCA_024509875.1. Classification (NCBI taxonomy): domain Eukaryota; kingdom Metazoa; phylum Mollusca; class Gastropoda; order Stylommatophora; family Oreohelicidae; genus Oreohelix; species Oreohelix idahoensis. The sequence continues at coordinate 352,266 of JAMPIV010006920.1, read as the reverse complement.
TTTTTGGACTACCTTTGGCCAGCAATCCGGACAAAGGAGCAGAAATCTGTGAGAAGTGTGGTATAAATTTATGGTAATAATTAATTATCCCCAACAAGCTTCTCACTTGCTTCTTCGATGATGGGGTAGCAATATCTAGTATGCGCTTGACTGTATTGTCATCAGGATGTAATCTGTGGTTACCTATGCGGTGACCCAGAAATGTAATCTCCTGACAACCTATCTGGACCTTAGAAGGTCTTACAGTCAAACCATTTTGTTGTAGTGTAAGAAGTAGAGAAGACAAACCACTAATGTGGTCTTCCCATGAGTCGTGAAATAGACAGATGTCATCAATGTATGTGATGACATCTTTTCTATCGCCCAGAAGGCGGCGCATCATGCGCACAAATGTCGCAGGCGCGTTTACAAGGCCGAAGCACATGTAATTCCATTGGAACAATCCAAATGGAGTAGTAAAGGCGGTGAAAGGCTTGGCATGTTCTGTAAGAGGTATCTGCCAATATCCTTTCGACAGATCTAATTTACTAAAGTAAGTAGCTTGTGAAACTTGAGAAAGTAGGTCGTCCAACAAATGCATTGGTTCAGCGTCATTGATTGTGATACTGTTAAGACGTCTGAAATCAATACAAATACGGAGCGAACCATCCCTCTTATTCCCAATTACCATAGGAAAAACATAAGGTGACTCTGATGGAGATATAACTCCCAATCTTATCATATCCTTCAGTTCCTTCTCAACCCTATCTTTGTGATGTAGAGAAATAGGGTAAGGTCTTAATTTAATAGGATGATTGTCTGTCAGAATGATGTCATGAGAAATCAGAGATGTTCGACCTGGAAGGTCAGTAAGTACATCATTAAAAGAAAGAAGAATTTCTTGAACTTGACTTTGTTGTGTAGATGACAAAGTCAAAGAAATTGTGACATCCTTCCAAGATTCGGAAGATTGTAAAGATGGTAAAGAAAACTGTAGAGGAATCGAAGATGTAGTATCTTCATCATTCACTAATGCGAAAGAAGAAATATGAGCTGAAGACTCAGAAACAGAGTTAATAATGGGAATTAACTCTTGTGGTCTTTCCACTGCCAATTTCAGCATATTGACATGGAAAGTTTTAATTTTCCCTCTTATGTTTATAGCGTAATCAACATCCGTGACCCGTTTAATGATCACAAATGGACCCTGCCATGAAACCAAAAGTTTATTGTCATCATGAGGAAGTAGTAACCAAACTTTTTCCCCAGGATTAAAATATCGTAACGTTCTATTTTGATTATGGAATAATCTAGATTTTTGTGTAGCTGATTTGATGCTATCAGATGCATAGGTGCACACATCAATGATTCTTTGTCGAAGTTCAATAACTAGCTCATAACTAGTACGAGTGGATTCATCTACTGATGATCCGACCAACAAATTCCTTAAAATCATCATTGGGCCACGCGGATTAGAGCCATAAACGAGCTTGAACGGACTAAAGCCCGTACTTTCGTGGGGGACCTCTCGATATACAAATAAGGCTGCACAAAGGAGCCGGTCCCAGTCACGAGGACATTCCTCAGTGATCTTATGAAGAATCTGTTTGAGCGCCCCATTGTAGCGCTCACAAACCATGTTCGTTTGTGCATGGTATGCACTGGAAAACGAATGGTGAATGGATAGCATCGACTCCACCTCCTTCATAATGTTTGAGGTGAATTGTGAACCTCTGTCCGACAAGATTTCTTCCGGAAAACCAATACGACAAAAAATTTAAAATAATGCATCAGATACTGACGCAGTAGTAATGGTTTTCAGAGGTATGGCCTCAGGCCACCGTGTACAAAGATCTATACAGGTTAAGATATATCGGAACCCATTATTAGATGGAATTGATAAAGGACCAATAATATCTATTGCTATCTTTTTAAATGGTCTTTCTGGTACGTCAGTGATTTGTAAGTGTGCCGTATGGAATCTGCCCTTACGTGATATGCTCTGACATGTCGTACATGACCTGCAATACATTTTTGTGTCCTTATTGACGCCAGGCCAATAAAATTGTGACGTGATTCTAAATAATGTTCTTTTAACTCTTAAAGGCCAGAACGACGCTGGGAGCGTACATCCGCAAAACCCCTAGAAGCCAAATCGACGTTGGTAACGTCACTTTTGTGTTCTGTGAAATCTGTTCCGTATTTTCGTAATTTGGTATTTTAACATAACGGAAGTTACTCTTTTTTTATTCAGAAGAGCGCTATCTTTGAGTTGTGATTCGGAAACATGCTTGTTCTAGCTAATTTCACTGTGAAAAAACGGTAAATCTGTCAGCTTTTGATTGGCGATTATTGTTGTTTATACAGACAATGTCTAGCGAACCAACCACATCATGTTTATCAAAACGTAGGTCTTTTTTATCTGTAGAAAAAGCTAGGGAACTGTGTATCTTTGATGAGTTTAGCAAGAATGATGATTTCGAAATGAAAATGATGATTTCAAATTTGAACTTAACAAAGAAGCTAGTTCTAATGAGGAGGGGGCGTGGTCACAGCCAGGCCCTAGTGCTACAAAACGACAAAAAGTTTTGACCAAATCATCGACAAAAAGGGGGAAAAGCATTAGTACCAAGAAGCAACAAGGGGCAATTAGTAATGAATGGATTTCAGTACCAAACATCAGTATTCTTCTTCTTCTTCTTCCGTCCTTAGCCACCGACCGTCAAAGCAGTCAGTGGCCATTACGCCTAGTGGCGTCTTAGGGCAACAGCAGATAGGTTTTCTTTGCCATTGTTTCCCATCACGCCTATTGGCGTCTTTAGGGCAACGGCAAATCAATCCATTTGCTGTTGTTTCCGTAATCGAAGTGACTGGCAAACGGGTGATCAGCCCGTAAACATCAGTATTACAGAGACCCAAAACGCATTCAGATTTCTTCCCAAATATAGTCGCAAACCAGGAGTACACGATGACTTAGGTCTTAGTGAGGCATCAACTCCTTTTGACTGCTATAGGACATTGTTTACTGATGACATTAACAAAACATCACAGAAAGCTGAAACTTGTAATTAATATTCATATATGGATTAGGCCCTATTGTTATTTTAAAAAAACCATGGAGCACTTTGGATAATATTTCAGTCTTTATGCATGTGTTGGTGGGTACATTTTTCATTCACTAAAATGAATTTTAAAAAAAAATTGTTTACATTATTACTGATAATTGAATATAATATGAAAATATGAAGAAATGCACTTAAAAGCCCCAATATTATAATTCTAAATATATTTATCTTTACTGTGAAACATAATTTGTGTGTCTTTTGTTGTGTAATATCAACACAATATATGATTTAATTTAAAAGTTCACGCGGCCTTGAATATCTTCTTTTTTATTTTAATGATGATGGTACGGTCTGCTGGATGGTCTGTAAAACATTAACAAAATATCACAGAAAGCTGAAACTTGTAATTAATATTCATATATGGATTAGTGTTATTTAAAAAAACCATGCAGCACTTTGGATAATATTTTAGTCTTTATGCATGTGTTGGTGGGTACATTTTTCATTCACTAAAATGAATTTTTAAAACAAATTGTTTACATTATTACTGATAATTGAATATAATATGAAGAATAGCACTTAAAAGCCCCAATATTATAATTCTAAATATATTTATCTTTACTGTGAAACATAATTTGTGTGTCTTTTGTTGTGTAATATCAATATATGATTTAATTTAAAAGTTCACGCGGCCTTGAATATCTTCTTTTTTATTTTAATGATGATGGTACGGTCTGCTGGATGGTCTGTAAAATATTAACAAAATATCACAGAAAGCTGAAACTTGTAATTAATATTCATATATGGATTAGTGTTATTTAAAAAAAACCATGGAGCACTTTGGATAATATTTCAGTCTTTATGCATGGGTTGGTGGGTACATTTTTCATTCACTAAAATGAATTTTTAAAAAAAATTGTTTACATTATTACTGATAATTGAATATAATATGAAGAATAGCACTTAAAAGCCCCAATATTATAATTCTAAATATATTTATCTTTACTGTGAAACATAATTTGTGTGTCTTTTGTTGTGTAATATCAACACAATATATGATTTAATTTAAAAGTTCACGCGGCCTTGAATATCTTCTTTTATATTTTAATGATGATGGTACGGTCTGCTGGATGGTCTGTAAAACATTAACAAAATATCACAGGAAGCTGACACTTGTAAATAATATTCATACATGGATTAGTGTTATTCTAAAAGATGCTGGAGCACTCTGGATAATGTTTCAGTTTTTATGCATGGGTTGGTGAGTACATTTTTCATTCACTAAAATGAGTTTTTATTAAAAAGTAGTCTATAAAATATGTAGAATATCACTAACATCCTTCATATTCTAATTCTACATTCATTTATCTTTACTGTGATGTATAATGTGTGTGTCTTTGTTGTATAAAAACAATACAATATATGATTTAATTTAAAAGCTTCATGCGGCCTATAATGTCCTTTTTCTTTCCAAATGTCTATAATGTTTATATGGTTCGCTGGATGGTCTGTAAAACATTAACAAAATATCACAGGAATCTGACACTTGTAAATAATATTCATATATGGATTAGTGATATTTTAAAAGACCCTAGAGCACTCTGGATAATATTTCAGTCTATTGCATGGGTTGGTAAATACATTTTTAATAGACTAAAATTATTTTTTTCTTGAAAGTGGTCTATATTATTACTCATCACTGATTACTATATGTAGAATATCACTAAAAGTCCTTCATATACTAATTCTACATTCATTTATCTTTACTGTGATGTATAATATGTGTGTCTTTGTTGTATAATAACAATACAATGTATGATTTAATTTAAAAGCTTCACGCGGCCTCTAATGTCCTTTGTCTTTCCAAATGTCTATAATGTTTATATGGTTCGCTGGATGGTCTGTAAAACATTAACAAAATATCACAGGAAGCTGACACTTGTAAATAATATTCATATATGGATTAGTGATATTTTAAAAGATGCTGGAGCTCTCTGGATAATATTTCAGTGTTTATGCATGGGTTGGTGAGTACATCTATCATTCACTAAAATGAGTCTTTTCTTGAAAGTGGTCTATATTATGACTCATAACTGAATACTATATGTAGAATATCACTAAAAATCGTTCATATTCTAATTCTACATTCATTTGTCTTTACTGTGATGTATAATATGTGTGTCTTTGTTGTGTAATAACTCAGTAACTTTAGAAATTATAATGGTACTGCTTTAAGGTACAAAAATAATTCTGGCAAAACTGATGAAAAAATTCCGGCCTGCAAGAGTTAATGCCCATGTGACCTGCCATGGGAGAGTCATGCCCTGTCTGTAACACCAATGGTCTATATTCTTTTGGAACCACCACCTAATGAATAATAGAAATACCATCATCATAGTATCTTGTTAGTATGGATTTCTTAAGTTGAAACCAATGTTGTGCTGATCTCGTATGTTTAATAACCTTTTTCTCTGCTAGCGCAAATAAACGCTGTAAACTTGGATCGTTTTTTTGTTTTACTTCGAACGCCGCTGGTGATTCAGCAACGACGCCCGGAAACATAATTGTCTCTATTACAGGTGTAGGTGGGGTGGCCATATCTGTAGCCAACTGTTGTGCTCTGGTGACAACAGCATTTGCCACCAGTGGGTGAGATTCAACCCATCTTGCGACCTCATCTGGAGTGCAATCTCTAACTCCAGGTATGTTACCTAAGATTATTTCAGCCACAGGAGCTCTTAAGCCGCAGGCATAAACAGTACATGTGTAAAAAGGTGTGTCGATATAGACACGTGCTACTGGGAATTTCTCCACATTCCCACCAAATGTAACGCATTTCACAGTTTTACCCGTGAATGCAGAGGGCTCAATAAGCGAGTGCTGTATTCCGACCGTGGAACATCCGCTGTCCCTCAAAACTCTTACTTCTTTTCCATATAAAAATCCCTTATGGTGTGTGAGACGTCCTAAATTCTCACAAGCAGACATTGAAGACATAGTGTGTCCGCAAAGAAGTGTCTTTTTCCTATCTGATATCAGATGTGATCGACAAATATAACAAGAGTCATCTAACGTACTACATGAATTAGCATGTTTGTTCTCATCGCTATCATGATCTCTTTTGCTAGTACATCCATTAGCATGACTAAATTTGTCATTGTTCTTCGAAGAACATCTAGATAGACCTGTTTTCTTTTTGAATGCCTTCCTTTTATCATAATAAAAATCTGTTGACTCATCGTTATCATCACTCTTATTGTATGATGATCTATGATCCTTGTAATCTCTATGATACTGTTTGTGATAATCATCACAACCCCTAACTTTGTGGCATCCACGATCATGAGGTGAATAACCTCGATAACTCCGATGGTAGAATCTTGAAGGAGAGCGATAACAAGGGAAGTTGTAAGACCCCCGATATTCTTGACGAAAATTTGTACAATATCGTCCGTCAACGCTCTTCGATCTAGGTCGGTGATCATAAGATCTATGATCGTGGAGTGCTGAGCACGCAGGCATTGGATCTCGAGGAAAAGATCTACGTACCTCCTTGTTTGGATGTGCCGTGACAAATTGTCTACCGAGTTTTTCGTATTCTTCAATAGAGTTAGGGTGTCTCTCCTGTAGAAGGATTCTAATTCATGACTACACGAGGATAGCACTTTATCCCGTAGCATGAGATCCATCAACCCTTCATATGATTTGGTAATACCTGACAAATCTATTCATCTATTGAAAAAATGTTTAATGGAAGCAATAAATTCCCCAAAGTCAGCATCCTTACTTGGCTTAGCCGTATGGAAACGATCTCAGAATTAAGATTCAGTTAACTGGAACCGTCTCAGAAGTACTTCTTTTACGACATCAAAATCGTTTCTGCTTTTCTCATCCAGATTCATGAAAATTTTGAGTGAGTCCCCGGTCAAAAAATCAACCAAGAGACTACACCATCTTTCCTTAGGTATATTTAAACCTGTAACCTTCATAATAAATCTGGATAAAAGGAATCCACGCAATCTCTAGACTGATCGAAATGTGGTATCTTCAATTTAGGGTAAAATACATTTGAATTAGCTGAAGGCTTGGACTGATCTGATTGTACCTTAGCCAATTTCAAAGCCTGTTCTTTCTCAGCATTTAGTCTTAAAGATTCAAGCTCCATAGCATGTTTATGAGCCTGGTCTAATTGACGACGTTCCATTTTCCTTAATTCCATTTTTTCCTTTTCTAATTCTCTCTCTTTTTTTTGTTGAGCCATTTCTTTATCTTTTTGAGCCATTTCTTTTTCCTTAAGTTCTTTTTCTTGGGCTAATTCCAACTTTCTAAGTTCACGTTGTTCAATTCTCTCAAGTTGAGATAAATGCTTTTCATATCTAGTCTCAGCATAAATCTGAAGATCATCTCCTGATTTACCTAAGCTCTGTCCAATCTTGATAAAATCTTCTAACATAGACATGGAGATACATTTCTCAATAACTTATGTAAGTATATTATTTGTCAGTAAATATATTATGAATATTTGATATCAGTTAATCCAATGTAACTATGATATTCAATGTAAGCCAGAGACAAGCACAGGTGACAATAGACAATGGATGGAACAAGAAAATGAACTACAATGAAATGGTATGTTCAGTTATACGACACCATCAAACAAATATAAAGAAACTAAGTAGGAACTAGACATATTAATAAGAGAAAATGAAATGTTTAAATAACATTACAAAAATTGTACGATACAAGTCGTCCTTAAATTAACAATGAGACAAGAGATTTAAGATCACAGATGAATAAAATTGTAAACAATACGGAAACTAGGTTATGCAAATAAAAATGACGCAGGCACGTGACGTCACAACTAGCACAAAAAATATGTTTGTATTGCGAACTGAAGCTTCAGTTAATTTATATCCTAACAAAAGAGTTAGTTCTTCAGTCAGCAAATACAATCATTTAGCCCTAAAAGTCGTTATTCTTACTTGAATTTTTCCACAAGGAAATATATCCAAGTACAGAATAAGCCCTAGCCAACCTTCCCACGAATTTACATAAAACAGATAGGTTTTATACACATAATGATAATGAGTAGAACTGCAAATAAAACAGGCAAGTGACAGTGGAGTAAAATTGAAGGCCAAAGCTAGCCAACTGGACAACACACTCTAGTCAAGAGCTCTAATCTAGACAAGAACTTATCTTAATAAGATCCCGCCATTGTGATTTATGAAAACCACAACAAGATTCATACAGCTGTTTGAGTCGTCCTCATAGAGCAGCAGACGTCCGGTTGATTGAAGATAATATGTTCACATTTAGTATCGAACGAATTTCTGTCGAAATATTTTCCCGGTTGATCTGGACGTACAGCAAGGGTATGGCTGGTCTTCACTGTTCTCTGGGTCGGTTCAGGATCAACGATTTGAAGAAGTAAGATCAAGTTACCTCAGCGCTGAAATAACCATTAGCAGGAATTTTGACTCGACCTTGACATTCATAGATTTCTGTGCGTACTTGAGTTGCCAGATTTGACTTGCGTCTTGAATAAAATTATTCGAACTATTCAATTTCCACTGTGACTTTGACTGTTTCGAACTGAAATGTTCTTGAAGTTGTTTCAACCGAAATTTTCCCAACTTGAGCCTGACACTTGAACGTTAGTTCGTCAAATTGGGTAACGGAGAAGATGAATTCTACTTTCTGACACCAGATGTTACGGGACTGAACCAGATGTTACGGGGTGCGCTGTCTTCTGATATTATGGGAATCTGTTGTTAGTTATCCTTACCAGATACAGCCCCGTTGGACGTGAGTTATTGGGTTGCTCTTCAATAATTCTTTAGGTATTATATTCATCTCTACCATTTCGGCTTATAGTTCAATTGCAGATTTAGAGCCGTTATTGTGTGATTCAATTATTATTATTTAATTCAGTGTCGTTCATTACTTCATATTAATTCTCCAGCAGTGTGTATTAGTTTTATGATTAATCTTGTAGATAAATGTGATAGTCTGGACTGACCTTGCAAGGGTTACATCAACAGTCACAGCACATGGTTGAACTTGAATAATTCAGGCAATTAAGACAAGTTCCATTGACGACTGAATATTTATTACATGTCCTCTTTCCCAAATGAATACAGAACGTTTCACACAATTAATACTTGGCATTAAACATAGTCCTAGGATCTACTCAATGTTCATCCTACAGACATTGCACGTCTGAGCTAACCGTTAATTCTATAGCGTTTTAGAGTCTGCAACCAACTCTTTCCAATCCGTCTCTTGGAATTATTATCACTTATTAATACTCGTGATATCCTTATTTAATGTTCATATATTCCGTCTATGTCTACTTATTCAATACTTTGGCTTTCCTAGCCAGGCTTTAACTGCCATATATATAACTTCACTTGCGAACGTATCCTCCGATATTCGCGATTATACTTTGGACTCTCTGGTCCTATACCTTTAACTTGATTGCTTTCCCAGCATGATCTATACGGATTTACGCTATTTTATAATTCACAATGGGTATACCATTTAATATACATATCCTTAATCAGTGGCCATGCCACACATTTTATACACAATCCATAAGTGGCTCTGCCACACTTTTGAAACACTGCTGGACGGCGCTACGGCCACACATAGACTGCGGTTACTAGGCTTGACGCGTCATACATCGATTTGCGCGATTTCCAGTATTAATTCAGCTGAGGTGGTTCGTGGTGCAATCATGCGAATGCTGCAGTCATTCACATGCTTGCAAACCCCGAAACAATCCTCAACATGTTTCAACAGAGCTTAAAAAATCAGACTTTGCGCTACAAGTTGACGAATCTACAGACATAAGTGGCAAAGCACAACTGTTAGCATTTGTTCGCTTTGTCCATGGAAATGAAATCATAAACCAATTTTTATGCTGCAGAGAACTTGTAGATCGCACGAGAGGTCAAGATATATTTGATACCTTGACTGCCTACTTAAAAAATGTTATCTCTCCTGGAAGTCATGTGTGGGTGTTTGCACAGATGGCGCCCCATCTATGATGGGGTCTATCAAAGGTTTTGTCGCACTTTTAAGAAAGCAAAATCCTAACATGATTTCTATACATTGCTATCTGTATAGGGAAGCCCTTGTTGGAAAGACACTGGGGAATGAATTAAAGTCTGTATGGTCAATTTTTTGAAGTCAAGGCCTCTAAAGACCCGACTCTTTAAACAGCTTTGTAAAGCTATGAATTCGCAGTATGCATGTTTAATTTTACACACAGAAGTGAGATGGTTATCATGGGGAAGAGAGTTAGCTTGAGTGTATGAACTAAGGAACGACATGAAAATTTATTTTTCAGTCAGGAGGAAACATAACATTTTATGAAAACCTCAGCAGTGAACCTTGGTGTGCCAAGCTAGCATACCTGGCAGAAATATTCAGGCGCCTAAACAGTGTGAATACCAGTGTGCAAGGACGAAATGAAAACATCCTTACATCTACTGATAAGCTCCTGTCATTTTTTAAAAAAAAGTATATTAATCTGGTTAAATAGAGCTAGGGAGGGTAATCTTGATATGTTTCCACTGGTACCCAAAAACAGTTTAAAAGACATTGCTACCCTCATAATGGAGCATTTGGAAACATTGGAGCAAAATATCCAATATTACTTTCCATCGCTGACTACATAAAGATTCCACTGGGCAAGAAATCCATTTGTGCCTCTTTCATCTGACTTGGATTTTACAATAATGAAGAAGAACAGTTAGCTTCTATTTCAACTGATCGCAGTCTTAAAATGAAACACTCTGAGATGCCTCTGGACGCATTCTGGATTTCTGTTAAAGTCGAGTATTCTATTATTGCAAAACGAGCTTTAATTATTTTGATGCAGTTTTCTACGTCATATTTATGTGAGTTGGGATTTTCAACACTTACAAACATTAAATGCAAAAAAATAAGGGAAAAACTTCTCTGTGTTGAAGATGAAATAAGAGTTTGCTTATCTCAGAAACGCCCTAATATCCAAGAAATTACCGGTACTCAAAAGCATCAAGCCCAAGTATCGCATTAGGTCCATCAGGTTTGTATAAAAACATTTTTTTGGGTCAAATATATGTTCCAATTATTTTAAACAATTAAAATAAAATCGAACTGAGAGTTTTATTTATTCTAAAGTACCCACAAATTAGTGTATTTAATTTAGTATATATCACTGTAATTTTTTATTCTGGCGTGGGGTCAGATAGGTGTGCCACAAATTTTTGTAAATTGAAAAGGATGCCGCGAGCACAAAAAGGTTGAGAAACACTGATCTAGATAGTGAAAATAATTAATCCGAGTTTTATTTCTTATTCTGACTGTAAAATGTCCACCTTTGAGCATACTTCTGATAAACAGAAATTCTGGTAAGTACAAGTATTTTAGATGGTCCCAGCAACTTCAGCTTATCCAGACTACTGTGGCCAACCCTATAACTGTTGCTAGTATCCTCACAGTATTAGGTTTATATGTGACCAACCTTATAACTGTTGCTAGTAGTCTCACAGTATTTGGTTTATATGTAACCAACCCTGTAACAGTTGCCAGTAGTCTCACAGTATTTGGTTTATATGTAACCAACCCTGTAACAGTTGCTAGTAAAGGTAAAGGATCCCGTTACATGCCCATTGAGGTATATTGGGAATATGGTGTTAGGTCCATATTTTCTTGACCATCGACACACTAGGGGTGATGTGGTCAGCATCACACCGGAACAGTTGCTAGCAGTCTCACAGTATTTGGTTTATATGTGGCCAACCCTGTAACTGTTGCTAGTAGTCTCACATTCATTTTTTATGTGTGATCACCCCTGTAACTGTTGCGGTAGTGTCACAGTCTGGGTTTATATGTGGCCAACCCTGTAACTGTGGATTCTGAGAATGAAGGTGTTATGTCAGGAAGAGTGGGCGTGGTTCCATCACCTAACATTGATTCTTCAACATCAGACCCAGTAAGACCTAATTTAGTTTTACAAGAAGGGGAAAGGTGTCGTGGGCTAAGCTGACATTTTGATTTTTGTAATTTCTTTATTCATTTACTGGACCACCAGATTCGCGCTTTTCAGTTCCCACGGATGCACATCTTAGGAAATAAAATTATTTCTCACGACCTGTTGATAGTAACTGACCTGGTCAGCGTTAACCGGCCAGAATTTTAAGTCAGGTCATCATGACCGAAGATGGGGATTCATTGTGTTAGATCCCCCTCGCCTCTTATCGGTTCGCGGTCAGTTCATGACCTCATTGTCAAATACTGATACAAAATATTAGCCGCTCAAAGATAGCTCACTCTCTTCAAAACATTGGCGCCAGAACCAGATGGGAAGAAACTGAGGACAAAAAGTACTAATTCTCTGCATATCTGATAAATTGACCTGCGCAGGTCCTGACGAAGCATGAACTAGCAGCTGTTGAAGATGCTATCGTGCAGATGTCTGGAAGAGTGCTAGCCCGTCACCCCAGTTCTTGGTAGCCAGAGGAAGTCAGAAGCATCCATCCCCACGAAACGCTGGCTACACTACATTACTCTACTCTAGTCTACCAGCTCACATCATTCTGAACAGACTATCGAAGGAGACTAGAGATAAGTGATATCAAAACGCCACTGAAAATCGAGCTCTACTTATTAGCCCATGATTAAAATTTTTATTTCTGAAACTTTATCCCAGAGACAGGAACATTTTGTCTTTCCTTCAAGTGAACCAGTACTTTAAACATATTTCTTAGTGACGATTAACAATGTTCTTTTCCTCCATTCTATTTTGATAAATGTTAAATTTTACTGTATTAAAATTTTGCCATCTATTTTTACCATTTACTGTAAACGTTGGAGTTGCATTGGTGAATTATAGTTGTCGTCCAGAATACTAAATTACTAACATCCACTCAATCTTTCTGTCTATCAACTAATTAAAATATCCTGTAGTTCCTTGCAATCTATATCGGCAGTGAGTGAGTGAGTGAGTGTAAAAAGGCAAGTGTTGCCAGAAGTAATTATCAGAGTACAGCCCTAACAGTGTGTATCACATGGGCCTATCTGTTACTTTTCTGTAACCTTCTTTACACTTCTCTTCAACACAATAGTGTCCTCCTGTCTTCTGCCAGTCTATCTGGAGCAAAACTCTGAGCCTGTCCGCCTCATATAGACTGAAATTTGAAGTGGTATAGAACTGAACATCTTCAGTTTATCCAAATCCCCACTTTCTCTACCTTCATGCGACAAAAGGCGAAATCAGGAGTGTGTCGGCAATGGAGAATGGCACAAGGCAAATGTGGGTGTATTAACAAGGAATAGCTTTAGATTCCAACCCAAAGATGGAAGAGCAGTGGGTGTGTCAGCAAATTTAAATGAATCATCTACCCCAATCCAGTGTTTTGAAAGCCTTGTAACATCAGCTATAAGGGAGGAAATTTTAAAAAGCATAAACTGCTTTGCAGAAATTGAAGTGCAGAAGCATACACCTTAATTGAAACGATCAAGATATACTAGGTGGAACCTAGTAAGTGATTACGAGCTGCTAAAATTTTTTCCTCTGCTTCATGCAATGGGTATCGACAAAAGGCCAAGTATAAAAGATTATTTCTCGTCACAAGAGCCTATGTTTCACACTCCATTTTATTCCCAAGTGATGGAGAGAGACAGATTTTTGTCTATATTGCACCTTTGTGAGCCTCTCGCAGAAGGGAAAAACAAGATAGAGCCCTACATTCAAATGTTATGCTCTAATTTGTTGCGGCATACACTCCGAACCAAGACATAGCTATTGACGAAATTATAGGGTGGAAAGGTCGTTGGAAATATAAGCAATATAATGCAAAAAAGCCACACAAATACCACATTAAAAGTTTTGGTCTTGTTGACAGTGAAACAGGTTATGTGCTAAACTTGCTTACATATTTTGGATCAGACACCTCCTATGATCCTTCAGCCTAAAAGGACTCTGCTGGTGCCAATCCCGTAAAAATTTTTAGAACACTTTTGTCTTGTCTGGGAACTGGCTATCACATTTATGCTGACAGGTGGTATACTACAAAACTGTTAGTAAATGAAATGCTTAAATGGAAGCAGTATTACACTGTAACGCTTAAAGCGAACAGAGTCGGTTTCCCACAGCAGCTGAAGTCTTTGAACCTAAAGCATATGGAGACTAAGTATTATATCAATTCGGAGTACAGGATGCTAGTTGCTGCTTGGAAGGACAAAAAGGCTAAAAAACCTGTCACAATTATTACCACAAATGGGTCTGCTGTGCCTGTCATGGTGAATGGAAAGGAGAAACCTCTTATTATTCATGAATATAACTATAAAATGAATAGTTGTGACAAGGCAGATCAGATGACAGGGTATTATGGCTTTTTCAACAGAAAATCTTTGAAGTGGTGGAAGAAGATTTTCTTTTGAATATTAGAAATAGCTACCTGTAACGCTTATATTTTGTACAAATTGACAAGACCAGTTGGAGTTGGAAAATCGCAGCTTTCGTTAAAGTTGTTCAAACAAACACTGATCAAAGAATTATGTGCTTCTGCGGCATTCTCAATGCCTGAAATCAGCCGCATGCTAAATCCTCCAAGGCCAAGTAAATTATCACATAACCCATTGGAAAGACTGGAGGGTGCAAAACACATAATGCAAAGAAGCACTAATTTCAGGAGGTGTAAAGTTTGCAGCAAACCTGACGACAGGAAAAGGACAAACTATTATTGTGCAGGATGCACTGGCCACCCCTATCTGCACAGAGATGACTGTTTTCTTAAATGGCACACTAAAGTTAAGTTGTAAATATCTCTAATTTTGTGTGTAAGTAGTGTTCTTTGTGAGAACAGTTCAGCATATTGCACATTCTGTGTTCTTTTTCAAGTATTTGTAAATTTGTGACAGTAGAGTGTATTTAATTTTCTGGATGACACATGGAAAGTAGTAAGAGTATAAACTTGAACCATATTTGTTTTATTTCCAAAATGGATGTAGTTTAAAATATTTTGTATCTTGGATAACACAATTGATGGATTAGCTGTCTTCAGTGGGTAATTCTGATATGATTTTTTTTTTTTGGGGTCAAATTTTTATCTTCCTAGTCTCCAACTACTTTATCCTCATTAAAAAATGTGTAAATTTATAAACTGAACATATTCAGAATCCTCATTCAATTTCCTTTCCAAATATATATATAACATGACCATATTTGTTAAAAAAAACTTTGAAAGAACTGACCCTTACATGGTAACACTATAAGAAAAACCAGTCGCAGAAAATTTCTTGCGTAAAACATGGGAAAACCCCTACGTCCTGAAAGAGTTAAGAATAGACAGACCTGGGGAACTGCATAATATAATCAAACAGTATTTAACAAGAATTAAAGTTAATATATAGTAGCCTAATTGGGGAGGTGAAGGTCTGATGCTGTTCTTACAATACATATCTTCTTTTTCTTCCTCGTTCGTCCTGAAAAGGACGTTGGTTGCATTGTGTTCGTTTATAGCGAAGCTGCAATATCTGCACCTTTCGGCCGACACATCCGACTTCAGCACAGAATTTTTGGGGACCGGGTTTGCTTTCCCACTTCAATCCCTACTCTCTCAGCCAGACTGCAGTGATGCAGCCTGTTTCCAGGACCACCACTTGGAGGTGGAGTAGGGTCTTGGTCAGCTCTGGTTCGCTGACCCTGACGCAAGCAGTCAAGCTATGAGTCGCTTACTGCATTCTGTATTGCTGCATCTTTGGGTCCCTTACAACACTTATGACTTTTAACATGTGAAAGTCAATTAAATACCTGTTAAAGTCAGTTATATAACTGGAAACACCATTCCTTTACAGCCTTCCCCCTTAATATTATTATTATTTTTTTTATGTCAAGCATAATTGGTAATTATGATTTGCCCTATTTACAATTTGACAGGTGTGATGCCACTGTCCTATATCGGCAGTTGTTCATATTATTTGGAACTGAAAACAATATATATCCTAATTATAACCCATCAGAGGTTGAACGGATTATTTGCAGGCATCCAACTTACCTATAAATATAGAGGAGGTGTTGAGAATAGACAGACCTAGAGAACTGCATAATATAGTCAAAGAATATTTAACACGAACACATGTTAATATATAGTGGCTGGGAATGTGAAGGTCTGATGCTGTTCTTACAATGCATGTGACTTTAAACAGATGAAAGTCAATTAAATATCTGGTAAAGTCCGTTATATAACTAGAACCACCAGGCCTTTACACCCCTCCACTTTAATATTATTCTTGTTCATAGTTTCTTCTTGATTTTTTTTTTTTACTTTTTATTTATTGATTTTTTTTAACGTATAGGCCTAAGCACAATTGTGATTATCCCTATTTACAAATGTGATGCCACTTTCTCATGTCGGCATTTGTTCATATTATTTGGAATTGAAAACAATATATATCCTAATTATAACCCATCAGAGGTTGAACGAGATTTTTGTTTATTTTCATTAATTTAAAAAAAAAAAAAAAGGTTGAACGGGATATTTTTCATCATAAAATTTAAATAAAAAATGTAACCCTGCAAACGCCGCAATTACATAAATTATTCGCAATAATAGCCACCTGCCAAAAATAGACCAATATGGCAGCCCCCAGTTCGCCGTCCTTCCCATCGGCCAAATTTTGTCACTGTTCCCACACACACACACAAAAATCAAGAGCTACGCTAACACATAGAAATAGATGACGTTGTGAAGATGATGCGTTTACCGGCATGAACAGCGACAAAGATGTCCGTCGTTTCGTTCATTATCAGTTCATCACTGTTGCAAAGGTGGGTCACTAGAAAGTTACAAACTGTGGTAACTTCCCCTTGTTCATTCATTTATTACCCTTTCATTTTCCCTTGTTACTTAGGCTAAAGCTTAAACAAAAACATTGTTCATTAATTTAATAACAGTTTAATTTTAATAGCAATTTTAAAAAAAAAAGCTGTTTCATTATCCCTATTATGAAAATTACACATGGTATTGAAAAATACGTAGCCTATAGTTTATTGTTTTTCCATGTGCAAACGCCAAAATGGCACCGCACTGTAAATAAACTTTTAAAACTGTGTCAAATAAAAAGTATACAAGGATTAAGCACTTTTCCAACTCTGATATGTTGTTTTAGGGAAGCTTATCCAAGTCTCTGATTGGTAATTTCCTATTAGGCCTACTCGTAGGTTTTTGCTCCGCAGTGAATATGTGTACTTAAGTCTTGTTTCGTAGCAGTTAGGGCTAGGATTAACACTAACTCAAACCCTAATACTAATCCTAACCCTAACTGCTACGAAAGAACACATAACTATACATATTCACTGCGGAGCAAAAACCTACGAGTAATAGGAAATTACCATATTGAGGAGGAGGGGGTGTAAAGGCCTGTGGTTCCAGTTATATAACTGACTTTAACATATATTTAATTGACTTTCACCTGTTAAAAGTCATATGTATTGTAAGAACAGCATCAGACCTTCACTTTCCCAATTACTATATATTAACTTTTGTTCTTGTTAAATACTGTTTGACTATATTATACAGTTCCCTAGGTCTGTCTATTCTTAACACCTCTTCTATATTTATAGGTAAATTTGATGCCTGCAAATAATCTAATATTGGTATTCTCATTTGTTCATACCTCTTACATTTTAACAAGAAATGCTCTATATTATAGTCTTGATGACATCCTGCACAGTTAGGTTCTTCTATTCTGAAATAGCCTTTTCCCAGCTGCAGTCTTGAGAAGTTTCTTATTACTGGGGATTTTCAATTCCCTAGATATCTGACATTTTCTTGTTGGAACCTTGGTCATTTTATATGCATCTCTTCCTTTCAGATTTTTATCTCACTCTGCTTTCCATTTGTAGTGTCCTATCCAACATTTTAGAGATATATTTAGATATGAGAGGAGGAGTTATGGGACTTGGGATAATGACTATTATGAGATGTTAGACATGTTGTATAGCTGTGTGTAATAACTGTTAAGAACAACAAGTGCCTTGTATTACTTCATTTAGAGGACTAAGGTAGAATACCACAAATGGCGATGAGGATGTTACCCATCACGCTTTTTCAGTATGATCACGATGTGAAGATAGGAGCCAAATGGGTAAGCCGTTTCGAAAAGTCTTAAGGCATTTGAGGTCAAAGATGTCAAACGCAAGCAGTGTTTACTGTTGCACTATGCTGGAGAAGATGTATATGATATATACCAGACTATGGCCAAGACAAGTGATGATTACGACAAGGTAAAGCAGAAGATGAACTCGTACTTCATCCCAAAGAAGAATACAATGTATGAACAGTTTAGGTTCAGACAGGCCATTCAAAACTGAAGAAAATTTAGACCAGTATGTAATGAGGTTATGCCAACTTGTAAAACACTGCCAATTTCAGAATCCAGATGATGAAATTAGAAATCATGTAATAAAAACATGCACATCATCAAAATTAAGAAGAAAGATTCTCCAGAGTGAAAAATCCCTTACATTGGATGAGGTACTACAAATTGGCAGAACTTTAGAAATTGTAAAAATACAGGCCACACACATAGAGAAGAAAGAAGAGAACACTGTCAACAGACTGCAATTTCAGGTGTCTAGATCTAGAACCCAAGATTCAGTCACACAAGCTGACAAACAAGGCAGACAGAAACCAAAGTTTCACACATCCAGATCTAACTACAAGAAAGTATCATAAACAAAATGCAAATGTGGAGGGAAATATCCTCACAATGGTGGAAGACAGAACTGCCCAGCATTTGGAAAAGAGTGTCATGTTTGTCACAAGCAAAATCACTTTGCCAAGTATTGTCTCACCCCTAAAAATAAAGTTCAACAGATTGCTGAGAAAAAGGAAAACACCACAGACACTGACATCAGCTCAGAGGCTTATGTTTATGCACTGGATAACAGACCAGATGTCCCCAGAACAATGATCAAAATGCACGATACACATATGTCTGCCATGATAGACATGGGTTCAAGTGTGGATGTCATAAGCACATCCACATACAAGTTGAAGAGATAACCACAGTTGTTTCCCACTAATAAAAAGTTATATGCATATGCATCCAAGACTCCCTTAAAAGTGGTTGGAATGTTCAGAACAACTATTGAATCCAAGCATCATCAAGCCAGTACTACTGTCTGTGTAGTAGAAGGTGGACATGAAGTTCTTTTAACACATTAACTACCGCAAGCCGCTGTCAGCGGCTCACAAAATAATCACATTTGGACCGCAAGCCGCTCAGAGTACCAATCTAATTTTAGTAATAAAACGAATGAAAAATGTACTGAAACACTCTCTGATCTGGTTCGAGATTTTAAGTTGCCACCGGAAAACAATTTCCCAAAGTATGGTTGTTGTAGAACACTGGAAAATTGATATTATGTTCATATTTTTCAGCGTTTTGGGTTAGTTACCAAATCATGTAAAACTGTTTACCGTGGCAGCTATTGATAGGACTACAAAAAATGCGTGTACATCTCGTCTAATGGCTGAATAGGATAGAAACGTGTTTCAACAATTGACTGATAGATCTAGCGACGAGGACAAGAGTGAAAACGGTGTGCACATTGATTGAAATTGTGATTTTGATAGAGATGGGGTGCAAGCAGTTATAATTGTGAAAATATTGCAAGTCCTCGGCCATCGGAGGGCCGTTAAATAGCAACAACCTCTATTAGAGTTACAAATGGTGTTTATTGTAATAGTACATTCATTTATCTTTAAAATGACGTGTAATTCATAAAAATCTGTAAACAATTACGAAAACTACAGCTTACTTTGTGCAAACACCTACAGGATGAAAATGGGGAAAAAATTAATTCGGCCACAGTGTGTTTTTCAATTCAGTAGTTAATGTGTTAAGCCATAAGACAGCATCTAAACTGCGGGTTGTCAAAATAATAAATAGCATCAACAGCAACAGAACACCTCATCTATTTGAAAAGTATTCAGACCTGCTCCAAGGTGTGGGTAAATTGAAAAACTTTGAGCTAAAACTACACATAAATGAAAATGTGAAACCTAAAGCACAACAGCACAGAAGAATTCCATTTCACATCAGGCAAAAAGTAGAAGAAGAAATTAAAAGATTAGAAGAAGAAGACATCATTGAACAAGTTTCAGGGCCAACTCCTTGGGTCAGTCCTATAGACGTGTCATCAAGAAGAATGGTGATGTAAGAATTTGTGTAGACATGAGACAGCCTAATGAAGCTATAGAAAGAGAGAGACACATCACTCCTACAATAGACAACAAAATAGTGGATCTAAATGGAGCAAAAGTTTTCAGCAAATTAGATCTGAGAAGTCTTCTTCTTCTTTGATCCTTAGCCGCCGACCATCAAAGCAGTCAGTGGCCATCACGCCTAGTGGCGTCTTGTAGGGCAACAACAAACTGATTCCACTTTGCTCGGTCGGTGGCCATCCTTCGTACAGTGCCCCAACTCTGGTTCATTCTTTGCATCTCAGCCTCCACAGTCCTCCGCCAGGTTGTTTTTGGTCGGCCTCTCTTTCGTTTTCCTTCAGGGGTCCAAAGCATAGCTGTTCTTGTGATGGCATCGGGGTCTCTTCTGAGGACATGGCCAACCCAGCTCCAGCGTCTGCCAGCTATGATGGTGTGCATGTCCTCTTGCTTGCTACGAGTAAGCAGATCTTGGTTAGTGATGGTATTCGGCCAAAAGATTCGGTGAATTTTTCTTAGGCATGTTGTGTGAAAAGAGGACAATTTCGACATTTCCTTCTCTGTAACTCTCCAGCATTCCGCACTATAGAGAAGCACAGAAAGCACACAGCTCTGATATAATCTTAATTTTGTGCTTGTGCTGTATTGGGAGGACTTCCAGATGTTGTTTAGACTAAAGAAGGCTGTTCTTGCCTTATTCAATCTGATGTTGATGTCTTTGCCTGCCCCGCCGTCTGGTGTTACTATGCTTCCTAGGTATGTGAAGGTATCTGTCTGTACCAGTTGCTGATTCCTTACTGATATGGGCTCAGGGTTGCTCACATTGAGCGTGGCAACCATTAAATTCCATTAGCTCTGGAATCTACGAGGAGGAGTCACAATTTTTTTTATTAACAGAATATGCACAAATAGGAATGAAAGTATTTAATCACTTTTCAAAATAGTCCCTACCACGTTCAGTGCAGGTGTGCCAGCGCTTCACTAATGCCTGGATTCCGTGAGAAAAAAAACTCTTCTGACTGACTGCATAGCCACGTATGCACCGCTTCTTTCACCTCATCGTCCACCACTGAGTGCCTCCTTGAGGGGTCCAAACACATGATAATCACTCGGTGCGAGGTCCGGTGAATATGCAGGATATGGAAGACACTCCAAACGCAGATTCGTGATTTTCGCACAAGCTGTGTGTTATCATGCTATAACACACCAGAACTGAGCAGGCCGCGACATTTTGACCTCATTGCAGGTTTCAAGTGGTTCTGAAGCAGATCACAGTATGATTCGCTGTTAATAGTGAATCCCCTGGGCATGTAATGTTCCAGGATTAGGCCTTTACAGTCCCAGAAGAGCGTGAGCATCAATTTGCCGACTGACCACGTTGTACGGAACATCTTTGCTTTCGGCGATGATGAATGTCGCCACTCCATGCTGGCTCGCTTAGTCTGTGGCTGGAAGTAGTGGACCCAGCATTCGTCAATTCGTCACCAGTGACTATACAGTGTAGAAAGCCATCTCCTTCAGCTGCATAACGTCATAACAGTGTTTCACTAACATCCACACAACGTTTTTTCAGTTCGGGGGTGAGTTGTTTTGGTACGCACCTAGCGGAGACTTTGTGGTACTGCAGCATGTCATGAATGATGTGGTGCACTGAGCCATGACTGATCTTCAATTCTCCAGCCACCTCGTCAATTGTTACCCACTGTGACAGAATGAGTTGACCCCTCTCGATCTCTGTTTCACTATGGCAGTAATTAGTTACATTTTTGTAATGATTTTATTTGTGTGATTTTCCATGGTCGCACCCTTTTCTTTCTGTTTGCTATGTAGCAGAGAGTTTGTTTGTTCAAACATTTGACACTCCTTGTTGATGATAAACACATCACATTTGCAAGGAGCGGCAGAGGTAATAATGAATGTCAGGCAAGTTGGTAATTCGTGTGTACCAAAGCTTGGCCGCTTCAGATTAGCCCTACAATCGCCAGCGTGTTTGCTTGAATCGCTGATAAAGGCCAGATGAGGGACAGATAACGAGATTACCCATCTGCGAATAGATTACTTTCTGATAAAGTAATAAAATTGTTACATCGGGAACACATTTGTAGTATGAGTTTACAGATGTGTTGGTGAGTTTGCCTGCCAGGGCATCGGATATTTTCATACCATATACGGAAGACTTGACCTCTACATTATTGTGATGCTGCACTGTAATTCTGTCCTTCAACCGGCCCGATTCTGTTCTTCTACTTTGAGTTTTCACCATTCTTCACTTTGTAACTATATGTGTTTGCCACGGTTCTTCTCATTTCCGTTATATATTGTATTTGGTATTTTTATGTAGGCAATTAAATGAGTTCGTTTTATGATAGTAGGGTTATTTTACACTCGCCCCAGTTTTCTCTTCTTCTAGATTTGTTTTCGCGAATCACGTAGATTTTCATTGTTTACGGAAATCGCTATTTTCGCGCACGCCGGTATGACGCGTCGGAAACGTCACGTAACGTGAGGCAATTTTTGGACACGCGGGTTTCGCGTTGTTTTCAAATCCATAGGCGTAGGTCGAAGTTAGTTTATTTTTCTAAGCATTTCCATTGGTCCGAGTGGATAGCTTAAGCAGATACGTAGGAGGGAATCCACGGGGGCGTTTCTCTGGTATTTATCAGTTGTTAAACTTGGGGCAAGTCTCTATCGTAAGAAATAATTGTCAGCCGTCAGACTTCGTATTTATTGTCTCCACTGTGGGAACAACAGCGATAATTGGTATGTAGAAATTTTATTAATCGTTTTACTTATTAGTGGGTCTTTGAGAAATTCGCCGTAAGTAAAGTTCTTCGGGAACATTAACTTTTAAGTTTTAATTGGTAGCGCCATCCATTATTATCTTTGATGAACAATGTAAAAGTGTGCATATTCTTTCTAGGATTTTGGCAGTAGATAGGAACGTGTGAAGTTATGAGATATACGTGTGCTCATAGTTGTAGAATGTTGTGTAAAGCCACCATTTATTCCTGGGTATTTACAAATGTAATTTTATTGGGAAATCCATAGTGTGTACGCTACTTTTATTGTGTCTTAAATGTGGATATGTTACAAGTGAATTATACTGCTTAGAGGAGTAAAACTATTCCTATAGCGAGATGTAATTTAAATTGGGGCTTAAGTAGGAAACCTTATGGGTAATGTTAAAAGGAGGTAATGGGAATTTCTGACAAAGGATTTCCCTAGTTGAAATGTTGAGACACGTGGGCTAGTATTATTTATGTATTGTTTTTCAGAACGAGAGAAGGGGAGTAGGAGGAGTGAGATTTAAGTGCCACGTGGGTAATATTATTTTTTGTATTGTTGTACATGACGAGTGAACCACGTGGGTAATTGTTACACACAGATTCTTTTGTAGGCAATGAATATAGAGATATATATATAGAAAGATATTTATTTATCTGTTAACACTTTTTGTTGAGAGTCAAAGGTACATAACCCTTGATTTCGTTGATGGTACATTTTATTATGTCTGTTACTTTCTCTTGGGTCTTATATGAATACTAAGATTTTCGTCGGCCCATCTTGAGTTGAACTCTGGGGGTCACGCGCTTCTGCGCATGTGTCGAACGGAGGTTGTCGAGAGAGACTTCCGTCATGATGGCGAATCCTGGTCGCTGTACGGACAGAAGTCCGAAGATTTGTTCTTTGCTGTGAAACTCTGGGGAAAGGCGACATTGTCTGTGTGACTATTATGTCTATGTTCCTCCCCAGCATCTATTCTTTACGCCAAAGGATGGCATGTGCTATTTGCTAGTGTTTTTCTAGGAGGATAAGTTAAAGAGAGACAGTTACTGTACCTTTTCAAATGCCTAGATCTGCAGCCATGGTATGGTCTGCACATGTATATGATTGACTAGTTTCGAGACGACATTTTGCTAGCAGCACCATTATTCGTATGATATACATTGCATTATTATGCATATGATCTACACAGCATTATTGATATGATGGACAGCGCCCTTTACTTATGCTTCATTATGCAGCTTTGGAGTGAGCGAAGCTCATCGAAGTTAGGAGCCATTTTTGGATCTCGCCTTTGCCTAAGCGAATCATCGTTCGGAGAACAGGGATGCCTTACTATCTGATGATGATACAGAGATGTCTACTATTGTAATCCACTACTGGTGGTTTTAAGATTGTCGTCATAAAAGCCTGCTAATTTACTATTGTAATTCTTCGTCAGAAGAGGTTCTGTCAGGGAGCCATTGATGATAAATATTTGAGAACATTAACTGACGTGATCAGTCAGTTAGGCTTGAAAGTAAATACAACTAGAACCCAGAGGGACTAGCTACTAACGTTCTGTGGTATTCACATTCTTTACGAATGTATATTTTGATGTCGTAAACCATTTTCAAGCATGTGATGTTGTTGCCAACCTGTTCCAGTGACTGTAGCTGTGTTGTCAGAGTGTGCGTCCCATTAAACTATATGAAACTGTTAACAGTAGTTCCAGCCGTCATTGACTTCCAGATATGAGTGAATGAGTGCCTTGTTACCTATCAACTCTACTCTCACTCAATATAAACACTGTCCCTTGCCAGGGCCTCAATGTTTTATGGACAAGGTGACCGGTATATCCAACACTGTGTCGGTTCGAGTTGACCATCAACCTTCATCAAGATGACTAGTACACACAAACTACATGCACCACAGTCACCCTTATCAATGTAATGTACCAGTGTGACGCCTTTGCATTTACAGTTTACATTCTACATTTATCAGTGTGGTGGCTTCATGTATACAGCATTCTTCAGTGATAAGAATATATACACTTATCAGTAATCTTATTTTTTGTATTGTTGTACATGACGAGTGAAGTATTGAGTAGGGGAGTTAGGTTAGAGATGCGTATGTTGGAGTTGTTATACAATAGACGCATCTTCTTTTAATTTCAGTGAGTCACGGCAAACAGTGGGGGAGCGTAAATTTGCCCATATGCAAAATTACCCACGGCAACAGTACATATCTCAAAAGGGTCAGAGTACTCGAGGTATCGCCAGCAGCGAAAAGAACCTTACCTAAACGGTCTATTGCAGTGAAGTTCAACTCTTCAGCGAGACTGGTTTAAATTGCCTACAGCCAGAAATCAAGGCTGTGTTTTTCCTCTAGATCCGGAGAGGGTTAAAAGAGGGAAGCTATTCAGCAGCAGAGAAGTTTCGACAGTTAATCAAGTACCTCATGCTTGATACCCGACCATCATCATCATCCCCAGATTCAGGAACAGGTGATAGGGTTACAATACCTGGGTCTTGAAAGTACAGAGAGAAGAGCATAACGGAGACGCCGCATCATCAGTCGTCGAGTATTAGAGAGACACTGAGACCAAGAAGGAGAGAGAGAGAGAGAGAAGGCGGGAGAAAATAGACAGGACCAGTAGGGTCTGTTCAGTATCTACTCGAAGGATAGACACTGAGCCATTGTGTTACTCCAAGTCTATTATTTTAGCATTTCCAGTGTGTTAGTTAGCGGCGCATATCGCCTACCAAAGTGGAAGCTGTGTAGACGTTCGTTGAGGAAGAGTCATCATGACTGAGACAGCAGAAATCTTATGTGTATTAGAGAGTGGAGGCTAAAGGTGACAGCTCCACAAGATTAGAGGTGTTTAAATCACTAACCAATTTTATTGTTTCTCAGCAGGGTGACAGAAAGAGTGAATGTGATTTGGGGTTTTTTTAAGTGTCTATCAATTTAATTGTTACATGTTTTCAGGCTGTGCAACAGTGCACGCTATTTCTTTGATTGATGTTTTGATGGTATTTTTAATGTTATATTTTGTAAATAAATATATATTTACTGTATACTGGATCAGCTTCTACACTTTACTATACTTACTCTATGTTGTCTGTATAGTAGTGTCTGTGGTCGTTTTACACACCTTATCGCCTAGTGTTTAAAGGTAGTCAGAGGAGGGTGAGATTATAGCCTTTCTGAAGACACGAAGCGGCAAGGGGAGAGTCAAATCCTGGTTCTATCCCTTGAGCCAATAGTCTCATCTGTCCACAGGCATGTCAATTTTCATCTAAATTCTATCTTCTCAGACTTTCTCATACTAGGGTCTTGCTTTCATTCAGGCAAACTCTATAAACTTAAAACCACTTCGTGACAATTATGTGCAAAAATTTTTCAATGTCGGGAATATTTTGAAATCGCTCCACCCCACATTTTGTTTGAAACGATTGCCGCTTTCTTAGCTTCGTTACAAACAGAGCGGGGGAGGACAGTGAATATAACCTGACGCTTTAGTCAGTCAAATTTACTGTGAAGATCGCTCGCCAAGACGACACAACCAGACCTTGCCAGAGTGAAAACCAAGAATTCAGAGTTCTATTTTATCAGACCGGACACCTTTTATTGGAGAATCTTGACGGACTTACAAAATAGCCCAGGAAATCTCTATCATTTTAAATAAGGAAAACTGGAATATCTGAGGAAACTGTACACACGAAGTCAGAGAGGGAATTAAAGTTAGAATTAACGACCCCAAGTACACGTGTAAAATGGCATTGGCAGTGCCTGTAACTTCATTCATCAGAGCAAAATGTCTGTGAGCCAGGATTGGCGTTAAGTTGACATTTTACATTCTATATTTTCATTACTAACATGCGAACTAATATGTATATATTGCCATGGGAATTTTAATATGTGAAAATCGCTAGTGGATGTCCCAGTCATTTCAGGCTGGCAACCTCAGCGCAAAGAATGATGATTTCATGAACCACCACTGCTGGTGATTGCTTTATTACTAGTTTCTTAAAGAGAATTAAAAGCAAAAAGTAATCCCAAGTTCCATATGGAGGCAGGGAGGGAAAGATGAAAGAAATGATGTACATTTTAATTATAATACTTACAGTTTCAAACCAGTGTAAATGTCGATGTTAACATATGCACTTTAAAATTAATGGAAGTTTCAAACTTTTCAAATCAGTGTAAACATAAATGAAAACATATTCAATTTAAATTGTGAACACTTTTCAATCAGTGGAAATGTAAACACATTCTATCTGTACTATTACCCTTTTCATTTAAATGTAAAGTGACTATAAAAGCTATTCAATTTAAATGTAAAGAAAGTTTTCTCTCGAGGGATTAAGTTTAATTCACATCGAGGGTAAATTCTGAGATAAATGGGATGGTGGAATAGGAATAGGGGACACATCAGTATGTGCCGGAAAACGCAATACTCAGAAGAGCGTTTTGTTTCTATTCTTTTATCACAGTTGTTATTGATGGTACCAGCAGAAAGTACTGTCTCTGGAACAAGAAGGGGTTAGGGTTAACTATGTGAACTCAGTAAAACCACATTGGATTTTTTATGGATATACTTTTTTCTGAGAAAGGAATTGTTCCAGATCACAGAAGAGTCACGGTAGCATAGTGGTTAGTGCACTGGCTTCCTTGCTCAGTGGTCTATGGTTCGATCCCCAGATGAGGTGGGATTTTTTTAGGCCACAAACGGCTCCTGGGTCGACCCAGCCCCAATTGGGTACCAGAGCAACTTCTGGGAAGGTTAAGGCGGCCGGCGTGATGCCCTAGTGTGCAGATGGTCAAGAAAATATGGGCCTAACACCATATTCCCAATATGCCTCAATGGGCATGTAACGGGATCCTTTACCTTACCTTTTACAGAGAAGTTAGTGCACTTCAAGATATGGCAGAACCAACCAATGTATTTGAATTGAGAAGTCTACTGGGAATGTTCAATTACTGTTCACGTTTTATTCAAAACTATGCAACACTCAGTCAGCCTTTAAGAATGCTTACAAGAAAAGACACACCATGGATATGGACTGCAACTCAGTCAAAAGCATTAGATATGCTAAAATCAGAACTAGCAAAAAATGCTATTTTGATAGGAACAGAAAGACATTCATCTCAGTAGATGCAAGTCCAGTCGGTTTAGCGGCAGTGCTAATGCAAAGAGATGACAGAAACAAAGAATATGTTATAGCGTTTGGCAGCAGGGGTCTGTCAGATACAGAAACTAGATACTCACAGACAGAAAAAGAGGCTTTAGGAACAGTGTGGGCTTGTGAGTATTTTCACTTATACATTTATGGCAGGAAGTTCACCATCATATCAGATCACAAGGCATTGGAGTTGATATTTGGAAAAAAGAACATCCAAGCCTCCTGCTCGTATAGAAAGATGGGTTTTAAGACTGCAGCAGTACAATTTCAATGTTGTATACAAGCCTGGAAAGAATAATCCTGTTGATTATATGTGAAGATATCCACTAAAAGAGCAGTCTGAGAACAAAAACAGTGAAGAGACAGAAACATATGTGAGATTCCTTGCATGAACAGTGTTCCAAAAGCTATGAATTTCAGTGAAATACAAGAAGAAACCATGAAAGACCCACTGTTACAAGCAGTTCAGTTTATAATCAGAAATAATAAATGGAATAACATTCCTTATGAACAGTTCTCTAATGTGAACAGAGAAGATCTTAATATTTTCCACAGATTTAGAAATGAACTAACACTTACTGAGGACAGATTAATACTTAGAGGTTCAAGAATAGTAATTCCCACAACAATCCAGAGAAGAGCAGTAGATTTGGCCCATGAAGGACATCAAGGCATTGTCAAAACCAAATGTTTGGTTAGAGAGAAAATTTGGTTCCCCAGATTAGACAAAATGGTTGAAGAGACTGTTGCAAATTGTTTAGCTTTGTGGTATGTGAGAGGTTATTATGTTACTACACTAAGGGTAAACAAAGTGAGGTCCAGCTGTGTAAGTTCCCTGAGTCTAATTGATGATGATGATGTCAGGGTCCCTATCCGCTACCTCTCTAAGATCTCACTCTGTGTAAAATAATCTCTGTGATGTTGTGTAGCAAGTGTCTAGGGTAATGTATCTATTGTGATGTATGAACAATGTCAAACATAACTTTAACTCAATAAAAGTGAAGTAAGTAAGACTGTTGGTACAGTTATATTACAATTTTTTATTTTCCTGTACCTCAATTCTTTTGGGACAGGAATGTTTTCAAATCATTATAATTTTATTTACAACATATAAATAAATAAAGAGGACCCTTTGCCCATAACTGGTATTAAAGTGTCACTGTATGTGTATCCCACAGTCTGATTTAATACTTTCTATAACAAATATTCAATTATATAAGGGTCTGTAGTTATCATCACGCCCACAGGCATTTCTGTTTTGGTTGTGGAAATTGCTAAAATGAGTTCTCATATGCCCATTTAAAGGGACTTGACCTGACAGCCTGTCTGAGGTGGATGATTGTAGACTATGCAAGTTCAACACAAGAGTTGTCTTCTGACCACAGATGCAGCATACAGCTTTACTGCGGCTTCACTGTACACCAGGTCTGCCTGCACCAGGTTTCTGCCACCACTACGTAATAGGCAATATAACCCTGAAAAAGAAGGATATTCCCTCCCTTTTATATGCTGGCTATAACAACTCCACAACTAATAGATACTAAGATTACCTGTGTTCAGTCACGTGTGTGAACCATTTGCACCAGACCCTATTTTCTTTGACTTCACTCCGTCCTATGTTTACATTCTTCTTTCCATATGCCTGCAACGCCCCTGTCACCTTAAGCATTGATTGTCCTCCCTAAAATCAGCTGGGGTATACAATTTTCTTCTTGTGACCTGTTAAATCTTTTATTCAAACATCCTAGGTATGTTTTCATGTGTCATTAGAACACTGTGGCACTGCAGAAGATTTCTAGTGGCCTCTGGACTTACAGTCGCAAAATTTTATGGCAAACTTACAAACACATTTATTTTCACTTCCCAAATGGCAATATCAATTTTATTACCATGGCACTATGGCACAAATTTTGTAAGGCCAATAGCAAAACATTGTCTACACATTTCACTCCGAAAAAGACTGCATTCCTCCCTAGGTCATCGTAACCTGAACCATCTCCCAATTAGCAGTATCGAAATAAAACGTATCGGCATACACACATCTAGCCTGATACTTGCTAATGAAATATGCAAATAAAATCATCTATCTTACCTCAAGTAAAGAATAATAACACATTCACAAAGTTGACTAGCAGTAAATGGGTTTTCTAACTGCTTTCTTGTCCAGACGGCAAAAAGCTGGTCACAAGGCTTTCCCGCTGATCTCAACTTGCGATGGCTTTCAAATTCAAATGGCCTGATCTTACAAGGAGGTGTTAATTTTATTTGCCCTACCCTTTAACCAATCAGAAGTCGCGTCCAAATTTTTTACTATTTTTGGACTATAAACTTTGAGCAATCGAAAGTGTGTTCGTTCGTCTGATTATTTTTGGTTATTTTATATCTCCGTTATTTATGGACTGATTTCCAATATCAAAAATGATAATTAAACGGCCAATTGA
The DNA here is from genome assembly GCA_024509875.1 of Oreohelix idahoensis. Taxonomy (NCBI): domain Eukaryota; kingdom Metazoa; phylum Mollusca; class Gastropoda; order Stylommatophora; family Oreohelicidae; genus Oreohelix; species Oreohelix idahoensis. Next base: position 321,604 of record JAMPIV010006920.1, on the reverse strand, counting down.
CCTCTATCGTTCTATCTAATTTTCCTTTGGTTATTCTTTAACAGTTTCATCTGGGTAATTTTTTTGTATTTAATTGTACTTCTCACTGATCTAAAATATCAGTAAATTAAATTTTTCTAAGTCAAGACAATTTTATTAAGTGGGAATCTTTAGGTTAATATATTAATCAATATCAGCGCTATAATTCAAGATATCCCTTTCATTCTAATTCCCTTTAGTTATTGAGAAATAAATTATTTAATTTTGGTTAAAAACACAGAATAGGCATTTTTTTTCACTAGAACCAAGATTTTTGTCTCTACCAAAAACGATGTAAGAATTTGATTGGTTGTTAATTTTTCTACGTCCGTTAATAAATATTGGGAGGGGTAGTATGTGTTGTAGGGGGTAGTAACTTTTAACTTGTTTTTCTTAGAAATATGCAAATACTCAAGTTAAATTGTGGCGGTAGATTTGACTTTGCCCCAGACAAATTTCAAATATAGTTATTTATAGACTGTAAAAATGCGTTAACTAGGTTATGAAGCGGGGAAATTATTTGAGCGTGGGGTACACAGATCCATTTTACTACAAGTTTGCACAGAAAGTGGAGCACATATGACACCTTTGAAAATGGCAGAGCTTCCCAAGGCTCCATGGACCGAGGTCTCTGCAGATTTTTGTGGACCATTGCCATGTGGACAGTATATTCCTGTCATGGTAGATGAATATTCAAGATTTCCAGTGGCTGAAATCATTAATTCCACATCAGCAAGAACTGTCATTCCTGTGATTGACAAGATATTTTCACTTCACTTCACTTAGTCGTTCCCCTTCTACCGTGAGGTGTAGAGGTTTGGAAGAGAGAGCGCCAGACCATTCTATCAGCTGTCTTCTTCCTGGCCTGGTTCCATTCTAGTCCTCGGTCCTTCAAAGATTGTCTAATGTTGTCCTCCCAGCGGACTCTGGGTCGTCCTGGAGGTCTGGATCCCTGGCTCTTTGTTTCCCACAAGATATTTTCAACATTTGGAATTCCTGAAACTTTAAAAACAGATAATGGTTCACCATTGAACAGCCAAGACATGAAGACTTTTCTGCACCATGTTGGATGCAGACACAGAAGAATCACACCTTACTGTCCATGGGCAAACAGGGAGGTAGAAAGGATGATGAGAAACCTCAGGAAGGTCATTCAAACAACCGCAGTTGAAGGAAAGTGCTGGAGACAACAGCTGTATGCTTTTCTTAGAAATTATAGGGCAACACCTCACATGTCAACAAGCAAGTCACCATATGAGCTCATGTTTCAAAGAAAGGTCTCGATTAAGATTCCAACAGTTGAAACCAAAGAGAGTCAACCAGCCTCATCAGATGTGCAGAGAAAAGATGCACAGGGAAAATACAGAATGAAGCAACATGCAGACCGTAGACTATGATCACAGCCATCTCATCTGAAAGTAGGAAATTTTGTTTTAGTACGACAAGAAAAAAACAGCAAATCAACTCCAAGGTTTAATCCAGAACCTTACCAGATTACTAAAATCAGGGGAAACATGATAAGTGCTTCAGGTGAAGGCAGAGTTGTGCAAGAAATGTCTCGTTTTTCAAGAAAGTCAATGAAAACCTGGCCAGAGCAGCCAAGAAGAAATCACAGCCAGATGATGATTTCTTGGATGATATTGTCAGTCCTGAGTTGCCACCAACTGCCACAGAACCAGCTGACATCACCATGGACAACAACAGGCAATTACAGCATACACTACAGGCAGACTACCAAGACATCTCAATGACTATGTTTTGTATTGACAATGACTGTCCGTTATTAGTGATGTTTGTAAAACAGTTTTAGTTTCAATGTGTTTTTATTATTCAAGACAGGGGGAGAATGTAGTGTCCTATCCAACATTTTAGAGATATATTTAGATATGAGAGGAGGGAGCCGCGCTGGTGTAATGGCTACGGCGTTGTACTGGCGACCAGGTGTTCATGGTTCAAACCCGGGCGTCAGCGTTTGAAGAAATGTTTACGGCCGGAAATTTGACTGAATAACCTGAACGGCTCCTGTGATAAACCCTCTGTGGATGGGAAGGAGCGAAGCTCCTGACCGGGTTGGAAGGAAAGTCCTCAGGTTCCCCAGCCTCGCAATGACATGTCATTGGGCCGAAGGGCTGAAAGCCTAAGTGCCGCTGGTTAAGAAAAAAAAAAAAAAAAAAAAGATATGAGAGGAGGAGTTATGGGACTTGGGATAATGGCCGTTATGAGATGTTAGACATGTATAGCTGTGTGTAATAAATGTTAAGAACGGCAAGTGTCTTGTATTACTTCATTTAGAGGACTAAGGTAGAATACCACACCATTCATCTGTTATTAAATCTTTAATTAAGCTCTTAATCTCAGATTTACTCATCCCTACATTTATTAGATTTTTATCAGATCTCCCTTTCTTGGCTTCTTTATCTGCTTTCTCATTTCCCTTTAAGCCAACATGTGAAGGTATCTAAGCGATTAAGAACATCCTCTTGGATATAAGTATGTTGTATCCAGAAATATCTCCTCTGCTAAATCAGGTCTACTGCATTCTTGTAAGTTTCTAAGGGCTTGAATTGTTGAAAGAGAGTCAGTTAAAATTGTTAGTTTCTTGGGAGGGTTATATATATATTTCTAGTGCTTTTAGTATTGCCACCATCTCTGCAGTGAAAATGGATGTATTTTCTGTGATACTATATTCTTTTGCCATTTTCCATATTGGAATATATATTCCTATCCCCAGTTTGCCATCCTCTCCCTTGGATCCATCTGTGTATACAGTAATGTTGTCTTTTGATATTTGTTGTATATATTTTTTGGCTGTGTTTTAATATTTTCTATATTATTTGTTTTCTTTTCTGCTAGGTGGTAGTCCGTGTCTGGTTTCTTGATCTCCCAGGGTGGAACCACTGGCTTGTATTCACAACTGTTATTAATTGATGTAATTAAAGTACCCATATGGAAAATTTCCTCCATACACTTCCATCCTTAGAGTATCTATTGGTATTCATTGGATTGGCCTGAGTTGTTAGTTGACATCTGGTTGAGTGATAGTAGACTGGGGGCTGCCATATTGGCAAAAACACAGGGCATTAATTTTAAAAACTGCCTCATTCTTTGTCTGCCGTTATTAATTTTGACAAAGCTCAAAACATGGGTGGTGTTAGGTTAAAGTTAGCTACTCGAAACAGGATTGCAGTTAGGCTAAGGCTAGCTGTAATGTAAAAATAGTTAGCCAGTCTGGCAACATGGCGGACCTTGTCTACTGTCGCCGCCTTTTACCCTTAAATCTTATATACTCTAGTCTAACTTTCATCTTCAAGCACCCATGATTTTATATTTAAATGACTTACGCTTACCATGAAATTAGGGTTACCATATTATTGTTCAATGCAAAAAAGGACAGTGTTTAATTTTTTTTCATGGAAAGGAGGACATGGGAGGGCACTTTAATGAAAATGTAGGACATGTTTATTTCAATAAATAAATGAGTGTAAAACTTATATTTTTACATGTCAAACATAACAAATAACATTGATTTTGTGTTTATTTATATATATTTCTGATGATAAAAATATTCTTTAACACAGCTTGATTACTTTTTAAATACACATAGAAACACACCATTATTCTCAGCATTATGCACAGTTCCACATAACATTTTGTTACAATTATCCCAAATTGTTGTTGTTTATCTAGGGCTGCTGAGCTTCTTGCTCTTTTGCAGTCAATACTAAGTTGAAGACAGTTTGGTATTAATAATACTATTATCTACATTGTAGATCTAGGCTTTTCTTGTGACTTTTCTACCATTCCAAAATGTGCTGAGTTGAAGTCATGAGCTCTAGTTTCTCCAGCTTGGCTTGCATTTAAAGGATTGTCACATCTGATCCCAAGCTAGGAGTAAGGAGTGCGTGGTATACTGTGCATTCCCCGCCATCCAAGGGGGCTTTCCAACTATGCAGAGCTAAAATACTGTACTCTGTTTCTGGGCTCTCCCAAGGAAATGTCATGTCTTGCACAGAGCCACTTCTCACCTCCCCCTGCCTACCACTGGGTCCATAGTGAGATCCTCTTGCATGCAGTCAACCAGGTCAAAGCCAAAGAATTATGTCTGGGGTCCAAGTGACTTCTCCAAGCTTAGTGTGCAATGCTGGGTTCTCAACAAGTTTCACCACAGGGGGAATCCGTGGAAGTGTGTGGATGATTTCAAGAGTCAATGAGGAAGTAATTAGCCTCACAGACAGGTTCACTTCCACATATGTTTATTGTAGCACTGTGCATAGCTGGTGATCATATAAGGATGATGCAGATATGCCTCTGCATTTATCCCAAGTAAATGCAACACATTTCTCTGAAGCCATATCTTATACAAGTGTTTCGGTTAGATATTTTGAAATTGTTTATGCTGCCTTATTTAGTATATTCTGCACCTTAATTAATTTGTATGGTAAACCACTTTCAAGTGAAAATACTGAATGACTAATTGAATTAATATATTTTGCCTGAGACGTGTTTGGTCATATCAGTGGCAACTCCATAATGAGCAGTGTTGTTTTTTTCTAGTCTTTCAAAAAGTGTACCATCAAGTTGTTTGGTGCTGGTGCATGCAAGTTTGTTGGAAATTTCTGAATCACGGAAAGCATTCTAAAGAATTCCACTGATTTGAAACTACCGTTATGTTTGACAGAATGAAATGCAAAAGGGCCTTCTGTAGCAGCAACTTTATTCTTGTGCCTTTCTGCACATGTGACATTCTCTTTCTCACTCTTGCCGATCAATGGCAAATCATGAAAATTTCTTTTTCAATTCATTTTGGCATTTAGTGAAGGTTGTGAATATATGTGTGTGTGTATATATATATATATTTAAAGACAGTGTTATTGCATGTATTTTTATACCTTCTTCTTCTTTGATCCTTAGCCGCCGACCATCAAAGCAGTCAGTGGCCATTGCGCCTGGTGGCGTCTTGTAGGGCAACAACAAATTGATTCCACTTTGCTCGGTCGGCAGCCATCCTTCGTACAGTGCCCCAACTCTGGTTCATTCTTTGCATCTCAGCCTCCACAGTCCTCCGCCAAGTAGTTTTTAGTCGGCCTCTCTTTCGTTTTCCTTCAGGGGTGCATAGCATAGCTGTTCTTGTGATGGCATCGGGGGTCTCTTCTGAGGACATGGCCAACCCAGCTCCAGCGTCTGCCAGCTATGATGGTGTGCATGTCCTCTTGCTTGCTCCGAGTAAGCAGATCTTGGTTGGTGATGGTATTCGGCCAAAAGATTCAGAGAATTTTTCTTAGGCATGTTGTGTGAAAAGAGGACAATTTCAACATTTCCTTCTCTGTAACTCTCCAGCTCTCCGCGCCATAGAGAAGCACAGAAAGCACACAGCTCTGATATAATCCTAATTTTGTGCTTGTGCTGTACTGAGAGGACTTCCAGATGTTGTTTAGACTAAAAAAGGCTGTTCTTGCTTTGTTCATTCTGTTGTTGATGTCTCTGCTTGCTCCACCGTCTGGTGTTACTATGCATCCTAGGTATGTGAAGGCATCTGTCTGTTCCAGTTGCTGATTCCTTACTGATATGGGCTCAGGGTTGCTCACATTGAGCGTCATGACCTCTGACTTCTTTAGTTTGATGTTCAAGCCCACCTGCTGGCTATACTTATTAAGTCTATCCGTTTTTTCCTGGATGTGTTGATGTGAATGTGCTAGCAGTGCAATGTCATCTGCATATTCCAGATCTTCCAATGTAGAAAATGTAGTCCATCTTATTCCTCTTGGATTGCCCTCTGTTGTCTGACGCATCACCCAGTCTATGACTGTTAAAAATAGAGTGGTTGATAAGGGGCATCCCTGTCGTACTCCTGTCTTCACTTCAAAGGTTAGGTTGCTCTGCCCAATGCTACACGTAAAGTTGGCATAAAGGCTTTTTATGATTGACACTATGCAGCTTGGAATTCCATAAGCCCTCAGTATTTTCCATAAACTGTCCCTATGTATACTGTCAAAAGCCTTTTCAAAATCAACGAAATTAATGTACAGCTGTCTTTGCCATTCTGAGCACTGCTCTATAATGTTCCTGAGGGTAAATATATGATCTACACATCTTCTGTTCTTTCTAAATCCTGCTTGTTCTTTCCTCAGTTTGTGGTCTACTGCTTTTGAGATTCTCTGTATAATTATCCTGCCTAGTATTTTGCTGGGAACTGAGAGAAGAGTTATTCCTCTCCAATTATTGCAGTCTGCAAGATCTCCCTTCTTGCTCAATTTGACAATTATTCCTTTTCTCCACTCTGTTGGTGTTGTCCCCGTTTTCCAGACTTGTGAAATAGGGGTTCTAATAGTTCTGCTGCTAGCTCAGGGTCTGTCTTAAATAGCTCTGCATTTAAGTTATCATGACCAGGAGCTTTTCCATACTTTAACTCTTTGATTGCTGTGATGATTTCTTCTTTTCGTGGGATGTCTGTATTAACATCTAGATCTTTTTCAGCCTCAGGAACATTCAATTGTGTCTCTGGTGGTTCCTTATTCAGAGTTTCTCTAAAATGCTCTGCCCATCTTGTTTCCTGTCCCTCTACTGTTGTGATGAGATTTCCGTGCTTATCCCTTACTAATGTAATATTGTTTGCACCTCGTTTTCCACTGATGATTTTAGTTATTTTGTATACTGTGCTTTGTTCATTTCTCAGTGCTGCCTCTTCTGCCTGTCTTGCAAGGTCATCCAGAAATGTCCTTTTGTTAGCACGGGTTTGACGTTTAATTTCCTTGTCCAGCTGACTGTACTGTTCACTATATATATTGCCTTTAACCTGGGAGACTTAGCTTCTGTTTTCTTTCTTTTCATTTCTTTTCTCTTCGCTATGGTGTTTAGCGTATCTAGTGTTATCCAGTCTTGGCTCTTTCTTTCCTGGAATCCCAAGCATAATTTGCTGCTTTCCTTGTCTTCTTCTTCTTGCGATCGCATCTTTGATGATTACACCGTCAGACGAGTTCTCATGATGAATTCGACTGTTGTTTGAAGTTCCTCTTTAACTCCATATAGCTTTGAGTTTAGTGTTGAGTCATTGGGCTAGTATATCTTTCTTAACTGGTCATACAGAGGACAGTCCTGTAGAACATGCTCAGCAGTTTGTTCGTTTAATCCACATGTGCACAGTGGTGAAGCAGACAATCGTAGCTTGTGCATGTGTTTATTCAGTTTGTTATGCCTTGTCCTGAGTCGAAAAATAGTTATCTGTCCCTGCCGGTCGAGAGTGTGATAGTCGTCTTTGGGTTGGTTCTGTTCTCTTCTGATAGTCTGGATAGCTCTCTTTTTCTCAAAGTATGTGACTTCATTATCTTCTTGTTCACATTCTCCTCCCTTTTTTGCAAGTTTATCTGCCTTTTCATTTCCGGGTACACCACAATGAGATGGTACCCACTGAAGTATGGTTCTCTTTTTGGCAGCTACCTTGTTTAGTTCATTTCTCAGATGTGGGAGTTTACCACCCTTGAGAGCTTGCAGGACAGACAGTGCATCTGTGAGGATGACTACCTGGTGACAGTCAGAGTTGGTGTTATAAATCATATTTGCAGCTTGCTCTAGAGCTTGAACCTCAGCTGTATAGTTGACTTTCCTTGTATATTGTTGAGATGGTGTTGAATCTCTGGTCAACATCATCGGTCTCTGTTCTTTCCTGGCTTTTGATAATCTCATATCTTCTCTTTACGTCGACCACGAAAGCTTTTCTGGTGAGGGGATCCTTCAGTTTCGTGATGTTGTATCTTTTCTGTTTGACTGCAACTGGTCCAGCAGCTCTGAGTTTCACTTTCAGTCTTGCTACTACTAGGTGATGATCACTTCCCACATCTGCGCCTCTTCTTACTTTCACGTCTTGTAGTGCATGTCTCCATCTGCCATTGATCATTATGTGATCTATCTGGTTTCTGTCTCGTCCGTTTGGTGATTCCCATGTTAACTTGTGCACTTCCTTGTGTGGAAAAAGTGTTCCTCCAATGACCAGGTTGTTAATACTGCAGAAGCTTATTAATTTGTCCCCATTCTCATTTGCTGTTCCACTGCTGCATTTCCCCATTACTCTTTCGTTATAATTATTGTGTGCTCCCACTTTCGCATTTAGGTCTCCCATTACTATAATGAGATCGTACCTGGGTGTAGTTTCCATTTCTTTTTGTACTTGTTGATAGAACTCGTCCTTGATCTCTTCATCGCTGTCATTTGTTGGTGCATAGCATTGTATAATTGTGGTGTTGGTGAACCTCCCTCTTAGTCTTGCTCTTATCAGTCTGTTGTTGATGGGTTTCCATTCCAGTAAAGACCTTTCCATTCCTTTCTTCAGGATAATGGCTACACCTTCGTTGTGCTGACCATCCTCTCTGCCAGAATAAAGTACTGTTTCCCCTGTAGCTGTTTTTATTCTCCCCTTACCTGTCCATCTGCTCTCGCTTATTCCCAGGATATGTATCTTGTAGTTCCTCATCTCTGCTGTGATTTATCTCAGCTTTCCTGCCTCATTCATAGTTCTGACGTTCCAAAAACCAATTCTGGTTTCGTATTTTGCAGTCGGGGCATCCGTTTTTATGCCAGTGGCTTCCTTTCGGCTTTCACCATTGTCAGTCATACGAGCCTGAAACTCCGGATGTCCGTCCCGCAGCAAAGTTTTTCCATTTATTGTTGTTTCCGTAAAGTGCGATTTTTTTAAATAGACAGGGGTGTCAGCCCTGTGCTAAAACCCCCAACCTGGAGGACCAGTATTAAATAGGTTAAATCAGCCTAAGGCCGGCCGTGACAATTAAAATATTCATGTTTTTTTCCGCGGCAGGGGGAAAGAAAGGTACAAAGAGATACATACAAAACCTGAGTTAAAATGTGATGATAATCTATTATAAATGATCCAACAATATGAAATCTTCTGGGACTGTTGATAATTATTTGCTCGATTCTGTGAGGATGACGACTTTAATTATGACATTCAAATGGGAATTTTCAAAATTGCACCTTTCGCGTAATTTAGTCTGTTGCATAAAAGCCAGATTTTTCGCCATTTAAAATAATTCTGGCCAAATGCGAAGCTTTGGCTCAAAAAGCCAGACAAATTCGATGTCTGTTAACCCCTTCGTGAGATTTGGGGTTGAGGAGGGGGTTGAAATTGGGATCGAGATCACAACTATGGCTATCTTTAACTTTTTCGGCAGATCAGTACTGTGACAAATACAAATGAAATCTTGGAATGTTAACAATAATATTCTGGAAGGTGTATGCTGTCCTTGATGAGCCATTTTGTACTTCAATGTCTTGATTGATGCTTGGAATGAAGGTCGTCAGATGACCTGTACCAAAGCTTATGAGCTGTAGATGTAGTGAACTGACCAGCTCAAGTTGATTATAACTCCTTAGAAGACAAGTCAGACAGGCTGAACAGTCACACATCAGCCTACAGAAAGGAAAAATAATAACATACCCTTGGTCACCACTGGTGTGCTTGTAACAACAATAAATGGGGATCCCTAAAACATGTTGTATTTAATCATAACTGAATATTAGTTGTTCAAAAAGTTGTCACTTATGTCTAATCACATTCATCGTTGAATAAAATACTGTATACCTTAATGTTTGTAAAGCTGACTAGGAAGTTAAGTCATGACTAGAGCTATGTTTAAACCAGAACATCTCATTGATGAGTGCAACAGAGATTTTAAGCTTCAAAGCTTTGAAGCATGCCAATGTTATGTTGATCTTAAAATAAGTCAGAAGATAGAATCAAAATCACAGCTGACTTTGTTTTCCATTCATTCATTCCTTTATCTGCCCCTGGAGCATAGGCCTTCACCAGATTCATGTCAAGTCCTTCTATTCTGTTTCATCTGTTCAAGGTCTTCTTCATTTCGTTTAAATCGATTCTCCCTTGTTCACGTGATTTTTTATCTCCCTCTATTTCTCTTACTGAAGGGATTCTAGAATAAGGGCTACAATCAACACTGGCTTGCTCAATGTGTCTTCACTTTTCTGCCAACTCTTTTCCTTACTTCTTGTTCCAAAAGTACTTTTCATGAGTCTTTTGTATTCTTATTGTGATATCATTATCTTTTTCTCCAGCTTTGTCTGTATTGCTGCCAGGATGTGTGTATGATTTCACGTCTTGTAGGGATGATCTGCCAGTGAAATCTGGCTATCATTAGTGACTTTTATTCTCACAATCTTTGTCTCGTCTCTGGTGTATTTTCAAACATAATTACTGTGACCACACATCAATTATTCTCATTTTGTTTTGTATCTGGTTATGAGATTGTAGAGCCAGGTCATTTTGTCTTTATCTGGTTATGAGATTGTAGAGCTAGGTCATTTTTTCTTGTATCTGGTTATGAGATTGTAGAGCCAGGTCATTTTGTCTTGTATCTGGTTATGAGATTATAGAGCCAGGTAATTTTGTCATATCTCGTTATGAGATTGTAGAACTAGGTTATTTCGTCTTGAATCTGGTTATGGGATTGTAGAGCCAGGTCATTTTGTCTTGTATCTGGTTATGAGGTTGTAAAGCCAGGTCATTTTGTCTTGCATCTGGTTATGAGATTGTAGAGCTAAGTCATTTTGTCTTGTATCTGGTTATGAGATTGTAGAGCCAGGTCATTTTATGTTTATTGACTGTTAGGCAAAGAGTGAATTATAATTTTTGCCAAGAGAGACACCAGTAATTACTAACCATTAGTTAGTGCATTTAGCGATCACTTGTTATTAATTAATTTTTTTATTTCCCTTTCTGCAGATACACTTTCATTACAATCACATGAGTGTGTGCAAACATAAGTGACTTGATCAGCAAAACAATCCGTCACAATGACAAGACATAGCAAGATTCAAAAGCAAGTTCTCAGTCTGTACAAACAGTTTTTACGAGTTACGAAGAATCATCCAAGCTTTCATGAATACGTCAAAGGCGAATTTCACAGGAATGCTCAACTTCCAAAAACTGATGTCATTAAGACAGAATACCTTCTGAGAAGGGGTTGGAGACAGCTGGAGATGCTGAAAACAAGCTCTGTTTCAAGTGCAGGAGTGTTTGAAAGGGAAACGGTGAAAGATGAGCCACCAGAGTCTGCTCCAAATTCACAGATTGAGAAAAGATGATAATCTAACAGCCTGTTTACCACTTTGTAATCTGGAAGTTTATTTGCCTAAATAGCAGCTTAATAGGAATGTTGGTCTGAACTTAAAACATTATGAGACTTATCACACATTATGTCTTTAGATCAACTGATTTTTTTTCATTCCAGAAAGAAACAGTGTATGAAAATGAAAATACTATGTCATTTAGGTATTATAAACAGCAAGAGCTTTCATTCAGTGTGATATTTGGTAGTCCTACCTTGTATCGGTAATGTGACAGAGCTAGTAGTATTCACTGCCAGATTATGTTGTACAGTGCATCTCATTTGAAATGTAACTTTGTGAGATCTGTTGCTAGTAGATGTAAAAACACCACTGTAGATGGAATCATGCCTAGAATTATAATCCGAAAATCATATACTAAATGGAAATATTGACAAAGTATAAGAAAATTTGCATCAGAGATTCCTCTCGCCAACAAAAGAACATAACTCAATCTAGGAATCATCACAAATTCCCAGATCACACTCTGTACTCACGTAGTTGAGATTTTTCCTGAGCGACATCCAGTTAAAGTTTGTATGTGGCCTCTTTTATTAAGTAGTGAAAAATTAATGGTTCATTCAAAAATATTTTAAATTAGGGAGTTTAAAACAGAGAAGTTTAAACATTTTGCTGACCAAATTCTTAGATCATTTAATTTCCGCTATATACCCTTGCTGACCAAATTTGGCGGGAGTCAAATTCTTAAGACTATGAAAGCAACAGGGCAGCTGTGTCGATACTTTTACGAGATAGGTCTCGTCCGGGTATTTATAGCATTCCAAAATGGCTGTGCCCATGAATTATATCATGTAGTGATGTTAGTAGCAGAAATTTGATTAAAATTTCATTATTTTTTAGTACAAGAGCCCACCCATTGTTTTCATCATGAATGATGAAAATTAGACTTATAATGGAGATGATTCTGGCAGAGAATCTGGGGCTGAAAGTGATATCTCATGGCTAAGTAGAGATGGATCACTGAATAATAACACTAGTGACAGTAGCGACAACAACATTGGAGGTGATGTAGGTAGACCTGAAGCAGGGGATGGGTGTGGCACAAGGGGCCATGGCAGGACAGCTCATCAAAATAATCCTTGGAAATGGAGAAAGCTTGACATTCTTCCTGCATATGAAGAACAACAAGGTATCGAGGCAGGCACAATTGAGTTCTAGTTCCATTGATTTTTTTTTTCCTGACACTGCCATAGATATGATCACTGATGAAGTGAATAGGTACGGAGAAAATCACCTCGCTCAGTACACAGGAAATGCTAAGTGCAAGAAGCGCACTTGGGATAAGACTGATGCAGTTAAAATGTCTGCATTCATAGGCTTTCAGACGCATGGGAATATGTTGTAAACCGACAGTCTTAGACTACTGGTGTAAGAACTTTTGGTTGAATGATACACCATATTCGAGGGTCATGAGTCAGAACAGGTACCAACAGATGAACAGAAATCTCCATTTCAGTAATAATTATATCAGAATTGAGAGGGGGCAGCCTGGGTATGATCTCCTCTTCAAGCTCAGACCTCTTCTGAATATTATTTTGCCTACCTATATGCAACACTACACACCCAGGTGAGAGTTGTCAATAGATGAATCGATGGTGAGGTTCAAGGGAAGAATATATTTCAAGCAATATCTGCCAGCAAACCCACAAAGTGGGGATTCAAACTATTTGTTCTCACTGATGCTAAAACACAATACTGCCTGAAATTTTAGATTAGAAATTTTTTATTGTGAAATAAAGTCAAAACAATATCACAGCCTTGTTATTTGCAATCACACACATGACACGTTAAATTAGTTAAACAGTTCTAATGTTAACTTACACCATCCCATTTATAACACATGTGTCACGCTGATTTTGCTATGACATTGAATCTATGATCACTTTCAACATTTCCTGAGCTCGATTCTTATCCTTACAAATTCCAGAGTCCAGTGATTTTCCTTTTCATGCATCATAGCGCATCTTCTCGCAGACACTACACTAGTGGTCCTTTCTTACTCCTTCCTAATCATTTTAACCTATCATGCCTATACCACTAGACTTGTCTATTCCTATAATGCTCTATTGATCCCAATATTACATCTTGTAACGAAATATAAAAAATTCACACCATCAAAATGTATACACATATTTGTCATGCTATATTTTTTCTTCCTACAGGTGTATTTATTTTGAGTAATGTCCATGACAAATTGTTTAACAATATTGCATGTAGCAAAATAGATTGTATCTTTACCAACCATTATAAGATTTCCCCACTTCACTTCTCACACCTTTTCTGTCTACCATTCCGAGATGACATTCGGAACTTATAAATTCGTTCGCCAAATAATTTCTTCATCCTTTTGCATTACAATACTCTTGTAATCCACAGATAGTCTATTTTTCCTCTATCCATGACGACTCCACAGTATACTGTCCTTTTACTTGTTCTCTAAAGCGTTGCTAACATTCTTACCCATTTGCACTTTTACATCCTTCATAGCCCCACCCATAAAATATTAACAATGGAGATATTAGAAAATGCTGATGTTGCATTTTTGTGGATAAGTTAACTCTGCAGAAGAGTTATAAAGTCTTTAAAGAAGAAGAAAGATACAGTATAAATACAACAGGATAGTTGTTAAATTGATATACATCACTGCTGATGCACACATTTGTACTACCCCCACAAATTGGTAATGAAGAAAAAAATGACTGATAAAAGAAATCACCCTACCTGTATTACACAGTGAGATAGAATACTGCCACTGATTAATAGCACTGCTTTACCCAATACCCAAAGACATCTGCGCATGCTGATTCTGCAGATTAGAATACCCCTTGACAGCATCTGTGTATGCTAACCCCAGAGATAGTACATTGCCACCTTTTCCCTGATACTGCCTGTGACACACAAGAAAAAGAAGCACCTCTTTATGAAGGTTGCCTGTGACATTATATAAGTTCTACAGTGTTATAATGAAACTTTATGATAATACAAAGGATGTGGTTGAGATAAGGCTTATGCATGAATGCCCCACATTAATGTTGGTTACTAATATTATAGTCTTTTTCGTGGAAACGAAAGAAAGACGTTAAAATAATTGGAAAATGTTATGGATTTCCACGGACATTAAACGAATCAAAGGACAAAGGATTGCCACATAATGGAACCATACGAGATTTGGATCACCCATGGACAAAGGATATACAAATGGAGTATGAGTATCCCATAGAACCACAGAAGTTATGGACAAAATAATATAATAATAGAATGAACTGATTAAATATTGGTATTACACAAGAGACAAGAGATTGTGTAGTATCTGCATATTTTGGGAGAAAATATTCTTGATATTTTTGCCACTTGCCTTATATTGTGAACCTGATTATAATAAATTAGAATACACATGACTATTGCTTGCTAATGGTTATATTGAAATGGTTATGGTAATTCAAATTAAATAATAAAACAAACCAGAGGATTGAAAAAATGATTGACACATTGTGACAATACTGAGATTGGATTGCCCCTTACGATATATGGACCAAAAACAATGTAACCCCACGGACTGACGTGTCATGGATCCATATACAATGGATGGATATAAAATTATAAAAGAATACCTAGATGGGACATACATACTGCTGCATCATGGATTAACTTTGGAATACGTATACCCTCATGCCCCATAATAATAATTAACTTAAATTATTGTGAATTTAAGAAATTTAAATCGATCATCTAGCTGTAGCAGCAGATGTTATAAACACCATATACAGTAGTTCGGAAAAACCTTTGACCTGCGAAGGCAGAACTGGTGTGGACAATGCAAATATTGTAATATAAAAAAAATATTTTTGTTATATATTGTTACTGAATTAAGATACTCGACTTGATTTTCTATATATGATTGTATGATGTGTTGCTGAGAAATATTGACAGATACAGCACATAAGGTTCACTAAGGATGTATTTCTAGTTATAACAGGAGAACTAGACAGGATCCCCATAGCATGGAATTTTGTAACGCCATAAAGAAAAAGAAGAAAAATGTTACACTATATACATGGAACCAAAGATAACAGGGATACATAGTAACCAGAGTGCCAGGAACCTTGTCTTAAATGGGAATATTGAAAATTTATGTCAATGACATGTCGTAAACATATTGTGTTGATGATTGATTGAATAAGTTGATGTATGATAATTGCAACAAAGTTAGTGCAAAGTTGATTTTTCTTGAAAAAGACTCGTAATAATAAATAATCTTAAGCTATGGCTCACATATGAGAATAATGTGTTGACAGAAAATAAAAAAAATAAAAAAGATTTCAAACAATTAGAAATGGCTGAGTCGTAAATGGACAGGATCACCACCAGAACTATTACCTGTGTGGATATTGGAGACAAACATCACATATTTTGGAAAAAAATGTAATATAGAACATTCTCTACAGTGATGGACTTGGAACGAATCTATACACTTACCATTTAGAAAATGTCAAATACAGGAAACATTCAGACACAAATAAATAAGGATAAGCCATGAGGCTTTAATGCTTTTATTATGTAAAATATGATTGCATGTTAACATGTTAATGGTTACATTATAATTTAGAAATCTTTACCCATATGCCTAGAGATTTTTTTATAATAACAATGAGCAACTAGATCATTTACTAGAAAAGAAAACATGATGGATAACCAAGGAAGGATAAACTGTTTTATGAAAAGAAGATCATCAGGACAATAAAGATTTGGAGACCTTCAAAATCTTTATGAATAAAGTGTAAATACTTGGAAACTAAATAAATAAATTACACCCATGATTGTGGAACATCAGGAAGAAAATAACTTCAACATTTTATGGGGTACTCGAAACCTTGGGATATGGAACCAATGACAGGGACAGAAATGATATTACACCCTACCCCCCACAATGACTAATAATGTGTTGTCAACATGCATTTAGATTATGATAATGCAACTAAGTTATGCAAATAAGATATTTTACTGTTCATGTTACCAATGTTGCCACTCCCCATATTTTGAGTGATGACTTCATGGATGTTTAAAATTTTTTGTTGGCCAGTGTTGCCAATTGGTACATTTGATGAAATAAGGTTGTGATATGAAAGATGATATAAAATTTTTGGAGATGATGTCCATCAATAAGGCTGCTTTATAGACGACAGTCCCATGTAGACATAGGAGCTCAGATGTAGGAATTTCGTTAAATTTTCCCGAAAAAGTTTTGGACTTAGAAAATGTTTGAACTTGAAAATTTTTTTTAGACTTAGAGATTCTTGGGATGATTTTTGTTATAGATAGTACTCAAATGTCTCCCTATGGGATACATTTGCAGAGCCCCGGGATCTATATGTGTCAGTGAGTGCGTCATTTTTAGGAATTATCACATCTAACCAAAAACAGACTATAGCTTGGTTGATAAGAATTTGTTAGAAAAATAAAAGTAAACCGTAAAGTTATAGTAGAAACAGACCATAATAAGAATAGTGTAGATTAGTTTTTATCCAATCGTGAGCTCAGAGAATTTAGAACAGATGCGATTTCCCCAGCAGCCCAGAACCCAAAAAGTCAGTGTGCGTGCCTAGCTTGAGAGACAAGCAGATGTGTCTAGAAGGCAGTGGTTTACTGCAATCAAGATTTTTCTAATTGTGGGATTAGAAAATCTGAAGTTTGTCGTGCTTTAATTTCAAAGTGTACTTATCTGTGTTTAAATTCCGAACTGGAAGACAGTAAGTTGTTGCCATAATTACCCTATAATGTTTGACAGGTCGAGACAGGATGGTTTTTGCAAATCTAAAGGAAAATCATGGCGGTAGGAAACAGAGCTATTGAATAAATGAACAAGCAGAGTGATGAACTGCAAACATGTACTTACTCGTTAAATGGTATTGAGCAGGGAAGAATTTTCCTCAAATGTTGAACCTGAGTGATTCACATGATGTCAGTCTCCTACGCTATGTTAATGAAAGCAATGTACAATGATATTTGAACGAAATATACTGTTAACCTTCACGCCATTATGTATATAAGTTGAGTTGAATAAAAATCACGTTGAGACCAAAGAGAGGTCGTCCACTTATATACCTTGCTACACATATATGTTGTAAAGGAAGGAAGGAACGTCTGTTAAGAAAACTATAATGCTTTATTAACTGCTCCTAACTAATACACCTTAGAGGATCGTCCCAGAACCTGGTAAACTCCTGTAAGACTGTAGGAGAGAAATTTCAACCTCTAGCATACAAGCTAGTTTAGCAATCTAACACTCTCTGTACAAACAGCAACCCCCAACTACCTACCCGGCCACAACCCACAGGTTTGTTTCTTGAGCACCCGGCACATTACATGTCTTGCCACTTCAAAGTTTCAGCCAGGACTAATTTCTTTTGTCCTTCAATTCAATGTCTCATCATCTGATCTTGTTTTCGAGTCATCTGATTGGTCCGCCAAGCTCACCTTATTTTCCACTCAGGCAACTTAATGAACTGTTTACTCATTTTTTTCCGTGCGTTCGTTCCTGTTCCCAACTCACAAAACCTGTAAGGGGCGTAAATTAATTGTAGTCTCCCTTTGAAGTTTTGACTAAATTGTTACTTTCCCTTCTTAATGCCTACTAAAATCGTCCTGATATGTAAATTTCTCAAACCCTAACTGTTTACACCTAGAAAATATTTACGTCTAAAAGAGTTCTCTCCCTTATCATCCAGGTACATGTATGCTGGTTTTTTTATCTCCCATCTTTTGAATAAGTAGTCTA
This sequence comes from Oreohelix idahoensis, assembly GCA_024509875.1. Taxonomy (NCBI): domain Eukaryota; kingdom Metazoa; phylum Mollusca; class Gastropoda; order Stylommatophora; family Oreohelicidae; genus Oreohelix; species Oreohelix idahoensis. The sequence continues at coordinate 303,660 of JAMPIV010006920.1, read as the reverse complement.
TTTCCTAAATCATTTATATTTCTCAAACCATTTTTCCATACACCCCTGTTCTAACAAAACCAAATTACTATGCTACGAAACCTCACGGTGACAGCAGCTCAGATTCCAACTAGAGATACTTAACTACTCAAACATTCACAAACACTCATTGTCAGATGCCACAAACAGAATCCACTCAAAAAAGAAAAATACAAATATTAAACTTTATTTTGCATTTTAATTAAAACTACTGTTAGCCTTTCATGTTGAAATATGTGGTCAGTCGTTAAATCAATACATCAATCATGCTTATTTTATTCATGGCCATCCATGTCCCTAAGATTTCATTGCACTGACATTGATGATTGAACAGTTTCACTAAAAATTTGGAAAAGATAAATGGTTGTAAAAAGTCTCCGCAAATTTCTATAAATAGCCACACAAATTCAAGATGGTCACCATGATCATGTGACCAAGTAGTATAAAATAAGTTTTTTCGGACATAGCAATCATTCATTATGGTGCTCTGAAAATTTCAATGGCCTATGTCTTTTTTTTAATGAATGTTCCAAAAAAAAAAAAAGAAGTTATTTTTAATGAAATCTGCAAACGCCCTTGGTAATTGGGGGACAATAATACTGTGAATAACTGGTCAACAAAGTGTTAAACAGGTTTATTAAAACATCAACGTGCAATATCAACTGTTGACTTTTAGTATGCTTTGGATATCATCTTCTTTGATTCTTAGCTGCCGACTGTCAAAACAGTCAGTGGCCATCACGCCTGGTCGCGTCTTGTAGGGCAGCAACAAACTACTTCCACTTTGCTCGATCGGTGGCCATCCTTCATGCAGTGCCCCAGCTCTGGTTCATTCTCTGCATCTCTGCCTCCACGGTTCTCCATCAAGTTGTTTTTGGTCAGCCTCTCTTTTGCTTTCCTTCAGTGGACCATAGCATAGCTGTTCTTGTGATGGCACCAGGGTCTCTTTTGAGGACATGGCCAACTCAACTGCAGCGTCTGCCAGCTATAATAGTGTGCATGTCCTCTTGGTTGCTCCGAGTAAGCAGTTCTTGGTTGATGGTATTCGGCCAAAAGATTCGGAGAATTTTTCTTAGGCACATTGTGTGGAAAGAGGACAATTTCAACATTTCCTTCAGTTACTCTCCAACATTCTGCATCATAGAGACACACAGAAAGTACACAGCTCTCAGATAATCTTAATTTGGTGTTTATTTTATACTGAGAGGACTTCCAGATGATGTTTAGACTAGCAAAGGCTGTTCTCGCTTTATTCATTACGTTGTTGATGTCTTTGCTTGTTCCGCCATCTGGTGTTACTATGCATCCTAGATATGTAAATGTGTCTGTTCCAGCTTCTGGTTCCTTATTGTTATGGGCTCAGGATTGCCTATATTGAGTGTCATGACCTCTGTCTTCTATAGATTGATATTCATACCCACCTGCTCACTATAATTATTCAGTCTGTCTGTTTTTTCTTGGATGTCTTGATGTGAATGTGCGAGTAGTGCAATGTCATAAGCATATTCCAGATCATCCAGTGTAGAAAACGTTGTCCATCTTATTCCTCTCAGACTGTTGTCTGGCGCATCACCCAGTCTATTACTGTCAAAAATAAAGTGGTTGATAAGGGGCATCCCTGTCGTACTCCTGTCTTCACCTCAGAAGTTAGGTTGCTCTGCCCAACAATACATGTAAAGTTAGCGTAGAGGCGTTTTATAATGGACACAGTGCAGCTGGGAATTCCATACGCCCTCAATATTTCCCATAGGCTGTCCCTGTGTATGCTGTCAAAAGCCTTTTCAAAATCAAGAAAGTTAATGTTTATGTCGCAGGGACACATATTTAGTATATGTTAGGGTCTCCCTAATGATATCATCAACATAACCTCTAAAATGAAATTGTCGGAACAATAATATTAGTGCTGGTTGAAATAGTTGCAAAATACGATTAGATGACTAGTTAACATGACGTGGAAAACAGGTTTCCAAGAGAAATTCTTGTTTACCTACACTAGCAAAGCAAGACTTGCTGTTATAACAAAATGCTGTGAGAATCATTTTCCCAACAAAACATCAAGCCTACGGTCTGAGATGGTGTCTGAATTGCCACCTGAAAATATTATAAATCAAAGTTTGTACTGGCCTTCACACAAGAATGTATGAAACCAGGTTTGATTCAGCAATATTTGACCCAAAAACTATGATATGAGTTTGACTATTGTCATATAAATGACAAACCTTTGATATTGGGCCACGTAAGTACCGGTACCACTCAAAGCTTTAAATAGGGTTAGTTTAAACAAAATAGAAATAGGTGAGCTATGATAAAAGGAGTTTCTTGAGTGCTGAACTTTAATAGACAGAAATTGATTTAGTTTATGTTCGTTGACGACTATACAAATTTTGACTTCAACATTAGCCATCTTGTATGGAAGACGATTAATATTAACTAAGAATGACGGGAAATGATTGATTACTTATGTAGTAACTATCATCGTCATGTATTCTATACATAGAATAAGCTGCTGACAACCTCTTCTGAGATTGACGAGCTTTAGGTTAGAATTATATAAAGCTTGACTGACGAGACTTCACGACACTATGCATCCCTCACATTTCCATTCTTTTGTTAATGACACTTCTATCTTAAGGGAGTATTCACAAGATATTTTCAGAAGTCAAAAACAATGTTGCATAGGGTAGAGCAATTGTTAACTCTGCTCCGTCGCCTTTTGTGAAGAATTAAGCAATGGTTTTAGCACGTTCAAGCCCCCAGCTGGTGTAAATCCAGCGAAATTCTTTTCTAAGAATTAGCTCTATATATGTAAATTTATGTCTAAGTGTATATATATATATATATATATATATATATATATATATATATATTATATATATATATATATATATATTAAAGAGTCTTGCTCATGTGTTTGCTTTCATACTGATAATAACTGAATAAACAATGATTGTTTAGTTTTAAAATAACGTAACAAATTTAATAATCAATTAGCTTTAACAGGTTAAAATAACGATGACATTGAAATTGTGAACTGTAGCTGATGAATTATGTTGGATGATCATGCATTATCTTATGTAAATAAAAGTTGCTTTTTGAAGTTGAATCACATCACTCCAGTTGCTTTGATGTGAGAAGAGATTAAGGAATGGAGAGATATTAGAATTGAGTATTAGGAAAGATAGAAATAATAGAACACCCTATACGCATCAGTCGCTTGACAACACCAAGGAGGGAAGAATGTGGTCTGGGTTGAGCAAAAGACGAACCTATTCTCATCCAAGAACTATCATCTCTGGCGGAACAAGGGGGCCAGTAAGAGAAACAATCTCACTTGGAGGAAAGAAACAAAGTAAATAATAGATAACTAGGCCTGCCTCAGCCACCTAGTTATAGCTATCAACTAGTAGGGACATCTGCACGGTCACATAAGACTAATTTGGTGCCGTTGGACCAGTTCACGGCCCACCACCACCGCCACTGTGACATACGTTTGCCTGAAGCTCGATGAACAAAGAGCTGTCAAAATTACGACATCATGACAGCGCACGGTCCTTGAAACACGGGCGAGGAAATGGCTTTTGAAGTTGCCTAAGAGAAAGCGACGATCGTGAGATTAGAAGCTGTTGATGTCGATTCACTAGGTAACAAAGCGAACAGAGAAATCCTTTATCAGGGAAGAAATCCCCGCTGAAACCTCGCTGATCGGCAAAGACGTGAATTTAGTCATCCGCCAGCGAGATTGCGCTATTTCAGTATATATGCTCATCTACTCAAAACTCAGTTATCAGTCGCTTCAGAAATTTTTGAAAAATATCTAGCTCGATATCTCAGAGCCATTTTACTATAGCGAATTACTTAGATACGTGGAGATAGTTTCATTTTTCTGTGTTATGGTAAATATATATATTAGCATTTTTCGTAATCTTGTGTGTTAAGTTTTTCATTACATTTCACTGGGATTTTCTGTGTTAATTGAATAGCGTATTAGATAATATATGTATAGCTAATTTTTCCAGCTGTAACGTAAATTTAATTACTCGCTATTCCCCAGTAAGAGATGCTTTACTTAATTAATAGACGCTAGGCGATTGATAATTGACAGAATACAATTTACTCCTATTCATTATGTGTAATTTTATAAATGACTATGAGTTTATATCTCGTGTTAAAAGCGATAAGATAAGCTAGAAACTTGTGGTTTATAATCTAATTTAATAACGGAGTGGTTAAAGAGGTCTTACCTTAACGCGTGTTAGGATATGATATTGATTATGGTTAGGGTTAGCTCCTTAAATCTAGGCTGATCATAACCCTGCGATCTAGCAGTCTTATGTTCTTATAAGCATCCAGAGATTATTGTTGTTGAATCTTCGTGTTGTGACCCTGTGCGGTCCACCTTCATTCATGAAAGAGGCCAAACAAGAAAACAAACAATAATTATTATAATAACTAGAATGGGACATTACCAGAATCTTTTTCATACAAATATTATCAGCCTGCTGTGGCAGAATGTATATACTTATTTACCTGACAGATGACAGTAGTTTTTTCACGGGATTACACTCAAGAGAACTCACTGTTCATACTCGGCCACCACCTCAGAGACCAGCCGATGATTATTATCCTTTAATTTTTTTTCATCACGTCACAGAGTGTCTTAACCACCAGAGGCTAGAAAACACCGGAACAATATACCTATATTTATTCCTATGACGGTGACCACCACATAGAAGACCTATCCCAACCAACTAACTGCAGTGATAATAGAAGTATCCAGGAATATAATTAACACATCAACTTCAGCGACTACCTGAAATTAGCAGTCAGCAACCAGGATAGTCTGGGGCTGAAATTGGCAAAGAATCTGACTCTGTATAGTCTTAGTACCTATTAGAGTTTATTTCCATGGAATATTTGTGACAACTATTGGGTAAGCGAATATGAGTGTGGCCACTGTATGAGTGAAGTGAATAAACAGAAAGAGAGAAACTTATTTTTTTGTTACCATCAGTATACTAATCTTTTTTTCTCACTAATCTGAGTATTCACGGGATAGATTAAATTAGGGACTTGCTTGTTCTGTTCCCGTCCTGACTATTCCCTACCTCATTGTTAACTTTTGATCTTTTTGGGTTAATTACCTCTGTTGGGACCTTCTTTGTTTTTCCTTTACAAGAGGGGAGGGCCTATTGGGTTAATTTTCAGTTTGTCTGTAAACCATGATTTATTGATGTATATGCTTGATGTTGTGATTTTCTAGTGATAATAAACCTTAAGTTATAGTGTTGGTCAACCCCTGCCCATATACGAGGGGCGTTCAGAAAGTAATGCACCACATCTTTTTTCTCAGGAGCTGTTTATTAAAAAAGCATGAAATTTATACACAATATACATGGATATGTCATGTAAACATCGGTATTATTCAACATAATCCCCATCAACTTGTACGGCTTTATGCCAGCACGAAACAAGTGCATGTATTCCTAGCCCGTACCAGATTTTGTCTTGATCATGTAGCCATTTCTTCGCTGCATGAATCACTCCTTCATCATCTTCAAACTTTGTCCCACGGAGTGCATCTTTAAGTGGACCAAACAGATGAAAATCAGAGGGTGCCAAATCGGGACTATAGGGTGGATGGGGTAGTACAGTCCAACCCAATTTGGTGATTGCTTCCCGTGTTGCCAGACTTGTGTGAGGGCGCGCATTGTCGAGAAGGAGAAGCAGGTCTGCTGGATTCTTGTGCGGCCGAACTCTGCGAAAACGGTAATTGAGTTTTTTCAATGTCTTATATGTAAGCTTGCAAATTAATTGTCTCTCCTCTCGGCATAACGTCCACAAGAATCACACCTTCAATGTCCCAAAAGACAGTGATCATGACCTTTCCAGCTGAAGGAATTGTCTTGAATTTCTTTCTTCTTGGTGATTGCGGATGATGCCACTCCATTGACTGTCTTTTTGTCTCAGGTTCAAAATGATGTGCCCAGGTTTCGTCACCTGTAACGATCTTAGCCAAAAAGTTCTCTCCATCAGCATTGAAACGCTCCAACAATTCAGAAGAAATTGCTTTCCTTTGCAATCGGTGGTCATTTGTGAGACTTCGAGGAACCCATCTTGCGCAAACCTTAGAAAATCCGAGAGTTTTTATAACTGCATTTGCACTACCAATGCTGACTGACAGCTGTAAGGCCAATTGTTGAGTAGTGATTCGCCTATCAGTAAGAATAATGCCCTCAGCGCATTTCAACATTTCTGCGTTGGTGGCTGTGGCAGGACGTCCACAGCGCGGCCGATCAAGCAGCTCTGTATCTCTACTTCCTGATTCTTTGATTCTCTGAACCCAGCGACTGACTGTACTCCTGTCGACTGCAAAACTTCCATACACATCACATAGACGCTTGTGAATATTCACAACAGTTTCCTTCTCTGCAACGAAAAATTCTATCTGAATTCGCTGCTTATAACGCAAGTTGCTAACACGCTCCATTTCAACGGTTTAGGGCAGCCGTATTATTTGGCCGATTGCGGTGCAATTTGGTGCGCACAATTGGCATATGCAATATTTGAAGTGTGCAAAATTTCATTCTTCTATCTTCATTATTAGCTGAGAAAAACGATGTGGTCCATTACTTTCTGAACGCCCGTCGTATATGTTATCCATAGTTTGTTTTCACGTTTGTGTGTATTTGTCACAGAATTGTGTGTATGTGGGTGCAGTATAACTTGTATTTTGTACAAGGAGAGAAAGTGCGTCTGATTTAAATATAGTCGTAAAGATAGGCTGGAGTAGAGAAATTACTCAATCCAAAGACTGCCTTTTCTCTTACACTATCACCTCGTGAAAAAGAAAACTATTTCTTACACCTTACTCTCACATAGTTACCACTATCACCTCTGCTCAGGCAGGACAATAAATATCTCAGACCTATCTTATTAAAAATTACGACAATCATGCACAGAATTTCAGGTGGAAATAATTTTGACATTACCCCACCTAAACAGCATGTTTGAATCGATTGGAGCCCTTCTTAGCATCATAACAAACTAATGCAGGGGAGGACAAGGAATATAACTGACCTTTTTTGGAGTTTTAAGACACTGAAAATTCACTCGTGCCAAGAAGACCATCAGACTGCCAGAGTTAGAATCAGATTTCATATATATATCAGACCAGACTTTGTGGAACATCTTGAAGGACTTAAAGAGCCCAGGAAAACCATTTTAGTAAGGAAAACGGGGATCTGAGAAAACTGAAAACACGTAGTCATAGTGGGAATTCATTATTAGCATAACACCCCAGAAATGTGTAAAAAGGCATCTGCTAGTGCTTTAACTTTATTCCTCTGAGCAAACAGTCTGTGAGCCAAGATGTATATATTTCCATGTGAATATTAATATGTAAAAATTGCTAGTGGATGTCCAAGTCATTTGAGGCTGGCAACCTCAGCATCTGCCATCAATGGTACCTATACCTTGTAACGGTATGGCAGCTTGTGTACCCTGACAATCCCCAGAGCTATGCCAGTGGGAGATTTAATCCTGGTAGGTTCAACCAAGCTGGACTGGTCTGCGTGGGTAGGGGTCAGACAAAAGCTGGTACTCTGGTCCTCCAGGTTGGGGGTTTTAGCACAGGGCCGACACCCCTGTCTATGCAAAAAATCGCACATGTTACGGAAACAACAATAAATGGAAAAAATTTTGCTGCGGGACGGACATCCGGAGTCTCAGGCTCGTATGACTGACAGTGGTGAAAGCCGAAAGGTAGCCACTGGCATGAAAACGGATGCCCCGACCGCAAAACACGAAACCAGAATTGGTTTTTGGAACGTCAGAACTATGAATGAGGCAGGAAAGCTGAGACAAATCACAGCAGAGATGAGGAACTACAAGATACATATCCTGGGAATAAGCGAGAGCAGATGGACAGGTAAGGGGAGAATAAAAACAGCTACAGGGGTGTTGTGGTGTTGATGGTATTGTATGATGTTGATATTACTAAATGTAATTGTATGAGGCCAGCTGTGAAGGCTCCTGAGATAAAATGTAGTTGAGAATTGTCAGAAGGCCTTTCTTGCTACCACTACGACCTCACACTTAATTTTTTTTAATGAATGTGGCTACGTAAAGTGTCTAGGGTTATGATATGTAGTGTGGTGTAATAGGTTATAGATATACCCACAGATATTTAACAAGACTAATAATATTAATAAATGTTAAAATACACTGAACTAACTCACGTGTGTAAAATTTTTGATAAAATTATATTACATTTATTTTGTTCTGGATCAATTTTTTAGGTTGACCAGAACTTAAAAGGATTTAGGGGAGCCGCGCTGGTGTAATGGCTTCGGCGTTGTACTGGCGACCAGGTGTTCATGGTTCAAACCCGGGCGTCGGCGTTTGAAGAAATGTTTACGGCCGGAAATTTGACTGAATAGCCTGAACGGCTCCTGTGATAAACCCTCTGTGGATGGGAAGGAGCGAAGCTCCTGACCGGGTTGGAAGGAAAGTCCTCAGGTTCCCCAGCCTCGCAATGACATGTCATTGGGCCGAAGGGTTGAAAGCCCAAGTGCTGCTGGTTAAGGAAAAAAAAAAAAAAAAAAAAAAAAAAAAGGATTTAGAGATTATGAAAGAAATGCATGGAATATTATATCATAAATGCAATAGTGTACATATATATGTACTATACTAGTTAGTTTTATTAAAATGTTCTAGTAGTCATCTACTTGGGAGGATAGTTAATGTTTGTGCTGTTGGGGTGGCCTCATCACACCTGTCTATATTGACTACACAGTGTCAAGAAAATGGTGGGAATTTTTATGAGGGTATTAGTAACTAAACGGGGTTGGTGAATGTCCAGCAGACCAGAGGCTCACTCATCTGGTAGTTGTAGCTCTGGTGCTGAAATCAGGTGGTCCCACCTCTCCGTGCTGGCGGGCAATAATGGTGGTCTCTGTCACAAGTACTGCACAGATACACTCGAGTAAAGTCACCAACTGAATAGACACTGCTTGGTTGACAACAGAAACTCGCAGCTCAGATTATGAATAAATAACACAGAACTGCTAGCAAAACTCAGCTGAGCTGCTGGCTATAGTATGGCGTCCCTAAATTTCTTACACTTTCTTTCATATGGAAATCACCACACTTTAAAATCTGTGTCTATCACTGAACAACTATTGAAGAATGGCCCCACTTTCGCGTCTGAGCGCTAATGATATGATTGTCTGTGGCCAATCACTGCCTAGGTTTATTTTAAATTCAAATTTCCTACCATAAAGTCATTTCAGTCATGCTTCAGTCAAGTATGGATGGTTATCTGTTAGTCTGTCCGTCTCTACTTGTGTTTCTACAAAATGTACTTGATTTTTGAACCAACCTTTCTCTCCCCTCCAAAATTTTGTCGTTAAAAGTTATTTTTAGACACAGCCACCACAAATATCCCTTCTTCCATACTAAGTAGATTTGAACACCTGCGTCTCGAGGTCGTGTTTTTTTGTGCAATTAGCGACACTTTTAGATTCAATACAGTCTGTCGATGATGTGAACAACACTGTCTTTTGTCATTATCTTCAATATTATCTATCCGTCTGTAAAATTAAGAACATATTAGTTCACTGCTCAGAATAGGCCATCCGGCCAGCTAATTTTTATATTCCTAACATTAATATTAAGAAAAAAGTACTTTTTAAATTTTTGTAATATTCCAAACATCTGCGTTTTAGCCGCTGAATTCAAATCAAGGGCTTGGTATCGCAAAAGCGTCCAATAAATGACTGTGGCGTAACATATCTATGGTCCCTTCTGTCGAGTTGCTTACTTTTTATGTCAACTTGGGAAACGTGACTTTTCTCCGTTTCCCCCCCCCCCCCAATTGCGTCTCCTTAGCCTTTCTAGTCTCACGCAATCTTTCCAGTCATATTTTTTTCCTTTTTGATCCGCCGTTCCCCTCCTGTCTAGCAAGTCAATTATTATGGAGGATGATGACCCGCGGTCTAGGCGATCATGTACATCAGCAGCCTACGCATTATGTTTTTATCCTTAAATGTTATCTTTGGAGATATTTTACCGTTGTATCTCTGTCAATTTCACTACACATCTCCCCACTTGAAAACATGCCTATGGCAAGTTCCAAAACCAGCGATACACATAGGTAAAATTACTCCTCACGTCTGCCACTACTCTAATTTTGATCACAGGGGTGATGACTGAGGAAATCTGCACCGACATTCAATTTGCCTGGGATATATTGGATACTAAACTGATAAGGTTGAAGCAATAAAGACCACCTCAGCAATCTTGCGTTTTCATGCTTAGCCTGAGACAAGAACACGAGAGGCTGATGGTCCGTCTCCACCACAAAAGTCCTACCATACAGATAGATTTGAAACTTCTTTATTGCCCAGATTAACGCTAAACATTCTTTTTCGCTTGTGGAGTATCCTTGTTCCGCCTTATTCAATTTGCGGCTTGCATAAGCGACTGGTTTCAGTTCCCCATCAGGTGAAGATGATCTTTGCAACAAAGCCCCTCCGAGTCCTACATTACTTGCATCGGTTCTTAAGACAAAGTCCTGTGTCAAATCAGGCAGTTTGAGAATAGGCTTGCTAGTGAGTTTTTCCTTTAACTCTTGGAACGCTAGTTCACATTGTGCAGTCCAAATAATTTTATCTGGAAGTCCCTTGCGAGTCAGATCAGTCAGAGGAGCACAAATAGCGTTAAAATTTTTGATGTATTTCTGATAAAATCCGCATAACGACACGAATGATCGCACGTCCTTTTTTGTTTGTGGCCTAGGTGCTCTCTGCAGTTTTTCCAAGTTCTTAGGATCAGGGGTCATATTACCCTGATATACAGTGTGTCCCAAGAATTCCAACTCTTTGCATCCAATACAACATTTTGTTGGCCTAGCAGTTAAGTTCGCCTCCCGAAGTCTATCAAACAACATCTCCAGAGCTTCAATGTGTTCTTCAAATGTCTCTGTGGCGACGAGAATATCATCCATGAAATTCGTGATACATGGGTTATTCAGGGGATCCAACAATTTGCGCATCATCCTTGAAAACACACTCGGAGCATTTTTCAGTCCGAATGGTAGCATATTGAATTCATAATGTCCATCCGAAGTGCTAAAAGCCAAATAAGGTCTCACTTCAGGCTTCACTGGGATCTGGTAATAGCCTTTACTAAGATCCACCTTTGAAAAGTATTTTGCCTTGTTCAGTCTGGCAAATAACTGTTTTGTGTCTGGTAATGGATCCACTTGTCCTTCTGTGACAGCATTCAGTTTCCTGTAATCTATGCACAGTCTGTGTTCCCCAGACGGTTTTCTCAACAAAACGACACTAGAACTAAAAGATGATTCACTGTGCGAAATAATCCCCTCCTTCAACAAATACTCTATTTCTTCCTTCAATGCCTTCTCCTTCGCGAACGGAATAGAATAGGCTCTCATACAGATTGGGTTTGAGTCTACCAGTTTCATGTCATACTGTAGCAAATTTGTATGGCCTGGTTTATCTGTTAATACATCTGTATGTTCCTCCAGAACCTGTTGAACTCTCTCCCTCTGGTTTTTAGTCAGGTGCTTACTGACTTTTACCTGTGCTGCTGTTTCACAAGGATGTAATGGGTATTCATGTGAGGTGAGTGGTTCTTTTTGCATCTGGGTTGCAATAGCCAAGGTCAATAAGGGGGTGCTTTCCTGGAGTGGTCTGTCCAGATACTTCTTTAACAGGTTTACATGATAAACTTTTTCCTTCCCCTTTTTGTCAATTTTATAGTTTGTTCTAGACACCTTCTCTAGAACCGTATATGGACCTTGCCAACCAATTTGTAATTTATTCTGGCTTCCGGGTAGTAGAAGCAGCACCTTCTCTCCGACTGCCAGTTCCCTGTCCTTTGCCTTCCTATTAAAATATGCTGCATGTTTCTTCCTGGCTTGTTTCAAATTATCATTTGCCAGTTTCCATCCAGCTTTCAAACGAGTGGTCAGTTCGTTCACATATTGATACGATGAGGTAACAGTCTCTTCCGCCTTCTCATCTGTCCAGGTCCTTAATAAAGCTTCTAATGGACCTTTTATTGGCCTCCCAAATAGCAGAGTTGCGGGAGCCATCCCGGTTGAACTATGTGGTACCTCCCGGTACGCAAACAATGCGGCGGGCAGGAATTGATCCCACAGATCCGGTTTTTCGTGTGCCAGCTTTCTCAGGATAGAAATGAGAGTCCCGTTGAACCTCTCTACCTGGCCGTTCCCTTGTGGATGGTACGGACTACAATGAAAGTGTCTGGCTTGAAATAGCTTAAAAACTTCTTCCGTTAGTTTCCCCTTGAACTGAGAACCATTATCCGTCAAGATTTGATGCGGGAATCCTAATCGGGTAAATATTGTAAGTAGTGCCTCTGCTACATGTTTTGAATCAATTGATGGCAGGGCTACCGCCTCTCCCCACATAGAACAAGTGTCCACCAGAGTAAGGATGTAACTGTTCCTCCTCTTGGTCCGAGTGAGAGGTCCTACAATATCCACTGCAACCCTCTCAAAAGGTGTTCCCACTATGGGCATTTCCCCTAGAGTTGCAGGAGCAGTCCAGTGCTTTGGAGCTACCCTTTGACATTCTGGGCAGGATTTGACATATCTTTTTATATCCTCCGTTATCCCTGGCCAGAAGTAATGACAAGCTATACGCTGTCCTGTGGCGCTGATCCCCATGTGACCACTGAAGGGAATCGCATGCCCGAGTTCCATCACTTTATCTCTATATGAAGTGGGAAGAACCAGCTGGTTGTGACCATTTGTTCCAGTTCCGGCCTTCCTGTATAAGAGTTTGTTCTTCATGAAATATTCCCCCTTGCTCGGAGGTGTGTGGCATTTGGGCAATTTTTTAAAACAGGGCTTGAGTGTCCTATCCTCAGCCTGCGCCTTCCTCATCTCCTCTGGATGAGCATTTATAGGTTCACCTTCTTCCTCCTTCTTCTGTGACCTGGTCTGCACTGTCGCCATGATCACAGGTTTCTCGGGATTCCCCAAGAAGACGTATCTACACCCCAATATCAGAGGGTAGATTGGTTCATCTATCACTGCTGCTCTGATTTCTCCTTCCACATAGCGAGTTTTCACCGTTATCCTTGCGATGGGAAGTGTCATGAGTGGTATGTCCTTAGTCGCCCCTTGTATTTCCACTGTTTCTGTGGTATACTGACTTGGGTCCACTAGGCTAGACTTCACAACTGAATCATAATCCAAACCTGTATCATAAAGGCACCTTATGGTGACCCCATTACAAATAACATCCTCACAAACTGGGGGGTGATAAGGTTCCTGTTGTCCTTAGGATTAACCTTTAATCTTTGCGTCCCCGACTTCATTGCAGCAATGTTTGAAGGTTTCCTTCTACAAAATTCGGTGTTATGGTTATCCTTCTTGCACCATTTACACCATCTTTTTCCTTGGTTCAACGGTTTTCTTTCATTGAACTTTTGGTCATTGAACTGTGAGTTTCTGTCGCGATAGTCATTTCTTGGCCGCTCAAAGTTTGTCCTACCTTTATTTCCCTGCTCTCTATTATCAAATTTATTAAATTGCTGTGGAGCTTTAAAATTGTCTATGTGCTTCTTTTTAGCACCACTTACCTCTGCCTGGGCTGCCTGATACCTCTCAGCAACATTTAAAATTTCCCCCAACTTCTCTGCACCTTGTTCCATGAGAAATTTTCTCATGTCTGGAGCCATGGACTCTCTCAATTGCTCAATCATGATCATTTCTTTAAGATCTTGGGTCTTCCCCAGAGCCGTCCATTTCTCCAAATAGGTTTCTAGTCTAGCAGAGAATTGGTGGTATGTCTCCCCAGACAACAGTTTGGCATTTCTAAATTTCTTACGATAAAATTCACCATTCTTCTCGTACCTTAATAACAAAGCCTGCTTTAACATGTCATAATTGTCTTGGTCTTCCCTGTTCATTTTGGCAAATACTTCATAAGAAGTACCTCTCAATCCCTGTGATAGCTTTAAACTCCACCTCTCTCTCTCTAACCCATATGTAGTAGCTAATAACTCAAAACGTCCTAGGTACCCCTCTATGTCATCGTCTTTTTCAACAAAATGGTCTAAATGAAACCCCATAGCTGAGTTTGAGGCTCCCAGACTGGGCGTAGCATCTGAGGCAAAAGGGCTGGCACCATTTTCAGGAGCCTGGCCTTGTAATTCCAGCTCCCTTAGTCGTAATTCGTGCTCCCTCTGCAACCTTCTATCTTCTGCCTCCCTTTCGGCAGTCAACCTTTTTTCTTCTGCCTCCCTTTGCTGTCGTTTTTCTTCTGCCTCAATCTGCAGCCTCTTAGTCTCAGCCTCTAACTTCTTCTCTTCAACCAACCTGTCAGACTCTAATTTTCTTTCAGCCTCTTTTTCTAATCTCCTTTCTTCCCGTTCAATATATTTATCACATTCAGCCGTTACGTATTGAATTAAAATTTGACCATCCATTCCCATCTCCTTCGCGGTGAGCACAGCAGCTGATCTAAATTTTGCCAGCTCCGCCATACTTTTTAGACAATATAATAATATACAAGATAAATCTCTAACCAGTAAATACACTAAGTACTTCTTATGACTATAGTCTAACTAATTCTAACTAACCAGTTAACTAATTAATTATTACTGGCTGTGAAGATTCACCAACTTTTATCTGCAGGGACACTTTTAATTTTAAAGGGAATTTTACAATTTATTTCCCTACTTTTATTTCTCCCACCAGGAGATCCTAATATTACTGTTGGGCTAATTATCCCTGGACAAGACCCCAATTTATGTAGTGGTGTTGATGGTATTGTATGATGGTGATATTACTAAATGTAATTGTATGAGGCCAGCTGTGAAGGCTCCTGAGATAAAATGTAGTTGAGAATTGTCAGAAGGCCTTTCTTGCTACCACTACGACCTCACACTTAATTTTTTTTAATGAATGTGGCTACGTAAAGTGTCTAGGGTTATGATATGTAGTGTGGTGTAATAGGTTATAGATATACCCACAGATATTTAACAAGACTAATAATATTAATAAATGTTAAAATACACTGAACTAACTCACGTGTGTAAAATTTTTGATAAAATTATATTACATTTATTTTGTTCTGGATCAATTTTTTAGGTTGACCAGAACTTAAAAGGATTTAGAGATTATGAAAGAAATGCATGGAATATTATATCATAAATGCAATAGTGTACATATATATGTACTATACTAGTTAGTTTTATTAAAATGTTCTAGTAGTCATCTACTTGGGAGGATAGTTAATGTTTGTGCTGTTGGGGTGGCCTCATCACACCTGTCTATATTGACTACACAGTGTCCAGAAAATGGTGGGAATTTTTATGAGGGTATTAGTAACTAAACGGGGTTGGTGAATGTCCAGCAGACCAGAGGCTCACTCATCTTTTAGTTGTAGCTCTGGTGCTGAAATCTGGTGGTCCCACCTCTCCGTGCTGGCGGGCAATAATGGTGGTCTCTGTCACAAGTACTGCACAGATACACTCGAGTAAAGTCACCAACTGAATAGACACTGCTTGGTTGACAACAGAAACTCGCAGCTCAGATTATGAATAAATAACACAGAACTGCTAGCAAAACTCAGCTGAGCTGCTGGCTATAGTATGGCGTCCCTAAATTTATTACACTTTCTTTCATATGGAAATCACCACACTTTAAAATCTGTGTCTATCACTGAACAACTATTGAAGAATGGCCCCACTTTCGCGTCTGAGCGCTAATGATATGATTGTCTGTGGCCAATCACTGCCTAGGTTTATTTTAAATTCAAATTTCCTACCATAAAGTCATTTCAGTCATGCTTCAGTCAAGTATGGATGGTTATCTGTTAGTCTGTCCGTCTCTACTTGTGTTTCTACAAAATGTACTCGATTTTTGAACCAACCTTTCTCTCCCCTCCAAAATTTTGTCGTTAAAAGTTATTTTTAGACACAGCCACCACAAATATCCCTTCTCTTCCATACTACGTAGATTTGAACACCTGCGTTTCGAGGTCGTGTTTTTTTGTGCAATTAGCGACACTTTTAGATTCAATACAGTCTGTCGATGATGTGAACAACACTGTCTTTTGTCATTATCTTCAATATTATCTATCCGTCTGTAAAATTAAGAACATATTAGTTCACTGCTCAGAATAGGCCATCCGGCCAGCTAATTTTTATATTCCTAACATTAATATTAAGAAAAAAGTACTTTTTAAATTTTGTAATATTCCAAACATCTGCGTTTTAGCCGCTGAATTCAAATCAAGGGCTTGGTATCGCGCAAAAGCGTCCAATAAATGACTGTGGCGTAACATATCTATGGTCCCTTCTGTCGAGTTGCTTACTTTTTATGTCAACTTGGGAAACGTGACTTTTCTCCGTTTCCCCCCCAATTGCGTCTCCTTAGCCTTTCTAGTCTCACGCAATCTTTCCAGTCATATTTTTTTCCTTTTTGATCCGCCGTTCCCCTCCTGTCTAGCAAGTCAATTATTATGGAGGATGATGACCCGCGGTCTAGGCGATCATGTACTATTCGCAGCCTACGCATTATGTTTTTATCCTTAAATGTTATCTTTGGAGATATTTTACCGTTGTATCTCTGTCCATTTCACTACAAGGGGAAACAGTACTTTATTCTGGCATAGAGGATGGTCAGCACAACGAAGGTGTGGCCATTATCCTGAAGAAAGGAATGGAAAGGTCTTTACTGGAATGGAAACCCATCAACAACAGACTGATAAGAGCAAGACTGAGAGGGAGGTTCACCAGCATCACAATTATACAATGCTATGCACCAACAAACGACAGTGATGAAGAGATCAAGGACGAGTTATATCAACAGGTACAAAAAGAAATGGAAACTACACCCAGGTACGATCTCATTATAGTAATGGGAGACCTAAATGCGAAAGTGGGAGCACACAATAATTATAACGAAAGAGTAATGGGGAAATGCGGCAGTGGAACAGCAAATGAGAATGGGGACAAATTAATAAGCTTCTGCAGTATTAACAACCTGGTCATTGGAGGAACACTTTTTCCACACAAGGAAGTGCACAAGTTAACATGGGAATCACCAAACGGACGAGACAGAAACCAGATAGATCACATAATGATTAATGGCAGATGGAGACATGCACTACAAGACGTGAAAGTAAAAAGAGGCGCAGATGTGGGAAGTGATCATCACCTAGTAGTAGCAAGACTGAAAGTGAAACTCAGAACATCACGAAACTGAAGGATCCCCTCACCAGAAAAGCTTTCGTGGTCGACGTAAAGAGAAGATATGAGATTATCAAAAGCCAGGAAAGAACAGAGACCGATGATATTGACCAGAGATTCAACACCATCTCAACAATATACAAGGAAAGCAGCAAGTCATGCTTGGGATTCCAGGAAAGAAAGATCCAAGACTGGATAACACTAGATACGCTAAACACCATAGCGAAGAGAAAGGAAATGAAAAGAAAGAAAACAGAAGCTAAGTCTCCCAGGTTAAAGGCAATATATAGTGAACAGTACAGTCGGCTGGACAAGGAAGTTAAACGTCAAACCCGTGCTAACAAAAGGACATTTCTGGATGACGTTGCAAGACAGGCAGAAGAGGCAGTACTGAGAAATGAACAAAGCACAGTATACAAAATAACTAAAATCATCAGTGGAAAACGAAGTGCTAACAATATTACATTAGTAAGAGACAAGCAAGGAAATCTCATCACCACAGCACAGGGGCAGGAAACAAGATGGGCAGAGCACTTTAGAGAAACACTGAATAAGGAACCACCAGATACTCAGCTGAATGTTCGTAAGGCTGAAAGTGACTTAGATGTAAATACAGACATTCCACGAAAAGAAGAAATCATCACAGCTATCAAAGGGCTAAAAAAAATTTTTTTTAATGGAAAAGCGCCTGGTCAAGACAATCTAAATGCTGAGCTATTCAAGACAGACCCTGAACTAGCAGCAGAACTATTAGAACCACTATTTGCACAAGTCTGGGAAACTGAGACAACACCAACAGAGTGGAGTAAAGGAATAATTGTCAAATTGCCCAAGAAGGGTGACCTTGCAGACTGCAACAACTGGAGAGAAATTACCCTCCTCTCAGTTCCCAGCAAAATACTAGGCAGGATAATCATCCAGAGAATTTAAAAAGCAGTTGACCATAAACTGAGGAAAGAACAATCGGGCTTCAGAAAGAACAGAAGATGTGCAGATCATATATTTACCCTCAGGAATATTATAGAGCAGTGCTCAGAATGGCAGAGACAGCTGTACATTAACTTTGTTAAATTTGAAAAGGCTTTCGACAGCATACACAGGGACAGCCTATGGAAAATTCTGAGGACTTATGGAATTCCCAGCCACATTGTTTCCATCATAAAAACCCTCTATTCTAACTTTACGTGCAGTGTTGGATCGAGTAATGTAACTTTTGAAGTGAAAACGGGATTACGACAGGGATACCCCTTATCAACAACATTATTTTTGACAGTCATATATTGGGTGATGTGCCAGACAACGGAGGGCAGTCCAAGAGGAATTAGATGGACAACGTTTTCTACACTGGAAGACCTGGAATATGCAGATGACATAGCACTACTCGCGCATTCACATCAACACATTCAAGACAAAACCGATTGACTGAATAAGTATGGCCAGCAGGTTGGCCTGAACATCAATTTGAAGAAGACAGAGGTCATGACACTAAATGTGGGCAATCCTGAGCCAATAACAGTACGGAACCAGAATTTAAAACAGACAGACACATTTACTTACCTAGGATGCATAGTAACACCTGACGGCGGAACAAGCAAGGACATTAACAACAGAATGAATAAAGCGAGAACAGCCTTTGCTGTTCTCAACAACATTTGGAAGTCTTCCCAGTACAGCACAAACACCAAATTAAGACTGTATGAGAGCTGTGTACTTTCTGTGCTTCTCTATGGTGCGGAATGTTGGAGAGTAACAGAGAAGGAAATGTTGAAACTGTCCTCCTTCCACACAATATGCCTAAGGAAAATTCTCAGAATCTTTTGGCCAAACACCATCAGCAACCAAGAACTACTTATTCGGAGTATCCAGGAGAACATGCACACCATCATAGCTGGCAGACGCTGGAGTTGGGTTGGCCACGTCCTCAGAAGGGACCCTGATACCATCACAAGAACAGCTATGCTATGAACCCCCGAGGGAAAGCGAAAGAGAGGCCGACCAAAAACAACTTGGCAGAGAACTGTGGAAGCTGAAATGCAAAGAATGAACCACAGTTGGGGCACTGTACGAAGGATGGCCGCCGACCGAGCAAAGTGGAATCAATTTGTTGCTGCCCTACAAGATGCCACCAGGCGTGATGGCCGCTGACTGCTTTGACGGTTGGTGGTTATGGATCAAAGAAGAAGAACCTCAGCATATAGAATGATTTCATGAACCACCACTGCAAGGGCTGGTGACTGCTTTATTGCTAGTTTCTTAAAGAGAACTAAAAGCATAAGTAGTCCCAAGTTCCATAGGAAGCAGGGAGGGAAAGATCAAAGAAATGATGTACATTCTAATTATAATATCTGCATTTACAAACCAGTGTAAATGTCTATGTAAACATATTCACTTTAAAATTAACTCTTTTCAGACCTGATATTTTGTATCATTTTCTCATACTCTGACATCTGACTTCTAATGTTCCTTGATACATTTTAATTTTATGTCTACCCAAGAGTGTTATACATCAAATTGTTTGTAATTGAACAGACTACATACTGAGATGTAAAATTAATATTTTTTAAATTTATATTGATGTGAGTTTTAAAAAATTGAAGTAAAGTCAACAGGAAAAATACATAAAAATTATAAACATGATATTTCACAAAGAGGACCAAAAAAAAGTATTATCAGAACAATTAACAACAGTCATATTTTATTGTCCTCTGGGCATTTCTGCATCATATGTTACATTTCCAAAACAATTCAACATTAAATAATAAAATTATGCGAATTTCTGAAATGTTACATAACTAGGATTTTTTTTTTTTTAATATTCAAAAACAAATCTTCCACTGAATTCTTCTTCTTCTTCCGTCCTTAGCAACCGACCGGCAAAGCAGTCAGTGGCCATTATGCCTAGTGGCGTCTTAAGGGCAACAGCGAATAGATTTTCTCTGCCGTTGTTCCCATCACGCCTAATGGCGTCTTTAGGGCAACGACAAATCAATCCGTTCGCCGTTGTTTCCGTAATCAAAGTGACTGGCAAACGGGTGATCAGCCCGTTGGAATTCCACTGAATACATTACAGTTATTATAAGTAGCTGCAACATCTTAGCTAAATTAATGAAATATGACTTCAGTAGACACATTTCTAGTGTAACACTGTATGATCATTAACACATAAGTAAAATCAGTTATGAGGGTGACATAATAAAGACTAAACACGTCTTTAGATATTTCCTACTAAGGCTTGTGGTATTCTGACAGACAATTCCTACCGGAATGAAAACATAAAAAAGTATCACAAACTTTACATTTAACTTTTGTGTTTCTTTCAATCTTTACAGTCTGATAGCAAAGCTTACAATTCCTTTTTCTCTTTATAAACCCGGGGTCCAAGGCATGCCGAGAAAATACTGGTGGCTTTGAAGCGAGTGGTACATCACCATACAAACCTATGTTCCCCAATTCCCTGATTAGTTCTTCTGTAAAATCTATCAGACCATATCTAGCTGGTCTTTTCAGTTCTTCTACATCTGGGTGATTTTTTCTGCCAGTCTTGAAATAAAATGTAAGCATTTACCCTATCAATATCCAGAAAGTGAAAAAAAGAGTTTTCCAATATTTATTGGTCTTTCTAAAAAAATTGTACTTGTTAATCAGCTGGTCACTCTTGTCCACACCTTTCATGTATATATTGTAATCCCTTACAAGATTTGGCTGTCTAACATTAAGTTCTTGAAAATTCCCATTAACCTTAGTTCTACGCTTGGCGAACCTATCTATGGCCATTTGCATTGTGAATGCTTGAAACCAGTGTTATAGTTTTGTTATCTCTCCACTGCAGTGCTAGTAATTCTTTATCTCTAACCCACCTCATTGCACCTCTGATACTATTTTTTTTTCAAATTCCTTTATATTTGAAAGTGCAGCTGGAAACCCCTTTCTGTTTCTAAAAAATGTGCCACAAGCTCCAATCCCTAACTTCCATAAGTAAGTGAATGGATGTATAACAATTATCAAAACAAACCCTATATCCTTGTCTCACCAAGATTTCATAAGATTATAACTACAGTATAAGCTTAACCAAATGGTCCATTTGCAATGTTCCTACCTAAATAAACATCAAAGTCATAATTATATCCACTAACAGCATCAGCAAGAACCCATAACTTCATCCCCTATTTTGTTGGCTTGTCTCTAATTTACTGTCAAAAAGAATAACGCCCTTTATTTCTAACCATTCTTTCATCAACAGAAACATTTTGATCAGGTTGTTATAGCTTTTTGCACATCATTCTAATATATGTTAACAATATTCTCACCTCTGACAGTTGCAGACATGGAACCCTCTCAGGCAAAAAGGGTGGAGGCTTGGAAGGTGGGCCTTCATCAAGTCTATCATAACCAAAACATCTGCAAGAAGAACAATTTAAAATTAATTTTTACAGATCAACAATAGAATTCAAAGTTACAGTTTAGTGTACACAGGAAAATTAACACACATTACATTTTCCGTACAAAGGAATACTGTCAGTCATATGATGTAAATAATAATTTTTAAAAGCAGAGACACAGGGCAAATGAGGTCAGGAAAATCAGCTGATTCAAAGGTTACGTCTGACCCTCTTTATATTTATTTCCTGGTGTCATGAGTTCTTTGTTAATTGTTTGAATGGTGAAATATTTGTTTTTGTTTTTCAAAAACAAACAGAAAACAGCTATTCTGATTACAATTGAATTATCCACTAAAACGACTGTTTTACTGCTTTTCAAAATCAGCTGTTATTATTTCGGTAACGAAGTAACATTACCTTTGCATGTACTTACTGTACGGCAGGTGATTTGAGTTGTTCTGAGCTGTATTTTCACCATCTGACTCATCAGAAGTTTCCAAGTCCACTGAATAATCACCAGAACAGGAATCTACATCACTAGATGCGTTGTAGTCACTATCAGGCTGCATTTTGTTAAGACGACTTGTTTACAAAATTCCCCGGATAGATGAAGCTCGTAAGCCTTGGAAGGCAGTTCGTCTAGGAGAAGGAAAACTCTGATTTTAAACCACCTGTTGCCTTGCAGGCAGGCTGGGGACAGTCAAAGGCTAAGGAACGCAACCCTACAGAAACGCCTGTTGAAATCGGATGCACTGGGCTACATGCTCAACGAAACAGTGCAACGTACTTCGCCTAATGAAGATGTCACGAATACAATTTAAGCGTTGTGGTGTTCGTCCCGTGAAGTCCCGCCAGGCGGCGAGAATGCCGGACCCCCCACCTCGAAGGGATCCAACCAATAATACTGGTGGTCACCTTCCCCTGAATTGTGGAGTCAAGGTACAGAGGGAAAGGGCAAAAGCTATTGACCAAACACCAAGAACACTCAACATTCTGCAGTGGAATGCAGGAGTTTTCAACAACAACAAAAATTCCCCCTAAGAAACCGCCTTTATGAGGATCAAATAGATGTGGCTTGCATCCAAGAAACACATCTCAACAGCAACCACAGATTCTCAATAAGAGGATACCAGGCTTTCCGACTCGATCGAGAAGGACACAAAGGAGGTGTGCTATTACTTACCCGAAACTCAATACCAAGTAGCGAGGTATCCGTGAACTTCAACGACCAGTCGGACATTTTAGGGGTTGACATTAAAATAAAGGACACGAACATGGACATCTACAATTTGTATGGCCCACCGAGCAAAGACCTGTCACTTGCAAGTATGGAAATAAAGAGCTCAAACTGCATAAGTGGTCGGAGACTTCAACAGCCACTCGGAAAGATGGGGATAGGAAGTGGAGGACTGGGAGATAGACACAAACCTTCACCTTATCAACAGGCCAGATGGTAAACCCAGTTTCTACTCTAGAAGATGGCACACCACTTCCACTCCAGACCTAGCTTTTGCCACAGGGGACATCCTTCACAAAATTGACCGACAGGTACTTGACCAGCTAGCAGGCAGCGACCACAGACCAATAAAGCTAGTGGTTAATATGGAGTATGTTCCCCATGAAGTGAAACCATTGCCCCGATGGAATTACAAAAGAGCTGACTGGGACAGTTTTGCAGTGCTGACTGACAGCCTTTGCGAGACCACCAACACACTAAACAACAGCATGAAAAATATGGTTGAAAGCTTAAATAGAGCAATACTTCAAGCAGCTATTGAGACTATTCCGAGAGGGGCAAGAAAGAACTATAAACCATACTGGAATGAAGAACTGCAAAAACTTGAAGATGAGGTAACAGAAGCCAGGGACACGGCAGAAACAGAACAAACAACTGAGGCAAACATCTTGCTCAAAGCAACCACTGCAAAGTACAGAAGAACATTAAACCAAACAACAAGAGACTGCTGGAAGCAAACAACAGAAAATCTCAACCTAGATAAAGAAGGGAACAAACTGTGGAAACTATACTGTTAAAAAAAAGAAACGCATAGCTATTCGAGGGCGCGTTTTTATGAGTTTGTAAGTAAAATTTGATGCTATGGTATATAAAAACCAGCCTCAAATGTTCTTTACAGTGTCAAATGCACGTGTTGACCTGAATTGCGTTCGTTTTTGTAATCGCTACAACGCAGTGGTCAATAGTGTTTATGACGCAATTTTTGACCACAGCTCATGTTGCGCGCATATGAAAGCAACAAAATTTGGGGTGAACACTATTCACTGACTACGCAACTGAAACCCTATAAAAGGATAACGCTACACACAAAAAATTCAGTTCATTTTCAAGCAGACATTTATGGCGTCTCTATCGATAAATTTAAGGAACATTGCTATTGGCCGACTGCTTACTTACTTAGTCGTTCCCCTTCTACCGTGAGGTGTAGAGGTTTGGAAGAGAGAGCGCCAGACCATTCTATCAGCTGTCTTCTTCCTGGCCTGGTTCCATTCTAGTCCTCGGTCCTTCAAAGATTGTCTAATGTTGTCCTTCCAGCGGACTCTGGGTCGTCCTAGAGGTCTGGATCCCTGGCTCTTTGTTTCCCATGCTTGTCGTGGTACCCGATCTTCTCCCATTCTGCAGACATGGCCAAACCATCTTAGTTGGGACTGTTCTATTTGGGTCTGCAGCGGATGGGATTTTAGGCCTTGACGGATCGTCTGGTTGCGGACCATGTCTCTTCTTGTTACTTCAACCACTTTCCTCAGATACCTCATTTCTGAGGTTTGGATCTGGCTTTTGTGGGTTGTAGTCATTGCCCACGACTCGCATCCATATGTCAAGACTGGGACATAGGTGGAGCGGTATACAGCCATCTTCGTTTTCTTACCAACCTCTTTCTTGCTGAGGAATCCACGATTTATGGCCTGAAAAAGTCTCCCAGCCGCTGCTTTTCGAGTGGCCAACTCTTCTTTGATGCCTCCCTTTCGGTCTATAATAGCTCCGAGATATTTAAAGTGGTCGACCTGCTCCAGGACCTATTCTCCCAACTTAATCTGATGTTTTCTTTCTTCTCGTGATATCACCATGGATTTTGTTTTAGAGCTGCTTATGACCATCCCTCTCTTCTCCAGCTCTTCCTTCCAGACTTGCAGGTTGGATTGGAGATGTGCCTCTGATTTAGCAATCAGGGCAACATCATCAGCAAATGCCAGCTCCGAAATATAGACCTGTCTCATCTTCCAGTACCCCACTGAATACTTTCTTGTTCTCTCCTTACATGCCTTGATGACATCGTCCATAAGGAGTATGAAGAGGTAAGGTGATAGGATATCACCTTGTCTTACACCAGTGGTGGTCCTGAACTCTTCTGACTTATGGTTTGCTGTCCTCACATAATTTCTGCAAGACTTGTAGAAGCTCTGTATAGCATGAATCAGAGGTGCTGGAATATTCTTCCTTGCCAAACAGTCCCAAAGTTTGCTCCAGGGGACCCTGTCAAACGCCTTTTCCAGATCTATGAAACAAAGATGGATCTCACTCTTATACTCAAGGGCCTTTTCACTCAGCTGTCTGAGTGTGAAGATTAGGTCTTGAGTACTTCGGTTTGTTCGGAATCCGCACTGGACCTCATCCAATTGTGGCTCAGCTAGGCGTCGGAGTCTCTGCTCTAGGATTCTAGAGTAGATTTTACCAGGGACACTGAGAAGGGATATGCCTCTATGGTTTCCACATTGTCGATTGTCACCCTTTTTGAAAATTGGTGTTATGATGGCAATCTCCCAATCCTTTGGTATGGTCTTGTTGCACCATGCTGCCTGTAGGACCTTTAAGAGTAATAGGTCGCCTGATGCTCCCATGTACTTAACCATTTCTGGTGTTATACCATCATGCCCTGCTGCTTTGCCCATCTTGATTTTCTCTAGTGCTGCCCTCAGTTCTTCCATCTTTATGTCATCTTCACCATCATTGGTTTCCTCTTCTGTGTCAGTGGTTATCATTTCTGATGCTTCATCATGCTCACCATCCAGGAGTTCTGAGAAATATTCTTTCCATCTTTCCATTACTTCCTTCGGGGCAGTAAGCAATTTGCCTTGCTTGTCCTTTATAATTTGAGAGGGCATTGTTTTTCTTTCCTCATGTTCTTTAGGGTCTTATAGAACAATTTCTGGTTTTCTTGTGCATCTTTTTCTAGCTTTTCTCCAAATTCTTCCCAGGACTTCTGTTTTGCTGCTAGCACTTTGTTCTTTGCTTCTGTTCTGAGTGTCACATATTCTCTATATTTTTCCATTTGTCCTGTTGTGTTTTTAGCTCCTAAGTATTGTTTCCATGCCATTTTCTTCTCTCTTATTTTCTCTTTGACTTCCTCTGTCCACCAAGGTGTCCTCTTTCTCTGGTTCCCAAGTCGGACTTCACCGCATGCTTCTGCAGCAGCTGTCTTTATGATATCCTTGAATTTATTCCAGAGGGTTTCCAAGTCATCAGGTCGTTCTTCTGTGTTGCTCACTGCTGTAGCAATAAGCCCCTGATATCTGGTCTTAATTTCTGGCTCTCTCAGCTTGTAGGTCCTAATGCTCATTTCTCCTGCTCGTTTACTTGGTTTCTTGCGTGCAGGCGAAAGTCAAAGTCAGGTTGCCAGGCATCTAAACGTGCATCAGAGTACCATCAGTCGACTTTGGCACCGGTTCCAAGCCACTGGCTCAGTTGAAGTCCGGCATCGCAGTGGACGACCCAGAGTGACAACAGCAGCGGAGGATCGCTTTATTCGGCTTCGTCACCTCAGAGACAGGTTTACAACAGCTTCCTCAACTGCCCAGTCATTGCCTGCATGACGTCATGTGTCTGATCAAACTGTCCGGAATAGACTGCATGACGCTGGACTTTGGGCACAACGACCTCACCGAGGACCTGTCCTTACGCGCCGCCATCGCCAAAATCGACATCTTTGGGCCTACCAGCATCGTCCCTGGGCAGCTGACAATCAATTCAGACGTGTCTGGTTTAGTGACGAATCTTTCTTTTTGTTGCAGCGTCATGATAGACGGCGTAGGGTCTATGTTAAGGGTCAGGTTCCGTACGTGTAACCGTCCAACGTCATAGGGTTAATGTCCTGTGTAATGTTGGATGCCACTATGAAGGTTTTAGCGCTATATATGTGTGAGAAGGGGGTCAGGTCCACCCAGGCAGTACAGTACAGGTGAATCTAGGTCACCAGGCGTTGAGGCACTGACAGGGTGCAATGAAGACTCTCATAAGGTACATGCTCTCAGATGTGTAGTAATGATCGTAGCAATGTGTGGTTGACAGAATGTGTGGGTGAGTAGACCTCATGATAAGGTGTAGTACGCGAATGTGTATAGGTTCTGGACATTGGCACAATACCCACTCAACCACATGTAGAAAGTCAGAGAAGGTTGGTAACAGCAGCTGACTTTTACAATGTTTTAATGCAATACGATATGAGAGACGCCGACATCAGGACATAGTCATTTGACAATACTCAGGAACATTGTAGACATGACGATAGTACAATACAGTTACAGCATCAACAGTTCATCAATCAGTAAGCTGGGCATATATATGATTGCTGACTACAATCGAACTCCCTTCCAAAAGCCTCAGCATAAATACCCCGCATTACCAGCGGGAATTGATATATGAGTATAAACAACTCTCTTCTGAAACAAGTACATCAGTTACATTGCCTAGCATGCAGCAGGCCGCAAGATGGCAGGCCTCTAGGTCCAATGGCCTCTGTGGTATTTCTTAGCAAACAAGGTGGGTCAGACCCTGTCCAATATGATACCGCTGAAATAGCGGGATGCATCAAATATAATGTTCTCTGGGCATACACAGGCCCTAACCAAATAATGTCAGCATAGTTCAAGAGCTCAACTCTCGTATACTTGATAGACTCTTTCCCGCCCAGGGAAAAAGTCGCCGAGCTGGTAAATAAATGTGATACGTGATTCTGATAGTCAAGGAAAATAAATCGAAAGATAATTTACCTTATCAGTCCCTCAGAATAACACTAATAAACACACTCGTCTCCTAGACGCTTAGAAATATATCATGGGGAAGACATCTTCAGACTTCTATGTTCACCCACAGAGGGCTTTCGTTCCCCAGGCTTAAAGCCATAACAAAGACGTCGAAAGCACGTCTTGACACTCTGAAAATTCACAGCTCGACTCCCAGATCGGAAGTCTTTCTTAACCGCCACAAAAGCTTACGCATGCGTCGTAGACGCCAGACCTCCCGAGCTAAACTCAGGTGGGCAATGTTTGAACACATACCAGGAAACGACTGACCATTCAAGCCTTATATGGTCATGAAATAAGACATCAGTTCTAGTTGCAAACATTCATAGTAAAGCTAACCAATCAAGCCATATATGGACATGGAACCAGACCTCGGTTCTAATATTAGACCGGAGGTACAAACAAGTGGACAAACAACCACTGTAAAATTCAACCCCCAGTAAATCATGAGTAATACCCCTTAGATCAGGAATAAAAAAATAATGTCTCCCTGGTAAACAGGTACATTAAAAAAATTATACACACAGCGAAAACTGGCCGCAACAGTTTACCGCACCCCCCGGGAAATATAATTAAACATTTAAAAAAAAATACATCCCAGAGCAAGATACAACAGGCTCATAACGCACGAATGATGCGCGGACGAAAAAATATCACATATAAATATAATGCCTAATGTGAGGCTGAGTCGATGCATGGAGCGTCAGGTGATAATATATCTCATTAGAGAAAGCATTTCTCGAAGTACACTATATTCCAGGGAGGTGCCACCAACGTACACTACAATGCTGGCACAGTTATAATGCAAGCAAAAGTTACATACATAAAATCTTATCTCATATCAAGTACCTTATCTTCAAGTTTAGCAATGAAACATCATCAAAAATAGCGGTGTCATTATATAAATATACCGCATTATAGAGATACAATCATCTTAGCAACCTAAGATTACTTCATGTTAACATGTAATAATATTTTTTTAACGTAATGTTTTATACACAATATTACTAAGTATATGAACAATGAAGTCCAGATCCTAGTCTGAGAGGGCACATCTACTGTATCGTCCCAAAGATAATTAAGGACCTCACAATACGTCATGGTTGGCAAAATGTACAGATTCTCTCAACTCATCAACGACTTGCTGAGAAAATGCAGATAACACAATTCTATTTGACAACCGTAAGATTTTCTAATATACAATAATTAAACATACATTCTTAACTATACTGTGGCCGAGTGAAATTTCGACCATTATATTGTGAGCACTAAACCTTCCTCTGCTATACCCGAGACGGTAACAGAGAAAGAAAATCACTCAGCATCATACCATGAATTCACGTAAAGTGAGAATCGATGTGCTGATATATAGATGTAGTAAAGAACTGCTATAAATCTCAAAATGTATCAGGAAATCTAGGACACAATACTTAAGTGGAATCATGTGGGCATCTGGACAGAATGTCTGCCATCACATTATCCGAACCACGGATACCTCGCACCGTGAAGTGAAAGGGTTGAAGAGCAATGGCATATCGAGTGGATCTCGAGCTCTTCAAGTTCTTACTCTGAATAGCTGTAAGAGCTTTTTGGTCGGTTTCCACAATGAAATGCGCGCCAAGAAGGAATCTTTGTAACTTAAGAATTGACCATACCATAGCCAACAATTCACGGTCTAGAACCGAGTAATTCCTTTCTGCCGCATTCAGTTTCCTAGAGATATACATTACGGGATGCAGAGTTTCTGAATACTCCTGCATTAGCGCCGCCCCTATCCCAGTGGATGAGGCGTCACTACGAAGAACAAAAGTCTTATCAGTAGCAGGTAGCCTTAAGATAGGGGGAGATGAGAATAAAGTTTTAATCTGGTCCAATGAAGACTGGCATTCTTGGGACCAGTGCACCATATTAGGAGACCCTTTCTTCAATAGGGTTGATAGAGGTGCCATAATAGAAGATAGATTCTGAATGAATCTTCCGTAAAATTGTATTAAACCTAAGAGACTGCGTACTTGCTTTTTCGTCTTAGGTATAGAAATGTTTAGTATCTTAGAAGTGTTGTGGTCCTCTGTCTTCAAGAGACCATGACCAACACGGTGACCAAGGAAAGAAATTTCACTAAACCCAACATAGCTTTAGAGGGTTTTGCTGTCAAATTATGTTCGCGTAGAGTAGACAGTAATTCGTATAAACCCAAATAGTGATCTTCCCAAGAATCACTGAAGAGACAAATATCATCCAAGTATGCAATGACATCTGAACGATATGACAGAATTCGACGCATCATGCGTACGAATGTAGCTGGGGCGTTCATAAGGCCGAAAGGCATGAAATTCCATTGAAACAAACCCCTAGGTGTTGAGAAAGCAGTGAGAGGTTTGGCGTGTTCAGTTAGAGGAACTTGCCAATAACCTTTAGACAAGTCGAGTTTGGTAAAGAATCGAGAATTAAAGAGTCTATTAAGTAGATCTTCTAATAAAGGCATAGGTTCAGCATCGAACTTCGTCACTTGGTTTAATTTGCGATAATCGACGCAAATACGTATGTTCTTGTCTTTCTTTCGAACAATAACCATGGACGAAGAGTATGCTGAAGTGGATGGTTCGATTATTTTCAATTGTATCATTTCATCCAATTATTTCTCGACCTGTGTCTGAAAGTGAATAGGAATAGGGTAAGGTCTAACCCTGATAGGATTATGGTCAGTAAGTATTATGTCATGTTCAATGACATGTGTGTGTCCAGGAATGTCAGTAAGGACATCCTGAAATGTTTGTAACATAGAAGAGACTTGTCGTTGTTCCTCAATAGATAGGTTAGGAGAAACAGTAACATTTTTCCATGATTCTGTAGAATGAAGAGGAATCATAGGAAGAGGAAGATTAACATCAGAGAAAGTAGTTTCCTCATCCTGTATAACTGACAGGGGTGAGTACTGACCATGGGGGACTGGAGAATCGTCCGTCGCCTGGAAAATAGGTAGCAAATAGTCTGGTCGCTCATGAAATTCCGTAAGCATGTTTATATGAAAGGTTTTATGCTTACCGTCAATATCGACAATGTAGTCGACATCGGAAATTCTTGAGACTATAGAATACGGACCTTTCCATGCAATAAGAAGTCTGTTCTCCCTACAAGGGAGCAAAACGAATGCTTTGTCCCCAGGACAAAGTTGTCGTAGGCATCTATTCTTATTTGCAAATTGCCTTGCGTTTTCTTTAGCAAATTCGGATGAGGAAGTTGCTAGTTTGCATGCTTCGATAATCTTTTGCCTGAGAGCAATGACATACTCATATGAAGATTGAGTGTCATTGTCAATATTATCAGCAGTTATAAGATCATGAAGTAGAGACATAGGACCGCGCGGTTGCGCGCCAAAGACAAGTTCAAAAGGAGAAAATCATGTATGTTTGTTGGGGACCTCTCTATATGCAAAGAGAGCCGCGGGTAACACCCTATCCCAATCCTGAGGATGATCCTCAGTTATCTTCCCAAGTAAGTTCTTGAGTGTTCTATTCAGACGCTCAACTAACCCGTTAGACATTGGGTGATAGATACTACTTAGAGATCTTTTAATATGCAGAGTAGACATCCCCTGCGACATAGTGTCTGATATTAATTGAGTGCCATGGTCTGACAATATTTCTCCGGGAAATCCCAGACGAGAAAATATTAGCCAAAGAGCGTCTGCGATATCAGCAGTAGAGATGCTCTTAAGAGGTATAGCCTCCGGCCAACGTGTGCACATGTCAACGCATGTTAGGATAAATTGATGTCCTCTGGCCGACTTGATCTTAAAAGGACCAATAATATCTATAGCCATCTTCTGAAACGGCCGAATAGGAATGTCTGCAGCCTGGATAGGTGCAACATGATGTGGGCCTCTCGATTTGACTTCTTGACATATTTTGCAAGATCGGCAATAAATCCGTATGTCTTTATTCACAAATGGCCAAAAGAAAGCCGCAAGAACTCTAGACCTAGTGCGAGAAAAACCCATATGTCCAGCACACTGAGAGTCGTGAGCATGTTGCAGGATTTGGACTCTCATACTCTTGGGCACGAGAATTTGTGAATGCATAGACGTAGTGGAGTTTTGTACTATACGCACAAGTACCCCATTCTTCATTGTAATCCAAGATTTGCGATTTGTGTTCTGATTTGGATCACCTTTTTTTTCCAGAATGAAAATTTTTTTTAAAGAAGGATCATCTTCTTGCAGTTTTATGAAAGTATCACGCGAAATCACCAAGTTATCATCTTGGCTATGCACTTTATTACCTTCAGTTGAAGAAGTTTGAGGCATATTAAGAGCTTGTGCTCTTGTGACCACTGCGTTGGCAGCTTGGATATTATGTTCTTCCCAAGCAGCTATCTGCTGCGGGGTACATTCCCTAATTCCGTGAATACGACCGATGATAAGATCAGCAATAGGATTCGGTAGATGACACGCGTGGACATCTCCCGTAAAGAAGGGACTAGCAATGTGTATGACAGCAGTTGGATACTTTTCCACAGTGCCACCAAATGTCACACATTTGACCCCTTTTCCCGTGGCACAGGAATGATCTATGAGGAATTGCCTAACTCCGATAGTAGTACATCCAGAATCGAAAAGGACCAAGACTTGATTATTATTCACTAGCCCTTTATGTAAGAGAAGAGATCCTCTCCCGTCATGCGCAGCTGTGACAGGAAGAGCGGGAAGAGGATGACCACAACTCAAGGTAGTTACAGTAGTAGGTTCAAATAGTGTTGTGCATTGGGGGCATTGAGATGCTCTCCCAAAATCGAAAGCAGAACATGTGATAGCGCTAGAATTACCTTTATTATTGTTTGGTTTATTACTAGCTACTTGTGACTCTTGTTAAGCACTGTTAGCATGCCGACACGATTTATTATCGTTGTGTCGCGCTCTACCACGACCATTATTTCTTTTATAGCTATTGCTATCTGACCTATTGTTATTATTGTTTTGGTTTGAACAACAGTTTTTACAATCATGATTGTCATTTTCCCTTTGAGAATATTTACCATATTGATATTGTTGTCTCCTAGGATAGCTAGGATAGTTTCTATTATGACTACCTTTGCGAAAGTTTCTACAATTGTTTGCCCCATAATAACGAGGACTGTCAGATCTCCTCCAGTTCTTTGCAGAACTATTATCATATGGATCACCATGATCCTGTTCAAAGTTATGCTTACTTTTCTTATCAAAGTTGCTTTGACCACCTTGAAATTTATGACGAAAGTTAGGACCATATGGTGTCGCAGAAGCTACGGGCAAACCTTTAACTTTAGAATTGCTAATGGTTTGCTGTGGGTGCGCAGTGACATACTGGCAACAATATTGTTCCATGACTTTTATGTCTTTAGGTTTACGTTCATGTATAAAGGCAAGGAAGGACTCATTGACTAATGACATTACTTTGTCCCTAAGTAATAAGTCTACAAGTGCTTCATATGTGTGTGGAGTCCCAGACAGCTCAATCCACCGATTGAAAGTAAGACGTATCTTTGTAATAAAGTCTGAGAACTCTACCCCATTCTCTGGTAACATAGTCTTAAAACGAAGACGATAATCGTCTTCTTTAAGTTGATATCTTTTCAATAGAGCTGCTCTAACAACTTCATAATTAGTCTTATCAGGTTCTTCTATTGCCATTATAATATTTAATGGTTCACCTGTAAGTATTTCTAACAGTTGTCCGACATAATGATCTTTATCTAATTTATGCGTTATGCATGTAAGTTGAAATCTATCAAGATAGAATGTTATGTCGTCCTTTGCAGCGTTGAAAGCAGGTAATTTGATTTTATAAGAATTCTCCTTCGTTTTACCAGAAGTTGCTTGAGAATTACCCGTATTCATCAATTTTAATTTATCCAGCTCCAAAGCTAAGAGTTTTTCTTCATGTTCCCTTTTCTGTTTCTCAGCTTCCATTTGCATTTTTCTCTCTTCAGCCTCAGCTTGAAGTTTCCTCTCCTCAAATTCTCTTTGTTGCTGAAATTTTTTCTCTTCCACTTCAGCTTGAAGTTTTCTTTCCTCAAATTGTTGCTGAAATTTGTTCTCTTCTGCTTCAGCTTGAAGTTTTCTTTCCTCTTTTTGTTTTTTCTCTTCTGCTTTTTGCGCCTTGTCATATAGAGCAAGAGCAAATTCTTCCAGCTTCTCACCTGTCTTCCCAAGGGCTTTCCCTTGCTCAATAAAGTAGTCTAATGTAGACATTATGTCTAATAATATGCTATCTGTAAGTGGAATAATAACACCTTTTATCCCAAACACAGTGGGAACAAGTCTTTTAATAAAGAACTTGTATAGGTACCTCACTTTATCCCAATCTATGTGCGTAACAAGTCTTTGCCAAAGAACTTGTATAAACACCTTTATAATAAAACTACCATCAATCAATTTATATCCTAAGTGCACTAAATATGACTAAATATATATATATATATATATATATATATATATATATATATATATATATATATATATATATATATATATATATATATATATATATATATATGTCACCTTATCTTTTCATACTCCTCATGGACGATGTCATCAAGGCATGTAAGGAGAGAACAAGAAAGTATTCAGTGGGGTACTGGAAGATGAGACAGGTCTATATTTCGGAGCTGGCATTTGCTGATGATGTTGCCCTGATTGCTAAATCAGAGGCACATCTCCAATCCAACCTGCAAGTCTGGAAGGAAGAGCTGGAGAAGAGAGGGATGGTCATAAGCAGCTCTAAAACAAAATCCATGGTGATATCACGAGAAGAAAGAAAACATCAGATTAAGTTGGGAGAACAGGTCCTGGAGCAGGTCGACCACTTTAAATATCTCGGAGCTATTATAGACCGAAAGGGAGGTATCAAAGAAGAGTTGGCCACTCGAAAAGCAGCGGCTGGGAGACTTTTTCAGGCCATAAATCGTGGATTCCTCAGCAAGAAAGAGGTTGGTAAGAAAACGAAGATGGCTGTATACCGCTCCACCTATGTCCCAGTCTTGACATATGGATGCGAGTCGTGGGCAATGACTACAACCCACAAAAGCCAGATCCAAACCTCAGAAATGAGGTATCTGAGGAAAGTGGTTGAAGTAACAAGAAGAGACATGGTCCGCAACCAGACGATACGTCAAGGCCTGAAATCCCATCCGCTGCAGACCCAAATAGAACAGTCCCACCTAAGATGGTTTGGCCATGTCTGCAGAATGGGAGAAGATCGGCTACCACGACAAGCATGGGAAACAAAGAGCCAGGGATCCAGACCTCCAGGACGACCCAGAGTTCGCTGGGAGGACAACATTAGACAATCTTTGAAGGACCGAGGACTAGAATGGAACCAGGCCAGGAAGAAGACAGCTGATAGAATGGTCTGGCGCTCTCTCTTCCAAACCTCTACACCTCACGGTAGAAGGGGAACGACTAAGTAAGTAAGTATATATATATATATATATATATATATATATATATATATATATATATATATATATATATATATATATATATATATATATATATATACATATATATATATATATATATATATATATATATATATATATATATATATATATATATATATATAAACAGTGTATGACAACAATGAATAACGTAAACAAAGAACAAGCATCAAGGACAATACGATAACATTTGCAGAAATCAAATAAATTATAAAGTGAAACTAAAGAAAATATCACAAAGCATGTGATGATAACTGCAAAAATGTAACAAAACAAATGACTCAACAGTGTATAAACATAAAGGTTGTAAAAAACTAAGTGAAAGGAAGAGGAGGCGGACAGATACAAACAAATCGAATCAAAACTAAAGAACAGAAAAAATATAACAAAAACAACGAAAAGTACACTTCGTCACAGCTAAACAAAAATAGCAACAAATGTCGCTAGCAAATTCCACTAAGGGAAATTTGCAAATCCCTAAAGAACGCTGTTATAGGCCCTCTGGAACGTGGGATATCCTATAGCAGACACCACCCAACCGGAAACCCGCTGAAATATAACGTATAAATAACATGTAACACAACATGAAATATATAGACAAAGATTGTGTAACGAGGAAGGTTCAATTACACAATGCAATGGCACAGATCACAACGATTAAAATGCCACTTAACTTAAGATTCCCTCCTATCGTCAACAAGATCAATGAAGAAGTACAGTGTTCAGCATTCTAAGGAACGAGAAGATCCAACGCTGAAATGGACTTCTGAACTTGCTTCGTAAAGACAACAACAATGTTTCAACCGGAACTTGGCCTTCACAACTACGGCGACAATAAGGGTACTAGCACTTGACCTTCTAAACTGCAGCAGTAACGATGATAACGGAACTTGACCTTCTGAAATCATGGGGTCAGGACACATAGAACTGTCAACAATCACGAATTTGACCACAGAACGCCAATAGCCCCATCAAGCTGGTTCCACCATAAATGTTAAGGGTCAGGTTCCGTACGTGTAACCGTCCAACGTCATAGGGTTAGTGTCCTGTGTAATGTTGGAAGCCACTATGAAGGTTACAGCGCTGTATATGTGCGAGAAGGGGGTCAGGTCAACCCAGGCAGTACAGTACAGGTGAATCTAGGTCACCAGGCGTTGAGGCACTGACAGGGTGCAATGAAGACTCTCTTAAGGTACATGCTCTCAGATGTGTAGTAATGATCGTAGCAATGTGTGGTTGACAGAATGTGTGGGTGAGTAGACCTCATGATAAGGTGTAGTACGCGAATGTGTATAGGTTCTGGACATTGGCACAATACCCACTCAACCACATGTAGAAAGTCAGAGAATGTTGGTAACAGCAGCTGACTTTTACAATGTTTTAATGCAATAAGATATGAGAGACGCCGACATCAGGACATAGTCATTTGACAATACTCAGGAACATTGTAGACATGACGATAGTACAATACAGTTACAGCATCAACAGTTCATCAATCAGTAAGCTGGGCATATATATGATTGCTGTCTACAATCGAACTCCCTTCCAAAAGCCTCAGCATAAATACCTCGCATTACCAGCGGGTATTGATATATGAGTATAAACAACTCTCTTCTGAAACAAGTACATCAGTTACATTGCCTAGCATGCAGCAGGCCGCAAGATGGCAGGCCTCTAGGTCCAATGGCCTCTGTGGTATTTCTTAGCAAACAAGGTGGGTCAGACCCTGTCCAATATGATACCGCTGAAATAGCGGGATGCTTCAAATATAATGTTCTCTGGGCATACACAGGCCCTAACCAAATAATGTCAGCATAGTTCAAGAGCTCAACTCTCGTATACTTGATAGACTCTTTCCCACCCAGGGGAAAAGTCGCTGAGCTGATAAATAAATGTTATACGTGATTCTGATAGTCAAGGAAAATAAATCGAAAGATAATTTACCTTATCAGTCCCTCAGAATAATACTAATAAACACACTCGTCTCTTAGACGCTTAGAAATATATCATGGGGAAGACATCTTCAGACTTCTATGTTCACCCACAGAGGGCTTTCGTTCCCCAGGCTTAAAGCCATAACAAAGACGTCGAAAGCACGTCTTGACACTCTGAAAATTCACAGCTCGACTCCCAGATCGGAAGTCTTTCTTAACCGCCACAAAAGCTTACGCATGCGTCGTAGACGCCAGACCTCCTGAGCTAAACTCAGGTGGGCAATGTTTGAACACATACCAGGAAACGACTGACCATTCAAGCCTTATATGGTCATGAAATAAGACATCAGCTCTAGTTGCAAACATTCCTAGTAAAGCTAAGCAATCAAGCCATATATGGAAATGCAACCAGACCTCGGTTCTAATATTAGACCGGAGGTACAAACAAGTGGGCAAACAACCACTGTAAAATTCAACCCCCAGTAAATCATGAGTAATACCCCTTAGATCAGGAATCAAAAACTAATGTCTCCCTGGTAAACAGGCACATTTAAAAGATTATACACAGAGCGAAAACTGACCGCAACAGTCTACCGTAGGCGAAATGAATGTTTTGCCCAAAATTGCGTTGTTGGAGCTCCGCGGCACGGTGGTGGAGGTGCAATGGTGTGGGGAATGATCAGTTACAACGGAAGGAGTCAATTGGTGCACATTGAAGGAGGCTTGAATGCGCAACGATACGTCAATGAAATTCTTTGACCCCATGTCCTTCCACTTTTGGCTGCCCAAAGGTATGTGTTTCAACAGGACAACGCCAGACCCCCATTGTGCACGGTTGACCACGCAGTTCCTGACTGCCAACAACATTCTCATCCTTCCCTGTCTCCAGACATGAGTTCGATTGAGCACCTGTGGGATGAGCTGCATAGACGTGTTTGTCGCCGAGACGTTGCTCCAGCCAATCGTCGTGATCTGTTCCAGGCACTCCAGGAAGAGTGGGCAGCCATCCCACATCAGACGTCTGATCGCATCCATGCCCAGGAGATGCCAGTCGTTGATCGATGCAAGAGAAGGCCACACACCATACTAACGGGAAAGCCCGTATGCCATAAAACTCTCGTGACCCAGATGCAAAACAACTGTCAATTGATTGGTTGAACCCTAAGGTATTCTTGTGTGCAATTTGAACAATTAACTCATTAAATTAAAAAAGTTATTGAATGTCAAAATTATGGCTATGTGTGTGCCTTCAGTAGCTATGCGTTTCTTTTTTTGAACAGTATAGTTAGAGCTTTGAACAACGAAGAACCTTACAAAAACCACATCACAATCAAAAAAGGTGAAAATATGCTCTCGGGAAAAAAATCTGCAAATGCACTCATGGAACACTATGCTGGTGCAAACCACATTGATGTCCCTATAGACAGAAGAAAGGCCATCACTGATGAACAAAGGAGTCATGACAACAAAATGCTTGCACCAGAAGAACACATGATGGCAAAGTTAACAATGCAAGAAATGGAAGAGGCAATGAGGGTACTAAAGAAAAAGAAGTCACCTGGAAAAGATGGGATAACCAATGAAATGCTAACAGGCCTAGGAACAAAGGCAAAAAAGAAGCTTCTGACCATCCTAAACTGCAGCTGGGAAAAGAGGAATAGTACCACAGGCATGGAAAGACGCTACACTGATTCCAATACCTAAGAAAGACAAAGTTCAGACAGAACCAAATGGCTAGACCTATCAGTCTACTTAGTTGTGTTGGAAAATTGATGGAGCGCATAATTAATACTCGACTAATGTGGCATCTAGAGGGAAAACATCTCTTAGCCCCACAGCAAGCAGGATTCAGAAAACACAGATCCACTGAAGACCAGATCACATATATAACTCAGAAAATTGAGGACGCTTTCCAAGAAAAAAAAGCACACACTGGTGGTTTGGGTGGACTTAGAAAAAGCATTTGTCAAAGTGTGGCAAGACGGACTGAAAGTCAAGCTGCAAAGAAGTGAAGTGTGTGGGAGAATGTTCAAATGGATCAGCCACTATCTTGAGAATAGAACGGCCAGAGTCCAACTACAAGGACAGACCAGTAGGAAGATGGTATTGGAGCAGGGTGTTCCCCAAGGGGGAGTCCTGTCACCCACGTTGTTCCTCACATATATAAATGACATATCAGAGAATATTCCAAGAAGAACTCACAATGCCTCCTTTGCAGACGACTTAGCCCTGTGGATCTCAGAGGAATATATCACTTTGGCAAGCATACGGATGCAGCAAGCCCTAACATCATTGGAGGAGTGGGCCAAGGAATGGCTAGTAAAGATAAATGAAGGGAAAACATCATTCACAGTGTTTTCTCTCTCAAACAAACCACAGATCTCCAAATTGGTGCTAAATGGGAAAAATCTACATCTGGATGACAACCCAAACTACCTAGGCATTACTTTTGATCGCCGCTTGACTTGGAAAACCCAGATTGAGAAAAACAGGACAAGAGCAAGGCAGAGAATGGCAATCATGAAAAAACTTGCTGGTACGGGTTGGGGAGCAGACGAGAGAGTACTAAAGAAGCTATATACTGGGCGAGTGAGACCAGTCTTAGATTATGGCATTGCAGCATGGTCAACGGCAGCTAAGTCGAACTTTGACAAAATAAACAGAACCCAAAACCAAGCAATGAGAATCATAACAGGGGGCATGAAGTCAACACCCATAAAAGAGTTGGAAAAGATTACTCACCTCCAGCCTATGAAGGATAGAAGAGATAGCAGAGCCCAGCAACAAACCGAGAAATTCAGGAGGCTGATAGACCACCCAATGCACCAGAGAATAAATGGACTAGGAAGGGGAAGACTGAAGCGAAGCAACTTTGTAGAGACAGTCAAAACAAAGATGAGAGCAGACCCCATAAACGCAATATCAACAGCTACGCCAATATGTACTGCACACAAGCTACCAATTTGGAAACAACAGTGCTTCCCTGAAATGATAGTAAACGTTCCTGGTATTGAGAGAAAGAACAGCCAAAATGAAACAGAAAGGAGAGTCTTAACCACAAAATATATAGAGAAACATTACCCAAGCAACACCTGGATCCATGCATACACAGATGGATCAGCAACTAATGCAACAGAAGATCGGGGTGGAGGAGTCTTCCCGAGCAATGGCACACAAAAAAAGATAGCAGTCGCAACAGGGAAATTTTCAAGTAACTTCAGAAAAGGGGCAGAGGCATTAAAAACTTCATCATAAATTCTAATGACAGAAGAAAGCTCAGAGAGACCAGTAGCTATCTTCTCAGATGCGCTGTCAGTGATTACAACGCTGAAAAGTCAAAGTAATGCTGAACTGGATGACCTAAGATTAATATTTCACAGACTATGTCCGCAGTACAAAGGAGTCGTGATACAGTGGATCCATTCTCACTGCAACATCCCTGGAAATGAAGAGGCTGACAGATTGGCAAAGGAAGGGGGAAAACTTCCTCAACTTGATACAAATATAACCTATGAGGAGTCCAAGAGTTTTATCAAGCGCAGGTACAGGCACAAGTGGGAAGAAGAGCATCCAGGCCACACAAACAATGATCCATATTACCAGCTCAGCAGAAGTGAACAAGTGGTAATCTTCAGACTTCACACAGGTCATAACAGATTTAGATACCATCTATTCAAAAAATTAAAGATAGGAACTACTGATGAGTGTGACTGTGGCACCGATAAAATGACTGCCGAACATCTGCTTCAAAGGTGCCCAACATATGAGGAACAGAGAAAACACATATGGCCATCACCAGTACCATTCCTGGAGAAAATCTACGGAGATATCAACAGCCTCAGGCTGACCACTGCTTTCTTTGAACTTATTCAAGTTGACATTTGAGGGTGAACGAAGAAGAAGTTTACACAATTCCAAAATAGCGGACGGACAAATGCGGTGTTGTCGTAGATTTATGATAGGGGAATTAAGACTTGGGTTGGTCCCTTCTGAATAGAAATAGAACAGGTGATAGCTCAGTGGGAGATAATAGCCTACTAGAAATAGATTTTTCACGAGTGAGATAGTGGAAACTAGGTAATTCTGTCCCAGAGACTCGAGGAGATCCTCTCGCTCAGCCTATCTCTACAACAGAAAGTATTTGTCAGACAGATAACTCAGTTATATGGATGTACTATATATCAACCACTCACCGACACACACACATAAGTGACGACAGTTTGACGTACATACGTGAAAACTATAACAATGGAATATAGATATTTTTGGACGAGCTGACCGACACACTTGAATAAGTTTATGTAAATTTTATTTATCATAGAGAATTTCACAACACAGTAAATAAATTTAGACTATCAAATCAATACACAAATAAACATAGGTTAAGGAATCAATAACAGAGTTGACCCATAGGTGTAATCCTTTCCCCCTCTGTTGAACCAAGATCCCGTTATAAGAGAAGTTATTCGCCCCAAAGAGTCACAGATTTATACACTATGGTCTAGGATTTCTCTCTACCGTAAATAACAGAGGTTTTTCCTGTAATCTACTCTGAAATAGATAGCATATGTAATCTTTAAGAAGAAAAACAATCAATGGATATATGGATTATAGAATCAAAGAATTAATCATCCCTGCATTTTCTCGCTCTGACACACTTGTGATCACAAGACATGCGTTCTTACCTAATAGGCACTCTCACCACATCTGGAACAATTGTTTAAGGAACATACAGCCCATCCAAGGGTGTGTTTTGGCGAAACAAACCCCAGCTTCTCCAAGGCTAATAAATTCAAATCTTGGGAAACGCTCGCTTCACTATGGTACGTAGGATGCTGATTAATGTCGCTTCAATTTCTGTCCAGGTAGTAAAATAATTAAGATGTCTAATGTTCACAAGGGTACAGTAGCTTGAAATAATCGATTGTTACCTCAAGTAGCAGGTAAATAACTGTTTAGGATTTATCTTCTTCTCAACATAGTGGTTGTTATACAAGTAATGTCTTACTTACTTACTTAGTCGTTCCCCTTCTAAAATGAGGTGTAGAGGTTTGGAAGAGAGAGAGCGCCAGACTATCCTATCGGCTGTCTTCCTCCTGGCCTGGTTCCATTCTAGTCCTCTGTCCTTCAAAGATTGTCTAATGTTGTCCTCCCAGCGGACTCTGGGTCGTCCTGGGGGTCTGGATCCGTGGTTCTTTGTTTCCCATGCTTGTCGTGGTAGCCGATCTTCTCCCATTCTGCAGACATGGCCAAACCATCTTAGTTGGGACTGTTCTACTTGGGTCTGCAGGGGGTGGGATTTAAGGCCTTGACGTATCGTCTGGTTGCGTACCATATCTCTTCTTGTTACTTCAACCACCTTCCTCAGATACCTCATTTCTGAGGTTTGGATCTGGCTTTTGTGGGTTGTAGTCATTGCCTATGACTCGCATCCATATGTCAAGACTGAGACATAGGTGGAGCAATATACAGCCATCTTCGTTTTCTTATCAACCTCTCTCTTGCTGAGGAATCCTCGATTTATGGCCTGAAAAAGTCTCCCAGCTGCTGCTTTTCGAGTGGCCAACTCTTCTTTGATGCCTCCCTTTCGGTCAATAATAACTCCGAGGTATTTAAAGTTTTCTACCTGCTCCAGGACCTGTTCTCCCAGCTTAATCTGATTTCTTTCTTCTCGTGATATCACCATGGATTTTGTTTTAGAGCTGCTTATGACCATCCCTCTCTTCTCCAGTTCTTCCTTCCAGACTTGCAGGTTGAATTGGAGATGTGCCTCTGATTTAGCAATCAGGGCAACATCATCAGCAAATGCCAGCTGAAATATAGACCTGTCTCATCTTCCAGTACCCCACTGAATACTTTCTTGTTCTCTCCTTACGTGCCATGAGGAGTATGAAAAGGTAAGGTGACAGGATATCACCTTGTCTTACACCAGTGGTGGTCCTGAACTCTTCTGACTTATGGTTTGCTGTCATCACATAATTTCTGCAAGACTTGTAGAAGCTCTGTATAGCATGACTCAGAGGTGCTGGAATGTTCTTCCTTGCCAAACAATCCCAAAGTTTGCTCCAGGGGACCCTGTCAAACGCCTTTTCCAGATCTATGAAACAAAGATGGATCTCACTCTTATACTCAAGGGCCTTTTCACTCAGCTGTCTGAGTGTGAAGATTAGGTCTTGAGTACTTCGGTTCGCTCAGAATCCGCACTAGACCTCATCCAATTGTGGCTCAGCTAGGCGTCGGAGTCTCTGCTCTAAGATTCTAGAGTAGATTTTACCAGGGACACTGAGAAGGGATATGCCTCTATGGTTTCCACACTGTCGATTGTCACCCTTTTTGAAAATTGGTGTTATGATGGCAATCTCCCAATCCTTTGGTATGGTCTTGTTGTACCACGCTGCCTGTAGAACCCTTAAGAGTAATAGGTCGCCTGATGCTCCCATGTACTTAACCATTTCTGGTGTTATACCATCATGCCCTGCTGCTTTGCCCATCTTGATTTTCTCCAGTGCTACCTTCAGTTCTTCCATCTTTATGTCATCTTCACCATCATT
This sequence comes from Oreohelix idahoensis, assembly GCA_024509875.1. Classification (NCBI taxonomy): domain Eukaryota; kingdom Metazoa; phylum Mollusca; class Gastropoda; order Stylommatophora; family Oreohelicidae; genus Oreohelix; species Oreohelix idahoensis. The sequence continues at coordinate 260,013 of JAMPIV010006920.1, read as the reverse complement.
GGTTTTCTCTTCTGTGCTAGTGGTTATCATTTCTGATGCTTCACCATCCAGGAGTTCTGAGAAATATTCTTTCCATTACTTCCTTCGGGGCAGTAAGCAATTTGCCTTGCTTGTCCTTTATAAATTTGAGAGGGCATTGTTTTTCCTTTCTCATGTTCTTGTAACCGCGTATACCGTAAGTTTTCAGATACAGGCTATATTAACATATAAAATAAATTTTTATAGAAACAGAAGATTAAAAAAGTCTTGGCGCAGATGTTTAATTAAACCAGGTTAGCTTCGAAAAGCCACGCATTATTTTAGGCTAAGCTTCGCTTCGTAACGCCAAGCATTGGTCACGTGATTTCCCACCAGTGGTTAGGCTGAGTCTTTTTTCCCCGGAATGAACAAGAGACGAAGCCATTTTTTTAGTCAGTAATGAATTTAGAGCGGTGGAGACAAGACGTAATTCTCTTTGCTCAGTGATATTCTATAGAGGAGATTGACTTCGCACAATTAATGCAACTGTGTAACTTCGAAATGTAGAATGTGATAATTTGTTTGTGAATTCATGAAAACTGTAAGTATTGCTAAATACTGAATGCAATAACTGTTAGAGCCCACAGTCATAACTGAAACGGAGCTACGCTCGAAAACTGGGTAAAGAATTGTAAACCCAGGCATATATCTGAACCTTTTACCAAGAATGAAGGTCCTTAAGCTGAGAGAAAGTCAAACTAAGGAATACTAATGAATAAGAGAAAGTTTGGCTCTTCATTGAAATGAAGAGATAAGAAAAACGTGAAATCTAGACCACATTAACAAATAAACGAAGGAACACTAGAAGGATAGAGGAGCCACGCCATGTTTTAGCAACTTGAAAAGATTACGAGATGCAATAAGGAATATTGCATCATTAAAATAATGCATTGACTTTTTATGCTTGTTTATTAAATGTCAACATGCTATTATGCAAATTTGGTGTGGTTACCATTTGACTTAACCCAGTTCTTGTTGGAAATTGAATAAACATTTGTTTCATTGAACACAAATGCTGTTGACGAATCATATGTTTGCAGTTAGCCATCATACCAATTATTAAAGGATCATGCCAAAGCTAATCGTTGCAGGTGCAACACAAATAATAACCATATGCTCAAAAAATAAAACATCATAGAGGATTGTCCCCGAACCTGGTAAATTCCTGTAAGTCTGTAGAGAGAAATCATCACCTCTAGCAGGCTAGCTAGTAATCAAAATCTAATACTCTCGAGTTAAACAGCAACCCCCACTACCCTGCCCGGCCACATTCTTTGGGTCTTATAGAACAATTTCTGGTTTTCTTGTGCATCTTTTTCTAGCTTTTCTCCAAATTCTTCCCAGGACTTCTGTTTTGCTGCTAGCACTTTGTTCTTTGCTTCTGTTCTGAGTGTCACATATTCTCTATATTTTTCCATCTGTCCTGTTGTGTCTTTTGCTCCTAAGTATTGTTTCCATGCCATTTTCTTCTCTTATTTTCTCTTTGACTTCCTCTGTCCACCAAGGTGTCCTCTTTCTCTTGTTCCCAAGTCGGACTTCACCGCATGCTTCTGCTGCAGCTGTCTTTATGATATCCTTGAATTTATTCCAGAGGGTTTCCAAGTCATCAGGTTGTTCTTCTGTGTTGTTCACCGCTGCAGCAATAAGCCCCTGATATCTGGTCTTAATTTCTGGCTCTCTCAGCTTGTAGGTCCTAATGCTCATTTCTCCTGCTCGTTTACTTGGTTTCTTGCGTGATGTTGGGCAGTTCCTAGGCTGAGCAACTCTTTCAGTTGTTCTTTTGATTGTTAGCAGGTAGTGATCACTTCCAATCTCTGGCCCCCTCCAGACTCTAGCATCCCGGACATATTTGAATGAGCTTCTCCTAACAATGGCATAGTCGATCACTGACTTCTCATTCTTGGTTGGTTCACATCTAGTGTATGCATGTATGCGCTTATGGGGGAACTTTGTGTTTGTGATGATCAGATTCTGCTCACTGCAGAATCTAAGGAGTCGCTTTCCATTGTCATTGAGAGTATCTTCTCCATATCTTCCGATAACTCCACCCCATCTAGCATGGTCATTTCCAACTCTGGCATTAAAATCTCCGAGCATGATAACTTCATCTAGGCAGTCATCCACTGTCCTTTGAAGCAGCTCGAAGAATTCCTCCTTGACCTCTGCTCTCTCATCCTCATTTGGCCCATACACTATGACCAGGTTGACTATGGTTTCTCCTTCTTTTAGTTTTACAACCATAATGCGCTCCGAGACAAAGTTCCAGCCCTTGATACCATCTTTCTGGTTTTTGGCTAAAATGCAACCCACGCCCCCTTTAGCTCTTTCAGATGTGGGTACACCACTGTATAACAGCGTGTTGCCACCGAGATCCATGACTCCTTGTCCCTTTTTCTTTGTTTCGGTAATAGCCAGGATTTCTAATTTTGCTTTCCTCATCTCTTCCACCAGCTCCTCTTCTTTCCCATTTATACTTCTTGTGGTCCAAGTTCCATAAGTCGTAGTCCGTTCCAGTTCATCGCCTTTAGAATCAGTCCGGTTTTCTCTCTTATATTGCTCGTAATCATAGTTTAAAGCAAACAGGTGATTGGCCTGTTGTGCCTTTGCATGGTGGAGGAGCTGCCTCCTTACGGCCGACCTCCTACTTTTTCATCCGGGCTTGGGACCGGCATAGGTGGAGTTTACAAGTAATGTCACAGGTTTGATTATGTTAAATGTTTGAATTAGTCGCCACCACGGGCCGAATGTAAAACTGTGATTATTGGAAAAGAACTCAATGCCAGGTACAATATAAATTTCAGAAAAATAGTTCTTTTCGTCTAGTTATTCTCTGCAATACATAAACAGAAACCGCTGGTAGGTTTTGGGCCTGACCCAGATACTGTATAATAATAATAATAATAAATTCTTTAAGCACCAAACACGGCGCATAAGGCAGAAACCAGTGCTCTCCAGGTTGTTCGTTGTGACGCCACTCCTCTTAGCTCTTGCACATTATTTAGGCCCAACGTTCTTCCTTCTCTTATTATTGTTCTTCTGAGTGTTTCTTTTGGTCTTCCTTTTTTCCTCTTACCCTCAGGAACCCAAGTGAGCGCCTGTAGTGGTATTCTGTTGTTTTGCATTCGTAGGACATGACCGATATATGACCATCGTCTTTTCCTTATATAGTCGGAGACATATTTCTGCCTAGAGTCTTCTCTTATTTGTCGATTAGGCTAGTCTTGAATTCTTTCCAACTGATGTTCATGAGTTTTCTAAGACATTTGTTCTCGAATGAATTCAGCTTGTTCTCCAATGATTTTGTTATTTTCCAACTCTCACAGCCGTATGTTAACACTGAGATAACATTTGAATTAAACAGACGAAGCTTGGTATGTATATTCAATGATCGTAATTTCCAAATGTTAGATAATCTATTGAAGGCGCTAGCTGCCAAAGCAATTCTAATATGAATTTCTCTTGTTGTGTCACCACCCTGAGTCATTTTACTGCCTAAATAATTGAAACTTTCAACTTTCTGTAGTTTTTACCCGTTCAAGATGATATCAAAGGTCTCGTTAGAAAAGTTCGATGGATGGGTTTGAAAAAAAATCGAAAAAAGGTGATTCGTCTTACGAGGACAAAAGACAAAGAAAATAGTCTACGTTACGGCCACAAGGCCTTCGTCAGGAAAGGAAAGAAAGTGAAGGCTAGATAGGACACATAAAAACTAAATAAAATAAAAACTGGGTACTTCCCTGAAGGCAAGAACCGAAATCTATCAAAATCGCTGTCTGTTTGTAAGCGCGTGGCTGAACAGAAAAGTGACTTCCGCCGCCGGATGTACACAATGCATACTAAGAAACTAAAAAACGAAACCGCAGTTCCCCTCCACTTCCTCGTTAGAAAAGTTCATAGCTTTAGTTTTAGAGGCATTTATTTGGAGACCTATTTTAACCGAGAGATGACACAAATTATTTACTGCTTCTGTATATACTGTATAAGGAAGAGAAAAACATAAACACTCAACCCTAATAGTATACAAAATCCTACGCGTAAATAGAATATGTTCACTTCGGCCATTTAACTTAAATTATAAACCGCAAACTTAGAGCTTGTCTTATCGTTTAAAACTCCCGTGAAATAAATTCTAGTCATTAAAAAAATCAATCATCATTGATATGAGTAAATATCATATCATGTTTTGTATTCGATCACTTCCTGATATATATTGTTTACACACGGTATCCCGTGGTTGCAGGAAGTGACGTCTTGACTCCTGCTTTGAATTGACAGCAGACGTCAGTTTTGATTTGGGACAAGCTAGCGTCTCTAACCGGCAGTCTGCTTGTGTCGTTTGACCAGTATGCAAGGAATGTGTCCAGTAGGACCTGCTTTTAAAATGTGTTAATTGCCTTTTGGGCCTCTTTATATTTCACCTGCAAGATCGATTACCATCACTGCCTTATGCTTTCATTAACAGTATAATGTCAGATTAGTCTTAGCAGTGTGTATGGAATTCTTGGGCACGTAAGTTGACTGTTCCATTAAAACTGAGAGTATCAGAATAAAGGACAGTAGAGACATGTGCTAGTAAAAGCTACAATGTCATATCATACTCAAGAGGAGTAATGTGTTAATAAATATTTGTGAATCGTGCCAAGAAGTTAGGCCTTGTTACTGAATACCTGAGGTGCGGGCCAGGGAGATTGTGTGTGACTGGCCATATCTTAAATATATATTATAATTCCTGAAACGGAATATGCAAGGAGAACCCTGGAGGGTATTCAGCAGGCCACTGTAATAAGGAGTGTCAAGCCTGAAGTCTAATGCACTCTTACCACAGGACGTCGGGAGGACGGTTCCTGAAATAATAAATATTCTCCTAAAATTACCCGTACCAGTTTCTGGGGGCCAAGCCATTGGATGCCTTACAAGCCTAAGAGCGCCTAGCGAATCGAGGACTATTTTTTTCAAAACGGCGGCACACATCGTCTGCCAAAAGTTTTTATGAATGGAAGGGATTTCCATCATCATGAATGTGCCTCAAGTTGTCACTAAGTTATAAAAGTGACCCATTATTACATAGAAGTCATAGGAACTGACTATCTTCATTCAAGAAGCAAGTATTTTATCAAAAATCATGGACCATATCGATGTCCTTCAATGTCAGCATGAAGCAATTCTAAGCCTAACCAGATACTAGGCTACTATCATCACTACATCCTTTGCTTGTCGAAGTCTCAAGAGGGATTGTTTTCTTGGCAACAGATAAGTCTATTTATTGTTACATACAGCTTGGCTGTGAATATAATCTGTTTGCCTGATATCTGACTTCACCATATGTGTTTTCATTACGTGTTTTTGGTTTTGTAACTAGCGGGCTGGATGGAGGGACTTGGTTTGTGATCATTCAATACCGCGAAAGCTAGGTCGAATGAGCAAATCAAGCGTTCTATAGGGCAGTATCTGTGTGATTCAGATAGAGGACCCAGCATACTCTGCTGGTTGTATAAAAGTTTGCCTCTATTGAATTTAACAGATCCATTTTTGTTAGCTGTGTAGTCATGTTTATCTATTGTTTGTTCTCATAAGTACTGTCATTGTTATATTTTATTTAGTTCGTTGCATTATTGTTTGTAATATTGTCTATCCTCATCTTACTATCATTCATTTCATAGATGTCATAATTGTTGTGATATGCGTCTTGTCTTGTCTATTTGTAATAGAGCATTAGTTTAAATTAATTCATGTATATTTTATAATTATTCCTTTGTTTTCCCATTTGTATTGCCTTCAGTTGCTCGAACCCTGCCTGCTGTTCTTACCTGTTGTGGTTCTATTTTTTTCATTACTCCATAGTGTTTAGCTGAATACATCTACTATTGCAATTATAAATTGATCTGAGATTGGTGGAGTGAATATTGAATATAGCTGACATATTCATATACATAAAAGTTAAAATATTGTGTATTATTGATAAACACAAGAATAAGCAACCATGACTTCATTAAAGGATTTATTGAAGATTGGGAAGGAACTTAATTTGGAAGGTCCAGCTTTGCAAGCTTATATTGATAAAGAAGTAAACAGACAAGAAGAGCTCCGTAAAGAGGAATTGGCAGAAAAAAGGAAACAAGAGGAACTGCACAAACAAGAAAAAGAGTTGGCTCTTGAAAGAGAAAAATTAGCCTATGCCAGATCTCAAGAAGAGAGTAAATCTCAACAAGCTATAAGATTAGCTGAGATTGAACTGGAAAAATTAAAATTACAACAACCACTGTTGCATCCTGGGGTAGGTGAAGATAAAAATAAAGATCATACTACTGCCATAAGGATTAATTTGCCAAAATTTAATGCATCCATAGATGACATTTCATACTTCCTAAATAGGTTCGAAACTTATTGTGAAGAATATAAGATTGACAAATCTACATGGACATGTAGACTTATGAATTTATTGGTTGGTGAACAATTAACTGTAGTCTCCACTTTGGATGACCAGACTAGAAAGGATTATGAAGCTGTTAAGGTGATTTTATTGCAGAGGTATCAATTAGATGATGAGGGCTATCGTCAGAAATTTCGGTCTTTGTACCCTGATTCTGGAAAAGATTTCACTGAATTCATTTCAGCTATTAAACTGAATTTTTCTAGATGGATTGAATTATCCAAAACTTAAAAAACTTTTGAGGGTTTGTCAGATTTGATTCTAAGAGACAAGGTTTTGTCATCTATAAGTTCTGATTTTCTTGCGTTCCTGCAGGAAAGAAAACCAGAGAACCTAACTAAATTACAAACCCTAGGACGTCAATATCAAGTTGCACATCCTAATAGAGTATTGAGCAAAAACAATGTAAGAGACTCATTACCAGCTGCATCGGCCAGGTCATTCCAAGACAATGCACCTAGGTATAGATCAAACAGCATAGATAGGAATCAAAGATTTAAACCATCACATAATTAGTCAAAATAGAGGTAGATACAATTTTAATAAATACTAACCTCAAAGACATTGGAATTCATATCAGGAGGATAACTTTTATCCACAAACCTCATTTAAGTCCAATAACTGGCAAAATAGAGGAGAATATAACTCAAAATCAAATAGAGGTCAGAAATCATTTTATAGAGGAAATGATCAAAATGCAAATAAAAGATCTTATCATAACAATACTTCCAGACAATCAAGAAACACTGAAAGTACCAATGCCATTGTTCATGATAATAATCAGAACCATAATGATATTGTAGCACATGCAAATTCATGCAGTGTAGACTTAGCAAATAGTGATAACTGCACTAATTGCAATTCTTTATTTCAGCCTCAAGGAGTGCCAAGATTATTATGCGGACACCCTCTCCCAGTCATGTCATCTTTTGAAAGTACTGGTTCATTGATCTTGAACAGAGGTTTTGTCAATAATAAGTTAGCATCTTTACTCAGAGACACGGGTGCAACCACCATTGGTGTGCGCAAAGCCTTGGTTGATAAGGTGGATTATACAGGAAAACAAGTGAAATGCATTACTTTTGGTGGAACTGTGGAATATTACCCCACAGCAGAGGTGTTTTTGGACACACCTTATTTTACAGGACGAACACTGGTATGCCTCTTGGACAATCCAATTGCTGGAATTATTATGGGAAACATACCTAAATTGCATGAATGTACACAGGAAGATATTGAAATATGGGAAAGACAACACTTATTATGTTCAAATGCTGTGACTACCAGAGCTCAGTCTCGCATGGACAATGATCATCACAAACCAGTCATTGATGTGTTACCTGAAGATATAACTGAAGATATCACTTCAGAAGATGAAGAAGAAAAGGAAAATAATAATGATGATATAATTCATTATCAACAGGAAAATAATGATGATATTAAGGTAATGAATGATGTGAATACTGATGATGACAATTTATTTCAGATGGAGCTCATTGATAAGGAAACCTTTATACAAAGACAGAAAGATGATACTTCCTTAAAAAAATATTTTCATATTGCTCATTTGAATGATGTAATGATAGATGACTGTGCAAAACACTGGTATACTATCAAAAATGGGATTTTAGTAAGAAACTATCAATTTGCTAATTCCTTAAAGAAACAGATTATGGTACCAGCTTGTTTTCGACCATTCATTTTACGACATGCACATGACATTGAATGTGCAGGACATTTAGGTGTTGCTAGAACAAAACAAAGAGTTTTGTCATATTTTTTTGGCCCGGAATTACGAAAGACGTCAAATTATTTTGTCGTACATGTACCATCTGCCAAAGTGTAGCAACCAGAAAACCAAAACATGATGCGCCCATTCAAGCATCTGATATTTCTTTGCGTCCCTTCGCAAAGATGGCCATTGACATTATTGGCCCTTTAAAGGTAACATCAGCCAGAGGTCATCAATATGTGTTGACCTGCATAGATATGTGCACACGCTGGCCAGAAGCTATTCCTTTAAAAACCATCACCACAGTAGATATTGCTGATGCATTATTTTTGATTTTCAGTAGAATAGGTTTTCCTGAAAACATCCTGTCTGATAGAGGAACTCAGTTAGTTTCAGATGCTATGAAACAGGTTATGGATATGTTTGGGATTCAAAGATCCCTTAGTTCAATATACCATCCTCAGTCTAATGGGAAAATAGAAGTCCTCAACAGATCCTTAAAACAAATGCTACATAAGGTTACAATTAAATATCCTCAAAATTGGGACAGAGTCCTGCCAGCTATTTTATTTGCTTATCGAGAGATAAAAAATGAACATACAGGCTTTAGTCCATTTGAATTGGTTTTTGGCGCCAGACCACGCGGCCCAATGTCTATATTAAAACAACTTTTAATTGGTGCTGAGATGAACAAGGAGGTTCAGACCTCATATCAGTATGTGGTCAATTTGAGGAAAAAAATAATAGACGCATGCCAGATAGCAGTAGGTTCATCTGAAAAGGCAAAGCTTAGGGCGAGGTTATTTATTAACCAAAACCGCAAATTACGCCAACTTTGGCCTGGTGATGAAGCTTACGTATTATTACCCAGGAGAGATAACAAATTATTAGTCTCATGGAGAGGACCTTACAGGATTGTGGAGAAACTGTCTGATGTTGATTATATTGTCTCAGTAGAGGGAAAAGAGAAAACTTTTCATATCAATATGTTACAGCAGTTTCATACACGTCCACCATATCTAAGACCAGTCTTTGAGGCTCTTGATCAATCTGTCTGTCGTCATTCTTCTTTGGCTGTCATACAGGAAGAAAATTCGGATTTGACTGATGGTAATGACTCACTATTGGTATTACCTAGTCTTCATTACTTGTCTACTGAAAGTTGGAAAGATGTTGATATATCACCAACTCTATCTTCTTCCCAGAAAGAACAGGTTACTTCAATCTTACGTTCTTTTACTGATGTCCTTACTGATGTCCCAGGACACACTGATATCATCGAACATGATATTATTCTGACAGACTTTCAACCCATTAAGTTGAAACCTTACCCTATTCCTATACATTTACAATGTCAGGTTAAAGAGGAACTAGAACAGATGGTGAAATTAAATGTCATTTCTCCATCTCATTCCCCTTATAGTTTTCCGATGGTTTTGATCAGAAAAAAAGACAAATCTATACGTATATGCATAGATTTTAGACGTCTAAATTCGGTCACCATCCACGACGCGGAACCACTACCCGTGTTGGAGTCTTTATTAGATAGACTAGCTACAGCTACATTTTTTTCTAAATTTGATCTATCTAAAGGCTATTTCCAAGTACCATTAACGGAACGATCCAAGCCTTATACTGCGTTCGCAACCCCATTAGGACTCTTTCAATTTAATTATATGTCTTTTGGTTTAGTTAACGCACCTGCGACCTTCGTTCGCATGATGAGACGACTCTTCTCTGACAGAGACGACCTTATTACTTACATTGACGACATTTGTCTGTTTCATCAATCATGGGATGAACATTTGAAGGGTATTCAATCCTTACTTACCACTCTACGTCGTCATAATTTATCTGCACGTCCATCTAAGACTAAGATTGGATTTCAGGAGATTTCATTTTTAGGTTATAAAGTAGGAGGAGGTTTTTTGAAAACAGAGGATACTACTATCTCTAGGATTCTAAACCTTGATATACCTAAGACCAAAAAACAGGTTAGAAGTATTCTAGGGCTCCTAAACTTTTATCGTAAGTTTATCCCTAATTTTGCAGAGTATACGTCTGTGTTGTCATCACTGGTGAAGAAGGAGTCATCAAATAGGTGTGTTTATAGTCGGGATGTTCATGTGGCTTTAAATAGATTAAAATGTCTGTTTTCCAAGTTGCCTTTATTGAGATTGCCTGATCCTTCTAAACATTTTACTCTTATAGTAGACGCTTCCAAAACGTCCATTGGAGGTTCGCTTTTGCAAGAATGGAAGGGCTGTTTACATCCAACACTTTATGTTAGCAGGAAGCTAACGCCGACGGAGCAACGTTACCCGGTCATTGAGAGAGAGCTACTGGCTCTTGTGTTCTGCTTCTCTAAACTGCAACGCTACCTGCTTGGTGCAAGTTTTACACTCGAGACAGACCAAAGGGCACTTTCTTACCTGAAAACAGCGAGATTCAAGAATGCTAAAGCAGCGCGTGCCTCACTGGCTCTTCAACCTTATAATTACCAGATTAAACCCATCGCAGGAAAGGTGAACGTGATGGCCGATGTGCTATCCACATGCGTGAAGCATCCGCTATCGCCAGTTGTCTCCGCAAATGCTGCTTCAATCCAACTTTGATGCTCAATAATAACACTACTTCCTTTGGGACAAGTCAGGAATTATTTCACAAAGGTAGCATCATGAACTAAGGCACACGCCTTCTTTTAACTCATATATTGCATACTTCAGATATTACAGCCACATTGCTTCGTCATGCACTTAAACCGGTTGAAAAACTAGAGACATTATGCCAAGCAACATGATGATGATGAATTACTGTCCATCCAAAATCAAGATATATATTCAAGCGTTCGTCATATGATGTCTAATGCAATTGCTCAAGAACAATACTTTGCTACTTCATACACGTTGTACAATGACTTTTGGCAGTATGACAATCCAAGTCGATGCAATTCAGATACTTTGCTACAATTTCCAAAACTTTTTGCACTAATTAACTGTCTCAAACGTTGTGTAAAAAGGGAAGTAACTAAAATTACTGACTACAAAGTTCAAAAAGGGACATAACCAAGAAATTATATTTTAACATACTTATGTAATTCTCAAGTACAGAATGAACAATAGTATCTGTGCTGCATATGATATTGCATGGAAGACAAACATCGACAACCAACATAGATAGAAAATGGATTTTCTTCAATGAACTATTTCTTTCCGGCATAATATAACACTGATGTGCGAACTAGTGACTCACTGAAACTTTAATTCTTCTAAATACCTCTACGGGAAGAACTGTGTATGGTCTAACATGACCAGTTTTAATAACACTGGTGATATTACATTGCTTCATTAGTGTATCATTATATGAATTGAATTACACTCGTGCTTCCACTTAGTATAATCTATATCTTTCATATGTGTAGATATTAAGTAATATATCTTCATATGACATCTCATTAACATTGTCATTCACCACATGACATTGCATACATACAAATATTAATAACTATTTTGACATATTGTCACAGTCACCACTTATATTTTAACTTGTCTGCCTCATATGTTCTATTCTGTCTTTGATTGCTTATTATGCATTTCATTTGATAGATAGGTAGACTTACATACCGACACGACTTAGGGCGTTTGTTGACATGGTATGCTGTGTGAGTGCCATGACTGACATATTGACTTTTCTTCACTGCCTTCTAATTAATGTAGTTACCTCACATTTGTGTCAAAAGAGTGTCTGCTAACGATAATGGGTTTAGTTATGTTATTACTAAATACCACACCTTGGGTGTTAAATTGTCGATTATGGAGCACGTCTCTAGGTGCTATCATAATGATGACAGTTGAGTATTTGGATATTGTCATATGGTTTCTCCAGTGACCTTGTAAGATTGTACTATAAAAATAATGAAAAGTTCCTTTTCATTATTTTAATCCAGGGGGGGAGTAAATGATATGAGTAAAAATCATATCATGTTTTGTATTCGATCACTTCCTGATATATATTGTTTACACACGGTATCCCGTGGTTGCAGGAAGTGACGTCTTGACTCCTGCTTTGAATTGACAGCAGACGTCAGTTTTGATTTGGGACAAGCTAGCGTCTCTAACCGGCAGTCTGCTTGTGTCGTTTGACCAGTATGCAAGGAATGTGTCCAGTAGGACCTGCTTTTAAAATGTGTTAATTGCCTTTTGGGCCTCTTTATATTTCACCTGCAAGATCGATTACCATCACTGCCTTATGCTTTCATTAACAGTATAATGTCAGATTAGTCTTAGCAGTGTGTATGGAATTCTTGGGCACGTAAGTTGACTGTTCCATTAAAACTGAGAGTATCAGAATCAAGGACAGTAGAGACATGTGCTAGTAAAAGCTACGATGTCATATCATACTCAAGAGGAGTAATGTGTTAATAAATATTTGTGAATCGTGCCAAGAAGTTAGGCCTTGTTACTGAATACCTGAGGTGCGGGCCAGGGAGATTGTGTGTGACTGGCCATATCTTAAATATATATTATAATTCCTGAAACGGAATATGCAAGGAGAACCCTGGAGGGTATTCAGCAGGCCACTGTAATAAGGAGTGTCAAGCCTGAAGTCTAATGCACTCTTACCACAGGACGTCGGGAGGACGGTTCCTGAAATAATAAATATTCTCCTAAAATTACCCGTACCAATCATGAATTAGAAATAAATACATATCTCGTCAACACTCATGATGAATCAGTGCATTTACTTAGTTAGTTAAAATGTTCTCTGACTGGTTACTATTAATTTAATTTAATTTATTTATAGCTGAATGAGTTTTAGCTAGAAATATAATTATTTTTGCTATCCACTGTAACACAATAACTTAGAGAATTTATAATGACGATTAAACTAGTAAATCACTCTGCACACAATCTAGTGAAGATATAATTCAAACTAACAATTCTATCACTTGACCATACTAGTCATATATATATTTACCTTCACACAAACTTCTAAGATTTTCTCCACGAGAAACTAAGACTCTACTATTACGGTGATTCTAGAAATCGCGCTAGCTGTATCTCTAAAGCTGTGGCAGGACTGAATGAATGAAGTCTAAACTGCTGGGGTATAAATATCTGAAACTGACAAAGAATCAAAGGGAAAGTTATAACTAGCAGACTCTTGCCAGATGTTGGCACCTTTGGAAAATCTACATAAATTCTATCTCATTCTGTGAATCAAACAACTTTTATCGCACCAATGCCGAAGCCAGGTCTATATTAAGATCTAGATGAAATAGAATCTACATATATTATCGCCTCAGTCTCGCCATCAGCAGAAGTGGTCATAAATGAATTATAGCGAGAGTCTTTGATATGGCAGTTCGTATCTTGTAAATTAACTTACAACGAACGAATCCAGGCAAAGGTACTAGACAAATTGTCTCCCCTTTCCATCACTGACTGATCTCATTACGGCGATTTTTATGATCGCTGCCGAGATAATTACAGGTGAGCGGGACCAGGTCTGCTCGTAAACCTGCATCAAAGAGAATGCAATTAAATGCTAACAGCCATAAACTGCTTGCCAAATTATAAGAAAGACAGAGGTTTGAATATGGGAGGGTTAAATTCCTACAGGCGTAGGTGACAGAGAAGGTAGAAGAAAAAAAAAATGAAGATAAAGAAAAAGATATATGAAATCACTTAATCATAATCTACCACACCGTGTTTACGTTTTTCCGCGTGTAATTTCAAAGTCAAAATAAGTAACAGCTGTATATTTTTTAGTACAGATATAATTGTTACCATGTATTCTTAATATAAAACATAGATTTGAAGTCAAAATTAAAAAATAAATGTGCTTTTTTTACTTCAAAAGTCATCGTTCCATTCGGAACGATTTTTTATATTTCCGGTCCGAAGAGTGTTAATGAAAGTTTTCAATTAGTGCAGATGTAACTGAAAACATATTCAAACTATATTGGGAACACTTTTCAATCAGTGTAGATGTTAATGTAAACACATTCTATCTATACTGTTAACCTTTTCATTTGAATGTAAAGTAAATAAAAAGCTATTCAATTAAAATGTTAAAGAAAGTTTTCTCTTGAGGGATTAAGCTTAATTCTCATCGAGGGTAAAGTCTGAGGTAGATAGGATGGTGGAATAGGAAGATGGGGACACATAAGTATGTGTCGGGAAACTCAATACTCAGAGGGTATTCGTTTCTCTTCTTTTACCATACTAGGTGGTACCAGCTGAGGGTACTAACCAAACATTCCAGCAATTCCTCTGTACCATTGCTCACACATCCAAACCTTCCAATATTCCCCTCCATTTCATTTCTCACTCAGCCAAACCTTCCAATATTCCCCTCCATTTCATTTCTCACTCAGCCAAACCTTCCAGCATTCCCCTCCATTTCATTTCTCACTCAGCCAAACCTTCCAATATTCCCCTCTCTTCCATTAACACAGATACAGTAGAACTCCATTTATCCGAACCCCATGGGACCGAGCATCGTTCGGATAATCAAATGTTCGGATAATTGGATTACATAATGTATCGAGTACATGTACACATATTTCTAAAAATAATTAACCATCACAAGGAAAATACACTATAAAACATATTTACTTGTACTTTAATAATAATACCCACACTGTATTAGATCAATGTATCACCAAAATCTTTTATTACACTGCAGTGCATGTACTACTTGTATTAATTATTTTTGTTAAGAAAGAGAAATGTTTTCAAAATAACATTACAAATGATTCAAAACCAGGCACAACTTACGTATATATGTACTTGCACAGATGTAGCCCACTATTTAAAATAATGAGGAATCCTCTTTTGCACCAAACTGGATAGTCTCCTTTTGGCTGCTAAGTCCCACATTCTCTTCAACAGCAGAAGCTGTGTAGCACAGCTGTCATCTTCTTGCTCGTACCAAGCCATCGCTGTTTCTAGTGCTATAAAGGCCTCTTCAGGACTTGGTCGACGTCATAATCTACAAGTACATCATGTACTTCTGAGGAGTCTTCATCATCGGTCACTACATGTATTTGGTTTTCTTCTTGAACAAAAGACAAAATTTTTTCGTCATTCAAAAACTGAAAACCAGAATCATTATCATCTTCTAGCCACATGTGTGCATCATCTTTGTCACAGTCCGAAAATCCGGGCATTGCTTGAAACAGTTCCACAACTTCATTTATACAATCATCATTTGTGTCCACTGCAGTAGTTTCATTTCCTCCTTTTTTCCCAAGCAATCTACTCCAAGCCTTGTTGAGATTATCTTGTGACAGGGTGGTCCAAGCATCAGCTAACATATAGCAGCAGTCTTTGAGATTAAGCTTTTTGGAAAACGCCACCACACTTTCTTCATCTTCAGCCAACAATAAACGACGCAGGACTTCCTTCTTGTACATCTTTTTAAGCTTTGCTATAACACCCTGATCCATTGGTTGAATCATTGCTGTTACATTGGGAGGCAGAAAAATTACTTTAAAATTTGCATCAACTGCATCCAATGTATCCGTCTCTGGATGAGATGGTGCATTGTCCAGTAGAAGAATTACTTTTCCAGTTTTCTTTTCTTGTTCTCTCAACCTCTTCACATTTGGGATGAACTGATTTGTATACCAATCAAGAAATATTTCACTATTCATCCAAGCACTCTTCTGTGCTTTGTAACACAATGGGAGACATGTCACATTCTTTAAACAACGTGGTTTTTTGGCTTTGCCGATCATTAGCACCGGTAAACGATGACTTCCACTGGCATTCGCGGCTACCAAAATTGTTACTCTCTCTTTGCACTTTTTAAACCCAGGGGCAGCTGCTTCGCGCTGAGATGCAAGTGATTTTTGAGGCAATGATTTCCAGTATAAGCCAGTCTCATCGGCATTATACACATCATCGAGTGAATAACCTTCTTCTTCCAAAAAAGCCAAGAATGTTTCTTTAAAATTTTTAGCGGCAGTTGCATCGCTAGATAAAGATTCCCCTTGAATCTCCAATTCTCGTATGCCATGACGAGATTTAAAGTTTCTTAACCATCCCTGGCTAGCCTTAAAGTCAGGAGGACCGTCAAGTTGATTGTTGAACTGAAGTGCCTTTTCACACAACAGAGAACCAGAGATAGGTTCCCCTTTCAAACCATATATACAAAGCCTCTTCCAATTTCACATCTTTCGCATTTCTCATGGTTTTACGTTTCTTCGACCCATTTTCACTATCAAATTTCGATGCAAAACTCATAATTTTATCCTTGTTACTTTTGATGTCAGAGACGGTAGCTTTCCCAACATTGAAAATCTCTCGCAAGTGAAGACACAGTTTCACCTTGTCCTAGTCTCTTGATAATTTCTGTTTTCGTTTCAATTGACAAAACATTGCGGTTCCTTTTATATGCTTTAGGCCTACGGAAGATGCCATATCGCACAGAGAAATACTTGTACACCAAAATTATTCTGCTGTAGTAGCAGACACAATTATTTTAAGTTGAACTGTCTGTTTAGCCAGTGTTCTACCTAGAACGCACACGTACACTGGATTGGTAAACCAGATATTAACTGACTTTATGATCTAACTGACTTCCTGTACGTAAGCGACCGACCATTAGCCATCCCATTCTCTACAAATTGTTCGCACACATTTGAAGTTTGCCGCATCAAAAGATTCAGAATTTTAGTCTAACGTGACTGTGGCATCTGATTTTTTTTTTTTTTCCTGGAAAAAGTGTTCGGATAATTGGATGTTCGGATAATTGGGGTTCGGATAAATGGAGTTCTACTGTATGTATTTTAACTAGGGGTCTAACCTATTACTTCTGCAGTAGTGACTGACAATATTATGAATCAGTGATGTCAACAATAGTGATATCATGCATATTTTATTAGCTCATTTGCATAACTTATTCACAGTTTATAAACTTGTGAATATAGACTAAAATCCACAGTGACACAATATGATAATAATAACTGTTTTCATATTGAATACAATGATAATACCAACTAAAGCCTTAATTAGGCTTTGAATTACGTTCATTTTGAGTTCCTGATAACTGAAATAAATATCAACCGAACAGTGTTTAACTTTTCCTCCTTCGGAATCTTGATTTTCCTGTTTGATGGCAGTGAATGTAAATTATAACTATAAAACAAATTTATGTTGTTAGCTTGTGTACAGTGACTAAAGCCATCCTGCTTTGCTTCACATGTGACTGGACTTAATATTAAGGGAGTTTTTTTCTCTTATTTTTATAGTTTCATGTTCTCTACTTAATTCTCATTTTCTTTCCCTCCTGTCTCTTGTTTGTCTGTCCCTGACGAAGGCCTTGTGGCCGCAACGTAGGTTTTTCTTGTCCTTCTCCTTGTAAGACGTTTTACTATTTGTGTGGGTGTGTGTGTTTTTTTTTTTTTTTTTTAATTTAATTTTTTTTCAACTGACTAAAGCGGCACACTGACATAATAAATTGTGTTCATGTTTAAACCAGTCCTTAACCAGGGGTGCATGTACCCCCTAGGGGTGCGAGACTTGCCAAATATTTTAGAACGCGAATCATCACAAACAATATATATTACACAGAACTCAAATGTATTTGTACAAAATAGAAAACTGACGTGAATTAGATACCAAACCTTTGTCACATTCTGTAAATAACATTTTCTCAAAATAAACTTTTATCTCTTTTAAGCATTTCTGGCATGTTTTGCGAGCTAGCAGATAAAGGGGTGTGAAGGTTCTTAAGAAGCTGTGAAGGGGTGCGATGCTTCTTAAGATGCTTTAACACTTTGAATACCAAGACTTCTCAGTTAGCAATTACCTTGAAGTACCAAGGGTTTTTAGGAAACATTTCCCATTTGGGGTGATGAAATTTAAAAAAATCACTGATACCGAATGAGTCAACAGATTGACATGAAACTTTCAGGATGATATGTGAAGTGGATAAGGTGCCACGTGGTGACCTAGTTTTGTGTTCAGGTCATGTGATCATGGCAGCCATTTTAAATATTAATGAGGCAACAGACAAAAATTGGCATGCACTATTGAAAAATGTATAAAAAATATTATAATCAACTCAAAAGTCATAAGACTTTCCAAAATATATTATTATTGAACATTCTTTCTAAAAAAAAAAAGCAAGTATAATATGCTCTTAAAATGATATTGGGGTTAAAAAGCTATTTGAAATGGACACAAAATTCCAGGGTCTGTAATGACAAAATAGAAATATTTATGAGGTACTGGCATGATTTCGTGCAAAAAGAAATTTTAAAAATACATACTTATCAATTTGCTTTAGCTGGGTGTGATAGTCTAACATAAAATATGGTCACAGATGCAATTATTGTTGCTTTTATCTATGGCCTTGGGGGCCTATTTCCTCCCTGGCAGCAGCATTGTCCTCACACTTATAAAAAATTGAAAAGCAGTGCACAACTCAAGAGTGGTTTTTTTTTTACATCCAATATGAAAGAATCTTTTCTGGACTCTCAGTCCAGCAGAATTACAAACAATGCATCTTGGTCGCTGTTAATTGTCTTCATACTGCTGTGAGAACTGATTATGTTCTGCAACGGGTCTGTCAATTTCCACTGAAACAAAGATGGCCTGCATTTTCTTGTAGTGTCTACTTCTTGCATAATCTGATACCAGAGCTTCAGCAATCTTGAGCCTAAATTGCTTTGGTGTAATTGGAGGTTTGGCAGCTTCACAGTACAGAATATATCCATTTACTAGGGCTTCTATGACAAAATAAAGAATATGATACCATTTGAGGCAGTGAAAAGGATAAAAGTAATTCACCAGTCTTTGATTGAAGTGACCTACACCACTCATATTGTGATTATAAACATCTGCCATGATAGGTTTTTCCACTGTCATAAATCTCCCTCATGGTGTCTGGATATGATACTTTTGTCAGTAACATTGTTTGCGCAGACTGTGCTGAACAAATTCTATAATGTCACGTACAAGCAACCATGTTTCCCGACCTAGCAAAAAGAGAAGAACGGCCATGCTTCATGTTATGTTTTTCTCAAAATTACAGGAAACCCTCTTCTACTGTCTGTAACAGTCTAACCATAACGCTCACATAGGGGTCATAAAAGCCATACAAGTTCCACTGAAACTAATCAGCTGCTTCTCTGCTACACCCCCTCCTAGTAGCAAGTCTTTTTCTACGCCCCTGATTCTCGCTATGGCCCTGAAAATCGCTATCATCACTTCTGACAGCTTCACGAATGCTGGAACTATGGCTGTTGCTGTCTGTTTCAGTAATTTCAGGCTGCCCTGCATCAAAACTAGACCAACTGTTGTCACTTTCAAAGGTCAGCTGAGAGCCAGATTCCAAATCATTGCAATATTCACTAGTTTCACTCATTTTTAAAGAAATTTCTACCTAAAGATTAATCAAAACATGTGAAAAAAACTTTCTGGCCGCCATTGACCATTTCTCAATAAAACTGATTTTCTTCCCTTGATTTGCGTATGTTCAGACGCTTGCCATGATAACATTTTATGCTGATGCTATACGTACGCCAAAAGGCGACATTGGTACTCTATGGAAAACTAAGGCTTGTCGCCAAAAGGTACTCATGGTACTCAAAGTATTAAAGGGGTGCGAGGCTTCTTAAGATGCTGTACAGGGGTGAGATGCTTCTTCAGAGGTGTGTGACCTCTAAAAGGTTAAGGAACACTGGTTTAAATGAGTGATAGTACTAGAGACAGCTGTTGTTACTTCTGACTTTTGTTTCTTTAGTACTGAATTACAGTCATGCTTGACATCACAAGGGAACTTGTGATCAAGAACTTTCAATTTTACCAGCAAGTTGTGAAAGTGACTTTGGGAATACTGACACTTTCAACACATAAAAAGACAATGTAAACACCAAACAACAAAAGTTTATCATATAAGTCAATTAAGTTAATTATTCTGCGCAGTCTTCATTAATTTCTAAGAACTGGTCAACTTTGCCCACTCATAACTCAGATGATATATGAACTGTTTGAAAACTTTGCAGTACGGGACAATGTCACTTCTGATATTGGCTTCATAGTTTTATCCCACATGTACTAAGAGTTTATTTTTGGCAAAATTTTAAAGATGGCAGGCTGCATGCCAAAAGAGGGGCCTTTGAGCTTTCTTTATCAGCCATGAGATTAACTGCTTTTTAACATCTAGATCTTGCTTATTTTAAGACACAATTCATACCAAAAATTTACACAGATTCATAGTTTGTTCAATCCTGGTTATTTGTATATATAATAAAAAATGGGTTTTATTTGTTTAGTATTCAAATTCTGTATTCTACTGCAAGGTGTATCCAGTTCACATATTACGCCAAACTTTCACAGGAAAAGTTGGGACCATTTGGGAATGCTAAAAAACATGCCAAGCCATCCTTATCCCCTTCACATCCATGTCTAATCCCCTTTTCCGTGCATTTTCAGACCTCCCACCTTTTACCCTGAGGATCACAAAAAAAAGGACCACCTTGTAATGCAGTCAACTGGTTTTCTCAATGTGTCCATTTAATGCCAGCATCCTCTAATCCCACTGTGTTCCAATGGTATTTGTCTGGCTTTTTCCATCAGCTCTATATTGGCAATCCTGTCACACCACCTCAAGTCTGTAATTCTGCACAGCCATCCGTCCACTTAAAGTCTGCTGTATGTTTCTGGTTGCCATTTCTGTTGTTCTAAAAGTCATAGTTGCTACTTAGCAATTAGTCTCTCATAGACAACATATTATGCTGTAAACAAAATATACCTCCACACTGTAAACGAAAGGTCAGAAAACAAAAAAATACTGAAAAAGCAATAGCACTGTATGTAATGATCAACTTTACTTGGGTAATGACAATACATAACAAGGCTGACCTTGCTACAATGTCATGACATCATGAGAATGGAAGCAGTGCCAAACAATGTCTGTGAAACACATAAGGTTTCATCAAGAAACAAGAAAAACACATTAGTCATTAACTTAATGACTGCATAATCCTATCAGAGTGCTTGTACACGAACATGTTAGAGTCAGTATTACAACTTTCAAACTTTATTATAGATCAGCATTATTCACATGCGCTTCACTTTCCCGTTGAAGAAGTTTAATGGTTTAGTCAAGGCATGGTTGTGAATTCATATGCAGCCTTTGTAGAAGGAACAAGGAGTTTACCATTGAAGAATACCAATAGAGGTTACAGTTACATACATGCCACACGCTATGGTTTACCCATAATCTGTACGGGGTGTTTGCGTTTTCAGATGTGTACAGCCCATACAAACGTCTGTACGGGTTTTTTCGCTTAATTATTAAACATACATATAAATTGATCGTCTTGTGCCACTACCATAGCCGTAATTTGCGTCATGAGATTCGGAAAGATTTTAAGCCACGTGGATAAAAAAAATCAACCAATGAAAATCAAGCTGCCTATTTTTCAATTGTAATGTGACTAATCTCGAGGTGTTGTCACGTGCTGGCCTTCAAAGTATGTATACACTTGACTTGGCCACGAACGATTACGCAGCACTGAGTTCTTTTTGGAGTCGAGCCTATTTTTTAGTATTAATTTCCAGTTTAGTATTGGTAAGTAATTCATCTTTTTTTGTAAATATGACAATAACATTGTTTAGATGAAGTTAGATTTAACTGTCAGATAACTTAGGCCTATGCTTTCTTTTCCCGTAAGATTTAGCATAGGCCATATTTATTATTTACGGCTGCTTAAAAAAAAAAAAAAAGGCGGATGCCACTTCATATTATTTGATTTCACTAAAACTTGTAGAAAGTGCATAAGAAATGTAAATTTGAATAATAATACAATATAAATTATGAGTAATATCGGAATGACGGTCGCCGAATGCTCTGCATGTATTTTCGTAGCCTACCATTTCGGCTAGTAACACAAACCTTAAATCTAAATGGTACGAAAATACATGCGAAGCGTTCGGCGTCCGATATTACCAAATTATGAAACTGAAGAAAAAAAAAACACACACACAAAAGCAAGGCAAATTTGCATCTTAACCCGATCAGAGAAAAGTTTAGCCTATTTGGAGTTAGGCCTACTTCTCGTCTTAGTTTTATTTCGTTTCTTTAAAAAACAATGCGATCTTGCCTTGGGTGATCATCATTATGGTCAACTAATGATTTAGGCTATATTTATTAAATAATTAATTACTATCAATGTTTGATTGACACTAAAAGTCGTATGGGTAGGTCTATTTAAAGCTACCAGTTGGGCTATAACGGCTATTCCAATTATTGAAGTTTGGTAGAGACTAGTTGCGCCAGTTTATATTTTCATTGCTAGTATATTTGATTTAAGATTCCTAAACCTAACCCATAACGCTTATTACTGGTCTCTTTAGACCTATACTTTTATTAGGCACTATAGAACAGACACCAAACTGTTCTTCATTTCCACCATAAATTGTATTAATTTTTTTTTGCAGAAATAGACTAAATGATTATATAGTCACAGCATTTCTACAATGCAAAATAAATTCTAACTCCTGTTGTTTAGGTTTTAAAGCAAGTGAAGACATGCTTAAAAAAGGCAAAGGGCGCATGTCACTACGATGGTGCAGAACCATCTAATTGAATATATTTTTACATGAATTAACTCTTTTGTTATGTTTTTCAGTCTTTGTACAGGTTTTGTGGGTCTTTGTACAGGGTTTTTGGAATTTTTGTACAGGTTTTTCATGTCTGAGGTGTGGCATGTATGCAGTTAATGAACAGAAATGCAAGCTCATTAATGTTCATGACTTTTATAATGATAATCACATTTAAATAAACTTAGTGTTTGAAAATGTTGATTAAGTAAACAGAAAACAAAAGGTTGATTTTCAGTGGATTGTCAAAATATAAACAAACATCTATGTTACAAGGCTGATTTTCAGGGGCTTGTCAAAATGTAAAGGAACATCTATAATGCAGTGTTCATATTTGGTGGCTTGACAACATATCAACATTTATGATACACATTGAGGAAAGAGACTACTCAAAAACTTTGCCCACCAACAAAAACTGAAAAGTTTTTCCCCAACACAAATAACATTTTACTCCACTGGTTATATTTTCACTGAGCTCCGAGGAATGAAAAGCTGAGCCAGAATTGACATTTTAACATAACAAGAACTAAACCCCCAGGTCTACATACATAAAGATTTGCTTAATTTTCCATCAGAAAGTAACCATACTTCAAAGATCATTGACAAGAATGTTCTAGAAAGTCCAGCAACTGGCGTGAGTTCTGCTGATGGCTGAGTTTTAAATTATCATATTTGTTACTGTTCTTTAGAATCCACATCACTGCATTTTGGGCTAACCCATAGGTCACTCAGTTTCCATCAGTAAATGTCAAAGGTCATGAACACTAATTGTTTCTATAGCATGCTGCTTTAATAAATTCCAGATCCATCATCTCATTCATTCCTGCTAGTCTTACATTTGATGCCAAAGTCCAGCAGTTTTATTGATTGCAGTGTTATTAACAGGCGATCATTAATTGGCTTTATTATCTATCCTATATCTTTATCCAGTGCCCCCACTATGGGTGCTCTAGAAGCTGGTCGGTCAGCTCTCTCATTGCCTGACCAGGACAATAGATCGAGACCAGTTCCTGAAGAACTGAGGCCTCAATATTTGTTCTCCCTTCATGTAGTAGCCATCTATTTTGGACCCCTTGAAACTTAACTGTCCAGGTTAATGGAGTTGCAGACAGCCTCCTTAGGGCTGAGGTAGCAGCCTCTATCTCCATTCTCATGCTAGAGGTTGTTGTCATTGTAAGTCCTGCTCTATTTAGTGAGAACCCTGCCTTTTACTCTAGCTGAGAAGCCCAATCCAAATTTCTCATCACGAAGTACACACTCATCAGTGTATACTATGGCATCATCATCTACAGCATGATCACTTATCAGCTGATTAATTTCCAGTTCAGTTTTCCCTATGCCTCAAGCTCTGCACTCCCTACAAAGGTTGATGATGACTTAATGGTAGTTGGTCCAGTTCTCACCCATTCACTCCACTCTTCCTCCTTGAGTATTTTCCAACTATGGTCACCTGCCCGATCTCTTGTCTCTTTCTACGCCATCCATGATAATCCCGTCTTTATTTTTGCTCGCCTAATGTCAGCTATGTTCCCATGCAGGGGGTGTGTTTAGTCTGTAGTTACCCATACAAAGGCTTTTGCCTGGGCCATCATGTATCTGGACAGAGGTCCAAGCATGTTACTCATTGTCACAATCCTTCATTGTGAATGTGTTCCAGTCATTGACACTGTGACAATCCTTCATTGTGAATGTGTTCCAGTCATTGACACTGTCAATGTATTGCAGTCATTGACACTGTGACTGTGACAATGTGGGCATGATCAATTCTTCTTCATGTACCATACCTGGTCTCTCCACAACTGTTTACCAATTCTGTTAGTGACTTCTTTTCATGCCATGACATTAAACTTTCCAGTATCTTCTCTCTTTGTCATCCTTAATATCTTTGTCCTTCTATCTGTCATCCTGTATATCTTTGTCCTTCCCTCTTTGTCATCCTGTATATCTTTGTCCTTCTCTCTTTGTCATCCTGTATATCTTTTTCCTTATCTCTTTAATAATAATAATAAATTCTTTAAGCGCCAAACACGGCGCATAAGGCAGAAACCAGTGCTCTCCAGGTTGTTCGTTGTGACCCCACTCCTCTTAGCTCTTGCACATTATTTAGGCCCAACGTTCTTCCTTTTCTTATTATTGTTCTTCTGAGTGTTTCTTTTGGTCTTCCTTTTTTCCTCTTACCCTCAGGAACCCAAGTGAGCGCCTGTAGTGGTATTCTGTTGTTTTGCATTCGTAGGACATGACCGATATATGACCATCGTCTTTTCCTTATATAGTTGGAGACATATTTCTGCCTAGAGTCTTCTCTTATTTGTCGATTAGTCTTGAATTCTTTCCAACTGATGTTCATGAGTTTTCTAAGACATTTGTTCTCGAATGCATCCAGCTTGTTCTCCAATGATTTTGTTATTTTCCAACTCTCACAGCCGTATGTTAACACTGAGATAACATTTGAATTAAACAGACGAAGCTTGGTATGTATATTCAATGATCGTAATTTCCAAATGTTAGATAATCTATTGAAGGCGCTAGCTGCCAAAGCAATTCTAGTATGGATTTCTCTTGTTGTGTCACCATCCTGAGTCATTTTACTGCCTAAATAATTGAAACTTTCAACTTTCTGTAGTTTCTCCCCGTTCAAGATGATATCAAAGGTCTCGTTAGAAAAGTTCATAACTTTAGTTTTAGAGGCATTTATTTGGAGACCTATTTTAACCGAGAGACGACACAAATTATTTACTGCTTCTTGGGATTGTCTGGGTGTTGAACTTAAGAATGCTAAATCATCTGCGAAATCCAGGTCCCCCAGGAATTTTTCTTTGTCATCCAGTATATCTTTTTCCTTATCTCTTTGTCCTTCTGTATATCTATGTCATCCTGTATATCTTTGTCCTTCTCTCTTTGTCATCCTTGTCGTGATTTATTCTGTCTCACAACACGGTTTTCTAATCTGACCATACCGCACGCCATAGGTAGGGAACTCTCTGATACAATAGCCAATGAAAACGCACCATTATTATTGGGTGTTAGGAAACGTACTATGCTAAAACATAGAGGCCTATTCTGTGTAACCGATGGGACAAGGATATTTAATTATGAAAAGAATAAAGAAGTATCACAAGGGAGGATTATATATTTCAACAACGGGAATTTTATGTTAGAGGTAGGTGTAAAAACTTTCTCAAATAGTGTTCTTGTAAGATAGAAATATTGAGTGAAAGAGCTTCGCTACATCATGGTTAGTCCCAACTTAGCTGGGTAAAGCATGCATATATTTAAATGCATTTTGCAAACTAACTAATTAATAGATAGATTAATACAGAATAATTCAAGCTTTAGATGATCAAAATCGGCCCATAAATAAGGAAGATAATTGAAAAACTAGTTTTTACTCATTGAACAGATAGGAAAATTATGCCTCAGTTTGAGATTCTTAAAACCGCTTTTACCCCTTGCCATCCGAGAGGGAGGATGCGGTACTATATAAGTCCTTGAACTTGGCTAAATTGAGGCCACAAAATTCAAAAACTTCAAGCTGTACAGAAGCGGTAACCGTGTAATCGTCATGTACCTTTGCCATCCGCAACTGTAGCGCAGACATTAGATGCCATTAACAGCTTGTATATTTTGCCTGAGGGTAAGAATGACTATATATCTATGTATATATTTTTGCTGTGATTAATCCACTGATGTGTTAGGAAGTGCATAGCGTGTTTTAGGATATTACAGGACGAATGTGCTGTCGGCTGAAACGCAAGCATGTGTTGACTTTCAGAGACGAAAGCCAGCATCGTGAAAAGTGTAGAATAATTAAGAATGATGGCAAAAATACGACTGTAAGTTTGATAATGTATTTGAAAGAGTATTTCTTAAAGGAATGACATTTATCAGGAACCTAAGGAAGGACTGACAGGAATTGTTTTAATGAATCGATAAAGATATTAATTAGTACATTTATACTATACCAAATCATTGTATGGAAGCAGATCCTGGACAAAGGAATCTAACTTAGGATTTATAAGGAAATTGTAGTCACAGTGAACTGGCTGTGATTGGTGGTGAGGTAAATTGTCCTGTGCATATGTTAGCACTATGTCTGACACTGTGTGTTATGTCCATTGTATGTAAGGACAGAATAGTGCTGGACCATACAGGGGTTGTGATTATTTGTATTCCAGGTTTTATCCTGCAAACTATGGGAAGTATTTTCAACTAACTCTCTTGGACTCTGAGGTGCAAGTGCTCGTGAAGTCATTGTAGCCAGCCACCCCCTGTTCCACTGCCTGAAATTTCACAGACATGTTAGTCTATGGCGGGAGGAGTTTGAATTCGCCACCCACAAGATAAGTGGCGATATATAGCCACTGGTCAGCCTATTCAGCATATACAAATATATAATAACATATAAAGAAATAAGAAAAACACAGTGAAGGATTTCTTATGGACATAATGTATCTATTACTACCTTCACAGTTCAACTCAGTGACAATATATAGTGAATTATAATAATTAATCAGTGTAAAGAAAAATAGAACTTTCAAGACAGGATTCTGTTTGATAATTAAAGTTTCTATGTTTATTTATTTTATGCTGTAAATATCTTTGAATTTCTTTAAATTACCTAACCGAAAAGAGAACCGGTATAGGTTAAATAAAATTGTAAATATGTAAGGCGGATCTTGAAAGGGAGCAAATAGACTTTCAGGACATTCACTCTCATCATACCTGGAGGTTTATACAGCTGTTCCTAACCTTTGATGTCAATACACCCTTATTCTTTCAGAAAAGGGGGTATTTCTTGTAAGACCAGTCTCTTACTTGGCACTATCCTGGTATCACCTGATACAGCTTTTTGTCCAGGATAACCTTATTCTTACTATAACAAAACCCTTTCGTGACAATCCTGTATATCTTTGACATCCTGTATATCTTAGTCCTTCTATCTTTGTCATCCTGTATATCTTAGTCCTTCTATCTTTGACATCCTGTATATCTTAGTCCTTCTATCTTTGACATCCTGTATATCTTAGTCCTTCTATCTTTGACATCTTGTATATCTTAGTCCTTCTATCTTTGACATCCTGTATATCTTAGTCCTTCTATCTTTGTCATCCTGTATATCTTTGTCCTCTCTTTGTTGATTGTTCCAGCTTTCTTCTTCTTATAACATGCCTAAATAAAGTGGATTGCTTCCCTTCTAACATGAGGAATAATCTCCCATTAGGCACTGACATCTTTCAGGACATCTTCATGACTGTTTTTAGCTGTCCATGGTATTTTTTAACAAGTGCTTTTCCTCTTACTTGTTTACTAATTGTCCATGACTCACTTCTATATGTCAGAATTGGTTCTATACAACCCTGAAGAACACTTTTTCTTACTTCCACTGACAAAGAGTGGTCACCTGCACCTGATCAATTACTGGCATGATTAGCTAATTATACAAACAAACCAGTAGTCGCTGCTCCAGGTGTGCAGCTGTTGTTTTTAGCCCCAATAGACCGTGCTTGAACTTGTATATGTTTTGTTCAACATGGCACTTGTATGATAGCCCACAATCGAACATTACTTCAGCTTGTCTTGCCTTTCAATAATCTGCTCACTGACGGTGATGTTAGGGAGATCTGCCTTGACTATGGAGATGTTCTTAAAATGATTAAACAAGTTATAACATGAAAAGAATATACCAGATTTAAAATACAAACTACTGCTCACTGATACAATCTCACCACATTTAAAATACAAACTACTGCTCACTGATACAATCTCACCACATTTAAAATACAAACTACTGCTCACTGATACAATCTTGAGAGATACAGATATACATATTTGGAAGTACACACACATACATAACAAACAATGCATTTAAGTCACATTAAAACATTCCTTTTCTTTAGTCAAGAATAACCTTCCTGCACAGGTATTTTTTCCAATAAAATATTTACTTAGCACACAGACACCAACTTTTTTTCCAGCCAGTGGAGAAATCTCGTTTTTTTATTAGATTAAACAGTCACAAAAAAATTCCTTTCTTTCAGAATAACAGTTCATATGTCTGAACCAAGAGACAATGCTATATCTAATTAATGAACATTTTACTTTGAACAAAGTCATTACCCTTAGCTAATTTACAAACTAATAATTTCTATAACCTAGTAACTGATCATTACATTTACTTCTGGATTATAGTTTAATTTAATTCTTGTAAACATTAGTAAAAGAAAAACGTACATAATTTCATTGCTCTACAATTTATGCAGATACATACTGAGTTATGAACTTAAATTTAGCAACAGTTGAGATACATTTGTCATCTGGCAATGTTCTATAAAATCAGTGACTTGTTGACATTTTGAGCAATAGGTATCACTGGAAATGTTTCAGAGACCTTTGCAAAGATGAGAACAAAATGATTTTAACTGAACCCTTTGTTGAAAGATTTTTGTGTGCGTTTGTTCGTTTCGTTTTTTTTTGAAAATGGGATATCTTAGTCATACATTTCTGAGAAAACTTAGTTTAATGTTGAATATTATATTGACACTTCTGCCTGTGTTTTACTGGTGGCAGATAGGAGAGTAAAGTACTGGTAGCAGATAAGAGAGTTAAAAATAGTAACACTGTAACCTGCCAGGCATGCTACAGAAGGTGACAAGAAGAATTGGTCATCCTGCAGAAACTTGAAGTCAACAAAACAAGTCAATAAATTAACCACCAGCCCATCCCCCAGACAGAAGGTCCCTCTAGAAGAAATCAGCTGAGAGAGAGAAGGGGGGGGGGCGGGGGGGGGGGGGCGCCTAAGGAGTGTGGATTGCTGATTTACCTTCTTTCTTCTAGAAAAATTTTCAGATTTAGCACCAGAATATTTGTACACTAAATGAACAAGGGAAACTGCAAAGGTGGCAGAAGAAATGTGAAATTATAAAACTGACATCCTGTGACGATGTAAAACAATAACAGAATAATTCTAATAATAGAAATAATATTATTTCAGGAAAACAAATGAAAGAAAAAAGTTAAAATGCACTAATTAAAAAGAAAAAACGAACCACACATTAAAGAAAAAAAAAAATCACACATTAATAACAAAAATAGACTTTGTTGTTGTTGTAATGCTACAGATAATTTTCTGCACTATGTGTCCTATCTGCCGCCACCATCATCTTCTCATCTCTTGTTCTACTGGTACTTGTCTGGTTTCTTGTTATCAGTTCCACATTGGCAATCATGTATGGAAGCATATCGAGTCATCCTTATATGACCACCAGCTAAGCACAATGCTATAGTATAGATGGGGAAGTGAACCTCTGTCTGTAAGGCTAATCACACCCTCATTGACTCTTGAAATCATCAACATACTTTCAGGGATTCGTCCTGTGGTGAAGCATATCGAGAACCTAACATTGCACACTTAAGCTTGGAGGAGTCACTTGAGCCCCAGGTAACTCTGGCTTTTACCTAGTTGGTTGCATGCAAGAGGATTCACTATGGACCCATGATAGGCAGGGGGAGCTGAGTAGTGGCCCTGTGTAGAACATGACAATTCCTTGGGAGAGCCCATAACCAGAGCACAGTATTTTAGCTCTGCGTATATGGAGAAAACAACCTGGCGAAGAACTGTGGAGGTCGAGATGCACACAAGCATTCACGTAGTTTCTTGGTTGTTGATTTTGGTGTTAATGTTTCAGAGCTACACAATAGGACTGACTTGACATTTGAAAAGAACAATTTATATTTAGAATATCCAGTAAGTATCAAGTGCTCCAACACCATAAAGATGTCTGTAGCAACTACAGAAGACCACGGGTAACAGAACAAAAATATATTTTTTACACATGTCACCGATATCAACAGACAGCAGAAATGTTGAATTGTGACCACAAACAACTGACAATATTTATAACAAAATTATAAAACTTTATGTTTTTCTCTAAATCAGATATGCTGACATGTTACTGAATTAATGCTATCACGATGTACATAAATGCAGACTAACTACATGCAAGTGGCTCAGTGAGATCAAATCAACTTTGTAGACCTCTTTCACAGCAGACCTAACCGTCATCATTCCAGTAGTACATGTAAGGGCTGCTTTCATCATCAACATCTTCAACATTATTTTCAGGAGCCTCTATGACCACACTGGGATGAATGGCAGGAGAAAATAATGACTTGACTGGTAAGGTGCTGAACTCTAAAACGTTTGAGTCCCCCTGAAGAGATGTCAAAATCATAAGATTAAGACATGAGTCATGTTATCAGATTCTTGTGGCCCTAAGGTACTTAACTCCCCCAGAAAAAATGTCAAAGACAAAACAAGAAGATATAATGTTATCACATTCTTCAGGCACAAAATTATTTATGTTTCAAATCCAAAAATTTCATGCATAAATACCAAACACATAACTTGATGAAACGCAGACATGCTACAATCCAGTACACGTGGCTAGTGACCTAGCAACATTGAAGTGTCAGCTTGAACAATTTTCCCAACCTGCCACAACAAGCAAAAGGTCTCTGTCAGGACAAGAAGAACAACAAGGAAAGGCCCAACATATATTCTTATATTTACCTGTGTAGCTGTCTGTGCTGGCCCCGCTTTTCTCTTTCTATCTATAAAAGTTCTGATGTACTGATCAGCCTGGCGCCTGGAAATACACCAACAAAGATAATAATATATTGAGTATTGTTCAAAAACAAACGTACAGTTCGATGATAACGTAGGTGTAGTAATGAACAGAATAGGCAAGTTATAACCCACACATCTAGTAACTAACTAGGAGAAAATTAAATGCAACAAAAATGCCAAGGTCAACTATTTTATCAGAACTCGCGACATACAACCTTTTAGGACAACAAAAATTGGCTTGACATCTAATAATATAAAAAAAAAAAATGAAGTTCATCACATACGCTACTAAAAAAGCACTACTGGAAATAGCAAACGAATAACCATACTTGTTTTAGTTACACTCATCAATAGGAAACAACGTAATAAAAAATCATGCCAGGAATCCGTTTAATAGATGATGTTTAGCACTTTTTGAAGAGCACAGCCAAGAAATTTAAGTATACCAAAAAACCTTGTAATAGTGTTCTCATTCCAAGAATTGCGTAGTGTGTACAAAAATTGAGTAACAGTGCCTTCATATGTGAGTAGGACCAACAGTATTGAAAGATCACAAGAGATTAATAATTGTTCATGGCAGCTTTCTTTTCATATGTGTAAAGTGCCAGGAGAAGGAATCCCAACCAAACAGGAGCCATTCAGTTATACCAATAAAATTCTAAGGCAAGTAATACTTACTTACTTAGTCGTTCCCCTTCTACCGTGAGGTGTAGAGGTTGGCAAGTAATACTTACTTACTTAGACGTTCCCCTTCTACCGTGAGGTGTAGAGGTTGGCAAGTAATACTTACTTACTTAGACGTTCCCCTTCTACCGTGAGGTGTAGAGGTTGGCAAGTAATACTTACTTACTTAGACGTTCCCCTTCTACCGTGAGGTGTAGAGGTTGGCAAATAATACTTACTTACTTAGACGTTCCCCTTCTACCGTGAGGTGTAGAGGTTGGCAAGTAATACTTACTTACTTAGACGTTCCCCTTCTACCGTGAGGTGTAGAGGTTGGCAAGTAATACTTACTTACTTAGACGTTCCCCTTCTACCGTGAGGTATAGAGGTTGGCAAGTAATACTTACTTACTTAGACGTTCCCCTTCTACCGTGAGGTGTAGAGGTTGGCAAGTAATACTTACTTACTTAGACGTTCCCCTTCTACCGTGAGGTATAGAGGTTGGCAAGTAATACTTACTTACTTAGTCGTTCCCCTTCTACCGTGAGGTGTAGAGGTTGGCAAGTAATACTTACTTACTTAGACGTTCCCCTTCTACCGTGAGGTGTAGAGGTTGGCAAGTAATACACGTTTTTTTTCTCAAGTCACATTCAGGAGCATCAAATCTTCATCATGTAATTTAGATCTGTAAGTCAAGACTTTTCATGATGACGATTTATTCTAACCCGAAGGACTTTTATAATGAGTGGCCTGAAGTAGTCATGGTAGACATTACAAAGATCCCTTATGATCAGGCTGCTATTAATACTCTGATTGATCCAGAGTCCATCGTAAAAGGTTCTAACGGGAAATTCATGGACTCAGTTGCTGAGCCCTTCTTGCCGAAAAATGCTGAAACAACAAAGCAAGCGCCGAATATAAGGACATGTATATAATTGAAAACTGCTATATTAGCGGAACGTCAAAAAGTGGGGCCCTCCTGTACTTGAGTGACAGTCAAAGTGAATGAGGAAAGTCAATTAGGTGTTCATTTATTTGTAGATTTTTGTTCAAATTATTTTCTTTATTGGGGATACTTTTAGATGTGGAAGCTAAAAATGTTGTCACTGCAGGCGATAGCAAATGAAAGAATTATTGACAGTGATGGAAACTTCCTTTTGTTTTGTTCGGAAAAGATTATTAATGAAATACACATTTCAGCTAAATGCTTCAGATTTAAGTAAATTCTAATCAACCTGTCCATTCTTACCCTCGCAGGTCACTGTTTAAATAAATCATTATCAAAAGTATGAACAATTACAACAAATTACAGCCATAATATGGCCGGAGGACTTCTTTTGCTCTCAAATAACCACATTTATCTTATAAAGCTGGCAGTCCGTTTTGGGCTCCTCTCGTCACCATACAGTTTCTCCCTCAACTGTGTTGGAGAAGGTCATGCTGTCACCCTGCTCCTCTCATCACCATACAGTTTCTCCCTCAACTGTATTGGAGAAGGTCATGCTGTCACCCTGCTCCTCTCGTCACCATACAGTTTCTTCCTCAACTGTGTTGGAGAAGGTCATGCTGTCACTCTGCTCCTCTCGTCACCATACAGTTTCTTCCTCAACTGTGTTGGAGAAGGTCATGCTGTCACCCTGCTCCTCTCGTCACCATACAGTTTCTTCCTCAACTGTGTTGGAGAAGGTCATGCTGTCACCCTGCTCCTCTCGTCACCATACAGTTTCTGCCTTAACTGGGCTGGAGAAGGTCATGCTCCTACCCTGCTCCTCTCGTCACCATACAGTTTCTGCCTTAACTGGGCTGGAGAAGGTCATGCTGTCACCCTGCTCCTCTCGTCACCATACAGTTTCTTCCTCAACTGTGTTGGAGAAGGTCATGCTGTCACCCTGCTCCTCTCGTCACCATACAGTTTCTTCCTCAACTGGGCTGGAGAAGGTCATGCTCCTGCCCTGCTCCTCTCGTCACCATACAGTTTCTCCCTTAACTGGGCTGGAGAAGGTCATGCTCCTACCCTGCTCCTCTCGTCACCATACAGTTTCTCCCTTAACTGGGCTGGAGAAGGTCATGCTCCTACCCTGCTCCTCTCGTCACCATACAGTTTCTCCCTTAACTGGGCTGGAGAAGGTCATGCTGTCACCCTGCTGCTCTCATGGAGCCGACAGTTTTGGAATATGAGTTGTATTCTTTGGCCAGAGGACTGAGTGAATAACCTTTGAAGAAATCATAGGAAAACATGGTCTTGGGGCAATGAACAAAACTGGAGAACTATTAAAAAAAAATTACCCTCATGTTACTGGGGCGTAAAGTGGAGCAGAGAATAGTAACACTGTAACCTGCCATGCATGTCATAAGGAGTGACTAAGGATGGATGGCCATGGGGGCCAGCAACCCTATTTTGTAGACATTTTAAGGCATAAAAAAAAACTTCAACAAAACAATATGGATAGATCTACAAAAGAAAATAATTCAAATCGGTCATCCAAGACAGAAGAAGGTGATCCAGAGAAAGCATAAAGGAATCTGAGTTGCTGACTCACCTTTTTTTTCTTCTAGGAAAATCTTCAGAATTGGAAGCTGGAATGTTAGTACTTTAAACAAACAAGGAAATTTGTGCAGATGGGAGTAGAAATGACATTTACAAGACTGGTACCCTGGGACTCTGTGAGACAAGATGTATGGGCACAGACAGGAATAAACTGATCACAGGAGAAATGGTGCTGTCCTCAGGGCACTAGGAAAACAGTGCCCACCAAAGTGAAGGGGTGGTTTTACTGCTGTCTAAAGAAGTACAGAAAGCACTCATAGAATGAGAAGCAACGGGACCCAGAATAATAATAGCAACATTCAAAACAGCCAAAAATAAGACAAACATCATCCAAAGTTATTTTTATTTAATAAAGATTTGCCTCGTTTTGGCGAGGCGTGTCCTGTTCAACCTAGTCGGTTATATTAGGGCACACGTCCAAATATAAAAGACCCTTAGTTCTGAGACAGTAAGTACTGTGCATTATCCAATGTTATGAACCAACCAATGACAAAAAAGAATCTGTGAAAGAAGAATTTTACACCAGGGTGCAAAATATCAGACGGAATGAGAAGGAAAAACATCATTATTTTGATTGGTGATCTAAATGCAAAGATAAGTCCAGACAAGGTGTGAATGTGTGTGAGAGAGAAAGAGATAGAGAGAGAGTGAAAGAGGGAGAGCTATAACATTTGAAATTAAACAACAGTGGAGGCCACAATATTAACCAACGCAGAGATTTGTCAGTGTGGTTAATTTTCAAGTTGCCATGACTTTCACGTGTGCATGTAGATTCCTTTTGAATGTAGTGTAGTCTTTAGTTTTGACAGAACTCAGTAACAAATTCCACGATAAAGCACCGGCATAACTAAAGCTACGATGAAAGAGGTCAATTCCAGGTTTTAGCAAGATCTAAATGTTAGTTGCCACGTTTAAAATGTGAGCAGTATTGCTATTTTTGTAGGGACTCTAGACATTTCAGACCTGAAAAGCTACAGCGACTCCAGTTATATGAGCTATAAGCAATGTGACTGAATATTTGCAGGGTAAAATATAAGTCTAGAGTGGGGACATAAAAATGTTTGATTTTTGAGAGTTAAAACAATTTCTGAGATTTTTTTTTAGCTGTGAAGTAGACATGTGATATCCACTGGTATATGATCACACCTAACACTCTGTAGCGTGCTTAATATGTTCATCTAGAAATAATGAAAACATATTTATCTGACATGTTGGAAGTTTCGACAGGTTGATACAATTACTGAGAGAATTTTGTTTTTACTAATGGACACATTGTTAATATTACACCATGTTTGAAGAAATAAAGAAATCCATAAAGCTTCTAACAGATGGGAAAGCAGCTGGTCCAGATGGCATTCCAGCAGAGGCCATCAAAGCAGATATTGATACCTCTACAGAGATATTATACGTACCACTTGGGAAAGTCTGGGAGAGGAAAGAAATACCAGCAGAGGCCATCAAAACAGATATTGATACCTCTACACAGATATTATACATACCACTTGCAAAAGTCTGGGAGGGGGAATCTGTTGCTGTCATTTTTGACGGTTTCATAAGACGTAAATCTATTTAATATTTTTTGATGATCTAAGTTAGAGAACTGTATGTTAACTCCCTAGGACAGGTTGATTTGGGGTTATCTTCCCTTTGTTTTATTCATTGTGTTGACCTGTCTTAAGTCGGGGGTTAGCTGTTCTCAGATCTGTTCTGTCTACGCATGCGCAAGTTTTTTGAGCGCGAAACGGATAGACTTCCGTCACGGAGTGATGAACTGAGTTCTGACCGGACTAGTATGTCCGTTGTACTTCTTTGCATTATCTGGGGGAAAGATAGTCTTCGGTGTGACTGTGATGTTAGTGATTCTCCCCAGAGTTATTCTGTTCGTCAAGAATGACGACAGTTGTTATTTGTGTATTTCTCGGATTCTGTCAAAGGTAAAAGAAACTTTATTATTATGCCTAGATTGCAGAACATTTTGTGTCAACCTGTGAGTACAGCTCACAGTTCTTTGAGATGCAGAGTCCATTATGTGTGCTCGATGTAGCCAACTAAGACTATTCGTCTAACTATTATACAGAAGCCCAGTGAAGAGATATTATTATGAAAACCGCATGTTGGCGGTATGTTTCGGCATGGATGATTATGCCTGCCTATGAAGAATACACAGTTGTTCACATTATTATAGAGGCCCGACATTACAGCCGATATCTTTGAGCAGAAGAAGAAGTGTCTGGCGGGGGAAGCCAGATGAAGTCTTGACTTTCATTAAACAAGTTCATAGACTTTGATATTAACCTTTAGCACGCTGCATAAAAATTAAGAAAATTTGCCCTGCCACACTGCATTCTTTTTCACAACGCCCCATTTTTTTAGTGGGTGACCAGTAAATTCTATAGTTTTTTTTGTTTTTTGGTCAATTGCTATCATTTTTGGACTGTATAGAAATGAATGAATGATGAATCTGATGATGTAAATTTTGTTTGGGTACATGTTAGATGAGATAGGAAGAGAGGAATGGAAAGATGGAAAAACGATAAAAAGATTTTAAAAAATTAAAAAAATTTTTTTTTAATTAAAATTTTTTTTTTAAATTAAAAAAAATGACCAACAAACGAAGAGTCCATATCCCTTGCATCTCAATGAAAGTCATTTGACCAATACAAATCAAATGACGATCTTTTCGTTACACCCATCATCAGTAGCAAAGCAACAAACGCCCTCGTCAGCAGTGACATTCGGCCGTAATCCTAAACCTTTCCGATATTACTAATCCTAACCCCTAAAATTATACATACTAGCAATGCCATTCTACTTTCGTTTCCATCTCGGCCATCAAACATATTCTGAGAACCGATATCAGCGCTTATAAAGACAAAAATCTCATCCCCACCACATGGCGTCAGAATCCAATAAAATTAGAGCGAAAATGGCCGTGTGTTCGATGCCGATTCATTTCGATTAAAAAATTCATAGAAAATAATCGCGGATGCACCCTTAAATAAAGAAGGTCAGAAACGGAAGCTAACTCTCTCTCTCAGATAAGTTTAAAACTTAACATCCGGGGGTGAAGTCACGTGTACACAAATCCTATTGCTAAAACACGACGATATCCGAAGGCAACACATGTCGCCTCAAGCAGTCGGAACATAGGTTTCTGCGGGCGACATATGTCGCCCGCAGCATGCTAAAGGTTAAGCAACTGGAACCGCCTTTATCGTGCGGTATATTTGTTGAAAGACTACCTGACGCGTTTAGTCAGGGGCCCTGAGCTACAGTATGAAAGAAAGTAGATTGTCAAGCCAGCGTTACTAGCATCTTACACATGAGCTATGCAAGATTTATGATGCTCGATGTTTATAATCATTACCACACATGAAATGTCCATGATCCTTTGTGCTATTGACTGTGTCGTCTGTCAGCGTACTGTTGCCGCAATAAATGTTGAAGAAAAAGTCATCTGTATTATCTACGTCTATGACTTCTACTTGTGGTGGAGTGAGTTTGGTGTGTAGCTGAATAAGAGCCTATACGACTTCGTGTCCACGATCTGCTGTTTCCTACACACACACCTTTACTCTCGACCACATCCTATTACGAGTACTACACACCTGAGAAACATGTATGCTGTTTGTGTGTGAGTGTCTGCATTACATCCTGGCAGCGCCTCACGCTGGTGACCTAGATATTACGCAACACTGAACCGTCCAGGTGATAAACGACACGCCCACTCAACGACACTTCAACACGATACAAAAAACCATATTTAACATCTGGTGGACCAGATTCGTGGGGTTGTCAGCTAAACTTATTTTCATGCCCACATCTGGCTTATAACATCTGGGGTTTCTACATTACATTGTGGAGTGTCAGCTACGCAGCGAACAGTACTAAGCAGGTCAACGCCTTATACTGCTTCATGGACCACAGCTGCTTATGATGTCGATTTACGCTGTGCTACAAAAGATGAACACCCTTCTGCATTTTGACAGTCATCAATGGCCATATGTGGTTACGTTCTAGTCACGTTGTTTACGTCAAAGCTCAGGTTGTAAACAGTTCAAGCTATTGTTTACATATTACAGTCTACACATACCAACGTTGGATCTTCCGGTTTCAACTGGTTTGTTGGGTATGACATTGTAGCTGGATATTTGGAGACCACTACCTGTTGTTAAGTTGCTGGGTACTTCAACGGTGGATCGTCTACCTTTACTGTTTACAGTTGTACCGCATTGTACTGCATCTTTGCGGGTGTTTGAGGATTGTGCTTGAGATAAGTGGCCCATTTATGTGTTAAACTGTGCCTTTATTTATGTTCAGCTGAGCCTTCCTCTATGCACATTCTTTATATTGTGTATTTACATACTACATGCATTCTTTGTTTACATGTTTTTTGTTTACATGTTGTGTTAGTGTGTATATTTTGCGGGTTCAAGGTTGGGTGGTGTCTTTCAGTAGAATATCCCACTTGACCGAGGGTCTACTGTAAGCGTTTTCTTTAGGGACTGTGCAAATTTTCCACAGTGAAATTTGCTAGCGACAATTGTTGCTATTTTTGGTTAGCTGTGACGTAGTGTGCTTTTCATTGTTGTTGTTGTCATATTTTTTTCTTTCTTTAGTTTTGATTTCATTTGTTTGTATTTGTCTGCCTTCTCTTCCTTTCATTTATTTCTATACATCTTTTTGTTTATAACAGTGTTGTCATTTGTTTTGTTTAATTTTTCGCAGTTATCATTGCAATTCTTTGCAACATTAGATTTAGTTAAGCTTTATTTTTGATTTGACTTCTGCGAACGTTTTAGGTTGTTCTATATTCTTGTCTTTGTATTGTTATCATATACATGTTTATCATACACAGTCTATATATATATATTAATAGTCTGGAAAAAACAGTGATGGAAGGCATGGTCCCTGGAAAAAGGGGAAGGGGTCGACCTAGACGACGGTGGACCCAGGACATCACAGAGAGTCTGAACTTGTCTTTGGCTGATGCAGGTCGACTTGCCCAGAATCGTGATGCGTTCAGAGCAGCTGTAATGGAGACAACGTTCTGGAAAGAATATGTCACATGATGATATATATATATACTTGGTCATAGACTATTATTATTAATATGATGCACTTTTCAGACAGAGGTTATGTATGATGATATTATTATAGAGAAACAAGGTGATTATACAAGTTTTTGATTAAAAGACTTGTCTCCCACGGAGATTGGGATAAAATAAAGTGAAGTGAGTATACAAGTCTAGTATTACAGACTTGTCTCCCATTGAGGTTGGGATAAGGTAATTTATTTAATTTTTCAGGTCTGATCTCACATTATTGACAGAATGTCTACATTAGAATACTTTATTGGACAAGGGAAATCCCTTGGTAAAACTGGTGAGAAATTGGAGGAATTCGCAACGATTGAATATGCCAAGGCATTGAAGTCAGAAGAAAAGAGACTGAAAATAGAAAAAGAAGCTGAACAAAAGAAGATTGAAGCTGAGAATGTAAGATTGCAAATACAGGCAGATGAAAGGAAATTCCAGATGGAAGAAAGAAAACTTCAAGCTGCTGCTGAAGAGAGGAAACTTCAAGCTGCTGCTGAAGAGAGAAAACTTCAAGCTGCTGCTGAAGAGAGGAAAGCTGAAGCTGAGAATAGAAGATTAGACAGAGAAGCTGCTGTTGAAGAGAGGAAACTTCAAGCTGCTGCTGAAGAAAGGAAAGCAAAAATGGAACATGAGGAAAAACTCTTAACTTTGGAGTTGGAGAAATTAAAGGTCATGAATATGAGGGCTCCTCAAGCAACTTTGAGTAAGATAAAGGAGAGTTCTTATAAGGTCAAATTACCTTCTTTCAACCCTCTAAAGGACGACATAACGTTCTACCTTGATAGATTTCAATTAGCATGCGTAACGCATAAGGTAGATAAGGAACAATATGTCGGACAATTGATGGAGTTACTTGCAGGTGAACCATTAAGTACTGTAATGGCAGTAGAGGAACCTGACAGAACTAACTATGATGTTGTCAGGGCAACATTACTTAAAAGATATCAATTAAAAGAAGAAGATTTTCGTCTTCATTTTAAGACAGTGCTACCAGAAACTGGAGTAGAGTTCTCTGACTTTATTACGAAGATACGTCTTACATTCACACGTTGGATTGAGCTGTCTAAAACAGACAAAACATATGAAGCCCTTATGGACTTATTACTTCGAGATAAAGTTATGTCATCTGTCAATGAGTCTTTCCTTGCTTTTCTTCATGAGCGTAAACCTAAGAACATAAAAGAATATTGTTGCCAGTACGTCACTGCACATCCCCATGCTACTGTTAGCAATGCTAAGGTGAAGGAAGAGTTGCCAGTTGCTTCTGCAGCACCATATGGCCCTAACTTTATGCATAAATTCCAAGGTGCTCAACACAACTTTAATAAGAAGAGCAATCGTGTGATGCCGCACTGTAATTCTGTCTTTCAACCGGCCCGATTCTGTCGTCTATTTTGTATTTCCGGCCCGATTCTGTGGTTCTATTTTGAATTTCCACCATTTTATTTCTTCTCATTTGAATATATATAGTGTTTGGTATTTTTGAGTAGGAAAATTAAATGGGTTCTTGGTACGACGGTAGATTTATTTTTCACTCGGCCAGTTTTACTTTCTTATGATTTTTCGCGATTCCCGTAGATTTCGTTGTTTACGAAATAATCGCCATTTCCGGCACGCGATATGACGAGTCCGGAAGCACGCGGCCGTCAGGTAACGTGACGCAATTTTAAGCCACGCGGTATTCGCGTTGGGTTTCAAACCGATTTGCGTAGGAAGGGAATCCGCGTGGGCAGTTTCTCTTGTATATAATGAGAGAGGAAACTGCGGGCAATTGTCTCTGAAGAAATAATTGCCTGGCCGTAGGACTTCGTAATTATCGTCTCCATTGCAGGGAAGAAAAGCGATAATCAGTATGTAACTATTTTATTCATCGTTTTACTTATTAGTGGGGTTTTGAGATTTTGCCCGTAGTTAATTCTTCGGGGGACATTAATTTTTTAGTTCTAAAGGATAGTGCCATCCATTATCATTTTTTGAAGAACGACGTAAATGAAACAGTGTGCTTATTCTTTCTGGGATTTTGGCAGTAGATAGGAGTGTGTGAAGTTGTGAGAAACACGTGTGCCCATATTTGTAGAATGTTATGTAAAACCACCATTTATTTCTGTGTATTTACTAATGTAATTTTATGGGGAAATCCCTGGTGTGTTCGTTAATTTTACTGAGCCTTAAATGTGAGAAATATTGTCAGAGGGTTCAGATTTACGTTGTAAGTGAATTATACTGCTTAGAGGAGTAAACTATTCCTATAGCGAGATTTCAACTAAATTGGGGCTTAAGCCGGGAAACCTCAATGGGTAATGTTAAAAAAGGAGACCCCGGAATTTCGGACAAAAGAAGTTCCCGAGTTGAAAATGTTGACACGTGGGTAGCCACGCGTCACAAATAGATAAGAGGCAGACAGGTCGGGAGGTTCTGTTAACTTACCTGGCAGATTATAGATGAGAGAGAGAGAGAGGGGGAAGGAGTGAGAATGAAGAGACATGTGAGTAGGAATATTTTATGTATCGTTTTTTTTCAGAACGAGAGAAGGGGAGGAGGAGAGAGATTTAAGTGCCACGTGGGTAATATTATTTTTTTGTATTGTTGTACATGACGAGTGAAGTACTGAGTAAGGGAGTTAATAAGATTAATGGGTTAGAGATGCGTTATGTTGGAGTTGTATTCAATAGACGCATTTCCTTTTAATTTCAGCGAGTCACGGCGAAACAGTGGGGAGCATAAT
Organism: Oreohelix idahoensis; assembly: GCA_024509875.1. NCBI lineage: Eukaryota > Metazoa > Mollusca > Gastropoda > Stylommatophora > Oreohelicidae > Oreohelix > Oreohelix idahoensis. The sequence goes on along the minus strand of JAMPIV010006920.1, from coordinate 217,551 downwards.
TTTGTCAAATAAAATTATCCACGGCAAAAGACATATCTCAGGGTCAGAGTACTCGAGTTATCGTCAGGAGCAAAAGAAAATTACCCTATGGTCTCTGGCGGTGAAGTCCCTATGCTTCAGCTGGAACAGGGTTTATTTATCATACAGCCGAGAGCGTCGCTATTATAGTCTCTAGCAACGGCAGGTGGCCGTGAGACTGGTTTCAATTGCGTACAGCCGGAAATCAAGGCTGTGTTTTCCTATAACTCCGGAGCGGGTTAAAAGAGGGAAGTTATTCAATGGCAGAGAAGATTTTGGCAGTAAATCAAGCACCGAATTCAGGAGCAGGGGAGAGGGTTAACATCCCTGGGTCCTGATAGTAACGAGAGAAGAGAGTAGCGGAGACGCCGCATCATCAGTCCTCGAGTGTTAAAGAGACACTGAGACCAAGAAAGAGAGAGATAGAGAGACACTGAGACCAAGAGAGAGAGAGAGATAGAGGAGGGAGAAAATAGACAGGACCAGTAGGGTCTGTTCAGTATTCATTTGACAGATAGACCCTGAGCCATCAGCTAAAGCCAAGTCTATTATTTTAGCAATTCTTGTGGTGTAGTTATCGGCGCATATCGCCTAACAAATAGAAAGCTGTGTAGCCATTCGTTGAGGAAAAATCACTAGGACTGAGACAGTAGAAATTTATTAGTGTTAGAGAGTGGAGGCTAGAGTTGACAGCCCCACCATATTAGAGTTGTTGTAATCACTAACCATTTTTATTGTTCCTCAGCAGGGTGACAGGAAGAGTGAATGCGAGTGGGGGTTTTTTTTTGGTCTCTCAATCTAATTGTTACTTTGATTTTTCCAGGGCGTGCAACAGTGCACGCTATTTTTGTGGTTTATGTATGATGACAATTTTATGCTTGATTTTTGTAAATAAATATATATATTTACTGTACACTGGATCAGCTTCTACTCTTTACTATACTTACTTTATGTTGTCTGTATAGTGGTGTATGTGGTCGTTTTTAAACACCTTATCTCCTTGTAGTTAAAGGCAGTCAGAGGAGGGTGAGATTATAGCCATTTTTTTTAGTCACGAAGCGGCAAGGGGAGATTCAAATCCTGGTTCTATCCCTTGAGCCAATAGTCTCATCTGTCCACAGGCATATCATTTTCCATCTAAATTCTATTTGCTCAGACTTTCTCATACTAGGGTATTGCCTTCATTCAGGCAAACTCTATAAACATAAATCCACTTCGTGACAAGTGGGCGGCAATCGTCCGGGAATCATTCTGTTGAGATCAATTCTGTGATCTACATTCATAGATTGTCTCTAGGAAGTTCTGAAAAATAGATTTTCTTTAACTATCCCCTAGACGTTGAGCTATTAGAACTGATCCAGTATAAGTTTTTCCACAGGTTACATTCAGTTAGATTGGTGGAAACTTAGTTTATACGACTTAGAGGTAATTGATGGCATACTGAAATTTTCTTTTAACAGGAAGATAATTTCGGGTTTTTGGTAGCGTGTAAAAAAAAAAATTTTTCAGGTTATTATTCAGACTTGACGCTAGTCTGAGTTCGGGGTTTTGGGACATCGGTTATAGGAGGAATACTTCCTATTACGTAACAGGTAGTTCCTTCCTTTTGTTCTCTTTTCTGTCATTTTCTGTCAGTTGTGAACTTACAGCAGTTTACAGGCAAGATGGCGGATATGGCGAAGTTACGAGCTGCATGGCGTGAGGCAGCCCAGGACATGGGAATGGATAAAGAGGAGACGAAAGCCTACATGATCAGAGAAAATGATAGACATAATCAGAGGGAAATTGAGGAAAGGCAAAGGATAGCCGCCGCCGAAGCAGCAAAAGAGGAAAGGATAGCCGTCGCAGAATTTGAGGAAAGGCAAAGGACAGCCGCCGCAGAAGCAGCGAAAGAAGAGAGGGCAGCCGCCGCAGAGATGGAACTTCAGAAATTGGAAGCTCAGGAAAGAGAAAAGGCAGCGGAGAGACAGCACGAACTTGCCCTGCGTTCTCTGGAACTGCAGTACCGAGCTTCGGAAGGCAGTTCAGCTAATGGAGATTCACCCGGAGCAGGAGTGAGAGACACCTCAGGAAACGAAGGGCCCCGGATGGCAGCCATGAGCTTCCCATTTGACTCGTTCCCTAATGGGAATGAAAAGATTGACATGTTTTGGGAAAAATTTCAAAGAATGGCAAAGGCATACGGGTTGGATGAGAGTCTTTGGTGTCTGAAAATATCACAATCGCTCAAAGGTCATGCGTATGAAGTTTACAACAAGCTGCTCATAGATGACCAGAACAACTTTGAGGCACTGCGAAACGCTTTATTACAAAGGTTTCAGTGGACACCCCGGAAATGCCAAACCATGTTCAGGGAGAGCAGGCCGGAGAAGGGAGAGAGTTTCGCACAGTTTGCATAGCGGGTGAGAAATTACCTAACCCAGTGGAGGGAACTGTCAGGACTGGCGAAAACTTTTGAAGGGTTGGAGGAGTTAGTTATGTGTGAACAAGTAAAGGCAAACATGTCCCCCGACTTGAGGCGGTATCTGGCGGAGCAGGGTGCCCAGCAACTTGATCAGATTATCGTGTTCGCGGAAAGGTAGCAGACAGCACAGGCCGAAGTACTGGGACAGAAACGGAAAAACCCAGACCTGTCAGCCCCGGACAAAGAAGCTTCATCATCACAGCCGGCTACTTCACCAGCTCATCAGCAACCAGGGCCTTCTCGCAAGGAGCCTCATTCTGGTTTTAACTTGCGCCCCCAGCAGCATAACAAGGCACAGCCAACCACCTCTCAGGAACCCGCTAGGAACAGAGGAGATCATGAGAGGTATTGTCAGAATTGTAGAACCACTTCCCACTGGACATCCCGGTGCATGAACAAACCCCCAGCTCACCATGCAGCTTGTTTAAGACCGGTGAGATGGACTAAATGGGAACCAGTCCAGGCAGAGAAGTTGTTCTCTAACAGTGGACCAGCCGTAGTGAATGGGACGGCCACTACGTGTTTGTTTGACAGCGGGCTTACTTACCCCAGTATCATCGCTCGTCATTTGGTGAAACCAGGGCAATGGACCGGAGAAATAGTTGAGATTGGTGGAATTTTGAGAAGAGGGATCTCACAGCGTCTGCCTGTAGCCAATATTGAGGTGAAATGCAAGTTTGTGTCTGGCACCATCAAGGCAGCTGTAATGGCACAGCCAGCACATGATTTCATCCTGGGAAGCCCTTACTTAGTTTTGGGAAACCCAACCACACCGATCCTTGCTAATGCAAGGGGGCCTACTGCAGGCCAGAAAAGTGAAAGGGGAAAGCCCCACATTCACGGAGCCCCACGGGAGCTCAAACATCCCTGTCTTGCGATGAAGAGGAGGGAAGCCTCTAAAGACAGGGGAATGTTATCTACAGAGGCGTATACGCCTGTCAGCCCTGTTCTGCCTAAAGGTCAAACAGTGGTGACGTCTCTGATTTCAGAAGGATCTTCTTTGTCGTCGGGAATTAGGCCCCCGATGGTATTACATCTCTCAAGGGAGGGAAATACTGACAAGAAGGAACATGTGCACGGTTCTTCAGTCAACCGCAAACAGTTACGCCCTGTTACGGTGATGTCTGGCCAAGCCAGTCAGACTGTTTCAAAACACTGGGAGGCCACACCATTTGGTAATCATTATTTACCACGCGCCGCCAGGAAAATTCGTGGGCGAAGGAAACACATGAGAGGGAGGAGGAAGGGCGACCAGTCATGTTGCAGTCGCCAGGAGGAAATCCCCTGGCGTGACCCTCACGATCCAGGGCTTGCCAAGATTCTCAAGGATATGGAGATGGGCCTGTACAATAATGCTAATTATGACAGTGATTAGATCGGGATGTAGATCTAGATACGGACCAGTATGAATTCCAGAGATTTCAGTGATTTAGCACGGATTCCCGCACTTGAAAGGGGGGACTTATGTGATGCCGCACTGTAATTCTGTCTTTCAACCGGCCCGATTCTGTCGTCTATTTTGTATTTCCGGCCCGATTCTGTGGTTCTATTTTGAATTTCCACCATTTTATTTCTTCTCATTTGAATATATATCGTGTTTGGTATTTTTGAGTAGGAAAATTAAATGGGTTCTTGGTACGACGGTAGATTTATTTTTCACTCAGCCAGTTTTACTTTCTTATGATTTTTCGCGATTCCCGTAGATTTCGTTGTTTACGAAATAATCGCCATTTCCGGCACGCGATATGACGAGTCCGGAAGCACGCGGTCATCAGGTAATGTGACGCAATTTTAAGCCACGTGGTATTCGCGTTGGGTTTCAAACCGATTTGCATAGGAAGGGAATCCGCGTGGGCGGTTTCTCTTGTATATAATGAGAGAGGAAACTGCGGGCAATTGTCTCTGAAGAAATAATTGCCTGGCCGTAGGACTTCGTAATTATCGTCTCCATTGCGGGGAAGAAAAGCGATAATCGGTATGTAACTATTTTATTCATCGTTTTACTTATTAGTGGGGTTTTGAGATTTCGCCCGTAGTTAATTCTTCGGGGGACATTAACTTTTTAGTTCTAAAGGATAGTGCCATCCATTATCATTTTTTGAAGAACGACGTAAATGCAACAGTGTGCTTATTCTTTCTGGGATTTTGGCAGTAGATAGGAGTGTGTGAAGTTGTGAGAAACACGTGTGCCCATATTTGTAGAATGTTATGTAAAACCACCATTTATTTCTGTGTATTTACTAATGTAATTTTATGGGGAAATCCCTGGTGTGTTCGTTAATTTTACTGAGCCTTAAATGTGAGAAATATTGTCGGAGGGTTCAGATTTACGTTGTAAGTGAATTATACTGCTTAGAGGAGTAAACTATTCCTAAAGCGAGATTTCAACTAAATTGGGGCTTAAGCCGGGAAACCTCAATGGGTAATGTTAAAAAAGGAGACCCCGGAATTTCGGACAAAAGAAGTTCCCGAGTTGAAAATGTTGACACGTGGGTAGCCACGCGTCACAAATAGATAAGAGGCAGACAGGTCGGGAGGTTCTGTTTACTTACCTGGCAGATTATAGATGTGAGAGAGAGGGGGAAGGAGTGAGAATGAAGAGACATGTGAGTAGGAATATTTTATGTATCGTTTTTTTTCAGAACGAGAGAAGGGGAGGAGGAGAGAGATTTAAGTGCCACGTGGGTAATATTATTTTTTTGTATTGTTGTACATGACGAGTGAAGTACTGAGTAAGGGAGTTAATAAGATTAATGGGTTAGAGATGCGTTATATTGGAGTTGTATTCAATAGACGCATTTCCTTTTAATTTCAGCGAGTCACGGCGAAACAGTGGGGAGCATAATTTTGTCAAATAAAATTATACATGGCAAAAGACATATCTCAAGGTCAGAGTACTCGAGTTATCGTCAGGAGCAAAAGAAAATTACCCTATGGTCTCTGGCGGTGAAGTCCCTATGCTTCAGCTGGAACAGGGTTTATTTATCATACAGCCGAGAGCGTCGCTATTATAGTCTCTAGTAACGGCAGGTGGCCGTGAGACTGGTTTCAATTGCGTACAGCCGGAAATCAAGGCTGTGTTTTCCTATAACTCCGGAGCGGGTTAAAAGAGGGAAGTTATTCAACGGCAGAGAAGATTTTGGCAGTAAATCAAGCACCGAATTCAGGAGCAGGGGAGAGGGTTAACATCCCTGGGTCCTGATAGTAACGAGAGAAGAGAGTAGCGGAGACGCCGCATCATAAGTCCTCGAGTGTTAGAGAGACACTGAGACCAAGAAAGAGAGAGATATAGAGACACTGAGACCAAGAGAGAGAGAGAGATAGAGGAGGGAGAAAATAGACAGGACCAGTAGGGTCTGTTCAGTATTCATTTGACAGATAGACCCTGGGCCATCAGCTAAAGCCAAGTCTATTATTTTAGCAATTCTTGTGGTGTAGTTATTGGCGCATATCGCCTAACAAGTAGAAAGCTGTGTAGCCATTCGTTGAGGAAAAATCACCAGGACTGAGACAGTAGAAATTTATTAGTGTTAGAGAGTGGAGGCTAGAGTTGACAGCCCCACCATATTAGAGTTGTTGTAATCACTAACCATTTTTATTGTTCCTCAGCAGGGTGACAGGAAGAGTGAATGCGAGTGGGGTTTTTTTTTGTGTCTCTCAATCTAATTGTTACTTTGATTTTTCCAGGGCGTGCAACAGTGCACGCTATTTTTGTGGTTTATGTATGATGACAATTTTATGCTTGATTTTTGTAAATAAATATATATATTTACTGTACACTGGATCAGCTTCTACTCTTTACTATACTTACTTTATGTCGTCTGTATAGTGGTTTCTGTGGTCGTTTTTAAACACCTTATCTCCTTGTAGTTAAAGGAAGTCAGAGGAGGGTGAGATTATAGCCATTTTTTTTTAGTCACGAAGCGGCAAGGGGAGATTCAAATCCTGGTTCTATCCCTTGAGCCAATAGTGTCATCTGTCCACAGGCATATCATTTTCCATCTAAATTCTATTTGCTCAGACTTTCTCATACTAGGGTATTGCCTTCATTCAGGCAAACTCTATAAACATAAATCCACTTCGTGACAAATCGTAATTATGATCAGAATCAGGGTAACCCATCATATAATGGGTCTTCTACAAAGAACTGGAGGCGATCTGATAGGCCTTGTTATTTCGGGTCCAATAATTATGGAAACTTTCAGAGAGCTAGTCACAATAGACACTATCAAGGCTATTCTTCGCGGGGACATCGAAACCAAACAGGTAGACACTATAATCAATGGGGAAATGACAATAGTGATTGTGGAAACTGGGATTCGAACCAGAACGGTGGTCATGGTAGATCAAACTATGACAATTTCAGAGGGAATAATAATCGTGGTAGATCTAAACATAACAAACATAGATCTTATCACAAGGGAAACTCTGTACAACAAGAACCTCATGGTGCCAGCAATCAAGTGAATGATAATAAAAACTCTAATGCTGTCACTTGTTCTGCTTTTGACTTTGGCAGAGCATTTCAATGCCCCCAATGCACAACATTATTCGAACTGACCACAGTAACTACTTTAAGTTGTGGTCACCCTCTTCCCACTCTTCCTGCTGCAGTTGCGCATGACGGGAGAGGATTGCTTATCTTGCATAAAGGTCTTGTGGATAGTAAGCCAGTCTCAGTGCTTTTCGATTCTGGGTGCACTACTATTGGGGTTAAGCAATCTCTTATAGATTCTCGCTGTGCCACGGGAAAGGTGGTTAAATGTGTAACATTTGGTGCCACAGTAGAAAATTATTCGACTGCTATTATTCACATTGCTACTCCCTTCTTTACGGGAGATGTCCACGCATGTCTTTTACCTAATCCTATTGCGGATCTTATCATCGGTCGTATTCACGGGGTGGGAAGAACGGAATATCCAAACAGCCAATGCAGTGGTAACAAGAGCACAAGCTCTTATTCCTCAAACTTCATCTACTGAAGTTAAGGAAGTACATAGCCAAGAGGATCACTTGGAGATTTCGCATGACTCGTTTGTGAAACAACAAGAAAAAGACCCGTCTTTAAAGAAATTCTTTCTTCTCGCTAAAAACGGTGATCCGAATCAGAATACAAATCGCAAATCATATATCACTATGAAGAATGGTATACTAGTGCGTATGGTACAACACTCAGACACGTCTATGCATTCTCAAATTCTCGTGCCCAAAAGTATGAGAGCCCTAATTCTTCAACATGCACAGGATTCTCAGTGTGCTGGACACATGGGTTTTTCCCGAACTAAGTCGTGAGTTCTGGCGTCTTTCTTTTGGCCATTTGTCAATAAAGACATACGAATTTATTGCCGGTCTTGCAAAATATGTCAAGAGGTCAAATCTAGAGGTCCACGGCATGCTGCGCCTATTCAGGCTGCAAACATTCTTATTCAGCCGTTTCAGAAAATGGCCATAGATATCATTGGCCCTTTTAAGACTAAATCGGCCAGAGGACATCAATTTATCCTTACGTGCGTTGACATGTGCACGCGTTGGCTAGAGGCTATACCTCTTAAGAGCATTTCTACTGCTGATATCGCAGACGCTCTTTGGCTTATATTCTCTCGTTTGGGTTTTCCCGGGGAAATATTGTCAGACCATGGCACACAATTGATATCAGACACAATGTCGCAGGTAATGTCTACTCTGCACATTAAAAGATCTTTGAGTAGTATTTATCATCCAATGTCTAATGGGTTAGTTGAGCGTCTTAATAGAACACTCAAGAACTTACTTGGGAAGATAACTGAGGATCCTCCTCAGGATTGGGACAGGGTTCTACCCGCGGCTCTCTTTGCCTATAGAGAGGTCCCCAACGAACATACAGGATTTTCTCCGTTTGAACTTGTCTTTGGCGCGCGACCGCGCGGTCCTATGTCTTTACTTCATGATCTTATAACTGCTGATAATATCGACAATGACACACAATCTTCATATGAGTATGTCATTGCTCTCAGGCAAAAGATTATTGAAGCATGCAAGCTAGCAACTTCCTCATCCGAATTTGCTAAAGAAAAGGCAAGGCGATTTGCTAATAAGAAGAGACTCCTACGTCAACTTTGTCCTGGAGACAAAGCGTTTGTTTTACTTCCTTCTAGGGAGAACAGACTTCTTATTACATGGAAAGGTCCATATACAATAGTCTCGAAAATTTCCGATGTCGACTATGTTGTCGATATTGATGGAAGGCATAAAACCTTCCATATAAATATGCTTACGGAATATCATGAACGACCAAACTATTTGCAGCCTATTTGCCAGGCGACGGACAATTCTCCAGTCCAACATGGTCATATCTCATCCCTGTCAGTTATACAGGATGAGGAAACTACTTTTTCGGATGTTAATCTATCTCTTCCTGTGATTCCACTTACTTCTACGGAATCATGGAAAAACGTTACTGTTTCTTCTAATTTGTCTTTTGAGGAACAGCGACAGGTATCTTCTATGCTACAAGCATCTCAGGATGTCCTTACCGACATTCCTGGACACACACATGTCATTGAACATGACATTATACTTACTGATCATAATCTGATCAGAGTAAGACCGTATCCTATTCCTATTCATTTTCAAGCACAAGTCGAGAAAGAGTTGGATGAAATGATACAATTGAAAATAATTGAACCATCCACCTCAGCATACTCTTCGTCCATGGTTATTGTTCGAAAGAAAGACAATAACATATGCCTTTGCGTAGATTATCGCAAATTGAACCAAGTTACGAAGTTCGATGCTGAACCTATGCCTTTATTAGAAGATCTACTTACTAGACTTTCTAACTCTCGATTCTTTACTAAACTTGACTTGTCGAAAGGCTATTGGCAAGTTCCGTTAACTGAACGCGCCAAACCTTTCACTGCTTTCTCAACACCTAGGGGTTTGTTTCAATAGAATTTTATGCCTTTCGGGCTTATGAATACCCCGGCTACTTTCGTACGCATGATGCGTCGAATTCTCTCATATCGTTCATATATCATTGCATACTTAGATGACATCTGTCTTTTCAGTAATACTTGGGAAGATCATTATTTGGGTTTAAATGAATTACTGTCTACTCTACGTGAGCATAATTTGACTGCAAAACCCTCTAAAGCTTATGTTGGGTTTAGTGAAATTTCTTTCCTGGGTCATCGTGTTGGTCATGGTCTATTGAAGACAGAGGACCAAAACATTTCTAAGATATTAAATATCTCTGTGCCTAAAACAAAAAAACAAGTACGTAGTCTCTTGGGATTAATACAATTCTACGGAAGATTCATTAAGAATATATCCTCTATCATGGCACCACTCTCAACCCTATTGAAGAAAGGGTCGCCTAACATGGTGCACTGGTCTCAAGAATGTCAATCTTCATTGGATCAGATTAAGATTTGTTCTCATCCCCACCTATCTTAAGGCTACCTATTGCTGATAAGACTTTTGTTCTTCGTAGTGATGCCTCATCCACAGGGATCGAAGCGGCACTAATGCAGGAGTATTCAGGAACTTTGCATCCTGTAATGTATATCTATAGGAAGCTGAATGCGGCAGAAAGGAATTACTCGGTTTTAGACTGTGAATTGTTGGCTATGGTTTGGTCAATCCTCAAGTTACAAAGATTCCTTCTTGGTGCGCATTTCATTGTGGAAACAGACCAAAAAGCTCTTACTGTTATTCAGTGTAAGAACTTGAAGAGCTCGAGATCTACTCGATATGCTATAGCTCTTCAACCTTTTCATTTCACGGTACGAGCTATCCGTGGTGTGGATAATGTGATGGCAGACATACTGTCTAGATGCCCACATGAGTCCACTTAAGTCTTGTGTCCTAGATTTTCCTGATACACTTCTAGACTTATGTCTCTTCAATATAATAATATATATTAACACATTTGTTGTCACCTTAGAGTGGTAAATTAATTGTTTTCTTTCTCTATTACCATCTTTGGTGTAATGGAGAAGGTTGAGTTGACATAATATAAAGGTCAAAAAAAATTAATGCGGCCACATGTAATACTTACACATGTAGTAGTAATTATAGTACATTATAGCATGTTGCTAATTGTGTCATTTATATTGTTCTCAGTGCAAACTAGTACCAGGTATGGAGTGCTTTTGAGAATCATGACGATGCCATATGTCACACTTACATACTATTTGGATGCTGCTTACATTGATCTTCGAGATACAGCATTGTTTTGTACTGTGGATACCATCTTCTATTAGTTAGATTGTACTCTTGTATTGTCATATGTATGTATAATGACTTTACAAATTTTGTTATGGCCATCCATTAGATAATAGTGATTATATAGCATGAATTCTAATGACAGAAAAAAGCTCAGAGAGACCAGTAGTTATCTTCTCAGATGCGCTGTCAGTGATTACAACACTGAAAAGTCAAATAAATGCTGAACTGGATGACCTAAGAGTAACACTTCACAGACTATGTCAGCAATACAAAAGAGTTGTGATACAGTGGATCCCTTCTCACTGCAACATCCCTGGAAATGAAGAGGCTGACAGATTGGCAAAGGAAGGGGGAAAACTTCCTCAGCTGGACACAAATATAACCTATGAGGAGTCCAAGAGTTTTATCAAGCACAGATACAGGCACAAGTGGGAAGAAGAGCATCCAGGCCACACAAAAAATGATCCGTATTACCAGCTCAGCAGAAGTGAATAAGTGGTAATCTTCAGACTTCGCACTGGTCATAACAGATTGAGATACCATCTGTTCAACAAATTAAAGATAGGAACTACGGATGAGTGTGACTGTGGCACTGGTAAAATGACTGCCGAACACCTGCTTCAAAGGTGCCCAACATATGAGGAACAGAGAAGATGCATATGGCCATCACCAGTACCATTCCTGGAGAAAATCTACGGAGATATCAACAGCCTCAGGCTGACCACTGCTTTCTTTGAACTTATTCAAGTTGACATCTGAGGGTGAACGAAGAAGAAGAAGATATAGCATGAGACTTCGATAGATTTATATGTTATTATGACTTCTCGATTTATGTTGTCATTCACATTGCTATAATATTGCATTTGTTGATATGTATGTGATTTTTGTTAGCATCGCCAGCAACTGAGATTTCTTTGATGGTACCTTCCGAATATGTTTTCTTGGAGAAAATATTTTCTCTTAACTTGTGAGGTGATTTTTTTTTTCTCACTAGACGCTCTATTGTGCGTCGTTTGAGCCTGTCATTAAGACATTATTTTATGTTGTTTATTTCATCGGCGCATCATTCATGCGTTATGAGCATGTTGTATCTTGCTCATTGATGTATTTTTTAAAAAAAAAATGTTCATTTTTTTTTAATCCGGAGGGTGCGGTAGTCTATTGCTGTCGTTTTTGACGGTTTCATAAGACGTAAATCTATTTAATATTTTTTGATGATCTAAGTTAGAGAACTGTATGTTAACTCCCTAGGACAGGTTGATTTGGGGTTATCTTCCCTTTGTTTTATTCATTGTGTTGACCTGTCTTAAGTCGGGGGTTAGCTGTTCTCAGATCTGTTCTGTCTACGCATGCGCAAGTTTTTTGAGCGCAAAACGGATAGACTTCCGTCAGGGAGTGATGAACTGGGTTCTGACCGGACTAGTATGTCCGTTGTACTTCTCTGCATTATCTGGGGGAAAGATAGTCTTCGGTGTGACTGTGATGTTAGTGATTCTCCCCAGAGTTATTCTGTTCGTCAAGAATGACGACAGTTGTTATTTGTGTATTTCTCAGATTCTGTCAAAGGTAAAAGAAACTTTATTATTATGCCTAGATTGCAGAACATTTTGTGTCAACCTGTGAGTACAGCTCACAGTTCTTTGAGATGCAGAGTCCATTATGTGTGCTCGATGTAGCCAACTAAGACTATTCGTCTAACTATTATACAGAAGCCCAGTGAAGAGATATTATTATGAAAACCGCATGTTGGCGGTATGTTTCGGCATGGATGATTATGCCTGCCTATGAAGAATACACAGTTGTTCACATTATTATAGAGGCCCGACATTACGGCCGATATCTTTGAGCAGAAGAAGAAGTGTCTGGCGGGGGAAGCCAGATGAAGTCTTGACTTTCATTAAACAAGTTCATAGACTTTCATATTAAGCAACTGGAACCGACTTTATCGTGCGGTATATTTGTTGAAAGACTACCTGACGCATTTAGTCAGGGGCCCTGAGCTACAGTATGAAAGAAAGTAGATTGTCAAGCCAGCGTTACTAGCATCTTACACATGAGCTATGCAAGATTTATGATGCTCGATGTTTATAATCATTACCACACATGAAATGTCCATGATCCTTTGTGCTATTGACTGTGTCGTCTGTCAGCGTACTGTTGGCATAATAAATGTTGAAGAAAAAGTCATCTGTATTATCTACATCTATGACTTCTACTTGTGGTGGAGTGAGTTTGGTGTGTAGCTGAATAAGAGCCTATACGACTTCGTGTCCACGATCTGCTGTTTCCTACACACACACCTTTACTCTCGACCACATCCTATTACGAGTACTACACACCTGAGAAACATGTATGCTTTTTGTGTGTGAGTGTCTGCATTACACCCTGGCAGCGCCTCACGCTGGTGACCTAGATACTACGCAACACTGAACCGTCCAGGTGATAAATGACACGCCCACTCAACGACACTTCAACACGATACAAAAAACCAGATTTTAACAGAGACATACCAGCAGAATAAAAGGAAGGTTCATCCTTGAGAGATTAAAAGAGCCGGTAGACTGAGAGATGAACAAGCATGTTTTAGGCAAAACAGATCCTGTACAAACCACATAGCCACATTGAGAATAATAAGGGAACAAAGTCTGAATTGAATTCACCTCTATACATAGGGTTTGTGTACAACGAAAAAGCATTTGACAGTGTAGCCAGAGAATCACTTTGGAAACTGATGAGGCATTATGCAGTACCCCTGAAGATCATTAACTTAATAAAGAAAACATATGAAGACATGTGAAAGAATATTCTTTCACACTAGGTCATATGGCTGTCTGGTTAATCTCACAAGGCTGAAGGCAAAAACAAAAATCAGAAGGGTCACTATAAGAGACTTGTTATTCGCTGATGACGCTGCAGTCATCACTCAAAGCCAACAGGAGCTTCAGTGCTTGACGAATCGCTTCACTCAAGCATGCAAGGACTTTGGCCTCACAATAAGTCTAAAGAAAACAGGATGTGGGTGCTGTACCAGTTATCACTATCGATAATTATGAATTGGCAGTGGTGCACCACTTCACGTACTTGGGGTCTACCATCAATGACAAACTCTCTCTGGACACAGAAATTGACAGCCGCATTGGCAAAGCTGCAGCTACCTTTGCCCACCTCACATCGCGTGTTTGGGGAAACTCCAAACTTACAATGAAGACCAAAGCTGCGGTATATAACACTTGCATCACCAGCACACTTCTATATGGTAGTGTGACATGGACAACCTATGCTAAGCAAGAAAGAAGGTTCAATACCTTCCATCTACAGTGTCTATGCCACATCCTCGGCATTTCGTGGAAAGATAAAGTGACTAATGTCGAGGTGTTGTCACATGCTGGCCTTCAAAGCATGTATACGCTGCTTAGACAGCGCAGACTACGCTGGCTTGGCCATGTCTGCAGCATGGAAGATGGTTGCATCCTGAAACATATCTTCTATGGACAACTGGCAGATGACAAAAGAACAGTTGGGCGACCGCAGCTGAGATTCAAAGATGTGTGCAAGAGACATGAGGGCACTGGACATAAATCCAGCAACCTGGGAGGATGAAGATGCCGATCACACCAAGTGGAGATGCTATCTGCCGCGCCACCTCAGTTTGAAGAAAGAAGCTCACACAACAAGCAGAAGAGAGGAGAAAACATCAAAAAGAACACCAGGAAAATAAGCAGCAGAGGATTGTCAGCTCAGGCACGCATTCCCATAGTCAGTTATGACTGAAGGGGCTATTATTATTATTATGAAGACATGCAGTTCTTCATGAAGGACACCTTTGGTACTTTTGGTATAAGAACTCAAGTGCGACAGGGATGCCTCTTGCCACCATTTCTCTTCCTGTTGACTATAGACTGGGTTATGAAAACAACGACCTCAGCCAAAAGAAATGGAATCTATTAGACTCTGACTAAGCAGCTTGATGATCTAGATTTTGCCAATAACCTGGCACTTGTGTCCCACAACCATAACCAGATGCAAGACAAAATTAAAATACTTGACGAGAGGTCACAGCAAGTGGGTCTCAAAATACACGAAGAAAACAAAGATAATGAGAATAAATGCAAGAAATGATAACAAGATTGCACTTGAAGAAACATCACTACAAAATGTAGAATCATACACACACCTTGGCAGCAATATAGAGATAAAGCTGGAGGGATAGACAATGATATCAAAATAAGAATACAAATGGAAAAATGAGTTTTCATTGTACTGGGAAATATATGGAAATCTATTGGGAAATATATGGAAATAAAAAGAAGTCCTATTGTATGGAAGTGAATGATAGAGAACAAAAAAACAACAACAACTAAGAAGTGACACTTTCATAAATAAGTGCTTGCGTAGAATAGAAGGGATGACATGGTATGACAAGTTCACCAATGTCAAGCTGATGTCAAGAACCAGACAAGTGTCAGGGAACCAGACAAGTGTCAGGGAACCAGAGATGAGATTAAAATGTTGGCAAAGGATAGGACATTGAAGACACCTGGTTATAGCATAACCACACAGTCCGTGTTCTGGAACATCCAGGGTAAAAGAGGCTGAGGTAAGCCCAAGAAAAACACATGGAGAAGAAAATTGGAGGAAAAATATGAAAGCTATAAGGAAGACATGGAAAGACCTTGAGGTGATGTCACATGACAGGAAGTACTTGGCATGAGCTTGCTGAAGGCTTATGCTCTTTGGGGGTCATGAATAAAATAAAGATGTTATATTAAAGTGAATGTCCAGTCTTATATCAGCTGCTTGTCTTATATTAAAGTGAATGTCCAGTCTTATATCAGCTGCTTGTCTTATATTAAAGTGAATGTCCAGTCTTATATCAGCTGCTTGTCTTATATTAAAGTGAATGTCCAGTCTTATATCAGCTGCTTGTCTTATATTAAAGTGAATGTCCAGTCTTATATCAGCTGCTTGTCTTATATTAAAGTGAATGTCCAGTCTTATATCAGCTGCTTGTCTTATATTAAAGTGAATGTCCAGTCTTATATCAGCTGCTTGTCTTATATTAAAGTGAATGTCCAGTCTTATATCAGCTGCTTGTCTTATATTAAAGTGAATGTCCAGTCTTATATCAGCTGCTTGTCTTATATTAAAGTGAATGTCCAGTCTTATATCAGCTGCTTGTCACACCAGTCCTAGCTGCAGTTGCTGTTGTGTTATATGCGCACCTGTTTACTGATACTGGAGTGTCTTCAGACTTGAAAGCATGGATGTCCAGAGGTGTTTTTCTCACTGAAACCATTTTGGCTCGTAGTACTGTCCTTGGAGTAGAGATCTCACTGGCACTGGTAACAGGTGTGAAGCAATTATGGTTAGTTCCAAATATTTCTGAATCATTTCTGTTAGTTTTAACAGCAAATACCTGCAAAAATGAAAAGAAACAGGGATTAAATAAATACAATGCATGTATGATACAGTAACTTGGCTAAACTAAATACAACTTAGCTGAAACAGTAACATGGCTAAAATAATACATGACTTACCTGAAATAGTAACATGGCTAAAATAATACATCACTTACCTGAAATAGTAACATGGCTAAAATAATACATGACTTACCTGAAATAGTAACATGGCTAAACTAAATACAACAATATTTCGACCTCATATCCAAATGATCTAGATGTGAGACTTAGGCCAACCAATTTATGTGTGAGACATGGACAAACTGTTTTAAACACCTCTAGATGTGAAACATGGACACAATGATTTATACAGTTCTAGATGTGAGACATGGACACATTGATTTATACAGCTCTAGATGTGAGACATGGACAAACTGATTTATACAGCTCTAGATGTGAAACATGGACAAACTGATTTATACAGCTCTAGATGTGAAACATGGACAAACTTATTTATACAACTCTAGATCCGAGACATGGACAAACTGATTTATACAGCTCTAGATGTGAGACATGGACAAACTGATTTATACAGCTCTAGATGTGAAACATGGACAAACTGATTTATACAGCTCTAGATGTGAAACATGGACAAACTTATTTATACAACTCTAGATCCAAGACATGGACAAACTGATTTATACAGCTCCAGATGTGAGACATGGACAAACTGATTTATACAGCTCTAGATGTGAAACATGGACAAACTGATTTATACAGCTCTAGATGTGAGACATGGAAAAAGTGATTTATATAGCTCTAGATGTGAGACATGGACAAAGTGATTTATACAGCTCTAGATGTGATGTTGTTGTTTTGAAAAGGTGATGTGTGGAGAACGGGCACTTAACAGCTGACCATTATTGCCTCTTCTCGTTCCATCTTGGTTTACCCTGTTCAACCTGAAAATTGGTTATAATTGGGATATTTAGTGTCATTTAATTTACTAATTTTGTATTAAACTTAAATAACTATTGTCTTTTGCAGTTGCTGGCTTTAATTTCTATTAGTATTTGTAATTTTATTTTCAGTTTTGTATTGTATATAGATAACTATTGTCCTTTGCACTTGGTTTTAATTTGTATTAGTATTTGTTCTTTTTGAGTTGGTGTTTTTTATTTTAAACCTCGTTGTCTTTCCTTGTCCTATGAGTAGTTAATAAGTTTGCTAATTTTTCTGTTTTGTTGTTGTACCAAATTGATTTATACAGCTCTAGATGTGAGACATGGACTAACTGATTTATACAGCTCTAGATGTGAGACGTGGACTAACTGATTTATACAGCTCTAGATGTGAGACATGGACTAACTGATTTATACTCTAGATGTGAAACATGGACAGATTTTTACAGCTCTATGTATGAGACTTAGGCCAACCAATTTGTGTGTGAGACATGGACAAACTGATTTATGTATCTCTAAATGTGAGATATGGACAAATTTATTTATACATCTCTAAGTGTGAGACTCAGACCAACTACTATATGTGTGAGACACAGACCAACTACTATATGTGTGAGACTCAGACCAACTACTATATGTGTGAGACACAGACACTGATTTATATGAGAGACGGACTCATTGATTTATACATCCATGTGTGAGACATGGAACAATTTTTAATTGTAAAACATAAAATAAAAGATTTATATGTGAAACACAGAACTACTGATTCACATAAGGAGACATAAAACAACTGACTCATGTGAAACATAGAACAACTGACTCATATGTGAAACATAGAACAACTGATTCATATGTGACATATAAAACAACTGACTCATATGTGAAACATAGAACAACTGATTAATTTGTGAGACCTAGAACAACTGATTCATATGTGAAACATATAATTGATTCATATGAGACATAAAACAACTGATTCATATGTGAAACATAGAATTGATTCATATGTGACATTAAACAACTGATTAATATGAGACATTAAACAAGTGATTCATATGTGAGACATAAAACAACTGATTCATATGTGAGACATAAAACAACTGATTCATATGTGAAATACAGAACTGATTCATATGTGAAACACAGAACATCTGGTTTATACACCTCTTTGTGTGAAACATGGATCAACTGATTTTTACACCTCTATGTGTCAAATGGCCTCACCAAAGACAAGAATGGAAAATTGCTTTGTAATATTGAAACAACAAATGAAGAGATAAACAGAATATTTTAAGGAACTTCTCAATAGACCAGCTCCACTAAATCTCCCAGAAGTTCAGCCAGCAGAGGAGGAGTTACAAATCAACTATGAATGGCCAAATAAGGATGAAATAAAGAAAGCCATAAAGCTTCTATTCTAAAAGACGGAAAAGCGGCTGGTCCAGATGAGATATTATACAAACCACTCGTGAAAGTCTGGAAAAGAGAAGAAATACCAGCAGAATGGAAGGAAGGTTAACTGGTCAAGTTGCCTATGAAGGGAAATTTACAAGAGTGCACAAATTATAGAGGAATAATGTCACTATCAGTGCCAAGATAAATATGAAACAGGATCATCCTTGAGAGATTAAAAGAGTCCATAGACAGACAAATGAGAGACGAACAAGCAGGTTTTTGACAAAACAGATCCTGTACACACCAGATAGCCACACTGAGAATAATAGCTGTACAAAGTCTGGAATGGAATTCACCACAATACATTGCATTTGTGCACTATGAAAAGGCATCTGATAGTGTAGACAGAGAATCACTTTGAAAATTTATAAGGCATTATGGAGTTCCCATGAAGATCATTAACTTAATAAATAAAACTTATGATGACATGACATGCAGAGTTCTTCATGAAGGACAACTTATAGAACCATTTGGGATGAAAACTGGAGTGCGACAGGGATGCCTGTTGTCTCCATTTATTTTCTTACTAGCAATAGATTGAGTTATGAAAATGTTGACATCACACAACAGAAATGGAATTCAGTGGAATTTGTCTAAAAAGCTTGTGATCTAGATTTTGCAGATGACTTGGCTCTCCAGTTACAAAACCATAATCAGATACAAGGCAAAATGAGAATGCTCAATGAGAGGTCACAAGTGGGTCTGAAAATACACAGGGAAAAGGCAAAGATAATGGGAATAAATGCAGGAAATTACAACAAGGTCGAACTTGAAGAAACACCACTACAAGATGTAGAATCATACACATATAAAAGGTAAAGGATCCCGTTTCATGCCCATAGTGACATATTGGGAATATGGTGTTAGGCCCATATTTTCTTGACCATCGGCACACTAGGTGTGATGTGGTCAGCATCACATATGTTGGCAGTAATATAGACAAAGTTGGAGGGACAGACAATGATACCAAAACAAGAATACAAAAAGCAACAAGAGCTTTCACTACACTGGGAAACATATTGACATAAAAATAAGAATCTCTAACTCTAATGTCAAGTCAGTCATATTTTATGGCTCTGAAACATAAAGAACAACAAAAAGAACAACCAAAAAGCTGCAGACTTTCATAAATGAAATCTTGGGTATGACAAGGTCACCAATGTTGTACTGATAACAAGAACCAGACAAGTGCCAGTGGAATTAGAGAAGAGAAGAGAAAAAGATGCTAGTGATGGTTAGGACACACAGTGAGGAAACCTGCTGATAACATTACAAGGCAGTCCTTATTATGGAATCCCTAGGGAAAGAGAGGCAGGTAAAAAAAACACATGGAGCAGAGAAATTGAGGCAGAAGTGAAAATGATGAGGAAGACGTGGAAAGAACTTGAGCGGATGTCACATGACAGGAAGACTTGGCATGTGTTTGTTGAAGGCCTATGGCACGTGACAGGAAGACTTGGCATGTGTTTGTTGAAGGCCTATGGCACGTGACAGGAAGACTTGGCATGTGTTTGTTGAAGGCCTATGGCACGTGACAGGAAGACTTGGCATGTGTTTGTTGAAGGCCTATGGCACGTGACAGGAAGACTTGGCATGTGTTTGTTGAAGGCCTATGCTCCTTGGGGAGCTAAAGGGTATTGATTGATTGATTGACTGATGTATCTGTGCGACGTATGGACCAATTTATTTATACATCTTTGTGTGTGAGACACAGATCAATTAATTTATACACATCTGTGCTTGAGACAAGAACATCTGCTCCAGTCCTGCCCAACGTACAGCTGTGAACGGAGTTGCATATGGCAACAACCCACTTCTCTTCATGAAAAACTGTTTAGAGATGTCAGGAACCTTGCGCTAACTACTGTCTTTATTTGGACCATCGGTTTTATTAACATCTGTGGTGGAACATGGACCTATTGACATCTGTGTGTGAGACATAGACCATTGGTTTATTGATATATGTGGTGGGACATGGACCATTGGTTTATTGACATTTGTGGTGGGACATGGACCACTGGTTCATTGACATCTGTGGTGGGACATGGACCATTGATGTATTGTCATGGCGCTATTTTAGGCTGTGCGTTAGCTGCTTGCTCATAGGCAAAGCAAGCCGTTCGGGAACGGCTGAATGGGCTGGCGAGAATAGCCGAATGACCGGGTCATGTGACCAGCGGGAAATTCGGGCACCAAGGGTTTCGAGCGCCAAGAGGGATTCAGCGCTCGACTGTCGTCCCGGGTGGATGCGTCTCTGCCAGCTTGTATGCTGCCCATATTCTGTGGAATATTGTGATACAGTGCCTGCCATTTGAGTCTTGTCCTGGTGATATTTATTCTAGAGTAGGTTATTTTCTCAGTGGTGATTTTTGGTAACTGAGGATGTGTCGTGAGAGTGCTTTTGATAGTTGTCAGTTTGACAATCAGATGTTTCTTGCCGTTTGGTTGCGCGGAATTCACCGTAGCAGATAACGTGTCATAGTGCCTATTCTTGTACATTGATATTAGATGTCAGTTTGCAGTGGCACTGTATATATTTTTTGCATTTCATGATGGCCATGTGTGGCCAAGTTACAAGTTACGACGTTGTGAATAGCTGTTTAGAAGCGTTATTTCCTTGTGTCTGCCATTGTTCGTGTGGTCGTCCTCTAGTGTACACAAGCCAGTGTTTGTTATAGTAAATCCAGTACGACAGTGGTATAGCCCTAGGAGTGGGTTGGGGGGGGGGGGGGGGGAGCCAGCTAGCATCTTCCCCCCACCATAGTTAGAGAGGGTTCTGACATGTATTGACATCTGTGTGTGAGACATTGACAATTGGTTTACTGACATCTGTGTGTGAGACATGCACCATTGGTTTACTGACATCTGTGTGTGAGACATTGACCATTGGTTTACTGACATCTGTGGTGGGACTTAGACCATTAGTTTATTGACATCTGTGTGTAAGACATGGACTATTGGTTTACTGACATCTGTGTGTGAGACATGGACCATTGGTTTACTGACATCTGTGGTGGGACTTAGACCATTGGTTTACTGACATCTGTGTGTGAGACATGGACCATTGGTTTACTGACATCTGTGGTGGGACTTAGACCATTAGTTTATTGACATCTGTGTGTGAGACATGGACCATTGGTTTACTGACATCTGTGTGTGAGACATGGACCATTGGTTTACTGACATCTGTGGTGGGACTTAGACCATTGGTTTACTGACATCTGTGTGTGAGACATGGACCATTGGTTTACTGACATCTGTGGTGGGACTTAGACCATTAGTTTATTGACATCTGTATGTGAGACATGGACCATTGGTTTACTGACATCTGTGTGTGAGACATGGACCATTGGTTTACTGACATCTGTGGTGGGACTTAGACCATTAGTTTATTGACATCTGTGTGTGAGACATGGACCATTAGTTTATTGACATCTGTGTGAGAGACATGGACCATTGGTTTGCTGACATCTGTGGTGGAATTTAGACCATTAGTTTATTGACATCTGTGTGTGAGACATGGACCATTGGTTTACTGACATCTGTGGTGGGACTTAGACCATTAGTTTATTGACATCTGTGTGTGAGACATAGACCATTGGCTTACTTACATCTGTGTGTGAGACATGGACCATTGGTTTACTGACATCTGTGGTGGGACTTAGACCATTAGTTTATTGACATCTGTGTGTGAGACATGGACTATTGGTTTACTGACATCTGTGGTGGGACTTAGACCATTGGTTTACTGACATCTGTGTGTGAGACATGGACCATTGGTTTACTAACATCTGTGGTGGGACTTAGAGCATTAGTTTATTGACATCTGTGTGTGAGACATGGACCATTGGTTTACTGACATCTGTGTGTGAGACATGGAGCATTGATTTATTGACATCTGTGGTGGGACTTAGACCATTAGTTTATTGACATCTGGGTGTGAGACATGGACCATTGGTTTACTGACATCTGTGCGTGAGACATGGACCATTGGTTTATTGACATCTGTGTGTGAGACATGGACTATTGGTTTATTGACATCTGTGGTGGGACTTAGACCATTAGTTTATTGACATCTGTGTGTGAGACATGGACTATTGGTTTACTGACATCTGTGTGTGAGACATGGACCATTGGTTTACTGACATCTGTGGTGGGACTTAGACCATTAGTTTATTGACATCTGTGTGTGAGACATGGACCATTAGTTTATTGACATCTGTGTGAGAGACATGGACCATTGGTTTACTGACATCTGTGGTGGAATTTAGAAAATTAGTTTATTGACATCTGTGTGTGAGACACGGACCATTGGTTTACTGACATCTGTGGTGGGACTTAGACCATTAGTTTATTGACATCTGTGTGTGAGACATGGACCATTGGCTTACTGACATCTGTGTGTGAGACATGGACCATTGGTTTACTGACATCTGTGTTGGGACTTAGACCATTAGTTTATTGACATCTGTGTGTGAGACATGGACTATTGGTTTACTGACATCTGTGGTGGGACTTAGACCATTGGTTTACTGACATCTGTGTGTGAGACATGGACCATTGGTTTACTGACATCTGTGGTGGGACTTAGACCATTAGTTTATTGACATCTGTGTGAGACATGGACCATTGGTTTACTGACATCTGTGTGTGAGACATGGACCATTGGTTTACTGACATCTGTGGTGGGACTTAGACCATTAGTTTATTGACATCTGTGTGTGAGACATGGATCATTGGTTTACTGACATCTGTGCGTGAGACATGGACCATTGGTTTATTGACATCTGTGTGAGACATGGACCATTGGTTTATTGACATCTGTGGTGGGACTTAGACCATTAGTTTATTGACATCTGTGTGTGAGACATGGACCATTGGTTTATTGACATCTGTGCATGAGACATGGACCGTTGGTTTATATACATCTGTGTGTGAGACATGGACCATTGGTTTACTGACATCTGTGTGTAAGACATGGACCATTGGTTTATATACATCTGTGTGTGAAACACTGACCATTTGTTTACTGACATCTGTGTGTAAGACATGGACCATTGGTTTATATACATCTGTGTGTGAAACACTGACCATTGGTTTACTGACATGTGTGTAAGACATGGACCATCAGTTTATATACATCTGTGTGTGAGACATGGACCATTGGTTTACTGACATCTGTGTGTAAGACATGGACCATTGGTATATATACATCTGTGGTGGACATGGACCATTGGTTTACTGACATCTGTGTGAGACATGGACCATTGGTTTACTGACATGTGTGTGTGAGACATGGACCATTGGTTTATTGACATCTCTGTGTGAGACATGGACCATTGGTTTATTGACATCTCTGTGTGAGACACAGTTATTAGGGCAACAGGTACTTACTGATGACATCATTGTTCTGCCTGCAAATGGAGTGCTGTCAAAGAGGTTGTCTTCATATCCATCATTCTGCTCTTGAAGGAAATCTCTCAGGTCTTGTTTCCTTTTTAATGTTCCTTTACCACCACGAATGGGCTCCCCTTTTTTACGCCCTGGAAGATTGAAAGATTATTTCATGACATGTTAAGTTAGCCATGGATTCAAATATGAATGTATCTTGAATAAAATGTGATATGACGTGACAAAATTGGTACACCTTCATGTGTGATTTAGATAAAAATGAGAAAAACTGTTTATTTAATTCAAATCACTGAATTTAGGACTTATATTTTAGGAAAATATGCTTCTCTGCTCTCATATAGTAAGCACTAAGACATGTGAAAACAAGAGCAGACAGACGTACCAAAGAATGGGGTTGGGGGGGGGGGGGGGCGGGGGGGGGGAAGAGGACAGGAGAACATATGAGATAAAGAACACAGTAAAAAAAAAATTCGGAGTAATAAATAAAAGCATACTATTCCTTATCAAATACCAACGGCTGATCACCCGTTTGCCAGTCACTTCGATTACGGAAACAACAGCAAATGGATTGATTTGCCGTTGCCCTAAAGACGCCAATAGGCGTGATGGGAAACAATGGCAAAGAAAACCTATCTGCTGTTGCCCTAAGACGCCACTAGGCGTAATGGCCACTGACTGCTTTGACGGTCGGTGGCTAAGGACGGAAGAAGAAGAAGAATTCCTTATCAAGAAAATGTAATAATTTTGAGACTCATAATTGGCTGCTGCAAACCTAAATACCATCTACTGTGTACGTTAAAAATTTGAAACAGATATATGTCCATGTAAGGAACAAATGCAAATAGTAGAGTATGCCCTCCAAGAATGTTGGCTCCATAAGAGATGCATAATGACAGCGTGGTGTTCACTAATCACCTTGCAGGAGAATTGCAAAGTGATAAGAAAAGCTGGCTATTGTGTTTGAGATAAACATCATGAAAGCAAAAAATCAAGAAGAAATGTGTGCTGCAGATTTCAGAACTGTCCTTCAATACATTAAAACAGCATCTAAACACGCTGACCTGTACATATATATAAACAAATAAAACGGTATTGAATCAGTTTTACAAATTAACGGTACACAGGAAACACGGGATGTTTCTGGTTTCACCCTTTGTCAGCCAGTTACAAACAGGCAACAAGGACAAAAAATATAGACGAGTAAAAGAAAAATACTATAGACACTGCAAACACATAATATATATATAAACACAGATGAACAGCAATAATAAAGCAAGAAAACTACAAAACCGAAAAGAATTGATCAATACAAGAAATTCAACAATCAACGAAAATCAAAAGCAGAAAATGAATTAAAAAACAAGAAGTCCTGCTAAAAAAACTCTCCACTGAAAGAATTGGGTAGGCAATGAATACTAGCCAATGGCGCCAAACAGCATGAATGAAAGTGACGTCATAAAGAAGTCTGAAATAGAGGAAAGCCAGTGAATAACAGAGTCAAGCAAAATGATGTTGGACATTTAGACCATTAGGAGAAAGGCAACCCATTTCGAAAATGAGACGATTCTCTAGAGAAAATCGAGAACGGTCATCGCAAAAGCAGGAGCGTAAACTGGTTACCTGGATGTCACAGGGACCGGAACAGTCTGGGCTATTGAAATGAAGGGCCACAGGTTTCTGTTCTGTGATAAATGTCATCTAAGTGCTCAATGGAATCTATCTGCCAATTTCACCAATATAGCTATTGTTGCATCTTTTACAGATAATGATATAAATAAGATTCCTAGACTCAAATGTAAATGACTCTCTCATAATAAAATTGCCCTTCGGAAATGAAACAGTCTCACTCTGGAGCACATGCGCACATCTACGACATCTTGGGTGTTGGCAAGACTGTGTACCAAAATATGGAGGGCTAGTATTCATCAAACGGCTGTGTATGAGAATGTCCTTGGAATTCTTATCTCTGCGATATGCCACCAGAGGGGGATCCCAGAACAATTCATGGGTAACAGGATCAGAGTTGAGAATAGGCAGATGAATAGAATTCTTTTCACCGCACTGTCTGTGCAAACTATCAAGGCCAATTTTCATTTCAATAACCTGTGACTGTAAAAACTAAATTTAGACTGCAAATAGGAGGGACATGCACAATAGTGCAAGCTGAGTGATGAGGAAAAAAAAGCACACAAAATAGCTTGATCGGGAAAAAAAATGGAAAACTGCTTAGCAGCATAAAAGAGCAAATGAAGAGATGGATGGATAGACCAGCTCCATGGGATCCCACACATCAGCCAGCATAAAATGAGTGACATGTTAAATAAAAAAACTTTCTTAGAAATAGAAAAGCAACTACCCCAACTGGCATTCCAGCAAAGATTATTAGTCTAGATTACTTAATGTCATTAAAGTAACATTAGCCTAAATTACTTGATGTCACTTCAGTACCAGTAATCTAGATTTCTTAAAGGCCACTAAAGTATCATTAGTCTAGATTACTTAACTCTTAGTATACGAGCGGCCTCTTAGAGAGGCCGATGATCGATCCCCTTCAACAGCGAAAATGTATAGGTGAATGCATGTTTAAAACCACTGAACAATTTAGTTACATCCATGATATAGGGGTTTCATTTCTTCACATTTTGATATATAACACTTTATGTTATCTTTATAAATAAATTATTTAGTGCAGATCGATTATCGGCCTTTCTAAAAGGCCGCTCATATACTAAGAGTTAATGACACTTGAGTATCATTAGTCTACATTACTTGATGTCAGTACAGTATTATTAGTCTAGATTACTTGATGCCACTACAGTATCATTAATCTAGATTACTTGATGCCACTACAGTATCATTAGTGTAGATTACTTGATGCCACTACAGTATCATTAGTCTACATTACTTGATACCACTAAGTATCATTAGTTTAGATTACATGATGCCACTACAGTATCATTAGTCTAGATTACTTGATGCCACTACAGTATCATTAGTCTAGATTACTTGATGCCACTACAGTATCATTAGTCTAGATTACTTGATGCCACTACAGTATCATTAGTCTAGATTACTTGATGCCACTACAGTATCATTAGTCTAGATTACTTGATGCCACTACAGTATCATTATTCTAAATTACTTGATGCCACTACAGTATCATTAGTCTAGATTACATGATGCCACTGCAGTATCATTAGTCTAGATTACTTGATACCACTAAGTATCATTAGTTTAGATTACATGATGCCACTACAGTATCATTAGTCTAGATTACTTGATGCCACTACAGTATCATTAGTCTACATTACATGATGCCACTACAGTATCATTAGTGTAGATTACTTGATGCCACTACAGTATCATTAGTGTAGATTACTTGATGCCTCTACAGTTTCATTAGTCTAGATTACATGATGCCACTACAGTATCATTAGTGTAGATTACTTGATGCCTCTACAGTTTCATTAGTCTAGATTACATGATGCCACTACAGTATCATTAGTGTAGATTACTTGATGCCTCTACAGTTTCATTAGTCTAGATTACATGATGCCACTATAGTATCATTAGTCTAGATTACTTGATGCCACTACAGTATCATTAGTCTACATTACTTGATACCACAAAGTATCATTAGTCTAGATTACATGATGCCACTAGGTATCATTAGTCTAGATTACATGATGCCACTAGGTATCATTAGTCTAGATTACTTGATGCCACTACAGTATCATTTGTCTACATTACATGATGCCACTACAGTATCATTAGTCTAGATTACTTAACGTTACTACAGTATCATTAGTCCAGATTACCTTACGCCACTAAAGTATTACATGACATGCAGAGTTCTTCATGAAGGACAACTTACAGAACCGTTTAGGATTAGAACGAGAGTGAGACAGGAATTTCTTTTCTTACTTGCAATAGATTGGGTTATGAAAATATCAACATCATACAAAAGAAATGGAATCCAGTGAAAACTGATTAAACAGCTTGATGATCTCGATTTTGCAGAGAACTTAGCTCTTCTGTCCCATACCATAATCAAATGCAAGAGAAAATGAAAATTCTCGATGAGAGGTCACAACAAGTGGGCCTGAAAATACACAGGGAAAAGACTAAAATTATGAGAATAAATGCAAGAAATGATTACAAGTTTGAACTTGAAGAAACACCACTAAAAGATGTAGAATCATACACATATCTTGGCAGTAATATAGACAAAGTTGGAGGGACAGATAATTATATTAAAATAAGGATACAAAAAGCAAGAGGAGCTTTCATTGCATTGGGAAACATATGGAGAACAAGAGAAATCAAGTCCCAACACGAAAATAAGAATCTTCAACCCAAATGTCAAGTCAGTCCTATTGTATGGCTCTGAGACATGGAGAGCAACAAAAACAAAAACCAAAAAGCTACAGACTTTTATAAACGGGTCCTTGCGTAGAATAGAAGGACTGAAATGGTATGACAAAGTCACAAATGTGGAATTGATGACAAGAACCAGACAAGTGCCAGTAGAACAAGAGTTGAGAAGAAGACGCTGGTGATGGATAGGACACACATTGAGGAAACCTGTTGATAGCATTACAAGGCAGTCCTTGTTCTGGAATCCACAGGGAAAGAGAGGCAGAGGTAGACCAAATAACACATGGAGAAGAGAACTGGATACAGAGGTGAAAATAATGAGGAAAACACGGAAAGAACTTGAGCAGATGGCACAGAACAGGAAGACTTGGGAAAGAAATAATCGACAGGGATGAACAGAACAGCGTGCAACGTAGGACAGTCACTCTCAGTTTCCTGGATGATGAATACCCACAGGACGTCTGGGTCTGAGTATACACGGTTGGGTCAGCACAGAATGCAGTAAAGAATGGAGGAGCAGGAGTGTACATAGAATACCCAAACAACACTAGGGATACGTTCAGAGTACCAACGGGGAAATTCTGTAACAACTATGATGCAGAAATCCAGGCAATCAAGGTGGCAACTGAGAAACTGTTGAACACCAATCTCGGTCCACAGCCGGTAGTATTCCTGACAGATGCAAGATCAGCACTCCAAGCATTTGAGTCCAGAAAATTGCCAGGTATACAAGCCCTACTTTCTGAACTGTGCAACCAGCGCAGGGTCACCATGCAGTGGATACCGTCTCATTGTGGAATACCAGGAAATGAGAGAGCGGACAGACTGGCTAAAGAAGGTGCTGCAGACGAGCAACCGGATGTACCAGTTACATACCATCAGAAGAAAAAGATGATCAAATCAATCAGAAAGCCACCAACACCAACACATGATGACTACCAAGCTATGAACAGATCAGAACAAATTGTCATTCTGCACCTCAGAACAGGACATAACCGACTCCGCAGCCACATGTATACAAAATTCAAGATTGGCAATTCAGCCATGTGTACAGGCACCCCAGACTGCAGAGCACGTACTTCAAGATTGCCCCGAATATGATATATTGAAGCAAACCCATTGGCCCAGAGAAACAACACTGGAAGCAAAACTATACGGACCTCTGTATGAACTAGAAAAGACAGTGCAAGTTTATACAAGAAACAACATTGCAGATAAAGACAGTGCAAGTTTATACAAGAAACAACATGGCAGATATAGACAATATAGTTCAAGCCAACGAAAGGAGGAGAAGGAGGAGGAAGACTTGGCATGTATTTGTTGAAGGCCTATGCTTCTTGGGGAGCTAAAGGGTATTGATTGATAGATTACTTAGCATGGTTAAAGTACCATTTGTCTAGATTACCTAATGTCACTACAGTATCAATAGTCTAGATTACTTATTGTAACAACAGTATTAGCTGACCAATGCTTTCTTTGTACATAATCAAGTTGGCGTCTGAGAGTGTAAGAAGAAGAATACAGTATTACAAGTCTAGACTACTTAGTGTGAATAAAGTATAATTAGATCTAGATTACTTATTGTCACTACAGTATAATTAGTCTAGATTACTTATTGTCACTACAGTATAATTAGATCTAGATTACTTATTGTCACTACAGTATAATTAGATCTAGATTACTTATTGTCACTACAGTATAATTAGATCTAGATTACTTATTGTCACTACAGTATAATTAGATCTAGATTACTTATTGTCACTACAGTATAATTAGATCTAGATTACTTATTGTCACTACAGTATAATTAGATCTAGATTACTTAGTATGAATAAAATAGAATAAACTCAAGATTACTTAATGTCACTACAGTATAATTAATCTAGACTAGTTAGTGTGCATAAAGTATAATTAGATCTAGATCACTACAGTATCGTTAGTCTAGATTACTTGGCATACTGCTACAGAACCATCAATGAATGCTCTAGTGCAGGCTTCCTGTAAGGGAACTAGCTCCAATAGGATGAAGACAGGCATTATCTGGCAAACACTAACCAGTCTTTTCCTTGCTCTTTGGATTTGTGCTTGAAGGTTTCTTGGACTTCTGTTTCATCTGTTGCTCTAGGTACAGCTTGTAAAACTGCTGGCACTCCATTTCAGATCGTGTTACAACAATTTGAGAGATTTTCTGCCAGTAGTCTGAATCAGCACCATTCACTTCTTTCAAAGCTCTAACAAAAGAATTCACAAATAAAAGAATATATTCTTCTGGTCCATTAAGATCTCTATCATCATTTTATTTCAACTAACACTGACACGATCTAGCTGACCAAAATGTACTTGTAGATTTGAAGATGAGACAGGTCTTTATTTCAGAGCTGGCATTTGCTGATGATGTTGCCCTGATTGCAAGTCTGGAAGGAAGAGCTGGAGAAGAGAGGGATGGTCATAAGCAGCTCTAAAACAAAATCCATGGTGATATCACGAAAAGAAAGAAGGCATCTGATTAGGCTGGGAGAACAGGTCCTGGAGCAGGTCGACCACTTTAAATACCTCAGAGCTATTATAGACCGAAAGGGAGGCATCAAAGAAGAGTTGGCCACTTGAAAAGCAGCAGCTGGGAGACTTTTTCGAGCCATAAATCGAGGATTCCTCAGCAAGAGAAAAGTTGGTAAGAAGATGAAGATGGCTGTATACCGCTCCACCTATGTCCCAGTCTTGACGTATGGATGCAAGTCATGGGCAATGACTTCAACCCACAAAAGCCAGATCCAAACCTCAGAAATGAGGTATCTGAGGAAGGTGGTTGAAGTAACAAGATGAGACATGGTCCGCAACCAGACGATATGTCAAGGCCTAAAATCCCCCTGTAGACCCAAGCAGAACAGTCCCAACTGAGATGGTTTGGTCATGTCTGCAGAATGGGAGAAGATCGGCTACCACGACAAGCATGGGAAACTAAGAGCCAGGGATACAGACCCCCCAGAGTCTGCTGGGAGGACAACATTAGACAATCTTTGAAGGACCGAGGACTAGAATGGAACCAGGCCAGGAGGAAGACAGCCGATAGAATAGTATGGCGCTCTCTCTTCCAAACCTCTACACCTCACGGTAGAAGGGGAACGACTAAGTAAGATTACAAAAATAATTATGTATTCTTAACAAAACAATCCTGAATGTGCTGAGATCCTTGTGTGATCTAAAAGAGGAGATCGGAGCACTGAAAGTGTTGCCTGTGAGCAATAAAGATAGTCCTTAAAACCAAAACCAACCCAAATCATATAAAGTTTTTTTTTTTTTTAACTTTATTTTCAACTTATAATATACAGTATCTTAGAATATATTTAGTGAAATAATTATGCCAAATAATTTTTATTCGAAAACTGAGCAATTTAGAAGGCTCGCTAAGCTACCACTCTATTTAGACTATACGCATTTTGTTGGATTTACACACTGTGTTCTGAACCTTACCATCGCGTAAGATGTGATGAATATTAAATACAACAATTTTGACATCAAATGAACCCAAGGCCCGGAGAATATTAGCGCGCCTAGATGAACTAATTAGCTGGTGCAGAATGAGTTTCAAACCTAAGAAGTCTAAAAGCCTATCTATCAGTCATGAAAGGGAAGACATCTAAGATCACATTCATGGTATCAAACCAGAGAATAACTACTGTCATTGAGGAATTTGTTAATTGTCTTGGCAGGGTGTATCATGCCTCATTAAAAGACAGTTCAACGGATAAGAGAAATGGCAGACAGAGGACTGCAAATCATAGACCATAGCAGACTCCTGGGAAAGTTTAAACTATGATCCATCCACTTCATGCTGATCCCTAAACTGCTATAGCCATTGCTAATATATGAAATAAGTACTAGTACAGTGGAAACTGTAGAGAGAAAGATCAACAAGTTCACAAGAAAGTGGTTAGGAGTGCCACAAGGTCTGTCACACAAAGCGTGTGCTCTTTTTCATGTTAGTTGTGAAAGAATAGAAAGCAAGAAATGCGAGGCCCACAATGATGCTGTGCGAATCAGCAGATGATGTAGTTAAGTCCATTCAGCCCACACTGAAAACTGGAAGGAAGTGGAACGAACGAACTTTATTTTCGAAGGGTAAAGAATTGGGTACGCAGGCCCGTCTAACATTCTAAGTGGAAAGTGAATGCAGCTGTTGGTGCTGCCCAAGAAGCTCTCTAGCTAAAGAAAGTAATTGGGATACACACACTAATAGATAGGGATTTGGCCATGGTGACATCCCCTGGTGATCCAAAGCATCAAACAAGGATTGCAGAGATATGGTAAAATCTGGAAATCCAAGAAGCTGAGAATGACAAGAGGATGCAAAAAATGGTGCAGCAGGCCCAACAAGGCCAAAGGAACTACATGGGAAGGAGCCCTGCTAAGGTCCTTGACGTGGACTGATATATGGCACCTAGACTCAGCTTCATTATCAGATCAATCTATGATCTTCTGCAATGAGATGGGGAAAGTCTGATGATGCTCAGTGTTCCCTGTGTCATGGGATGCAGACATTTGAACTTGTACTCTCAGCTTGCAAGGTGTCATTAGGGCAAGGGCGATACACATCAGAGTACTAAATGAACTGGCTGCTACAATAAACCTGGCAAGGGTGAAGGCGAACAGCCATGTCAGCACATCCCAAACCAAATATCAGTTTACCATCAATTGTTGACTGTGCAAAGACTGGGAGATGGCAGCATATCTACCTGGCAGAGGGACATGCCCGGATATCATTAGATGTTTTAAAGACGACCAGATATAGTACTTCATTCCTCACTGTCGCACCAGATTGTAATGCTTGAGCTGACAAAACTTGAATTCAGATTAGATGAGTAACACTCATTCAAATTGGTTAAGTATAATGATCTGGTCATGGACTTGAGATATGATGGGTTCACAGCTTAAGTTATAGCTGTTGAGGTCTAGTGGCTGCCTCATTGTAAGATCTACTGAAACTATTGGGTGTGAAAGGGTAGTCAAGAACGAGGGCACTTAAGAGGCTAGGGGAAACAGAAGAAAGGGCATCATGTTGTTTGTGGAGTAACTGCAACGGGCTATGGAATTCAGGACTATAATTTATATACAGCATAATGGTTACTTTCACATTTGCCTCAAGCTGGCAGCATTAATAAAACCAGGATTGAAGTTGAAAGTTACAACCAAGGTGGAGTGGGTTCAATGCTCAGCACAGGCAGGAAAAGACAACAGGAGGCGAACACTTGGGAGTCATGACTCAAGTGGGCCCACCCATCTTAGAGTGTACAGATAAAAGGCTGAAACACTTGTCCAATGGGGGGAACCCTTCTGATGATCCTTTTGCCTCCTGTTGTACTGCTCTGTACAGAG
The DNA here is from genome assembly GCA_024509875.1 of Oreohelix idahoensis. Lineage (NCBI taxonomy): Eukaryota > Metazoa > Mollusca > Gastropoda > Stylommatophora > Oreohelicidae > Oreohelix > Oreohelix idahoensis. The sequence continues at coordinate 183,880 of JAMPIV010006920.1, read as the reverse complement.
TTTCCCATCATAAAAGCATTTAGATAAGAAGCAGAATACACTAAGGATAATGACAGACAGAGAATGACTATCCTAGGCAACTGTACAGACCTAGCAACACTTGCTGCAGTAGCTGAAGATGCTATATGCCAAATAAAATTATACATGGCCCCCAGGACTAGGAAACAGTGGAACTGTGGCAGATAACAGAAATAGAAGAACAGAAAACTCCTAAATGAAATCTGTAAATTAATATGAGACAAACATAAAGGTATGTTATCAGGCACTCGTAGGAAATAAAGAAGTAGAACACTAGACAACAGAAAAACAACAGACATGAGTGGCTTACCCAGGATAAGACGACTTCTACAGATTTATTCATGTAGTACATGAAATTCCATTATACGACACATTCCAAAACAGATTACAATATTAATTTACTGTTTAAAGGCCTCGGGTTTCCCTTCCTTATGTGTTATAAATGAAATCTACAGCAGCTGACTTCACATGTGATGATCTACTAAAATCTATTAATTGTAGCTCGGCCAAAAAAACCAGAAGCCATCACATGGACAGATGACCACACAAGTCATATGAGTGACAGGACAAAAATAATAAGAATTATCAGACAAGTGTGAAGTAAGCTAAAAATATACAATGGTGATAAACAGCGCAGGTCTCTTCAAGTCAAAGACGTGAAAAATGCCTGACATAGGAACAGACAACCCTAAATATAGAGCTCCACCCCTTATCATTGTTCCAGATAACAATGATTGAGCTGTCAATGCAATGTGAACCCATATTTAGATGAGCCACACTAATTCATATAGGCCAAATATAATGATCTGGTCACAGACTTGAGATGTGGTAGGTTCACAGCAAAAGTAATAGCTACAGAAGAAAGTGCAAGAGGTCTAGTGGCTGCCTCAGTGTATGGTCTACTGAAGCAACTGGGCCTGAAAAGACAGTCAAGAACAAAAACACTTTAAATGCTATGTGAAACTGTGCAAAAGTCATCATTTGATCATGCTGGCTGTGCAGCAACTGCAACGGGCTGTGAAATTCAGGAAAGTAAGTTATATACAATCTGGAGGTCCTCCCAATACAGCACAAGCACAAAATTGGGATTATACCAGAGCTGCGTGCTTTCTGTGCTTCTCTGTGGTGCGGAGTGCTGGAGAGTCACAGAGAGGGAAATGTCGGAATTGTCCTCTTTTCACACAGCATGCCTGGGAAAAATTCACCGAATCTTTTGGCCGAGTGCCATCGCCGGCCAAGATCTGCTTGCTCGTAGCGAGCAAGAGGACATGCATACCATCATAGCTGGCGGACGCTGGAGCTGGGTTGGTCATGTCCTCAGAGGAGACCCCGATGCCATCGCGGGAACAGCTATGCTTTGGACCCCTGGGGGAGAGCGAAAGAGGGGCCGACCAAAAACAACTTGGCGGAGGACTGTGGAGGCTGAGATGCGGGGAGTGAACCGGGGTTGGGGCACTGTACGAAGGATGGCCACCGACCGTGCAAAGTGGAATCAATTTGTTGTTGCCCTACAAGACGCCACTAGGCGTGATGGCCACTGACTGCTTTGACGGTCGGTGGTTAAGGATCGAAGAAGAAGAAGAAGTTATATACAACAAATGGTTATTTTTACAACAGCCTCAAACTGGCAGAATGGATAAAACCAGGAGTGAAGTTCAAAGTTGCAACCCAGGCCAATTTCATTCACACTGTTGTGAACATTAAGTTTAGTGGGATAGTGTATCTCCACTAATGTCGCGGGGTTCTTTAATAAATTTTAATGTCAAGAAAGTGGTGTGAATTTTCCTGTGTTGTGCTCGTGAATGTTCTGTAATATGTAACATGCATATGAGAAATATTGAATTCAGTATGAAAGGTGAGTGAAAGGAAGGGCAGAATGTTAGACGGGCCTGCATGCCCAATTCTCAACCCTTTGAAAATAAAGTTCGTTCGTTCTGTGGGGTTTCTCTGTGTTTGACCTGACTTGATGGTGTGTTAGGAGGCATTCTGTGAAATTAGGCACAGCCCACAATACCACAGACTGCACAACACATCTGGAACACTACATTTAGATAAAATGTCCTCGGACGCCTGGCATAGACGACTTCTACAGATTTATTCACGTAGTACATGAAATTCCATTATACGACACATTCCAAAACAGATTACAATATATACGACAATGTTAGCCAATATGAACACTTGGCCCTTCAGAAATCCTGCTAGTGATTTCTAGTAAGAAATGTAATGAATTTAGTGCAGATAGCACACGTAAGTCTGTCATTGACTTGTAAGTAACGAATTGGCTAGCTGAGCCTCTGTTCACAGGCGTATAAATTTTTTTTTTTAAATGTAAAACTTTTGCCTCGTTTTGGCGAGGCGCGTCCTGTTCAACCTAGTCGGTTATATTAGGGCGCATGTCCAAATATAAAAGACCATTAGGTCTAAAGTTAAATTAACAGGCGTATAAGCTTCTCACGTTGAGATATACCAAATCAATAATTAATCCACATACATGAAATAGAATGGCATGAGCCACACACATACACCTCCAGAGGGCAAAAAACGCCTCTAGTTTGCTCAAAAGCGAAAATCACCCTGAATGTTCCTTTGTTCTACCAACGTTGCCAAAAAAGATACACGACCGTTGTGAACTAGTCATTAACCCCACGACTTTGTGAGCTATCATGTCATGACTGTTTATGAACACTACTATCAGCACTTCTCATTTCTGTTAAAACATCAACAATCATCATCAACAATCGAAGGGAACATGTATTCATAGCTGACAGGGTGTTTCGAGGTGCAAAAACTTTGATACCAAAATATCGAAGCTGCTTCGCACCGTGAAAGTCCTCAACATCTCCCCCTTGCTCCCGAGCACGAACCATCGGTTCGGGCTTGAGGACAGTGGAGTACTTGCATAACAATTAATATGTATCACACATTATTTATCATATATTATATACATTAATAACTTAATTATGAAGGAAGGAAAATCACGCAATGTATAAACTGCAAATACTAATTAAAGAAGTAATAAATGTAACTAGTGTGGTGGTATGTTCAAGAAAACACATACTGAGAGTCACCAATGTAACAAAAAATAAAAAAAATAAATGTTGCACTTTCTTAGTCTAAAGTCACCAAATGGTGCAATGTAGTTAAAGGCACTCTGATCGTCACTGGCACATTGAATTCCTGTTCCATAAATGAACTTGGACATGCTCCGGACCACAGCAAAGAATCTCTCTGTTTCCAGCGGCTCAGCGAGTTTCTTCTGGGAGGAGCTTCTTACACACACATAAACAGGGGTGAGGAGTACCAGCCATCCATTGCATCAAGTAGCCTCCGATTACCACTTTCTGAGGAGGAATGGATGAATGATATTAGGCAGTAAAAGGATTGGCGATTCAGACAGAACATGTTTAATCTGCTCTAAGCATAGCCCACATTCTATCGAACAGTCAACTTTGTTTGGCGCACCCCTACATGCCAGAAAAGATAAAGCAACTGATAGAAAAGGAAGTCCAGAATGAACTTATGATGGCTAGAACTCTATATGTAGCATGACAGAAAGATATAACAGAATAGGTGGCTATCAATGAAATTACCACAGGAATTACAATATTGGAAGACTATGTAGTTAGCATGCAGAAAGAATAGGAAAGATTAACCAGTATTATGCCTAGGATGCCGATATAACCGAACATCCAGCATATGGTGAGCGTATGAAGACATATGCATGAGCTTAACAGCTCTACTGGCTTCATATGAAGACCGGAAACAGATGAATGCCATCGTGGTACAAGATTCGCCAAAGTGGGCACCATGAACATGTCCCACATAACTGAAGACATTTCTGAGCAACTACCATGGTGCGTCAGAGGGAACATTGCGGACACAATAGTGCTGTCAGAGTGATCACAAATATGTGTGGGTGCTCTGAAATCAGAATATCTGTTGTGTCTATGTGCTCTATGTGTATTACCAGGTTGTGTAACATCAACTATAGGTGTACATGAAACCTTCATGTCTATGTGCTCTATGTATATTACCAGGTTGTGTAACATCAACTATAGGTGTACATGAAACCTTCATGTCTATGTGCTCTATGTGTATTACCAGGTTGTGTAACATCAACTATAGGTGTACATGAAACCTTCATGTCTATGTGCTCTATGTGTATTACCAGGTTGTGTAACATCAACTATAGGTGTACATGAAACCTTCATGTCTATGTGCTCTATGTGTATTACCAGGTTGTGTAACATCAACTATAGGTGTACATGAAACCTTCATGTCTATGTGCTCTATGTGTATTACCAGGTTGTGTAACATCAACTATAGGTGTACATGAAACCTTCATGTCTATGTGCTCTATGTGTATTACCAGGTTGTGTAACATCAACTATAGGTGTACATGAAACCTTCATGTCTATGTGCTCTATGTGTATTACCAGGTTGTGTAACATCAACTATAGGTGTACATGAAACCTTCATGTCTATGTGCTCTATGTGTATTACCAGGTTGTGTAACATCAACTATAGGTGTACATGAAACCTTCATGTCTATGTGCTCTATGTGTATTACCAGGTTGTGTAACATCAACTATAGGTGTACATGAAACCTTCATGTCTATGTGCTCTATGTGTATTACCAGGTTGTGTAACATCAACTATAGGTGTACATGAAACCTTCATGTCTATGTGCTCTATGTGTATTACCAGGCTGTGTAACATCAACTATAGGTGTACATGAAACCTTCATGTCTTTGGGTGATAGGTGCTGGCGTGCCCATTCATCAATGGCTGCCTGGGAACACTTCCTAGCACCAGCCACATTACCAATAATCAAATCAACTGGTGGTTCAGGTAATAAACATGCATGAACCTTGCCTGAAAAAAATGGCGTACATATCGATACATTAGCTGTGGGGTATATCTCAATACTGCCCCCCAAAATTAAGACATTTTAAATACAGCCCAGTAAGAGCTTTGTCGTCAACTAAGGATCGGCGAATGCTTATTGTTGTGCAACCCGTGCCTCGAAGAACAGAGACTGGGTAATCATTTACAAACCCAGGGTGCACCTGTAGCTTATCAGTCAAAGGGACAGACAATAGAGCGAGTAAGGCATGACCGCAACTCATTATCACCCTACCATGAGGCTGAAACAAAGGCTTGCACCCAGGACAGTTCTCATCGTTTAAGGAATCTGTAATAGCTACATTGACATGGTGAGTACCTGTTATGTTTAAATATCATAACATGGATTGCAAACGATTACTTCCTGGTTTATTGTTTACGGAAGGTTGTCATTGGTTTCAGGAAGTGACGTCTTGATTTTTGCAAAAATGTGCAGCAGACGTGAGTTTTGATTTGGGACAGACTAGTGTCTCTAACCGGGAGTCTGCTTGTGTCGTTTGACCAGTATGCATGGAATGTGTCCAGTAGGACCTGATTTTAGATTGTGTTAATTGCCTTTGGGCATTTTTATATTGCACCTGCAAGATCGATTTCCATCACTGCCTTATGCATTCATTAACTGTATAATGTCAGATTAGTCTTAGCAGTGTGTATGGAATTCTTAGGCACGTAAGTTGACTGTTCCATTAAAACTGAGAGTATCAGAATCAAGGACAGTAGAGACATGTGCTAGTAAAAGCTACGATGTCGTACCATATTCAATGTGGAGTATTGTGTCATTAAACGTATGAACTGTGCCAAGAAGTTAGGCCTTGTTAACTGAGTACCTGTGGTGCGGGCCAGGGAGTTTTGGAGGGACTGGCCATATTAAATATATATTATAATTCCTCAAATGGAATATACAAGAAGAACCCTGGAGGGTACTCAGCAGGCCACTGTAGATTAAGGAGTGTCAAGCATTAAGTCTAATGCACTCTTACCACAGGACGTCAGAAGGACTGTTCCTGAAGAAATAATAATAATATTCATAAATTTACCCGTACCAGTACCCCTGCTGTTATCTGCAGAAGTGAAGGCCACACATGCATTGGTACGGTCTCTTCTCTCATCATCATCAATACGTTCACTGCATGCATTAGCATGATCTTTTTTCTTCTGCTTTCTATAGTCCTGCTTTCTGTGGTCCTGGTTTCTGTTACCATACATGCCACACGCTATGGTTTACTCATAATCAGTACGGGGTGTTTGCGTTTTCAGATGTGTACGGCCCATACAAACGTCTGTACCGGTTTTTTCGCCTAATTACACTGACAAACATTTTTCTTTCTTATATAAGAATAAGTGTTCTTAGGTCAGTTTCTTGCGCTGATTTCAAATTTGAAATCCATTTATCTCTATCATATCGGGTTCTTAAGATATTTGTGAATAAATATATTTTTGGGAAACTGTTATTTGCTCCATTTCATTTATACTATATAACTTATTAAAAATTAATAAAATGCAAAATAATTCTACTTTTTATACTGCTAAAAGACGCATGACATATGTTACGCTATTTTTCAAATAGTTACTGTATTTTGAAATAATTCTGTGCGAAATATGGCTTCTAGAAGTTGTAGAAATTCGGCTGATCTGTTCTGTTACGTGTGCGGATATTTTACCGATCGTGTTCACCAGAAAAACTTTACACCATTACTAAAGAAAGCATATGAACTTTATTTCGATTCGAAAGTTGATGATGCAAATAAATCTTGGAAGCCAAATGCAGTTTGTTCGACTTGTGCAAATACATTGGCAGGTTGGTTACGAAAATCGCCGAAGCATAAGTCGATGCCTTTTGGAGTGCCAGTAATATAGCGTGAACCGACAAATCACGCTACTGATTGTTACTTCTGCTTGACAAATATCCATGGTTTCACTTTTAAAACTAGAAAGTCTGTGGTTTATCCAAATATTGAATCGGTTTCGAAACCAGTGCCTCATGATCCAATCACGTGTCCGATCCCAGTTCCACCAGAACAATATCCGTTGGACGTGAATGAACCATCAGAAAGTGATAGTTTACCTGCTTTAGAAACTAATTCTGACTCGGATTATATACCGGTGAATGATGGTGTTCACTTAATTAACCATTCAGAACTTTCAGATCTAATACGTGATCTCGCTCTTACCAAAGGACAAGCGGAATTACTCGGTTCGCGACTCAAAGAATGGAATCTTTTAGCGCCCAATACTCCGATATCTAAATTTCGTCATAGACACAGAGAACTTGTTCAATACTTTGAGATGGATGATGACATTTGCTATTGCAAAGATGTAAACGGTCTAATGGTGCACCTCGGTCATGAGCACATAGTCAACGAATGGCGACTTTTCATCGACTCTTCCAAGACTAGTCTAAAAGCCGTGTTATTGCATAACAAAATTTATTTTCATCAATTCCAGTCGCCTACTCTGTTCATATGAAAGAAACTTATGACAATATGGCTATACTTTTGGCAAAAATAAAGTACAATGACTACCAATGGCGGATTTGTGGAGACCTAAAGGTCATTGCAATTCTCACGGGCATGCAGACTGGGTATACTAAATTTTGTTGCTTCCTATGTGAATGGGACAGCCGCAACAGACAGGAACATTATGCAAGAAAGGTGTGGCCTATCAGGGATCGTATGCAGCTCGGGCATAAAAATGTAATACACGAGCCATTAGTTAACAAAGACAGCATCATTTTAACACCGTTACATATAAAGTTGGGGCTCATGAAGAATTTCGTAAAAGCGTTAGATAAAACGAGCAAAGCTTTCACTTATCTTCGAGAAAAGTTTCCGCAAGTTAGCGATGCAAAGATAAAGGAAGGCATCTTTGTAGGACCTCAGATTAGGAAAGTTATTGCAGACAAACAATTCGAGAACTTGTTACATGGTAGTGAACTTCGCGCATGGATGGCATTCAAATCGATCGTCGATAACTTTCTGGGAAATCACAAATCTGTCGACTATGTGCATATTGTTAAGCAGTGCATAGATGCATACAGAATTATGGGCTGTAACATGTCCCTCAAAATCCATTTGCTCGATTCGCATCTTGACTTTTTCCCTGACAACCTTGGCGAAGTCAGCGATGAACATGGAGAACGATTCCATCAAGATATCGCCGTAATGGAGTCATGTTATCAAGGACGGTGGAGTGTGACCATGCTTGCCGATTATTGTTGGATGCTTCATCGCGATGTACCACATGCCATTCACCGACGAAAGTCAACTGCAAAGAAATTCAAGCCTACATAACTGTTATACTTCTTGTACGAATGATGTTGTAATACTGTATGCGTTGTTAAAAAACTTCAATTGCGAATTTCTAGAGATCCCGACCTGATAGAGAAAAACGATTTGCAGATTTAAAAACAGCGCATTAAAATTGACCAGAAAAACATAGAAATGTTAGAGAAAGAAAAAAAAAATTTTTTTGTTAGCCAGTGTTATTAAACATACATATAAATCGATCGTCTTGTGCCACTACCGTAGCCGTAATTTGCGTCATTTTTAATGTTATTTGCAAGAGAATTAGCTTCCGTTTCCGATCTTTATTTAGTAATGGGAGTATCCGCGTTTATTTTCTGTGAATTTTTTAAATCACAATCAATCGGCATCGAACATGCGGCCATTTTCGCTCTAATTTTAATGGATTCTGACTCCGATGCGATGACAAGGAGATCTTTGTCTTTATTAGCGCTAATATCGGTTCTCAGAATATGGGTGATGGCAGAGATGGAAACGAAAGTAGAATGTCATTGCTAGTATGTATAATTTTAGGGGTTAGGATTAGGAATATCGGAAAGGTTTAGGATTACGGCCGAATGTCACTGCTGACGAGGGCGTTTGTTGCTTTGCTACTGATGATGGGTGTAATGAAAAGATCGTCATTTGATTTGTATTGGTCAAATGACTTTCATTGAGATGCAAAGAAAAAGGACTCTTCGTTTGTTGTTTTTTTTTTTTAATTTAAAAAAAAAATTTTAAATTAAAAAAAAATTTTTTTTAAATTTTTTTATCGTTTTTTTTCATCTTTCCATACCTCTCTTCCTATCACATCTAACATGTAGGCCTACACAAACAAATTTTATATCATCAGATTCATCATTCATTTATTTCTATACAGTCCAAAAATTAGAGCAATTGACCAAAAAACTATAGAATTTACAAGTCATCCACTATAAAAAAGGGGGCGTTGTGAAAAAGAATGCAGCTGCAGGGCACATTTTCGGGAAAACAATGCAGCGTGCTAAAGGATAAGGTCCTATCAAACACAGGATTTCCTGGTCTGTTAGTGATAATTAAGCGCAGAAATAGACTAAATGATGACACGATCACATCATTTTTACAGTGCAAAATAAACTCAGACAAATATTGTTTGAGTTTTAAAATAAATGAAGACCTGTTTTAAAAGGCAAAGTCCCCATGCCTCTATGATGCAGCTGTAATTGAATTTTTTTTTACACGAATTAACTCTTTTGATACGTTTTTTCTGTCTTTTTTTTTTGGTACAGGTTTTGCTGGTCTTTGTACAGGGTTTTTGAATTTTTTTTACAGGTTTTTCATCTCCGAGGTGTGGCATGTATGTGTTACCCTTTGTTTTCTTGCAGCATTCACCTTTCCTCTGTGAGCTATCATCATCACTATACCTATTAGCCCTGTGTTCCTCATCACTATACCTATTATTCCTATGTAGTCTTTCCTGTGAAGGTCTATTATAATAATCATTATAATACCTATCATCACAACATTTGTAATGATCACACCTATTACCTCGGTTTGTGTAATCTGGGTTCCCCCTAGAGAACAAATTCGGTGAGCCTCAGCAATGAGGGAAGTTATAGCTCCCTCTATAGGAAGGATGAAAGTCATTCCTAAACCTACTGTCCACACTCTTAGATCTAGGGCGGCAGTCAACTGCTCTAGGGTCATGGTATGCAGCACCTGCTGGAAGAGCCTCTGGCAGCTTTAGCTTATGGACCTCCTTATTGGGGTGAGCAATGATATACTGTCTCCCTAAAATTTCTACAGAATCGAGATTCAATCGATGAAGGTTTTCGCTACTGCAAGAAAGATACTAAGTCTGTGCTAGAAGCCGAGAGAACCTTATCCTGTAGCATCAAATCTACCAGACCTTCATACGGTTTTGGAATGCCAGATAACTCAATCCATCGGTTCAAATATAATTTGATTGACGAAACAAATTCATCAAAATCTTTGTTTTTGGATGGTACAGCTGCATGGAACTTCTCTCTATAACCCTCTTCTGTAAGTTGGAATTTTCTTAGTAGAGTTTGTTGAACTATATCAAAGCCCTTGCAACTGTTCTCATCCAAGGCCATGTAAGTTTTTAAAGCTTCCCCCATGAGGTAGTCCGAAAGTATACTGGACCACTTCTCTTTAGGTATATTTAATGACGTAACCTTCAAAGTGAACCTCTGAATGAAGGCATCGGCGCAGTCCTTACTTTTGTCAAAATTGGGTAATCTCAGCTGTGGGATATACGTAGACATGCCTGGTAATGGTTCGGTATTATCCACTTCCAGTTTCCTTGCATCGTAGGCACTTTGCGCACGAATCCTCTCAATTTCAATTTCCTTCCCTATTCTCATTTTTTCTACTTCGGCCTTCGCTTTTTGCTGCTCCGTTTGAGCTTCCATTTTTTCCTGCTCCGTTTTCTGTATTTCTTGCTTTGTTTGAGCTTTGATCCTCAATCTCTCCATTTCAAATTCTTGGGTTTGTTTTGTTAGTTCACGTTCCTCAATCCTCTCCTGACATATATGGGCAACTTCGGCTTGTGCATATTACTTGAGCTCGTCCCCAGACAAACCCAAGGATGCCCCCAATTCCATGAAGTCCTTTAATGTAGACATGATTATTACTAAGGACAAATGGCGTTTATTTGCTATAAAGTATTACTAACTAACAATATCACTAGTGCAGATGTAACACTAGTGGGTGACATAATCTATGTATATAATAACTGTAACAAGTGACGAGCACAGGTGAAAAATGAAAAGCACAGGTAATTGAAATGATGATGTGAGTACTAGAATTACAGGATGCAATGTGACAAAGCTAAAGGAACTAAAAGTAACAAGGATACAGGTACAGTATGTAGACAAACATTAAAAGCAACAATTGACAAAACGCTACAGAAAATTCCACATCCGAAAACAAAAGTCGTCAAAAAAAAAAAAGATTTATACATTTAGAGAGAATGAAAGGTCACGCATGATAACTAGGTCACACACTTAAATGAGGTCAGCTACAAATGGAACGCACTAATATACGTCACGGCTAAACAAAAATTAATTTATGGGGGAACAGACTGAGACAAAATATCAACAGTGGCTAAGCACTGGATTCTCTGAATGTGCTCCTAACAATAGCCTAGAAGGACCCTGTCACAGATGAATTCTCCAAAAAGAATCCACCCATGTCAGTCCAGCCATCCTGCCCACTCTAAACAAATAAAAACATACAAATGATTAACATATAACAACAACAACAAAACTAGACCAAGTGTAGTGGGAGAGTTTAGACACACAAGGGTGAGCCACAAGTACTAATCAAACGAAAGTGGGATACGCTGAACAAATCAAACTTATCTGTTTCTGAATCCCGCACTCCAGGTGTGCCACTCTCTCTGTCAATGGATGAATGGCAGGCCTGGTTCCCCTTTGACAGTAACTAAGCTAAACTGGTGTGTTGTTGCTGCATTGAACTTGATCTTGTTACTGCATGCTTCGTAAGGGAATTTATCTTGAAACTTGAGATGTAGAACAGTGTTGCTTTCTCCTCAAATAGCAGTGTTGTAGACTGCTTTGCTTAATACTGGTGTTAAGAAACTTCTTCTCTTTCTGGCTCTAGTATGTTGAATGATGTCTAGGGATGTTGTATTAATGTTCTGAAATGTAGTCACCAAAACTCTGGCCAGTTATTCTATTTGTAATCGAACTGTTTTACTTATTCGAAGTCTTCTTTCATATGACCAGCTGTCATTAAATATTCACTGGTTATCTCTACCACTTCATGCTTCCAACTGGAAATCAATTCTCGAAAACTTCTGTGTTTATGACTTTCACTTTATTTAACACAGGAACTTATGTGAACGACACATTGCTCTTAATACAATTTGACATTGTTCATTTAAATCATCGATTCTTCATTTCATAGATTACTTTTGCATAAGTATATGCTTCTTCACAATTCTCTAGGCTATCAAGACTTATCTTCTTTTGAGTGCTTCCATAGCATAATTAGTAATTCTTTCATATATTCTATTCTTAGGAATTCCACTTGATACATTTAGATATCCTTTCATCTCAATAATGTTTCAATTCGGTGCCTTCCTGCACATCTTCTTTTAGTCGGCAATTATATATATTTTATTCGAGTACTCATACCCTTCCATGACGGTTGCGATAACCTTGATCAGTTCAATTATGTCTCTTTGGCTATACTCGCCTAAATCTTACCCGAAATCTCATACTACCTTGACGAGATGGGTTTATCCTCAATTGAATTAGAATTACGTTAGATTTCTGCTTGAAATCTACATCCAATATGAACACTTTTAAAGTAGAAACAAATACACTGCCATAAGTGGACCTTGCCACACCAGCCGACACTGTGGAATCCTGTAACAATGTCTTCTACGTCATTTTACGCTACTTCGTAGTCATAGTTAATGATCGCATTTATTTTGTGTTTGGTGAGTGTACAACATGGTGCAAAGTGATCTCTCTCCAACTCCACTTTAACATAATCGCTATGCCCCATGATGCGCACTCAACAACTGGGAATTGACGAATCAGTATTTGCTACACCGTAGATTCGGCTAAAGATGGGTACATGGCTTTGCGGAAGCCACCTCTTGTTGACAAACCTGCTGGGTTGCGAGATTGCACAAACGCAACCAACTTCGTAGAAAATTTGAAAAAAAGTCTCTCTCACACACTTGCTGCTCACTTGTGTCGGAATTACAGATGTATTGGTGTTGTCAGTCAGATAATGCTCCGAGGATTGGCATCTCCACCAATGTTGCGAACATTAAGTATAGTGGGATAGTGTATCTCCACTAATGTCGCGGGGTTCTTTAATAAATATTAATGTCGAGAAAGGGGTGTGAATTTTCCCGTGTTGTGCTTGTTACGGTATTTTAATTGGCATCGTCTGCTAGAGGTTAGCAGCATGCGATTTTAGGGGTTACTGCGTTTAATGTAATGTAAAATATTAGTAGACTATTGGGGCAAAGTCTTTTACAGACAGGGGGTATGATGTGCTGGTGTTGTGGGTAGTGGGTTTCCCCCCTTGCTTCACCCTAGGCCTAGTGAATTCTTGTTCATGAAAGGAGCGACCATTGCGGTGTTAGTCTCTTGGCCTAGCAAAACCTCTCATACCCCAAGATCGTTGTGCGTGGTGAAGAGCCACACCCTCCTCGAGGTAGTCCTGGTAACTGAGGGTGCGAATCCTCAGGCTAAACACAACGGATCTAGAGGAGCAAACCTCGATAATAAAACCGGTGCACTACACCGTACACGCCCTCTGTGGGTGGGAAGGAGCCAGATGGATACTGAACAAGTCTTGGGAGTGGGAACGAGTGTGGACTGCTCCCTGAAGATCGGAACCCATCGTACAGGCACAGAGACTCAGGACTTGACGATCCTATTGCCTTCAACTCTTGGTCACATGCCTAGAGCCTCGGAGAACTCGGCGTAACCAGCAGGCAATTTGGTGGCGGGGAAAGAGCACTGTGAGCCCTACCTTGGCTACGTATCACAAGGAGACGCAGAAACACCCCCTTTATCTCCCCCAGAGCTGGCACAGTACACTTCTGGCTTCTACCCGGGGCGGTAGGAAATCCACATCAAACCTGGCAGAGCAAGTCCTCCATCAGATGCGGCCGATGCTGGGCCCACTGGCGCGTGGACACGTCCCGATCCCCATCGAGACTTGCCCGGGGAGCCCACCCCGGCTCAAAAAAGCAGAGAAGGCCACTCTCCAAACCTCCGATGTCTTGCGGGCAGTGTTAGGATGTGCAAGAACATGGACAGGAAGACTCCACAACTTCCCCACTGAAGACACGCCCACGGCGACCGTTGCCTCAATTGGCTGTGTGTGGTGTACCCGGAAACGGGGCCTCCCAGTACTGAGGCACAGTTAAGTCCCCGATGTCACTTATCGGTGCAGAGTTGAGAGAGATGGCTGAGCATCACAATCCCCCCTGTGTTGCAGCATGATGAGAACCCAGCATTGCACACTGAGCTTGGGGGGATCACTTGGGCACCAGACTTAATACTGGCTCTTGACTGGATGGCCGCATGCAGGAGATTTCTACAATGGAGGGTTGGCAGGTGGTGGGTATCTGGAAGTGGCTCTGTGCAGGACGTGAGGATTCCTTGGGAGAGCCCAGAACCAGAGCACAGCATTGTGCAAGCTCTGCATAGTTGGAGAGCCCCCTGGATGACGGGGAATGCACAGTGTGCTACCCCACCTATCCCCAACTGCTAACTTAGAACCAGAAGTGGGGTCCTCTGTATGCGTGCCAGGCCAGGATAAAATGCCTGGGAAAGAGACTGGAGCTCAGAACTCCCTAACTCAAAGTTGCAGGATGGCAGAAAAGCCATGGGAAAGACAGGGCTATTTTGAAGATAACGCAACCATATTTTCACCATACGAGCTCGGACGCCGCCTCGGTAAACAAGGTCCGCGCAGAGCAGTGACACCCCCAGGCTGCTTGCGAATAGTCTACTACTGGGAACATAAACAGATTAGGGATGAGCCCACTCTCCCGTTGAACAGGTGCTAAAGTCATAGATACTGGGCCAGAAGGCGCACCGGAAACCACAGTATCACGCAACTCGCTTTTTTTTTTCTATGGAGAGTACACCGTCAAATAAATCTCGTACTGGTGCTCGCCCTGTGGAGCTCCACCAGGCAGGTGCAGTGCGGGGCTCTGAGCCTCGACAGAGCCCACCCTCAGCTACTGGAGGACCCTCTAGACCGTCTTGTGGAGTCAGCAGACGGCGGAGGAGAACTACTGACCAAAACAAAACAGAAAAAGAGAAACCCAGAGTGCCACTTGTCATGATGCACTGGAATGCAGAGGGAGTGAACAGCAAGCAGGCTGGATACAGCAAAAAGACAGAGCTGGAAAACATCTTGTATGAGAAGCAAGTCAGTGTTTGCTGTATCCAAGAGACTCACTTGAAAGCAGATCAAACCTTTAAAATAAGGGGATATCAATGCTTCAGATCCGACAGAAAAGATAGACGAAAAGGAGGAGTACTTACTCTTGTAAGGAATAACATTCCTGCACACGAAAGGAAAACCTTCATGGATGGAGCAGAATATCAGCTGTTGCAGATAAAGGTAGACAAGATGGAAATAGAACTCCTGAACTATTACTGTCCGAACAACAAACCCCTGAGTCTCAGCTCTATACAGGTACCAGCCACCAACTTTATAGCAGTTGGAGACTTTAATAGCCACTCCCAGAGCTGGGGCTATAACCATCTGGATCACAGAGGTGAAGAGGTTGAAACTTGGCAAGATGATCACTCCCTAATCCTAGTCAATAATGCCACAGATACTCCTACCTTCTACTCCAGAGGATGGCACACAACTTCAACACCAGATCTTGCCTTCTCCACACCAGATATAGCTGGATCTATTAGTAGAGAAGTAGGAGACCAACTAGGGGGAAGCGACCATCGCCCAATCTTTCTTACTGTCCAGAGTGCAACTCTCAGTACAGGCCCAGCCATTACAAGATGGAACTACAAAAAAGCCAACTGGGGTTTATTCAGGCATCAGGTGAACACGCTGCTGTCTACCCTCAAGGTACAGAACAGAGACATTAATGAAGTGGTAAAAGACTTCAACAGATGCATACTACAAGCTGCAAAAGAAACCATTCCCAAAGGATGCCGGCGTAACTACATACCATACTGGTCCAGCACACTCCAAGAACGTCAGGAAGCTATGGACAGGGCTAGAAAGGACGCAGAGTCTCAGCCTTCACTTGAAACTCACAACAAATGGAAAAAGGCTGTAGCAGAGTTTCAGAGAACAAAGCTAGAAGAAAAACGGAAAAGCTGGAGAACTAAAACGGCATCGCTGAACCTTGAGAAAGACGGCAGGAAACTTTGGAGATTAGTCAAGTCTCTAAATGAAGAGCGTTCCTCACCTAGGCAGACTATCACATTGGATGAAGGTGGCAAACTTTTCAGAGGAAAACAAGCTGCAGACTTGTTTGCTAGAAGATACAGTTCAGAAAGCAACTTACCCATTAACATAGATCATCAGAGAGAGATAAGAAAAGAAATACTGGCAACCATGGGACAGACAGATACTCCTGCCCCAATGAGGGAACCCATCACACTAGGAGAACTACAGAAGGCTATTTCCAAGCTTAAGTTTCAAAAGTCACCCGGCCCAGACAAAATCAGCAACGAAATGCTAGTAAATCTGAGCTCAGCAGCAAAGACAAAACTGCTTGAGATATTCAACCACAGCTGGTTGAAAGGAACGGTACCCCAAGTATGGAGAGAAGCCATCACAATACCCATACTAAAGAAAGGGAAATGTAAGACCGAGGCTGCAAGTTACCGGCCAATCAGTCTCACAAGCTGTGTTGGGAAGACTATGGAGCGAATAGTCAACCACAGATTGAAATGGTATTTAGAGTCTGAGCAGATCCTGGTGCCGGAACAAGCTGGATTTAGAGAATGCTACAGTATAGAAGACCAAGTTACTTACTTGTCTCAAGCAATAGAAGATGCCTTCCAGGAGAAGAAAAAGGTCCTAACGATCTGGGTCGACTTCAAGCAGGCCTTTGACAAGGTGTGGAAAGATGGCCTCATTGCAAAACTTAGGAGAAGTGGAATCCAAGGCAACATGATGAAATGGATCCAGTCATACTTGCATAACAGGAGAACTAGAGTCACTCTTGACGGTCTGCAGAGCAGAAAAGTGTTGCTCCATCAGGGGGTACCTCAAGGAGGAGTAATTTCCCCAACACTCTTCCTTGTTTACATCAATGACCTGGTGAAAGATCTCCCTGCAGGAGTTAAAGCTGCCTTATATGCAGATGACCTAGTACTCTGGTGCGCTGATGAAAATGTCACCACAGCAAATTATAGAATGCAGCGGGCAGCAGACATGCTAGTGTCATGGGCAGAGAAATGGCTTATCACAATAAACACAGACAAAACCTCCACAACACTGTTCTCCCTCGCCCCCAAGGACAAATCAGCTAACATACACCTAGGGACAACCGTGATCAAGGAAGAAAGCTACCCCACCTATCTTGGGGTGACATTTGACCAAAGGCTTACATGGAATAAGCATATTGAAAATGCAGAAGGAAAGGCCCGAAGACGACTAGGCATACTCAGAAAATTAGCAGGTACCAACTGGGGAGCAAATGAACGAAATCTAAAGAAGATTTATAATGGAGTAATAAGACCACACTTAGAGTTTAGCTCAGCAGCATGGTCATCAGCTGCTAACTCACATCTGCAGTCTTTGGACAAGGTGCAAAATCAAGCTCTCAGGCTCATTACAGGAGCCATGAAAACTACACCAATAACAGAGATGCAGAAGGTTGCTGGATTACAGACATTGTCCCATAGAAGAGACACAAAAACCATGATCCAGATGGAAAAGTACAACAGTATGCCAATGCACCCAATGAAGGCAAGACTAGATGATCTGGCATTGGGACGTCTAAAGCGTAGCAGCTTTGTGCATCGGGGAAAAAGACTTATAAGACAGCATCAAGAAGACCTATCCATGAAGACAACACCACTGAAGCCCACCCTATACCCTGTACCATGGGAGCAGGCCAGCAGTGCCCTCCAAATTAATACATCAGTCAGTGGTCTCACAAGTGGATGTGAGTATAATGATCTGCAAAAACGAACTGCTACATTGAGTATGATCCAAGAAAGCTATCCCGATCAATCATGGATACATGCCTATACAGATGGATCAGCAACTAATGCTGTTAGGAATGGAGGTGCCGGTATCTTTATCTCATATCCTGACAACCACTATGAGACTAGGCACATTCCCACTGGTAAATTCTGTTCCAACTATACAGCTGAGGTTCAAGCTCTAGAGCAAGCTGCAAATATGATTTATAACACCAACTCTGACTGCCACCAGGTAGTCATCCTCACAGATGCACTGTCTGTCCTGCAAGCTCTCAAGGGTGGTAAACTCCCGCATCTGAGAAATGAACTAAACAAGGTAGCTGCCAAAAAGAGAACCATACTTCAGTGGGTACCATCTCATTGTGGTGTACCCGGAAATGAAAAGGCAGATAAACTTGCAAAAAAGGGAGGAGAATGTGAACAAGAAGATAATGAAGTCACATACTTTGAGAAAAAGAGAGCTATCCAGACTATCAGAAGAGAACAGAACCAACCCAAAGACGACTATCACACTCTCGACCGGCAGGGGCAGGTAACTATTTTGCGACTCAGGACAGGGCATAACAAACTGAACATGCACAAGCTACGATTGTCTGCTTCACCACTGTGCACATGTGGATTAAACGAACAAACTGCTGAGCATGTTCTACAGGACTGTCCTCTGTATGACCAGTTAAGAAAGATATACTGGCCCAATGATTCAACACTAAACTCAAAGCTATATGGAGTTAAAGAGGAACTTCAAACAACAGTCGAATTCATCATGAGAACTCGTCTGACGGTGTAATCATCAAAGATGCGATCGCAAGAAGAAGAAGAAGAAGTAGACTATTGAACGCTATGACGTTTCAGCGTTGGTAGGTCACGCACTGTGACCAAGAGACGGGACTCTTTCTTGAATGACCGTCGAACTGAGAAGATGTGTCCTTGGAGTCTTATAGTGTCGGGCATGGAGTGCCACACAAATTATATTGTATTTAAATATGGACATGGGTCAGTCCACTGTATACTATGAAAGAGATGAAATGTGTTGTTTGAGGTTAGTAAATTAACTAAAGTCAAGGAAGGATGAATTTATAGTCCATATTCGTTTATATCGCCAGACGTCTAATCTCATTGTCGGCTGTTGGGTGTCCCAACCGCGTGTACACACAGTTATGACGTTCTGACTATAGTATTGCATATTACTGGACTAGGACTATAATGCATGGATAGCATTTACGATGTAGGATTCAATTTGAATATATAATGTTTTCATGATCAATCTCCATGGACTGTCTGATGTTTGAAATGTATATTAAATTTGTGTGGACTCGAGAAAAGACTTATCACGTTCATTGAAGTTTACAAATTCAACAATTATGATGCTGAGTTCAAACCTTATGACAGGCAGAATGTTATTGACCCACATTCGCGTAATTTTTTTCCAACAACAGCACGATCAAGAATTAATTAATCAAATGACCAGAACTAAGAGGCCCTATTGAACCAATAACAAACAATAGCCTTCAACAACGACAACTGAAGCAGAGACCCCCGCAACAAACTGGTAGGCCATTGCGGGGAACGAAAGAAAAAAAAAATTTTCTTGTTTACATACTTTCACAAACTGTTTACGATTACAAGAAAGTCACATGATTTGCATAAATACGACGTGAAACACATGACTACGAAATGTCAATCTGACGTCACTACATCATGCGTAGATGCCCCCCTTCGAAAGGACAACCTTCAACGCATTCCAAGTTTGATAAAAGATTACATGATCAAGAAGACCAGACGATGGAATACTGTTATCAGCCAACGAGGAGCAAACAGTACTAGGCATTAATCTAGTCCATTGATGAACTTGACATCGCCGGAGCATTTTAAAGATAAGTCTAGTTTTATGACTGTTGTCATTCAGATAACACAATACTGAGTCCATTTCGTCTGTGCAGGCATGTCTATTCTATTTTTCATATATCTATGTTATATCTGTTTTTACCGTTGTTGTTGTTCCTTATTCGTGGGCGGTAGGGCGGAGAATCGAAATCAATTCTATGGCTCCCTGGATGCTCCGAATTGATTTTGATCGTTTCTTAAGGCCGTAAAACAATCGCATTTAGCGAAAGACCCTGTTCAAAATTCTGCCGACAGGCTCGTCTGTTCGTATTTGCTATTGTTTGACAATATACGTTAGTTGTCCAGTGTCGTAAATCAATAGTGTATTTGATCATATTCAGTTGGATTTTATTCAGTTGTGTGTCATGTTTGTAAACTATTTCGTCCCTTCTAATCTTACTATCTTTTCGTTATATATGTCCGTTAATGAGTCCTGTTACGTCATTACTTTTGCATTCATTTTTTTTCATGTATTCTGCATAGATTGAGGTCAACTTTGCTTTGGGTCAATCGTTGACCTTCCTTCTTTTTGTGGCACTTCCGTTTGTTCTATTTAGTTGATAAATTCATTTTTAATTGTGAAAATGTCTTGTTCGTATTGTACTACCGTTCTGTAATCCTTGGTTAACAAATTGTGTTGTTTGTCTTCATCTCATCCATTTATAATATAATAATAATACTATAATTTATTCATTAATGAGAGTGTAGATGAATATGATTAAATTTTTATGAATTTTGAGGGTAATTAGGAACTTAGCACCAATTTGCAGTGTTGGTTCAAGAAATTGGCGACGCACTTTATAGCTCATGATTAAGGCATAATATAATATAATATATATATATATTGATAAAATAATTTGACTTCATAGTCTGCCCTGCATATAAGATACACAGTGTATATTATTTAGTACACTTTTCCAGTACTGAAAGATTAACTTAGCACATATCATTGATTGAATAATATAATTATTGAGGAATAATACCAATAATTATTAGGTGCATGATAGCAATTCAGCATCCTACATAGATAAATATCATAACTATTTATGATATATTAATGAGTATATATGTAATATTTTCCCAAAATAGTATGTCTATGGTGGAACTTATAAATAAAAGTTCAATAATATTTTAATTATTTAGTGAGTATTCATACGTTGAATAAGTACAATAATTACCTAGATTTTATTGTTGATTACTATAGATCACTGATTACTTACAACTAATAGTACTAGAATATTGTGGTTGATTATATTGATTATTAATCTATTTCTACACACACACATATAATTACTATGGATATTTTTAATCATTTTCTCCGGGAGGGAGATAGATTACGTTTGGGTGGATGTAGTTGTGAGGAATATGCCATAGAACATTTTTTAATTCAAATGAGCGAGGATCTTAAGGAGTTCGCTTGGCATAGGTGTGGATATAGCCCTTCACAAGAGAAAGCAGTGAGACTTTATAAATTACTATCCACTATTTTTTATAATGAAGGTAAAATGACTACTCAGGACGGTAGTAGCATGGAGTTGGATGAGTTAAAGAAAACCATAACGAAGCATAAGGGTAGGGAGATTACCCTTACTAATGAGCTGAGACAGCAAAAAGGGGAATATGAGAAGAAGTTGACAGCAATGGATTTTGATAATGCTGTATTGAAAAATAAAGTAACCGTGCTAATGGAGGATAATAAGAAATTGGATGAAGTTTCTCTTAAGCAGAAGAAAGAATTGGAGATTATTGCCAGTCAAGAAAGGACTATAAATGACTTGCGAAATGAGGCGAATTTACTAAAATGTCAGACCAATACTGATAATTCGAGATTGAGGATACTGGAAGTGGAGCTTGCAAATTCTAGGACCTCGTTAGAATCCACAATGGAAAACAATAAAGCGTTGGAGTCTGAGGTTGAGAAACTTAAATTGAAAATTTTGCAAGACAATGCCGCAGCCTTAAAGCGAGAAACTCACACACAAGGTGATATGACAGAAGTGAAAAGATATCAGGTAGAATTAACTGATAATAAAATGAAACTAGATAAACTCAATGAGGAAAATAGTGAACTAAGGTCTGAAGTTAGTTCATTAAGAAAATTATTTGATCAATCAAAGAGTGTTGCTGATGAAAAATTAATTGCCTTTGATAAATTTCTGATTGATTCTCATAGAGATAATGAAACATGTAAGAAATTAATTAATGAAGTGAAAGCAAGATGTGAAAAACTAAGGTCAGATTATGACTCTTTGCTTTCGAAGTATGTTACGTTGAAATTAGAGAGTGAAAAAAGGGAAAATAGGAGTATATCATTTGATGACAATAATATTGTGGATGTATGTCATTCATATAATGATAAAATGTATGACTTTTGTCTTAGACAGGAACAAAAGTGTGATGACGATGTAACTTCAGTGAAACTGATACTGAATGACCAGATAGGTAACGGAAAATCTGTCACGCAGGACTTGGCATTATTGCGTGAAGATAATAAGACACTTATGGTTAATTCCCATGGATGTAATGAGACTTGTAGGGAATTAATAGATGAAGTGCAATCAGAAAACGAAGAAGGGAATGCAGAATCGGGTATTAGTGTTTCTGTTTCCACAATGACTGATGATTATTTCATTGATAACAGGGTGACGACATTAGAAGCGTTACTCCTGAAGGAGAAAGATAGATATGCTGAATTGAAAAAGGAAACACAACAGCAAATCTATGAACTTGCAACTGCACTGAATACAGTTGATTCCTTGCTTGGTAAGGAGATGAATAAAACTACGAACTTGGAGAAAATAAATAAGAGGCAGAAACAGGAAATTACACTTCTAGATTTAGATGGTACAAAATTAAGAAATAGAGTCTATGGTCTGCTAGACATCATGTTGAGCAAAAAGATACTGCTCAACAACACACATAATAAGTCTATTGCACGACATGCCTCAGGTACTAAGTGTGATCCTGCAGTGTCAATACAACCTGTGAAGGTTAGAAAATCATTTCGAGGCAAGTATACCTTCCCTCGACAGGATACTACAGCCAATTCTGAAAATAAATGTTGGCGACCGGATCAGATTACAACTGATCCTAAGAAAACTGTTGACGTTGTCAACATTGACAAAAACATTACGAGGAAGAATAATAGGTTAAACAATAATGCTGGACTTAAAAAGAACAGGGATAATAAAGTTAACACAAATAATTATGATGAAAAAGTTTTTACTTTGCCCAGCAAGGACATGTCTACGACATGTAGGAAACTTAATACCTTTGGTAATAATAGGTGTCATCCTCAGTCCAGTCAGGATGATATATCATCCAATAAAAATACATCTTTCATGGTTAAGGAGAGATTTAATTCTAGTGATATGACTAGAGATACATATCATCATTGTTCACAGTTTCGTGACAATGATACTACTTATATTGGGAAAAGTGCGTATTCTCGCACAGTGTTAGTGCGAAATCTGCCGCAGGATACTACCTGGCAGACACTTAGAAATTTCTTTAATTTTACAGCAAACGTTAAGTTTGTTCGTCTTCTACCATCTGTCGATGGTCAAAATATTCAGGCTTTGGTTACATTTCGTAACAATCGTGACGCCCGTTTGGTTATCAAGCATGATAACGGTGTCTATTTTCGTCACCATCATCTACACTTACAATTAGTACCTGATTCTGCGTCACGCAGATAATGGTATACGCTTACACTTTGATCTTATTTCTTGATGACTCAGCATTGTCAGTCATCATTTCTTATCTTTCATCTATCCTAATATAGATTGATTTATTGACTTTTTCTTCTCGAAAAACATTTTTGATTCTTAACATCTTTAAATGTGTACACGTTTTCTGTCTTATTTATTTTACCATGCCTACATGAGACAGTAAGTTGTTTAAATGTTTCAACTATGCTCAGCCCAATGCAGCATAAGTTCATTTGTCATCCTGGTTAAAATAAGACAGGCCAGTGAAGGTGACATGGACTGGTGAGTGTAATAACATATTCCGTAAAATAATTGATATTTTTTCACACCCACCGATTTTGAGACTACCTGATGCTTCCAAAAAGTTTATACTCCGTACAGATGCGAGTAATTACGGAATTGGCGCTTGTTTGCTCCAATATCATGACGACGTCCTCCATCCCACACTCTACGTCTCACGGAAACTTAAGCCACCAGAAATCAAGTATTCCACAGTCGATCGAGAATTGTTATCCGTCATCTGGGCGATCACCAAGCTCGAAAAATTCTTATTAGGTGCACCTTTTGTGGTCCAGACGGATCAAAAGGCAGTGGCAGCACTACGTCACGCTAATCACAAGAGTCCGAAGCTGACAAGATATGCCATTCTCCTTCAACCTTTTGATTTCTCCATCGAATACATTAAAGGATCAGAGAACATCTTGGCAGATACTCTCTCTAGAAATCCTGCTGATGTCGATTCATAAACAATGATAATCTTCGCAGAAACTTACCCAAGAGACATAGCACTATTTTTGCTTTTCGACGTAGAAACGAACCACTGACTACAAAACAAGTATCTGCTTACTAAAGACATACTTTATACGAAATGAACGAAATCAAGTGACACTATGTTCGTATTTACGCCGGGACTTTGGTTAGTGTCCGTTCCGGACAAAACTGGTTGAAACAATGTTGGAAGTAATACTTAATGACATTTCGAACTAATTGCAGTTTGTGATACGAATTCTTGGACGTTAAGAATATCTATATTTATTCTGAATCAAAACACTTAAACAGTCTTCTCTAATGGGAATTCCCAAGGATCAAGACTACGGATGGATCGTCACATCCAATGTTAATTAATTTTAACTTAGCTGTTGAATTAATGGAAATTAAAATGAAATGTGAGAAAAAAATGAAAAGCAATTGAAGAAAAAAATGAAACATGAAAAAAATGAATAAAAGAAAAGTATCTCACATAATTCTAAGTAATATTCTTATATATAATAATGAATTACATAATTATATTACATATTAGTTTCTTATTTAGTTAGTTAAGTTAGATAGGTATTACCCACTTAACACATATGATTATGGTCAAACACACATAACTAACTTAAATTTATACATTATGTTCTTTCTCTACTTTATTTCTCATTTGGTTTTTTTTTTCCTCTCTTTTCTTTTCTCATAACATCATTTTTTTTTGCATTAGATAACTTGACTCCTAATACACACTTAATATAATTAATTATTTTAATTTTAATTAGTTAGTTTAGTCTTGACATGACATTTCATTACGACAGACTTTAAGTTAATTAAGTAATTAGATATCAGCATTACACATTTTCTTTTAATTACTATAACAGTTATGTATAACATGATCGTTAATATACTATATGACTATTAGTTAGTTGACATGACCGCGACACTGTTCTAGTCAGAACATCGTAGGCCATATGTCGCATTTTTCGTTTAAATTTTTGAGATTATCCACTTAGATAGGTTTTCAAAAAAAATCTATCGAATAGATTTTTTTCCCCCCGGTGAACAGGGAATTGTTACGGTATTTTAATTGGCATCGTCTGCTAGAGGTTAGCAGCATGCGATTTTAGGGGTTACTGCGTTTAATGTAATGTAAAATATTAGTAGACTATTGAACGCTATGACGTTTCAGCGTTGGTAGGTCACGCACTGTGACCAAGAGACGGGACTCTTTCTTGAATGACCGTCGAACTGAGAAGACGTGTCCTTGGAGTCTTATAGTGTCGGGCATGGAGTGCCACACAAATTATATTGTATTTAAATATGGACATGGGTCAGTCCACTGTATACTATGAAAGAGATGAAATGTGTTGTTTCAGGTTAGTAATTGACTAAACCTAAGTCGGAATGTATCAACCGTCCTTATAGATTATATTTTTGGACAGACGCATAATCTCACTGTCGGTTGTTGGGATCACCAACCACGCGTACATATAGTTATGACGTTCTGTCTACAATAATTCATGCTATTTGACAAGGACTGATTCGCAGATAAATCATAATCGAAGTATGAACAGAACTTAATATTTATGTGCTTCATGATAACCATGTGTGAACTATTTATGTATGAATTCAATGTATTAAATCTGTGCGGACTCAAGACATGACTTATCCCGTCTATGAACATTGGGAATTCAATTATTATTATCATGGTTGCAAAGCTTTTATTCCACTTTTCGCGTAACTGACTATTAACAGCACGATGCAAAAATGATGAACGGTAAAACCAATTACCACGATTGACTAGCCAGCTTGCAACAATCCGTTGGGCTAACTCCGGTCGCAACAGTGCTCGTGAATGTTCTGTGGGGTTTCTCTGTGTTTGACCTGACTTGATGGTGTGTTAGGAGGTGTTCTGTGAAATTAGGCACTGCCCACAATACCACAGACTGCACAACACATCTGGAACACTACATTTAGATAAATGGTCCTCAGACACCTGGTATAGACGACTTCTACAGATTTATTCACGTAGTACATGAAATTCCATTATACGACACATTCCAAAACAGATTACAATAGATACGACAATGTTAGCCAATATGAACACTTGGTCCTTCAGAAATCCTGCTAGTGATTTCTAGTAAGAAATGTATTGAATTTAGTAAAGATAGCACACGTAAGTCTGTCATTGACTTGTAAGTAACAAATTGGCTAGCTGAGCCTATGTTCACAGGCTTATACGCTTCTCACGTTGAGATATACCAAATCAATAATTAATCCACATACATGAAATAGATTGGCATGAGCTACACACATACATCTCCAGAGGGCAAAACGCCTCTAGTTCGCTCAAAAGCGAAAATCACCCTGACTGTTCCTTTGTTCTACCAACATCGTCAAAAAAGATACACGACCATTGTGAACAGTCGTTAACCCACGGCTTCGTGAGCCGTCATGTCATGACTGTTTATGAACACTACTATCAGCCTTTCTCGTTTGTGTTAAAACATCAACAATCATCATCAACAATCGTGAACATGTATTCATAGCTGAGAGGGTGTTTCGAGGTGCAAAAACTTTGATACCAAAATATCGAAGCTGCTTCACACCGCGAAACAGTCCTCAACACCCCCCCCCCCCCAATGTAAATGAGATAAGGAGATAGAGGGTTTGAAACACTTGTCAGAAGGGAGGAACAACTTTTGATGATCAGACTGTCTCCTTCTGCAACGCTCTGTATAGCTTCTTATCATTATCATGATTAGTCATCTGACAAGATGAAATATGAGGACAATGATCAAGATGTTAGGGAGCTTAACCCTTTGAACCCTGGCCACCCAGCCTGTAAAATCCCATTCCCCTGTGCTCCTGAGCAAAAAATGCACAAAACAGACACATAAGCAAAACTAGTTACTGTGACACAACAATATAGTCAGTTTTAACTATTTTATCTCAAATTGACTGACCTGATCATCTCCAATATTCCTGCTTAGTGTGCCAGTCCTCCCAGCATGCAGACCCTTCCTTTAGGCACAGATAGCTTTCACAATATTTACACCAGAATTTAGTCTTCACTTTTTTGAATGGTCTGTCTTTGTAGGCCATGTCTGGGAAGTCACTAACATGTTTGTTGAATTTGTATGCACACACAACACAAATGTTATTGCCAGTAGCTTGTGGAGACACTTGAGGATGATGCAAGCCCACATTTTGCAGCCTCTGATGTGCATCAACACGGTTGTGAAGCTTCATTGCCGCTGTTCTGTAATCACCAATGAGTGATAAACAGATTTTATTCATGAACATACCAAATGTTCTTCCAGTTACATTGTGGGGATTGTATTTATTCATTAGTATATAGGCATTATTGCATGCCAACATGAAAAATTTCACTATGAGCCGTCGAGGCCAGCGATAATGCCGGCGCGTTTTATTGAGACGACAAACTTGGTCGTTGACATCGCAGCCACCCATGAAAGTATTGTAGTCAATACAAAGTTGTGGAGTTTGAACATCCACAGTTGTTCCATCCTTGTTTCTCCTTCTAACAGTTCCCATTTCTGTTGGGTTATGATAATTAGATATAAAATTGATGGGTCTTTGGTCCATCCATACAAGGCAAACAATGTTATTGAAACAGACAAATTCTGATTGCCCCCTGCACATTTTCTTCTTTCCTGACAGTTCTTTTGGATAATATTTCCTATTTGTCATTGCTGTCCCTACTGCAAGTGTTCCATAATCACTGTATAACTTGTCAAAGAGAGTTACACTGTTATAAAATCTGTCCATGACAAGAATATGGTTTTTGTTTGCCAAATCACCTGAAGTCAAAATCCTGATGACGACACTACCAACAACACCAAGTTCTGGAATAACATCCTCTGTTTTTCCAGTGTAAATTTCCAAATTTAGAATATAGCCCGAGCTCGCTTCACATGCCATGTAAGCCTTTATTCCCTACTTTACGGGCTTTGATTTTATGTATTGTTTGAAGGCAAGTCTGCTTTTAGTGGGGATCATGCCCTCGTCTAAACTCAAGTGTTGTGAGGGTGAATAATAATATCGAAATCTTGGAAGCAACAAATTCAGCATGGGCCTTACTTTGTACAGTTTATCTGCTTTATCCAGAGCAGGGTCCTCTTCATCTACAAGATGAAGAAATGTCCATATAGCAAGAAAGCGATCGCGTTCCATTACAGTGCGAAATCCAGGAGTTTGCGAAATGAAGTTCGAAGACGAGCTGGACCAGTAATCTTCGTAACGTGGTTTATTCACACTGTGCTCCATTTGAAGACGCAGTCCAAAGAATGCTTTTACCTCTGGCACTGTTACATCTTTACAATTTTTAGCATAGTAGCTGGTTGGCTTTTTACTTGCTCAGCACGTCTGTTTGTCTTCTCACACAAATTGTGCCAGAAATTACTGTCGAGGAAAAGTTCCAAAAATTCAATGGCTTTACTCTCAGGAGAAATGGAATCTGGAATATTCTTGGGGCCTATCTGTTCCACAAATGTTGTGTCTACGGTAAACATAGGTCTAAATATATTTGTGGTAGACCAACCTGTATCAAATTTACTTGATACATTGTGTGGGATACGCCCCTTTCCACGCCCCTGCACCATAGCCCAATCCCCTGAGGGGCCAGGAACAGGGTTAGAACTAGCTTGATCATAATCTGATTCACAAGTTTCGTCACTCGATTCAAATTCGATCTCATTTTCAGAATAATCACAATCTAAATCTAATTCATCATCCTCCGAATCATTGAGCACAAGTTCAACAGCTTGTTCCGTTGTTAGCCTTTTAGAACGGCTATTTCCTGGATTTTCAACACGCCTTTTCATTATGAAAACAGTTAAAAAATTGCAAAATATTATCACTCTGTGGGCGCCGCCATTTTGATAAAACATTCCACAAGACATGTGTACTTCCTGACGTCATTATTTTTCACACAATTCCATTCCGGCCCCGTACTGCTAAGTTAGGTGTGTCAGGCCGAAAAAGCGGTCGCTCGGGGCATGGATTATTTACACACGGACCGAAATTTCGGGACCTCGGGTTCAAAAGGTTAAAATACTGATGGCAAAGACCTGACAATAATAAAGTACATTATTTTAGCAGCAAACAGCAGCTACAGGAATTAACAAGGAAACTTCCAGCAGATAAAACAGGATATAAGGCACTGACATGTGCAAAAATATGATCTATTCTCTCTGTACAGTAAAAATATCATGATATACAGGATATGTGCCATAACGTGCTCTGTTCACTCTGTATAGGTAAAATATCATGGGATACACAGAAGATATACTATCATGATCTATTCTACATGAACAGTAAAAATGTCATGGGATACACAAAAGATATACCAAAACATGATCTATTCTCTCTTTACAATAAAAACATCATGGGATACATAGAAGAAAAAACCATGACATGATCTATTCTCTCTGTACAGTAAAAATATCATGGGATTCACAAAAGATATACCAAAACATGATCTATTCTCTCTTTACAATAAAAACATCATGGGATACATAGAAGAAATACCATGACATGATCTATTCTCTCTGTACAGTAAAAATATCATGGGATACATAGAAGATATTCCATAAAGTGATTTATTCTCTGTACAGTAAAAATATCATGGGATAATTAGAAGATATACCTTGACGTGATCTATTCTCTCTGTACAGTAAAAATATCATGGGATACACAGAAGATATGTGATAACGGCCACCAGATTGATAAGGTCTGTTTTTCGATCACCACGTTAATAAGTGCTATTTTGTGATATAGCTCGTCCAGGCACAATGTTAATACAACTGGTATAGGTGTAGATGGTCAACTCAAAACCGACACAGTGTTGGGCATACAGGTCACCTTGTCCAAAAACGTAATGAGGCCCCGACAAGGATGTAATGTTGACTTTGGGTGTTGATGTGAGTGTCAGTACGCGAATGCATGGATTGTTCTGAAGAGTTGACTTGAAGATCAAACACTCCCTCACATGTATCTAGAAGTCAATGATGCAGACTACTGTGGTCGTTTCATACGGTTTAATTGGACACACACACTTGGACAGTACGAGTATAGTTACAGGAACACAGGTCGACATAAATAGCATACAGTTGATCAATGGTCTACCATCTTAAGTTAGCATTCAGGTTGAAGAACATTCCAATGGAACATCTATAGACAAGCACTTAGATTTCCACTGTTTATCAATATAATCATCAGGCCTTACTGACCCAGCGTGTCAGTTAATAAATACTGTTCAAGCATGACTCCTAAACAGAACCTCTTTTCTAGCGAAGATTCCTTTAGGTAAAGTTCAGCAAATCTATCTGAAGACAATGTTAACCCACCAGTATTGGATTTTCTTTATAACTGTGATCTCTTAATCATCACCTGATAATAAGGGGCATCCCTGTTCTCTGATCGACAATAAATAGGATTCCAAAATGGCTTCTGGTCCTGTGAGCACCACTCACAATAACGATGCATAATGAAGCTTCAATAAAGGTTCAGTTCATGAACACAAATATTTTCTACAAGTATCAGCATATTCTGTCCTCATAATTGCTGCATATAAACATATTCAGTGCTGCTAGATAACATGTCGTCCTGACATACAGACATAGGTAAATTCATATAGACGTCTGCCCATCTGAGCCTAGGAATGAAAGAGTTCAGTGAACAGTTCTTTTACCTTGGCATAGGAAATACACTAGCAAAAACAAACGCTCTCCTCTCCTGGCGTTATAGAATAAACACTGGGGACTAATAGACTTAATAATCATATCAGAAATTATCTTCATCCCCATAACAAATCACAGAGATCAACAGACTGAGGACGCGTCTTCAACATGGCCTTTGCCAGACATTCCATCGTCACGGAAGACCCTCTTTCCTCTCGGCATGCGCAGAAACTCCCTGACCCCAAAGTTCAGTACAAGGAAAAATAGTTCCACTTAGACATACCAAGATATCACGATATAAGACCGAATCGTCTGAAATAGACATAGAGTAAACATAGACTCGGACCATAAACATTCCTGCATAAACCTAAGCATGAACAATCTGTTTTCTGGCCCAACAAGGCACAGACTAACGAAGTCTAGATTCATACGCCAAATTCGATCTCCAGGGGGAGATAACCCATATAACAAAAGTATCAATCAATCATGGGTGATATATCTTTGGCCAGGAAAACATCCTGATTCTAAAAACAAATACCTTCCCTCAGACAGATAAATATTATAACAACAATATACGGCTGTGGGAGTTCGGCGGGGATGTGTCCTGTCCCCAGTGCTCTTTGATATTTATCTAGGGCATATTGTGCGAGAGGCTCTCTGCGATTGTAGATCAACCGTGTCGATTGGAGGCCGACCTCTGTGCAGCCTGCGTTTTGCTGGTGGTGTTGATCTGATGGCTGGATCGGAGTCGGGTCTTCAGGACCTTGCCTCTGGACTGGAGAGGGTGGCGGGAACGTGTGGGATGGAAGTTGATATAGAGGGGGGCAAGATGTTGGTGAGTGGCCATGGGAGACGTGTTCCGACCGGCATTGCGTTGGATGGGCAGGCGTTGGAGGAGGTTGGCGCCTTTGGATATCTCGGGTCCACTATATGCAGTGATGGAAGATCAATTGGGGAAATCGGGACGGGACTTGGGATGGCCTCGGCTGCCGTGACGGGGTTGAATGTGGTCTGGAGGGGTAACATCAGTTTTCCTGTGGAGATCAGGTTATACAAATCACTTGTGTTGTCTGTTCTCTTGTGTGGGTGTGAGAGCTGGACACTCACTGCAGATACGGAGCGAGGGATTCAGGCTTTCGAGCATAGATGTTATAGAAGAGTTTTGCGCATTTGCTATGGAGAGCACAGGACAGGTGTCTATGTTGGAGAGAGGATGGACACCTGTGCAGGCCACCGGGAACCACTTTTGTCAACAGTGAAACGTCGAAAGCTTGCCTGGTTTGGGCATGTAACTCGTCATGACTCCCTTTCGAAAACGATCCTTCAGGGAACAGTCGAAGGTAAACGGAGAAGAGGAAGGCAGAGAAAATCCTGGGCTGATAACATCAAAGAATGGGCAGGACACGGTTTTTCCACACTTGTACGCATTGCTGAGGATAGAGAGCAGTGGAGGACCCTGTCTGCTGATGCTTCCACCATGGCACCCCTACGACCCATGACGGGTTACGGGCTGAGATGAGATGAGATGATACATTGTCACCAGTAATCTGTTGGTAACAATATGCCAAGAAGATGATAGGAAACTCTTTACAGAGCGATACAACAGGAAGCAATCTGATCATCAGAAGTCCCCCCGTCCGACAAGTGTTTCGGCCCGATATACTCCTTTACACTCTAAGGGGGGCAGGCCCACTTGGGTCATGACTCCCAAACGTCTCAGCCTCCTGTTGTCTTGTATTGAAAAAGAACCCATTTCACTTATGGTAGCAAATTTAAAATCCACAACTCCGCCAGCCGTGGAGGCAATTGTGAAAGTAACAAAGAGAAGACAAATTATTCCGTTCGTTCCGTCGCACATCACAACTAAGGACACACAATTGCGCGAAGCCGACGAGTCTAGTCACTGCAATTCGGTGCCTGACACCCCTTATAATATACGCAGCCTGTTGCCCCTCAGTCACAGCCCTTTCACTAGTACACCAAAAAACTCAGCGTATTGTGGACTAAGAAAAATTTTGGTGTTTTCTGTATCGCAGCGTTTATTGTCACGATTTCCATTGCCCATTGCGGTTGTTCCACAGCCTGATGCCTTTTCGGCAGTTTCACTAAGCCTCTTCAGTGCCCTTGTTCTCGACTGTCCCCTCAGCCCCAACAGTTTCAATAAATCATACACTGATGCAGCCACAAGCCCTCTTGCGCCCACTTCAACAGCCATGACCCTTGCAGTGAACCCATTGTGTCTCAGATCCGCGGCCAGATCACTATACTTGGCCGCTTTCAACGAATGTTGCTCGTCTAATCTGGATTCAAATGGCACGGTCAGTTCAATCAGTATGACCTGAAGCGTTACTGAAGAATGAAGCACTATATCCGGCCGTCTCCGCGATTTTCTGATACTCTCTGGATATGCCCCTCGTCCAGATAGGTCTATCGCCATCTCCCAGTCGTTTGCACAGTCAAGAAGAGATGGTAAACTGCTTCCAGGTTTGGGGTGTGCTGACTTTCCTGCCCTCAGAAAGTATGTATTTGTGGTGCTCGGCCTGGGTTTGCTATTCGTCTTCATCCTTGCCAGGTCTATTGTCGCAGCAAGCTCATTTAACACTTTGTTATGGCGCCAAGTGTATCGCCCTTGCCCTAATGACACCTTACACGCTGAGCACGTGTTCAAGTGTCTGCCTCCCCTGGCACAGGGGGCACTACTCGTCATCCGACTTTCCCAATTTCACAAGGTTGGTGGCCGACAGCAGCAGGTCATACATTGATCTAACAACGAAGCTGAGCCTAAGAGGTGCCATATGCCATTCCATGTCAAGGACCTCTGCAGGGCTCCTTCCCATGTAGTCCATTGGCCTTGTTGGACCTGCTGCACTGCTTTTTGCAACCTCTTATCATTCTCAGCTCCTCGTATCTCCTGAACTACCATGTCTCTACGCTCCCTGCTTGATGCCTTGGACCACCAGCGGATGTCTCCATGACCAAATCCCCGTCTATTCATTTGCGTGTATCCGATTACCTCCCTCAGTTTGAGTGATTCTTGGGCAGCATCAACAGCTTCTTCCACTCTCCACTTCCTTCCCATTTTCAGTGTGGGCTGAATGGACTTAACCACGTTATCAGCTGACTTGCGTAGCATCATTGCAAGCCTTGCCTTTCCAACTTTGTACTCTTCAACAACTGACTTGAAGGGAAGCAGAAGTTTTGAGTTTTTGCAGTACTGTGCTACATCTGACAGACCTGGTGGTACCCCTAGCCATTTTCTCATGAACTTGTTGACCTTCTGCTCTAAAGCTTCCACTGTACTTGTGCTTATTTCATATATAAGCAGTGGCCACAGCAACTTCGGTATCAACATGAACTGGAGGCACCAGTTTGAACTTTCCCAGGAGTCTGCTTTGGTCTATGATCTGTAGTCCTCTGTCTGCCATTTCTATTGTCTGTTGCACTGCCTTCGAGTCTTTTAATGAGGCATCGTACACCCTGCCAAGACTTTTAACAGGTTCCTCAATGACAGTAGGGATTCTTTGGTTGGAAACCATGAATATGACCTCTGCTATCTTCCCTTTCCTGACAGGTTTCTCAACTTTGAAGCTCATTCTGCACCAAATGACTAGTTCATCCAGGCATGCTAACATCCCCCGGGCCTGATGTTCATCTGATTTCAGAATTGTTGTGTCATCCATGAACGCTTTGAGCGGTAGCATGTGACACATTCCACCGAGCTTTAGACCTATAGCCATTCCTTCAGCCGCATTGAGGATTACCTGCATAGCCATCACGAATAGTATCGGAGAGATGGTACATCCCATCGCAATTCCAACTTCAAGGGCAATCCACTTCGTTGTGTACTCTCTGGTTGAAAATCTGACAGAAAACCCTGCGAAATACAGCTTCAGCATTGCTGCAATCTCTTGTGGAACATGATAAATTTCTCGGGCCTGCCACAACATCTGGTGTGGAACGGATCCATAAGCATTTGCTAGATCCAACCAGATTACATGGAGGTTTGTTCTGTCAGACTTTGCCTTTTGGATTGCTTCCCAGATCGTGGCATGCTCTAGACATCCTGGTGTACCTGGGATACCTCCTTTCTGAATGATTGTGTCAATGTACCCATTTGCCAGGAGGTATGTAGTGAGTCTTTTCGCCATCACTGAGAAGAATATCTTCCCTTCCACACTGAGTAGTGAGATTGGCCTGAACTGACTGATGTCTGTGGAATTTTGTTCTTTCGGGATGTAGACTCCGTTCGCCTTTCTCCATTCCTTGCTTACAAGATGGGTTTTCCACGCATTCTTCAGTAAACGGAGCAGTTGTTTGAGCACCTCAGGGCATCTCTTATACACCACATATGGAACACCATTAGGACCTGGAGCTGACTTGCACCGAGCTTTCTGGACAATGCTTTCTACCTCTTGCACCGTTGGGGGGCTTGGTGTTAAATTCAGCTCCTGGCTTACTCGGCCATTTAAGGCCTGCCATGCTGCTGAGCGGCTCATCTTTGCGACCATCTGAATATGTCATTCTAAGGTGTTCTTCTAGGTCTTCTTTCCTGATGTTTAGCGTAACCAACCGTGGCTGCTCAAACAGTTCTTTGGCAAACTTGAAGGGCTCCCTAAAGAATCTTTCCCTATCCCTTCGAGTCTTCCTTCTCTTCCTGCACAACCTTTCTGCTCTACAAAGGGCATTATGTTGGCCTTTCAGGTGCTCCCAAACTTGTTGTAACCCTTCCTTCTCTGTGGCAACTGCGTTCTTGAACAGTTTTCGGGCATGCTTCTTCTGTTTCCTGATTTCTCCTATTTTAATTTGTCTTCTACTTTTTCGTGGTAGGTTACTTTCTCTTGCCTCCCTCACTCCGAACACTTTGCGACAGTGCAGATATATTATGTCGCCGAAGATTTCCAGCTTCTTCTCCAAAGTTATCTGTTTCAGGTTGTTATCCAACTCTTTTGCCAAGGCTTCGTCCAGCTGTTCCCAAAGCCCTTTCGCACTGGCAGGTGGAAACTTGATTGCATCTCTCTTCCCGTCCAAGAAGTGTGCGAGATCATCATCTGGCAGATCAACTTGAATGTACTCAGCACTGTGGATTGACTCCTGGCTGCATTCTTCTAACGTCTTATCCGTCGAGACAGAGCGCTGTTGATCTCCCCCTGATGACCTCCCACACCCCTTTTTCAATCGGTGGATTTTCATTCCTCTCTGAGTAGAGAATTCCCTACCACAGGCACATGGAAATTCCAGCCGTTGTTCAGAATATTATAGTTGTCATTAATCTTAACTGCCTGTGAAGCAACAGAATGGGGTGGTCATTGTTGTTGTTTTGAAAAGGTGATGGGTGGAGAGCGGGCACTTAACAGCTGACCATTATTGCCTCTTCTCGTTCCATCTTGGTCTAACCTGTTCAACCTGAATATTGGTTATAATTGGGGTATTTAGTGTAATTTTATTTACTAATTTTGTATTAAATTTAAATTATTGTCTTTTGCAGTTGCTGGTTTTAATTTATATTAGTATTGTCATTTTATTTTCAGTTTTGTATTGTATATAGATAACTATTGTCCTTTGCACTTGGTTTTAATTTGTATTAGTGTTTGTTCAGATACAGTAAAGAAGACATGGTGGCGGTCGACTCGCTCGATTCAGCTTATGTGCTCTTCACCGCCGAAAACCCCTTAAGAGCAAGGCAAGCGCTGAAAATAATAAACATGAAAATAATTTTAAAGTGCATTATTAGCAAAGCACTCTAAAGCGAAGCACCTTGAAGCGTACGTCTGTATATATTTTCAGTCTGTCTAAAATTTCCTTCTCTATGTCTTCTTTACAATATCTTTTAAGTTTGTCTACAATTCCCTTCTTCATGTCTTCTTTATTATATCTTTTAAGTTTGTCTACAATTTCCTTCTTCATGTCTTCTTTACTATATCTTTCCAGTTTATCTACAATTCCCTTCTCCATGTCTTCTTTACAATATCTTTTCAGTTTGTCTACAATTCCCTTCATGTCTTTATTACATCTTTTCAGTTTGTCTACAATTCCCTTCATGTCTTTATTACATCTTTTTCAGTTTGTCTACAATTCCCTTCTTCATGTCTTCTTTACTGTATCTTTTCAGTTTGTCTCCCATTCCTTTCTTCATATCTTTATTATATCTTTTCAGTTTGTCTACAACTCCCTTCTCTGAGTGTTGTTGAACCTGCCTACTTCTCACTGTGCTGTTTTTGGTCCACTGAATTCCATTTCTGTTGGCAGATGTTGCTGCCTTATCCTCTAATCTACAGCCATTAAAAAAAAATTAAGAACGATAGGCACTCCTACTACACTCTAGTTCTTATTTCACAAGACTCTGAAAGTTGTTCTTCATGATCTATTCGGCATTCCACATGTTATCAGGGCCCGAAAAAGGAGGACAGAATAGTAACACATAACCCTACCCCGGATTTCATAGGTCAACTATGGAGGCTATAAGGATGCCATATTCTGCAATGACAGTCAGTAAAAATAGATACCTTTACAACTTGAGATTCGCTGCTATAACAGTCAGTAAAAATAGAGACCTTTACAGCATGAGATATGCGGACATGACAGTCAGAAAAAATAAGGACTTACACAACATGAGATATGATGATATGACAGTCAGTTAAAAAAAATAGAAACTTACACAACATGAGATATGATGATATGACAGTCAGTAAAAAAAATAGAGACCTATACAACATGAGATATGCTGATATGATAGTAAAAAAAATAAGGACTTACACAACATGAGATATGATGATATGACAGTCAGTAAAAAAAATAGAGACTTTCAAAACATGAGATGACAGGCAGTAAAAAATAGAGACTTACACAAAATAAGATATGCTGATATGACATTCAGTAAAAAATAGAGACTTACTCAACATGTGATATGCCAGTCAGTAAAAGATAGACTTACACAACAAGAGATATGCTGATATGACAGTCAGTAAAAATAGAGACCTTTACAACCTGCGATAAGCTGATCCTACTGGTACAGTCAGTAAAAATAAAGACCTTATCCAAGCTAGCCAGAATAAAGAAATAATGATCATCTCAAAGAAACAGAATCCTGAAGAATGGCAGCATCAAAGTCAATAATTGAAATACATAGACACGTCGGGACAGACTGCCACATCCTAGTTTGTGTATTTATATTAGTTGACAACGTCCTGTCTCAACTATTTTCATGTGCCCCTACCCTGATAAAGACTTTGTTGTCATAATATGGGTTGCAATTTTCTTATGTCACAGTCAAAATCCCCAATGACTTATTTTCATTCACAAATCAGCCATTCCATTGTGTTCCATACATTCACAAATCAGCCATTCCATTATGTTTCATACATTCACAAATCAGCCATTCCTTTATGTTTCATACAATCACAAATCGGTCATTCTTTTTAAGTTTTATACATTCACAAATTGGCCATTCCTTTAAGTTTCATACATTTACAAATCAGCCATTCCTTTAAGTTGCATACATTCATAAATCAGCCATTCCTTTAAGTTGCATACATTCACAAATCAGCCATTCCTTTAAGTTGCATACATTCACAAATCAGTCATTCCATTATGTTTCATAAATTCACAAATCAGTCATTCCTTAAAGTGTCATACATTCACAAATCAGTCATTCCTTAAAGTGTCATACATTCACAAATCAGTTATTCCTTTAAGTGTCATTCATTCACAAATCAGCCATTCCTTTATGTTTCATACATTGACAAATCAGTCATTCCTTACCGCCTTTGATAAGAAAACAGCAAAGTCAAATGACTGGTTTGATGCTTCATCAGATGTGATGACACCTGTCATTGAAGCTAAGTGCAGTGCTGCGAATGAGTACAAACGTTCACCGAGTGCTAGAACCTTACAGATCCTGAAGGCTATGAGAAGCAAAGTTCAACAAACTGCTCGACGTTGCGCAAATGACTACTGGCTCCAGCTCAGTGAGAGCATCCAGACCGCAGCACAAACAGGCAATACTAGACAAATGTATGATGGTATAAAGAAAGCCCTTGGACCCCAAAAAAGTAAGATGGCACCGCTAAAAACCATCAGCGGAGAGAAGCTAACCGATAAGGGTAAGCAGATGGAGAGGTGGGTCGAGCACTACTCTGAGCTTTACGATAGAGAAAATACCATCATGCCTGCAGCCCTTGATGCTGTCAAATGTCTGCCAACTATGGAGGAGCTGGATGCTGAACCAACATTGGAAAACTCAGCAAGGCCATTGATAGCTTGGCCTCTGGCAAAGCACCAGGCAATGATGGGATTCCTCCCGCTTTAATCAAATACTGTAAGAGCACGCTATTACATCCCCTGCATAGGGTGCTGTGCCAGTAAGAGACAACTATTCCTCAAGAAATGCGAGATGCCAAGATTGTAACACTATAAAAATAAAGGAGACAGAAGTGATTGCAATAACTACAGTGGCTTCTCTCTTCTTAGTATTGTTGGTAAGGTTTTTGCCACAGTCATCTTAATGTGACTACACAAGTTAGCTGAGCACATATATCCAGTCACAGTGTGGATTCCGAGCTGGTAGATCAACAACAGACATGATCTTTTCTCCCCGCCAGCTTCAGGAAAAACAAGAGAGCAGAAAAGGCCTTTATATATCACCTTTATAGACCTCACAAAGGCATTTGACCTGGTTAGTAGGGATGGACTTTTCAAAATCCACCTGAAAATAGGCTGCCCTGCTAAATTGCTGGAAATGATAGTCATTCCATGAAGGGAACAGTCCAATATGCTGGAAGCACATCACAGCCCTTTAACATATGCAGTGGTGTTAAACAAGGCTGCGTTCTGGCTCTAACCCTCTTCAGGGTCTTCTTTGCCTTACTCTTGAAACATGCATTAAGAGATGCAACTGAAGAAATATGCCTTCACACTAGGTCAGAAGGCCGTCTGTTCAATCTCGCAAGGCTGAAGGCAAAAACAAAAATCAGAAGGGTCACTATGAGAGACTTGTTATTCGCTGATAACGCTGCAGTCCTCACTCAAAGCCAACAGGAGCTTCAGAGCTTGATGAATCGCTTCACCCAAGCAAGCGAGGACTTTGACCTCACAATAAGTCTAAAGAAAACAAATGTGCTGAGTCAGGATGTGGGTGCTGCACCAGTTATCACTATCGATAACTATGAGTTGGCAGTGGTGCACCACTTCACATACCTGGGGTCTACCATCAATGACAAACTCTCTCTAGACACAGAAACAGACAGTCGCATTGGCAAAGCTGCTGCTACCTTTGCCCACCTCACATCGCGTGTTTGGGGAAACTCCAAACTCACAATGAAGACTAAAGTTGCAGTATATAACGCCTGCGTCACCAGCACACTTCTGTATGGCAGCTTGACGTGGACAACCTATGCTAAGCAAGAAAGAAGGCTCAATACCTTCCATCTATGGATTCTACGCCACATCCTCGGCACTTCATGGAAAGAAAAAGTGACAAATGTCGAGGTGTTGTCACGTGCTGGCCTTCAAAGCATGCATACACTGCTTAGACAGTGCAGACTACGCTGGCTTAGCCATTGTGACGGACAACTCAGCTGTCCCTGAAAGTGTTGGATGATAGGACCCTCGTCTAACATCAGTACCCCTGAATATTGGTGTAATTTTTCATCAACTGGGAATTCTCTCCACCTGGGCTCACTAACAATGCACAATAGAAACGTGGGCTCATTAGCAATGCAGCATTTCCACGTGGATTGTCAACACGTTGGATCATTAATATGTAGACTGCTATCTTCTGTGCATTTTAGAGATCGCATGGCCTTTAATGGGAGGTTCAATCACGCCCACTCTTGTTTCTAGAGCGATTATAAGCAAGCATTGCGCTACACCTTTTCGTTCGTGCCTGCCTTAAAGGCGTTGCCAGGAACAAATGTACTAGCGGCATGAGATCTAAGGGATCTCAGAACGGACGATGAAGTTTCCTGCTGCTAGATAACACGGCAGCGTGAACCAGAGTGGACGAAGCAAGCTTCTTGCAGACATTTCACATCTCTGTGTCAATCAGAGAACGCTCGAAAGCCTGAGACGAACGGGGGAAACGCCGGGCGGCTAAAATCTCGATTTCTCCAGAGATCATAAAAAGTGTGAAAATCTCACATGACCCCTTTAAGTTCCATTCCAGTTAGATATATACAGACCTTTGAGAAATGCAATTTTATCACTCGTTTGCCAGACATTGACAGAAGCACTAGCATAGTGAAATCTTGTTTGATTCCCTCTGGATTTTCAACTTATTGCAGTGAATTCTATTCTGTGCTAAACGGTATAATATATTTGTTTTAAAGTGATCAGTGGTCTAGTTCATTCATCTTATTTCACTGGATTTTGTGATTAATTTAAAGCTATTAAGTTAAACTTATCTCAAATAGTTCCAGTTGAAAATTTAATGATATATCTATTATATTATTTCCAAAGATGATAATTAAATGCTTAAAGTAACATTTAAAGACGCGAAGGAATTTATAACTAAATTTAATTGAGTTAAGTTCTATATATATATGTGTGTTTTAACTATTAAACTCGCGGGGAGTTCTTCTTGAATTTATATGATTAAAGACGCGAGTGTATAAATAGTTAACTGTAAATTTATCGCGCTTTAGAATGTTATTTGATTTTTCGGTATGATTACATGTTTTATCTTTCATATAGGGTGTATCACAACCTTTGCGATCCCAGCAAGAAAAACCTGGTATAGAGTCTCCCAGACTCAGTTCTTAAACCCCTCCAGAACTTGTTGAGACTGTTTAAATTTTAATCTTTGAGGCGATCCTATGTTGGGGATTCCGCTATCTAAATTATAAGAAAGAAAGCACACCCAAAGACAAATTTAACACATCATCGAGCAAATTAAGTTGTAACTGGAAGAAGAACAATTGCCAGAGCTTTTTTATTAGTTTACTGCTACTGAGAGAGAGTACATATTTACCTGAACTGTGACTGTGCCTAGTTTTTCCTCACTGGATTTAAACCATACCGCACTGGTCAGTTGTTGTCATCTCGTTTAAGAAGTTTCACCACCACCAGCGGCAAAATCTAAGCAAAATACACCCCATTCTTTCCTGTATCTAACTGTGACAGTGCCATCCCATAGACTCTTCTTATAGAATAAAACACAAGAACACTTAGGCTTCAAGTCCGGCGATAAGTGAGAATATTTGCTACCAGCCAACCTCGCTACATCTGGGGCTGGACATCGAAGTAACAGACACTTTCACATGTCAAGTGTTAATTGATGGTTTTTGTATAATTCTATGGAGTGCCTGATTCCAAGATCGGTAAGTCTGTGTGAGAGTTTGTGTGTTGGACAGCACGAGCGCGCATGACTG
Organism: Oreohelix idahoensis; assembly: GCA_024509875.1. Taxonomy (NCBI): domain Eukaryota; kingdom Metazoa; phylum Mollusca; class Gastropoda; order Stylommatophora; family Oreohelicidae; genus Oreohelix; species Oreohelix idahoensis. The sequence goes on along the minus strand of JAMPIV010006920.1, from coordinate 141,564 downwards.
AATGAGTTTTATGTGCAACTATTTTAATTGCTGTACCTGGTAGACACTTTGTTATTTTATTCCTCGTATTGTTCACTTTATAAGTGGGATTTCTTAACTCCGTTATTTCCCCTTCCTAAACTGATTAGTAGAAGGAAAACCAGTTAAGGATAATAGGACTAGTTTCCTAATCCATCTTTTCAGGATAGATTAATCCACTGTTGGGTTAACTTATCTATTTCTGTTAATTACCTGTCATTTGGACTGGGTTCCTTTTCATTTGTCTGTACAAGAGGGAAGGGCATATGGGATATCAATCTTCATCTCCCCCGCCCCACATCTTGTCATTTGTATTTTATTTCTGTAAACTATATGATGTTTGCCTGTCAAATGATTAATGTTGTGATTTGATTCTTAGTGATAAATAAACAGTATAAAACTTCTAGTATTGTGTTGGAAGGCCCAAGCCCACAATTACCCCATATCTGTTATATTCGTAGTTTGTATTCACGTGCGTCTGTGTGTTTGAAGCACCAAATCGGTGTGAGCGCAGGTGTGTGTCTGGAAACTGGCAAATAATTGTTTGACCAGGAGAGTTTGAGGAGAAGATTGAGAGAAACGATTGTCGTAAAAGAGTCTGTCCTTACTCTCCCCAGCACTCTGTGAATCAACTATTTACTTTCTAACTCTTATCTATCACAGAGCCTTCACCATCACTCTACACTCTAAACGGGACCACTAGTTCATAGAATTCTCTCAAATAAATTTACGACAGCCATGTCCGCTGCATGGAAGATGGTCACATTCCGAAAGATATCTTCTACGGACAACTGGCAGAAGAACAGGTGGGCGACTGCAGCTGAGATTCAAAGATGTGTGTAAGAGAGACATGAGGGCACTGGACATAAATCCAGAAACTTGGGAGGATGAAGCTGCTGTTCGCACCAAGTGGCGATGCTATCTGCGGCGCCACCTCAGATTGGGCGAAAAGCAGCTCACACAACAAGCAGAAGAGGAGAAAACGTCAAAAGGAACACCAGGAAAATAAGCAGCTGACGACTGTCACCTCAGGGACACATTGCCATAGTCAGTTATGACTGAAGGGGCTATTATATTATTCACAAATCAGTCACTCCATTATGTTTCATACATTTACAAATCAGTCACTCCATTCTGTTTCATACATTCACAAATCAGTCACTCCATTATGTTTCATACATTCACAAATCAGTCACTTCTTTATGTTTCATACATTTACAAATCAGCCACTCCTTTATGTTTCATATATTCACAAATACTTCTACTTCCGGAAGTGCTACTTGGCTGGTGTAGGTACTCACAGCCCTTTACAAGTGATACATTGACAAATATTTCTACTTCCTGAAGTGCTACCTGGCTGATGTAGGCACTCACAGCCCTTTACAAGTGATACATTTACAAATACACTAATATAATTTTGACCAACAACAACATATATAAAAACTGGCACTGAACTTACAAATAAAGGCAGCATTTCCAGTCTTGGACTTAACACAACAACCATTTAAAAGCAAGTAGAAGGGAGCAGTGAATAATAGAACAGATAAAACAATGACAAAACACTACCTTTGTAATAAATGTTTCTCTTCCCCACTCCATAAAACATCCCCTTTATCTGATTTCTCTTCTGCTACCTTTCTCCTCTTGCTTGACGTCAAACTCATTTTCTCGCTCTTTTTTTTTCTTTCCTCCTCTTTTCTGTTATCATTATCATCTCTTTTGCGTTTTCTTGTTCTTGACACCTGCTTTGTCTTATCGTCTGAAACTGTTGGTGAAACCAGATTTTGAAGCTCTCTGATGCAGTCTGGCAACTGTCTGGATCTAAATCTTCCAGCTGGTGCTACATGATTGTCTGTGGTGGTACCGGATGACTTAATGGCTTGTGAGGTTTTATTCATATCCTCTGTTCTTGGACTTAAAGCGTGGCCTTTTTTAACTGATTTTGGACTTTTCTTTATGCGTTTTACATTTGAAAATGACCTTTTGTTTTCAGGCACCTGTGTCTTTTTACTCCTTGTTTTTTCTGTTTTACTATTTTCTAGAGAAGCCAGTCCCAGCAGTTCAGCAAAACAAGAGTCTGGTGCAACTTCACGTGGACAGGTGGACCTGTAACCATTTTTCACTCTTAGATCTCTCTTGTTCTGCTTTTTTCTTGATGCTGTTAAACTGCAATCTAGCAAATGCACGAGAGTACCATGTGAATTCAGATTATTACTGCCGTCAGAGCATATTTCAATAGCACTGTCATTCTGTACACTGTTGTGTGATTCTTTTGTGTTCAGACTTTCTTGCACAGGGTCCAAATATCTTTTGGGCGTTTTAACACATCTCATCCGTTTGAGAATATCCTGCATATTTCTATCATCTATAAGTTGACGACATAAAACCACGTTAGGCTGTGTCATTAGTAAATCTGTTTTTCCAATCAATTTCTGAGCTGCTTTGTTGTCTTTGTCTCGAATGGTTTGTACTGATGAACTTCCACTGTCTTGAATGGTTTGTACTGATGAACTTCCACTGTCTTGAATGGTTTGTACTGATGAACTTCCACTGTCTTGAATGGTTTGTCCTGGTGAACCTCCATCAGCATTATCCAAATAATCAAATGTTTTGTTTTTCTTGTTTCTCTCAACTTTTTGTGTTGTGTATTTTGGAAGCAGAACACTTTTTGATAACCGACTGTTGTTGTATACCATCCTTAACGTGCTCTGAGGAAAGACAATGATAATCTATTGTTATACATCACTCTGAGGACAGACAATGATAATCTATTATTATACATCACTCTAAGGACAATGATAATCTATTGTTATGCATCAATCTGAGGACAGACAATGAAAATCTATTATTACACATCACTCTGAGGACAATGATAATCTATTGTTTAAATAGAAAATGATTATCTATTGTTATACAGTGCAAACCGCTTAAGGCGATCTCGGATGTGGCGAATTTCTGTTGTGAAGAACAATTTGTTTATCCCCGGCAATTTTTCTTCTTTGTCTTTGTAAAAAATGTCCGGTTAAGCGGAATCCATTTATCACGAATTTTCGGATATGCCGAACGATTAAACGTGTCCCAACTATATAATTTGATCTGCTTAAGGCGAACTTTTTTTTCAAATACAGTACCTGGACATTTGTACAACTTTTCGGCTATTTTCGGAAATTGCGCGCTTCGTCAGTGTTAGAATTTGAGTTATTTCCCCTCTAAAAATGGCTGGAAAGTTAAAATCCATATCTTTGAAAAGAAAGATTGAGCTAGTACAAGAATTGGAAAATAGTGGCAAAAAGAAAATGGAAATAGCAAAGGAATTCGGCATTCCAAAATCAACGCTTTCAGGAATCATAAAAATTAAGGATCGGTACAGAAAAATGTTTTATGGTGGACAAGTTGATTGTCACAGAATGAAGAACCGAAAAGCGACGTGTGATGTGGTTGACACGGCACTCCTAAAATGGTTCACCATGGCGAGATCAGCAAATGTTCCTGTAAATGGACCTATATTAACTGCAAAGGCAGAAGAGTTAGCACTTCTGGAAGGTCGGACTGGCTGGAAATGTAGTCCTGGCTGGTTGGGTTGTTTTAAAAAACGGCACATTACTTACAAAGCCGCGGTAGCATAGTGGTTAGTGCACTGGCTTCTTAGTGCAGTAGTCTATGGTTCGATCCCCAGATGAGGTGGGAATTTTTTAGGTTACAAATGGCTCCTGGGTCGACCCAGCCCCAAATGGGTACCAGAGCAACCCTGTGAAGGTTAAGGCGGCCGGCGTGATGCCAACCACATCACCCCTAGTGTGCCGACGGTCAAGATAAAATGATCCTAACACCATATTCCTAATATGCCTCAATGGGCGTGTAATGGGTTCCTTTACCTTTTTTGTGTGTGGGGAAAGGCATTCTGTTAATGAAACGACTACCGAGTCATGGACGGAGGAGGTGCTAAAACCAGCCGTGAGTAGGTTTAATTCCGTTGATGTGTTTAATGCTGATGAAACTGGATTGTTTTGGATATTGCTGCCTGACAAGACTTTTTCCTTCAGAAATAAAAAGTGCCGAGGGGGGTGCAATGGAAAGAAAGAATCACGATTGTTGTGTGTACAAATATGGATGGTTCAGATAAATTGCCATTACTTGAAATCGGTAAATTAAAAAATCCACGCTGTTTTAAAGGTTTGAAAAAATTGTGTGTTGATTATGCAGCTAATTCAATAGCCTGGATGACATCATACATTTTCACCAAGTGGCTATATGCATTTGATCATTCTATGGAACGTCAACATCACAAAGTTCTTTTGGTGCTTAACAACTGTTCAGCCCACATCATCATCATCATCAGTTGCCATCTCCACAACGGAGGTTGGCTGTAATGGATCTCCAACGTCTTCTGTCTCTTGTCTTGGTGGTACACTCTGATAGACTCTTTCCCGTCCATCTCTTGATGTTATCTTCCCACTTATAGCGCTGTCTTCCCCTTGCACGTTTACCTTCAACTCTCCCTTCTGTTATGGTCTTCTGCAAGGTGTTATGCCTTTTTATGTGGCCAAAGTATTTTAGCTGCCGAACTTTGACCTCTCTCATTAGTTCTCTTTTCATACCTAGATTTTCTAGGACCTCCTTATTTGTTTTCATCTCTTTCCATGAGATACGCCCCATTCTTCTATATATCCACATTTCAAGAGCCTCAATTCTTTCTTCCAAATGCTTATTCATCGTCCATGTTTCTGCACCATACAGAAATGCAGAATATATATAACACTTTATGATTCTCAGTTTTAATTTATGAGATAACTGTTTGGATGTCAGTATATGTTTCATGTTGTTGAATGTAGCTTTGGCCATTCCTATTCTCTTCTTGATTTCTGTTTCACATCTGCCATCTTCTGTTATTATATGACCAAGATATACGTAGCTCTTGACTTGTTCCAGGATTTTCCCATTTACGCTTATCTTTAATGTGGGTTTATCGTCTGTTTTGCTAATTATCATAGTTTTAGTTTTCTCAATATTAATGTCGAGTCCATATTCATGACTTATACTGTTCACTTGCTTCACTAGTTCTTGTAACTCCTGTTCGCTTTCAGCTAACAACACGGTATCATCTGCATATCTAAGGTTGTTTATTGATCTTCCACTGATGTTCAGTCCTGGTATTTCCTGTATCTGTTTGAAAATTTTTTCGGTGTATAAATTAAATAGGCAGGGGGACAGCACACAACCTTGTCTGACACCTCTTTTTATGTCTATGTATGGTGAATAATTCCTTCCCGATCTTACTGTGGCAGTTTGCTCCCAATAAAGGTTACTGAGTATTCTTATATCTTTTCCATCAATACCTATGTCTTTGAGGCATTCAATTATTTTCTCATGATGGATTCTGTCAAAAGCCTTCTTATAGTCAATGAAGCACATATACATACTTTTTTGGACCTCTGTATATTTTTCTGCTAATCTTCTTAGGCAAAATATTGCCTCTCTTGTTCCACTGTTCCGTCTAAAACCAAACTGTTCTTCTTGGATTTCGCTGTCTACTTTACTTTTTATTCTTTCCTGTATGATTTTGAGCAGTATCTTAATTGCATGACTCATCAGGCTGATTGTTCTGAAGTCTGAACATTCTGTTGCATTTGGTTTTTTGGGCAATGTTATAAAAACTGATGTCTTCATGTCGTGTGGTAAATATCCTGTATTGTATATATCATTGCATATTTCTGTGATTGTATCTATACCAAAGCTCTCCAGAGCTTCTATCATTTCAATGTTTATGTTATCCATGCCTGCTGATCTTCCTTTTTGTATCATATGAATGGCATTCTCTACTTCTGATCTGAGAATGTGTGGGCCTTCATTAGAATCTGGTGATGGTTTTTTACCTCTGTTGTCCTCGAATAGTTCTTTTACGTATTCTGCCCATCTGTTTGATATGTCTTTCTCATCAAGTAATATTACACCATTTTTGTTCTTGATACAGCTTCCTCCTTGTGCAAACCGCGACCGATTTGATAATTTCTTTATTTCTTCATGCATATCTCTTGTCATGTGCTTCGCTTCCAAGTCTTCTATTTCCTTACATTTTGTTTCTATCCACCGTTCTTTTGCTTCTCTACACATAGTACGTATGTCATTGTCTATTGTTTTATATTCTGGAGTATTTTTTGCTTTCTTTCTTTCTGCCATTTTATTCAAGATGTCATCTGTCATCCAAATTTGATTTTTCTTAGACTCCTTTTTAGGTAAATTTGCATTTGCTGATTGTATGCTTGTTTTTAAGCATTCCCATTTTGCGGTTGCTTTTTCTTCTGGGTTTTCTCTTCTATACTGCTCCATGCTTTCTGTCAATAACTGTTGGTATTTATTTTTGACTTCGATTAAATATTTCTGTTTTATATCTGGTTGTTTCAGCGCTGATATTTCTATCTGGGGTTCCTCCTGTCTTCTGTTTCCTGCTCTTTTCAGCTTTATATTTACTTTGATGACAACTGGATTGTGATCTGAATTTATGTCGGCGCCAGGATGTGTCTTTGCACTTGTGACACTGTTCTTAAATCTATGTTTTATCATGATATAGTCGATTTGATTACGTGTTACATCTCCTGGGCTTTTCCATGTGTATAATTTCCTTGGGTGATGTTCAAAAAAGGTGTTACATATGACCAGCTGGTTTTCTTCACAGAACTGGATAAGTCTGTCTCCTCTATCATTTCTTGTCCCTAATCCATACTGTCCTACTATTTTCTTGTATTTTCCTTTTCCTACTTTTGCATTCATATCACCCATTACTATCAACACATCTGTAGATTTGACTGGTTTAAGTGTGTGTTGTAGCTCTTCATAGTATTCTTCTATTTTTTCCTCGCTGTAATCTTTAGTTGGTGCATAAGTTTGTAAGATTGATATGTCGAATGGCTTTGCTCTCATCTTTAGTAACATCATTCTGTCATTGTGTGTCCAGTATCCACATACGTATTTTTCTAACTCCTTCTTTATCAACATTCCTACCCCTCTTTCGTGTTTTTCTCCTCCTGAGTGTATAAGCGTGTACTGGTCTCTTGTTATGTAGCCTGTATCCAAAAGTCTTGCCTCTGCAACTCCCAGTATATCGAGTTTCATGTCGGTTGCCTCTAATATAAGATTGTCCAGCTTTCCTTCTCCGTTTAAAGTTCTAACATTCCATGTTCCTATTTTTAGGCTTCTCCTACTAGTTTTTAGGTGGTCTTTCTCAGAATGCTCCCTTTCAACAGAATTTAAGGAACACTCGTCATTATGTACTTCCTTACTCATTAGAGGAGTTGCCTCTTCCCTGTTAATTTGTACAGTAGATTCTTCCCCAGGGGACAGAGAGTTCTCTACATATCGGTTCTTATCTTGTTGTTGTGATTCCATTACTTTCTGTAGGAAGTACGCGGTAAGGCCCCAATCTCTTCCACGGTGGCTAGCCATTGTCTTTTTCTATGTCCGACATGCCTCTAGTGCGCCACACACTTTGCTGTTTCGCTTTGCGAGCCGTTGATCTTCTCAGATTCCTCCGCCTCACTCACCGTCTCTGTCTTTGTGTACTAGGGATGGACATTCCCTTGAGTAAGATTGCTCCTACTCCACCCATGTAGTTTAGCCAGTCAGCCAAGACTGTTGCCCGGGATGTGGCCACCGCCGTACACAAGTGGTATTCTAGGAGCCATACATGAGCTAGACAGAGAGGAGAACCAAATAGGATCCTGACTATCCTAAAAAGGACATGGCTGTCTCTCACCGTGAGGTACTATCCCTCTCTCTTTATCCTACATCTCTACAGCCCACATAAATGTTCAAAATCTAAAAGCAACAGAACTTTTATTTTTACCACCAAATGCGACATCCAAACTTCAGCCTTGTGGCCAAGGTATTATTCAAAATCTGAAGGTTCATTATAGGTCAGCAATGTTGTCCAAACTTGTAGGTCACATTGATGCAGTACAGAGGAAAATTACATACTTTTTCATTTAAGAGTGCTTTATCATTTAAGAGTGTGCAAATTCTAGAGATAATGATGACTGTGGGTTAACGGTACAAACTATTTCAAAGCTGGAAGTTTCAAATTGCATGGATAAAACTAACATGTATATAATGCAGGCTGGATGCCAAGATGATTTAATTTATCATTTCTTTGAATTTAAGGATGTCATGGAAAGACATTTTTATTAACTCAAGTACAGGTACTAAGTAAGATACAGAGGAAAATTGCAGCTTTTTCATTTCAAAGTGTAAAAAGTTCTGTTATTCTCTAGATATTTGTGCCAACTTTGTACATTAACACTTTTGGTGATTTACATATTTTCTGTGCCATACATCTGTCATATTCAACACTAATTCATTATTGTATTGTACGTTGTAAATGCATTACCATATGCTTGAACTCTTATCTGGATAAGAGGAATTTCTGATAAGAAGAACTATTTCTTGGGTCCCTGGTGAGTTCTCCTTATCAGGTCTGCACTGTACATAACTAGGTTCCAAAGATTGTTAAATCCAGGACTCGTAGTGGTGATAAGTTTCCATTACAGATAAATACCTCTATGGCATGCTCCTCAAATAGTCTACGACAGCAGCATCAAGCTGGCCTTCACATGTGGCACAATTTGAGCCCGGCAGAACTGCTTCCACTGTCAGGCAAAGAAGCAAAAGTGAGCCGCTTGTGCCTTAAAACCAACCACGTTGGGCAGATAAGGCTTGTAATCCTTGGTCAGTAGCCCATCTAGAAGGTGATAAGCTCTGACTTCAAACCTCCTCTGCCTCACATGAATATCCGTTTATGGGAAAGCCTTCGGGAGCATACTCTGAGGATAAATCCAGAGCTGGAGTCGCTAAGGCAGTTTAATGTTGATTCAAACTTATTCTGGCAACTCCTGCGACATTGCTAGTTCCAAACTGTATCAGTTACTGCCGTTTCTTTGGGCCTACCAGCTGCGTGGAGAGGGGAAACATGCTGCATGGGCAAATCCCTGAACTCCATATAACTGAGCCCAAGCTTGTGCCCTAGAGAGTGCACTCCAGCTTCACCCTGTGGTGTTGGCCAACACAGGAAGTAACAGTTGCCAGTTATAAGCATCTCGCCCAGTTAATGTAAGGCATGGCGTCAGGGACTACTTCCGACTGTGAGAGAGATTCTAGAATCTTACTGGACAGCTACCGGCCGCTTCAAACTGGGCACCCCCCCAGCCATCAATCTAGCAACATGGGAGAACAAAGCTGCCGATTGCATTAAATGGAGATGGGTGAAAAGAAGCTCTTACAATAAGCAGAAAAGAACACCAGGCAAAACGCAGTTATGGATTATCACTCTAAGGGCGCATCATCCCCATTGTCAGTTATGACTGGAGGAGGTTACTACTATTACACATGACTATAAGGACAGAATATGGTCATCTATTATTATACATCACTAATACAAATTGTGTGGGAACAACAATGATATCTATGTGTTATAACATTCTCTTTAACAATGATCAAGTCAAATCTAAGAAAAATAAGCAATTTCAGTCAATACTTAATTAGCTTCGCATTCACTTGTGCTTCTCTCATGTCTGCAGTGTACTGAAAATGGCTGTCGAGGCCTCTAAGTTGGCTGTTTTTATTTTTCTTACCATTCAGTACACCATATCCCGAGTTCTAGCACTTAGATGAAAAAAACACAAAATTCACTGTTGTATACCATCATTCAAGTTCTTTCAGGAAATATATTCTATTGTTATGAAATGGACAACAAAGGAGTCAAATGAGAAAATATTAGGAGACAACGATGTTAAAAGATCAATAGTAACTGTTATGATTAAAATTGATAACGATTGTGTCGGTATAATTAGGTAGCTCGACAGGGCTCCTTGTTTGTTTATTTTATACAGTCATTTATTAATACAGGAAGTGACGTCATGCCGATATGGTTGTTTGGCAGACGTGAAACTGAAAATGCAGAAGTGAGGAGATTGTCTGCTAGTCTTCTAGCATTGTGTGTCATGGCGAGTGGACGCATGTGTTTGAGCTCCTGAATATATATATATCCGTGTGTTTTTACATCACTAATACATCAAGATCTGTGAGGTGTATCTAGTTATCTGCATGTACAGGGAGAATAGCTTCTCAATGTCGAGTGTGAATATATATTAAAAATGTTAAAAATGAAAAGGACAGCATTCCAGACATGAACGGACTGCCTAAAGTTATATCGACGACTGCATATTATATGCCATTGTTTATTGGCCTGAACAGTAGTGAATTTGGAGCAGCGTGAAGTATTAATAAAAATGTATACTGTCCACTTCGTCCGTTGTGGCTCAAATAATTCTAATTGATGTTGGCTTGTTTCGGTGTCTGATACGTCTACTACCCTAGAAGTGATCTTGACCACAGGAAACCATCCTGTCACTAAATATTAACATTAACAATATAAAAGACACGTAACAGTAACAAAAATGTTAACAGAAGACATGAAATATTAGTAGATAATGATGTTACAAGGTCACTGGTAACAAAAGTTAACAGAAGACAGCAAACATTAGGTGACAACAATATTACAAGGTCATTGGTAACAAAAAACAGCTTGATGATCTGGATTTTGCAGATGACTTGGCTCATCTGTCCCATAACCATAATCAGATGCAAGAGAAAATGAAAATTCTTGATGCGAGGTCACAAGTGTGCCTGAAAATACACAGGAAAAAGACTAAGATTATGAGAATAAATGCAAGAAAACAAGGTTGAAATTGAAGAAACACCACTAAAAGATTTAGAATCGAACACATCTTCTTCTTTGATCCTTAGCCGCCGACCGTCAAAGCAGTCAGTGGCCATTACGCCTGGTGGCGTCTTGTAGGGCAACAACAAATTGATTCCACTTTGCTCGGTCGGCAGCCATCCTTCGTACAGTGCCCCAACTCTGGTTCATTCTTTGCATTTCAGCCTCCACAGTCCTCCGCCAAGTTGTTTTTGGTCGGCCTCACTTTCGTTTTCCTTCAGGGGTCCATAGCATAGCTGTTCTTGTGATGGCATCGGGGTCTCTTCTGAGGACATGGCCAACCCAGCTCCAGCGTCTGCCAGCTATGATGGTGTGCATGTCCTCTTGCTTGCTCCGAGTAAGCAGATCTTGGTTGGTGATGATATTCGGCCAAAAGATTCGGAGAATTTTTCTTAGACATGTTGTGTAAAAAGAGGACAATTTCGACATTTCCTTCTCTGTAACTCTCCAGCTCTCCACGCCATAGAGAAGCACAGAAAGCACACAGCTCTGATATAATCCTAATTTTGTGCTTGTGCTGTACTGAGAGGACTTCTAGATGTTGTTTAGACTAATAAAGGCTGTTCTTGCTTTGTTCATTCTGCTGTTGATGTCTTTGCTTGCTCCGCCGTCTGGTGTTACTATGCATCCTAGGTATGTGAAGGCATCTGTCTGTTCCAGTTGCTGATTCCTTACTGATATGGGCTCAGGGTTGCTCACATTGAGCGCCATGACCTCTGTCTTCTTTAGGTTGATGTTCAAGCCCACCTGCTGGCTATACTTATTAAGTCTATCTGTTTTTTCCTGGATGTGTTGATGTGAATGTGCTAGCAGTGCAATGTCATCTGCATATTCCAGATCTTCCAATGTAGAAAATGTAGTCCATCTTATTCCTCTTGGATTGCCCTCTGTTGTCTGGCGCATCACCCAGTCTATGACTGTTAAAAATAGAGTGGTTGATAAGGGGCATCCCTGTCGTACTCCTGTCTTCACTTCAAAGGTTAGGTTGCTCTGCCCAATGCTGCACGTAAAGTTGGCATAAAGGCTGTTTATGATTGACACTATGCAGCTTGGAATTCCATAAGCCCTCAGTATTTTCCATAAACTGTCCCTATGTATACTGTCAAAAGCCTTTTCAAAATCAACGAAATTAATGTACAACTGTCTTTGCCATTCTGAGCACTGCTCTATAATGTTCCTGAGGGTAAATATGTGATCTACACATCTTCTGTTCTTTCTAAATCCTGCTTGTTCTTTCCTCAGTTTGTGGTCTACTGCTTTTGAAATTCTCTGTATAATTATCCTGCCTAGTATTTTGCTGGGAACTGAGAGAAGAGTTATTCCTCTCCAATTATTGCAGTCTGCAAGATCTCCCTTCTTGGGCAATTTGACAATTATTCCTTTTCTCCACTCTGTTGGTGTTGTCCCCGTTTTCCAGACTTGTGCAAATAGTGGTTCTAATAGTTCTGCTGCTAGCTCTGGGTCTGTCTTAAATAGCTCTGCATTTAAGTTATCATGACCAGGAGCTTTTCCATTCTTTAACCCTTTGATTGCTGTGATGATTTCTTCTTTTCGTGGGATGTCTGTATTAACATCTAGATCATTTTCAGCCTCAGGAACATTCAATTGTGTCTCTGGTGGTTCCTTATTCAGAGTTTCTCTGAAATGCTCTGCCCATCTTGTTTCCTGTCCCTCTACTGTTGTGATGAGATTTCCTTGCTTATCTCTTACTAATGTAATATTGTTTGCACCTCGTTTTCCACTGATGATTTTAGTTATTTTGTATACTGTGCTTTGTTCATTTCTCAGTGCTGCCTCTTCTGCCTGTCTTGCAAGGTCATCCAGAAATATCCTTTTGTTAGCACGGGTTTGACGTTTAACTTCCTTGTCCAGCTGACTGTACTGTTCACTATATATTGCCTTTAATCTGGGAGACTTAGCTTCTGTTTTCTTTCTTTTATTTCCTTTCTCTTCGCTATGGTGCTTAGCGTATCTGGTGTTATCCAGTCTTGGCTCTTTCTTTCCTGGAATCCCAAGCATGACTTGCTGCTTTCCTTGTATATTGTTGAGATGGTGTTGAATCTCTGGTCATCATCGGTCTCTGTTCTTTCCTGGCTTTTGATAATCTCATATCTTCTCTTTACGTCAACCACGAAAGCTTTTCTGGTGAGGGGATCCTTCAGTTTCGTGATGTTGTATCTTTTCTGTTTGACTGCAACTGGTCCAGCAGCTCTGAGTTTCACTTTCAGTCTTGCTACTACTAGGTGATGATCACTTCCCACATCTGCGCCTCTTCTTACTTTCACATCTTGTAGTGCATGTCTCCATCTGCCATTGATCATTATGTGATCTATCTGGTTTCTGTCTCGTCCGTTTGGTGATTCCCATATTAAATTGTGCACTTCCTTGTGTGGAAAAAGTGTTCCTCCAATGACCAGGTTGTTAATACTGCAGAAGCTTATTAATTTGTCCCCATTCTCCTTTGCTGTTCCACTGCCGAATTTCCCCATTACTCTTTAGTTATAATTATTGTGTGCTCCCACTTTCGCATTTAGGTCTCCCATTACTATAATGAGATCGTACCTGGGTGTAGTTTCCATTTCTTTTTGTATCTGTTGATAGATATCGTCCTTGATCTCTTCATCGCTGTCATTTGTTGGTGCATAGCATTGTATAATTGTGGTGTTGGTGAACCTCCCTCTTAGTCTTGCTCTTATCAGTCTGTTGTTGATGGGTTTCCATTCCAGTAAAGACCTTTCCATTCCTTTCTTCAGGATAATGGCTACACCTTCGTTGTGCTGACCATCCTCTCTGCCAGAATAAAGTACTGTTTCCCCTGTAGCTGTTTTTATTCTCCCCCTACCTGTCCATCTGCTCTCGCTTATTCCCAGGATATGTATCTTGTAGTTCCTCATCTCTGCTGTGATTTGTCTCAGCTTTCCTGCCTCATTCATAGTTCTGACGTTCCAAAAACCAATTCTGGTTTCGTGTTTTGCGGTCGGGGCATCCGTTTTCATGCCAGTGGCTTCCTTTCGGCTTTCACCACTGTCAGTCATACGAGCCTGACACTCCGGATGTCCGTCCCACAGCAAAGTTTTTCCATTTATTGTTGTTTCCGTAACGTGCGATTTTTTTTCATAGACAGGGGTGTTGGCCCTGTGCTAATACCCCCAACCTGGAGGACCAGAGTAGCTTTTGTCTGACCCCTACCCACGCAGACCAGTCCAGCTTGGTTGAACCTACCAGGAGTAAATCTCCCACTGGCATAGCTCTGGGGATTGTCAGGGTACACAAGCTGCCATACCGCTACAAGGTATAGGTACCATTGATGGCAGAATCGAACACATATTTTAGAAGTAATATAGACAAAGTTGGAGGGACAGACAGTGATATCAAAATAAGAATCCAAAAAGCAAGAGCAGCTTTCATTGCATTAAGAAACATATGGAGAGCAAGAGAAATCAAGTCCAACATGAAAATAAGAATCTTCAACTCAAATGTCAAGTCAGTCTTATTGTATGGCTCTGAGACATGGAGAGCAACAAAAACAACAACCAAAAAGCTACAGACTTTTATAAACGGGTGCTTGCGTAGAATAGAAGGACTGAAATGGTATGACAAAGTCACAAATGTGGAATTGATGACAAGAACCAGACAAGTGCCAGTGGAACAAGAGTTGAGAAGACGCTGGCGATGGATAAGACACACATTGAGGAAACCTGTTGATAGCATTACAAGGCAGTCCTTGTTCTGGAATCCACAGGGAAAGAGAGGCAGAGGTAGATCAAAAAACACATGGAAAAGAGAGCTGGATACAGAGGTGAAAATGATGAAGAAAACATGGAAAGAACTTGAGCGGATGGCACGGGACAGGAAGACTTGGCATGTGTTTGTTGAAGGCCTATGCTTCTTGGGGAGCTAATGGGTATTGATTGATTGACTGACTGGTAACAAAAGTTAACAGAAGAAATGAAATATTAGCAGACAATGATGTTATAAGGTCACTGGTAACAAAAGTTAACAGAAAACAGCAAACATTAGGTGACAACAATATTACAAGATCACTGGTAACAAAAGTTAACAGAAGACATGAAATATTAGCACACAATAATGTTACAAGGTTACTCGTAACAAAAGTTAACAGAAGACAGCAAACATTAGGTGACAACAATATTACAAGATCACAGGAAATATATTCTATTGTTATGAAATGGACAGTGAGGGAGTCAAATGAGGAAATATTAGGAGACAATGATGTTAGAAGACCACTGGTAACAAAACTTAACAGAAGACATGAAACATTAAGGGATACCAATATTACAAGATCACTGGTAACAAAAGTTAACAGAAGACATGAAACATTAGGGGACAACAATATTACAAGAAAACTAGTAACTAAAGTTAACAGAAGACAGCAAACATTAGGAGACAATGATGTTAAAAGATCACTAGTAACAAAAGCGTTAACAGAAGACATGAAATATTAGCAGATAATGTTACAAGGTCACTGGCAACAAAAGTTAACAGAAGACATGAAACATTAGGTGACAACAATATTAAAAGACCACTGGTGACAAAAGTTAACAGAAGACATGGAACATTAGGGGACAACTATGGTAAAAGAAAACTAGTAACTAAAGTTAACAGAAGACAGCAAACATTAGAAGACAACGATGTTAAAAGATCACTAGTAACAAAAGCGTTAACAGAAGACATGAAATATTAGCAGATAATGTTACGAGGTCACTGGCAACAAAAGTTAACAGAAGACATGAAACATTAGGGGACAAAAATATTACAAGAAAACTGGTAACTAAAGTTAACAGAAGACAGCTAACATTAGATGACAACAATATTACAAGGACTTACTTACATACTTAGTCGTTCCTCTTCTACCGTGAGTTGTAGAGGTTTGTAAGAGAGAATGCCACACTATTCTATCGGCTGTCTTCCTCCTGGCTTGGTTCCATTCTAGTCCTCGGTCCTTCAAAGATTGTCTAATGTTGTCCTCCCAACGGGAGCCGAGGTAGCGCAGTGGTTAGTACACTGGCTTCATAGCTCGGTGGTCCATGGTTCGATCCCCAGTTGAGGTGGGATTTTTTAGACCGCAAATGGCTCCGGGGTCGACCCAGCCTCATGAATTGGGTACCAGAACAACTCTGGGAAGGTTAAGGCGGCCGGCGTGATGCTGACCACATCACCCCTAGTGCGCCGATGGTCAAAAAAATACGGGCCTAACACCGTATTCCCAATATGCCTCAATAGGCATGTAACGGGATCCTGTAACCCCTCCCTGTCCTCCAAGTGGATTTTGGGTCGTCAAAGATCCCTGGCTCTTAGTTTCCCATGCTTGCCATGGTAACCGATCTTCTCCCATTCTGCAGACATGGCCAAACCATCTCAGTTGGGACTGTTCTACTTGGGTCTGCAGGGGTTGGGTTTTTAGGCCTTGACGTATCGTCTGGTTGTGGACCATGTCTCTTCTTGTTACTTCAACCACCTTCTTCAGATAACTCATTTCTGAGGCTTGGATCTGGCTTTTGTGGGTTGTAGTCATTGCCCATGACTTGCATCCATACGTCAAGACTGGAACATAGGTGGAGCGGTATACAGCGATCTTCGTCTTCTTACCAACTTCTCTTTTGCTGAGGAATCCTCAATTTCTGGCTTGAAAAAGTCTCCCAGCTGCTACTCTTCGGGTAGCCAACTCTTCTTTGATGCCTCCCTTTCGGTCTATGACAGCTCCAAGGTATTTAACCTTTAGCACGCGACATGTGTCGCTCGCAGAAACCCATCCTCTCTCTGCTGTTATCGACATATGTTACCTGCGGATATCTTCGTTTTCAAGTTATAGGATGTGTGTACACGTGATCTCACTCCCGGATGTTAGGTGTTAAACTTATCTGGGAGAGAGTTAACTTTCGTTTCCGATTTTTTTTTTAGTAATGGATGTATTCGCGTTTATTTTCTGTGAATTTTTTAAATCGAAATGAATCGGCATCGAACACGCGGCCATTTTCGCTCTAATTTTATTGGATCCTGACGCCATGCGGTGGGGATGAGATTTTTGTCTTTATAAGCGCTGATATCGGTTCTCAGAATATGTTTGATGGCCGAGATGGAAACGAAAGTAGAATGGCATTGCTGGTATGTATAACTTTAGGGGTTTGGATTAGGTTTATTGGAAAGGTTTAGAGTTACGGCTGAATGTCACTGCTGACGAGGGCGTTTGTTGCTTTGCTACTGATGATGGGTGTAACGAAAAGATCGTCATTCGATTTGTATTGGTCTATTTGTCAAATGACTTTCATTGAGATGCAAGGGATATAGACTCTTCGTTTGTAGGATATTTAAAAAAAAATTTTTTTTCTTTTTTAAAATTTTTTTTATTTTTCCTTTCCTCTCTTCCTATCTCATCTAACATGTACACAAACAAAATTTACATCATCAGATTCATCATTCATTCATTTCTATACAGTCCAAAAATGATAGCAATTGACCAAAAAAACTATAGAATTTACTAGTCAAACACTATAAAAATGGGGCGTTGTGAAAAAGAATGCAGTGGCAGGGCAAATTTTCATGCAGCGTGCTAAAGGTTAAAGTGGTCGACCTGCTCCAGGACCTGTTCTCCCAGCTTAATCAGATGTCTTCTTTCCTCTCGTGATATCACTATGGTTTTTGTTTTCGAGCTGCTTATGATCATCCCTCTCTTCTCCAGCCCTTCCTTCTAGACTTGCAGGTTGGATTTAAGATGTGCCTCTGATTTAGCAATCAGGTCAACATCATCAGCAAATGCCAGCTCTGAAATACAGACCTGTCTCATCTTCCAGTACCACACTGAATACTTTCCTGTCCTCTCCTAACATGCTTTGATGACATCGTCCATGAGGAGTATGAAAAGATAAGGTGACAGGATATCACCTTGTCTTACACCAGTGGTGGTCCTGAATTCTTCTGACTTATGGTTTGCTGTCCTCACATAATTTCTGCAAGACTTGTAGAAGCTCTGTATAGCATGAATCAGAGGTGATGGGATGTT
Organism: Oreohelix idahoensis; assembly: GCA_024509875.1. Lineage (NCBI taxonomy): Eukaryota > Metazoa > Mollusca > Gastropoda > Stylommatophora > Oreohelicidae > Oreohelix > Oreohelix idahoensis. The sequence goes on along the minus strand of JAMPIV010006920.1, from coordinate 123,757 downwards.
CTTCCTTGCCAAACAGTCCCAGAGTTTGTTCCAGGGGACCTTGTCAAATGCCTTTTTCAGATCTAAGAAGCAAAGATGGATCTCACTCTTATACTCAAGAGCCTTTTCACTCAACTGTCTGAGTGTGAAGATTAGGTCTTGAGTACTTCGATTTGCTCAGATGCCACACTGGACCTCATCCATTTGTGGCTCAGCTAGGCATCTGAGTCTCTGCTCCAGGATTCTAGAGAAGATTATTACAAGTTCACTCATAACAAAAGTTAACAGAAGACAGCAAACATTAGGAGATAACAATATTACAAGATCACTGGTAACTAAATTTACCAAAAGACATGAAACATTAAGGGACAATAATATTACAAGAAAACTAGTAACAAAAGTTAACAGAAGACAGCAAACATTATGTGACAACAATATTACAAGATCACTTGTAGCAAAAGTTAACAGAAGACATGAAATATTAGCATACAATGATATTACAAGGTCACTGGTAACTAAACTTAAGAGACGACAGCTAACATTAGATGACAACAATATTACCAGGTCACTCGTAACAAAAGTCAACAGAAGACAGCAAACATTAGGAGATAACAATATTATGATAGGAAACTCTTTACAGAGCGATACAACAGGAAGCAATCTGATCATCAGAAGAAGTCCCCCCATCTGACAAGTGTTTCGGCCCAATTACTCCTTTACACTTTAAGGGGGGCGGGCCCACTTGGGTCATGACTCCCAAGCGTCTCAGCTTCCTGTTGTCTTGTATCGAAAATGAACCCATTTCACTTACGGTAGCAACTTTTAATCCACAACGCCAGCCGTGGGGGCAATTGTGAAAGTAACAAAGAAAAGACAAATTATTCCGTTCGTTCCATCGCCCTTCACAACTAAGGACACACACTGAGACACGAGCGCGCAGCCGACGAACCTTATCCACTGCGCGCCGCACGCCACTGAAATTCTGTACCTGACACACTCCCTATAGTATACATCGCCTGTTGCCCCAGAGTCGCAGCCCCCTCACTAGTACACCATATAAACTCAGCGCTGTGGACTTAGAAAAATTTTGGTGTTTTCTGTACCGCAGCGTTTACCGTCACGATCTCCATTGCCCACTGCGGTTGTTCCACAGCCAGCCTGATGCCTTTTCGGCAGTTTCGCTAAGCCTCTTCAGTGCCCTTGTTCTAGACTGTCCCTTCAACCCCAACAGTTTCAATAAATCATACATTGATGCAGCCACAAGCCCTCTTGCGCCCACTTCAACCGCCATGACCCTTGCACTGAATCCATCGTGTCTCAGATCCGCGGCTAGATCGCTATACTTGGCCGCTTTGAATGAATGTTGCTCGTCTAATCTGGATTCAAATGGCACAGTCAGTTCAATCAGTATGACCTGAAGCGTTGCTGAAGAATGAAGCACTATATTCGGCCGTCTCCGCGATTTTCTGATACTCTCTGGATATGCCCCCTGTCCAGGTAGGTCTACCGCCATCTCCCAGTCGTTTGCACAGTCAAGAAGAGATGGTAAACTGCTACCAGGTTTACTCGGTTTTGGGTGTGCTGACTTTCCTGCCCTCAGAAAGTATGTGTTTGTGGTGTCTGGCCGGGCTTTGCTATTCGCTTTCATTCTTGCCTGATCTATTGTCACAGCAAGCTCATTTAGCACTTTGTTATGGCGCCAAGTGTATCGGCAGACAGAGAAAGATCTGGAGCAGAATGAATATATGGCTGAGAAATCAGTGAGAATCTGAAATAATAGAAAGCTTGAAAGATAATTATGGAGGGACTGTAGCCTCTAAGCCAGACACAGGATGGTGATGATTGTCGTACACCATTATTAGAATGAGGAAAGTACAGCAAAGATACTTGCATCTTTCAGTGACATGGAAGTCTTATCTCACAGATACTACGTCATATCTCACAGATACTACAAAGTATCTGAATATGTAACACAGAACAAATGGCAAAAAAAAAAAAAAAAACAGAGTGTAAACTGAAACAACCTTTGGCAGCTGAAGAATCTGAGCAGTTTTGTGGTTCACAGCTTTCCTTGCGCAGTCTGTCTCAAATATAACCTCAATTTCACCACTGCCAGGAATCTTTTTGTAACACTGACCAGTCCATCGAGCCAATGGTGGAAGGGATATACGACCACTTCTGGTTGTGATGACATCTTCTGGTGACATTTTCTGCTTCACAAGACCATTGGGTGTCCATACTGTAAGGACATTTGGACAAGTAATCTGACCATTTTTTACAATAACATTTTTAACAAATCTGATACACATACATAATTCCCCAAAAGGCTGTCAGTAATTGACTGAGAGTTTACTGAGGGTGGAAAAAGCATGCAGATGTCAATAAAACAATATCCCTATGATCAGATGACCAGATCTGGTTGCCCTAGGATACGACAAATCATATTCTCAGGGAAATCATGGTGTATTGTCTGTTGCCAACATATACTTTTCATGGACAATCAGCAAAAATGTGTGTGCAGCTGTAGACATAAACAGTTAATGGAAAAAATTTATTCTGAGAATAATTATTTCATTAAACTGTCTATTATTATGAATTGATATGAGCATCGCTTTGGCTCAGTAGTTAGAATGTTTTCCTCATCACAAATTTTCTAGGTTTCGGGTTCAATACCTGGCAGCATCAAGAGCCAGCCTAACCAGTTGTAAATGGGTACTTGGCTCTAATCTTGATTAAGGGAAGGCAAAGGCAGCAATGAAAGGAACTATTCACTCCACCTCCTAAAGCTAGACCTAGTATGGTGAAGCCTCAAACATTTCAATCCTCAATGGCAGTATCTACTAGTGGACAACCTTTACCGTACCGTGTATATGTTGATACACTTAAAAGCTCACTTATAGCAGGGTTTGTGTTGCGTAGTGTAAGAAGGATAAGAAAAAACATATTAGTTGAGAAATAATAGATATAACTGAAGTTAAGGTTTTGCCTGGATTGCCCAGAGGAAGATTTAGTTCAAGAAGTCCTGTTGAGTTCCTCCACAGGCTGAAGGGAGACAAGAGTGTAAATTCTTCTGAGAACAGGGTCTGTAAAAGTTTGTTAGGAGATATTTGGCCTCTCGATACAGTAGTCCCCTTCTCTGTGATCTATTATTACTATTCTTAGTTCAATTATTACTGAAATTATTATTATTATTTTTACGAGCCCCCTCCCTTCTAAAAGCAGATAAACATCAGACAATATGTAACATATAATAAAATAAACATGTCCTCGGGTACAATATATACACCCAATTGTTAAATAAAATTAATTGAAACTGATGACTTTATATGCTAATGATTATGAAAGTTGTGTGTAAGATGTATGTGCTATAAGTCTTACAATTCAAGTGTTCATCATTGAGTATCCTTAGTCTAGGTTACTTGATGCCACTACAGTATCCTTAGTCTAGATTACTTGATGCCACTACAGTATCCTTAGTCTAGATTACTTGATGCCACTACAGTATCAGTAGTAGTACAGTATCATCTAAATGTGATGATACATTTATTAGATTGTGTAGGCCCTACCTATTGTGTTGTACAGACAAAGTTTATCGTAATGCCTGAGAGTGTTCCTATTGGAACCATATTTATATTCCTGTTCGTGGAGAACAGTATAGGGTGTTGCATTTTTCCGCCCTGGAGCTACGTGGATAAGGTGAAGTGTATTTCTCGCTTTGGATGTTGAAGTAAATACAGGCGTTGTTGGATTCCCGCCTGAAAGAGATTTTTAATAAATCTATGTGGCGATGTTTAATGCCGCCAATCACTTGCAATAAGTGATTCACACCTGAAGGGTGTATTATTGTGTGCGGGGAGTGTATGCCGCACAAAGAACATTCTGTGTACGGTCATTGTGTGTCCGTAGAGCCAGTATGTGGATACTGTAGTATGTTATTTCCTAAGACAATGTTAGCCTGAGTATTATGTCGGTACGCTTGCCTATTATATGGTATTCAGGAATTATGTAACAGTCTAATAAATGTAAAGGAACTGTAACCAGTGGTGTTCGTGTTACTTCATACCCCTAGCGTTGTTTATCATCTACACACACGCCACACCCATAATATAGTTTACCTTTACAGTATGAATAAAGTATAATAAATTCTAGATTACTTAATGTCACTACGGAAGGATGTTTAGAATACCCTGGACAGAAAAAAAGACCAACAGAGAAGTACTGCACTCACTAAATGTAGAGGAAAATTGGCTCCTAAATACAATCACAATAAGGAAGCTGAAATTCTTCAGTCATATAAAAAGACATAATAGTCTGGAAAAATTGGTAACGGAAGGCATAGTCCTGGAAAAAGGGGAAGGGGACGACCTAGACAACGGTGGATCCAGGACATCACAGAGAGTCTGAACATGTCTTTAGAAGATGCAGGTCGACTTGCCCAAAATCGTGATGCGTTCAGAGAAGCCATAATGGAGACAACGTTCTGGAGAGAATACTACACATGATGACTTAGTTTGAATAAAGTATAATTAGATCTAGATCACTACAGTATAATTAGATCTAGATTACTTATTGTCACTACAGTATAATTAGTCTAGATTACTTAGTATGAATAAAATAGAATAAACTCAAGATTACTTAATGTCACTACAGTATAATTAATCTAGACTAGTTAGTGTGCATAAAGTATAATTAGATCTAGATCACTACAATATCGTTAGTCTAGATTACTTGGCATACTGCTACAGAACCATCAATGAATGCTCTAGTGCAGGCTTCCTGTAAGGGAACTAGCTCCAATAGGATGAAGACAGGCATTATCTGGCAAACACTAACCAGTCTTTTCCTTGCTCTTTGGATTTGTGCTTGAAGGTTTCTTGGACTTCTGTTTCATCTGTTGCTCTAGGTACAGCTTGTAAAACTGCTGGCACTCCATTTCAGATCGTGTTACAACAATTTGAGAGATTTTCTGCCAGTAGTCTGAATCAGCACCATTCACTTCTTTCAAAGCTCTAACAAAAGAATTCACAAATAAAAGAATATATTCTTCTGGTCCATTAAGATCTCTATCATCATTTTATTTCAACTAACACTGACACGATCTAGCTGACCAAAATGTACTTGTAGATTACAAAAATAATTATGTATTCTTAACAAAACAATCCTGAATGGCTAGACAGCATGATCAGTTTTTTTTCTGTTAAATATGTCTTCTACAGAAACCACAGTAAGTAAAACATTGGTGTTACTTTGCACAACACCACAAATTTTGGTGCAGTGCAGTTCCATTGCATCTTACGCTGACTAACTTACCCAGATTCAGCTTTATGCGGCTTGTTGGCCAGTGGAGTAATTATAAAAAGCTTTCACTGCAAATTTTTCTAAATACTAACAGGAATTTGTTTAAATAAATACATAAAGGATTATTCTTTAATAATCTATTTCGGCAAAAAATATATATAATAAGGCCAAATAATAAACAGAATATAAAGAAAAAATAATACAAATCAAGATGAATCACACTATGTACTTGGTAACTAAGCAAAAGTTACTTTTATTTATTTGTAACATTTTGTCCTGAAAGGATAAAAGTTATTAATTTTCGTAATATTTACAAAAATATTTACTGCAATAAATTTAAATAAATACCTGTATGTGCCTAGTCATAATGATGCAATATTAAATGCATTGTTGTTCATTTTAGGATGGCAGCAAACGTTTCCCTAGAAGCACTTTAAATAACTGAAAATCACTATGTTTGTTATATATTTACTAAATTTTCTCAAGTGTGACTTCTGTATACACACATTGGGATTCTCACAGTGCTACAGAGTTCATGCACTGTGCCGACATCCTTGTGTGATCTAAAGGAGGAGATCGGAGCACTGAAAGAGTTGCCTGTGAGCAATAAAGATAATCCTTAAAACCAAAACCAACCCAAATCAAATAAAGTTTGGTTTTTTTTAAACTTTATTTTCAATTTATAATATACAGTATCTTAGAATATATTTAGTGAAATAATTATGCCAAATAATTTTTATTCGAAAACTGAGCAATTTAGAAGGCTCGCTAAGCTACCACTCTATTTAGACTATATGCATTTTGTTGGATTTAGTACAGTGGAAAATGTAGAGAGAAAGATCAACACAAGAAAGTGGTAAGGAGTGCCACATGGTCTGTCACACAAAGCTTGTGCTCCCTTTCATGTCAGTTGTGAAAGAATAGAAAGCAGGGAAGGCGAGGCCCGCAATGATGCTGTGCGAATCAGATGATGTAGTCAAGTCCATTCCCCACACTGAAAACTGGAAGGAAGTGGAAAGTGAATGCAGCTGTTTGTGCTGCCCAAGAAGCTCTCTAGCTAAAGGAAGTAATCGGGACACACACAGACTAATAGATAGGGATTTGGCCATGGTAACATCCTCTGGTGATCCAAAGCATCAAACAAGGATTGCAATATGGTAAAATCTGGAAATCCAAGAAGCTGAGAATGACAAGAGGATGCAAAAAATGGTGCAGCAGGCCCAACAAGGCCAAAGGAACTACATGGGAAGGAGCCCTGCAAAGGTCTTTGACATGGAATGATATGGCACCTAGACTCAGCTTTATTATCAGATCAATCTATGATTTTCTGCCATCAACCGCAAACCTTGTGAGATGGGGAAAGTCTGATGATGCTCAGTGTCCCCTGTGTCATGGGATGCAGACATTTGAACTTGTACTCTCAGCTTGCAAGGTGTCATTAGGGCAAGGGCAATACACATGGCGCCACATCAGAGTACTAAATGAACTGGCTGCTACAATAAACCTGGCATGGGTGAAGGCAAACAGCCAAGTCAGCACATCCCAAACCAAATATCAGTTTACCATCAATTCTTGACTGTGCAAATGACTGGGAGATGGCAGCATATCTATCTGGCAGAGGGACATGCCCGGATATCATTAGGAGATGTCTTTAAAGACGACCAGATATAATACTACATTCCTCACTGTCGCACAAGATTATAATGATTGAGCTGGAGCCACTTAAATCCAGATTAGATAAGCAACGCTCATTCAAATTGGTTAAGTATAATGATCTGGTCATGGACTTGAGACATGATGGGTTCACAGTTTAAGTTATAGCTGTTGAGGTCTAGTGGCTGCCTCATTGTAAGATCTACTGAAACTATTGGGTGTGAAAGGGTAGTCAAGAACAAGGGCACTTAAGAGGCTAGGGGAAACGGCAGAAAGGGCATCATGTTGTCTGTGGAGTAACTGCAACGGGCTATGGAATTCAGGACTATAATTTATATACAGCATAATGGTTACTTTCACAATTGCCTCAAGCTGGCAGCATTAATAAAACCAGGATTGAAGTTGAAAGTTACAACCAGGGTGGAGTGGGTTCAATGCCCAGCACAGGCAGGAAAAGACTACAGGAGGCGAACACTTGGGAGTCATGACTCAAGTGGGCCCGCCCATCTTAGAGTGTACAGATAAAAGGCTGAAACACTTGTCCAATGGGGGGAACCCTTCTGACGATCCTTTTGCCTCCTGTTGTACTGCTCTGTACAGTTTCCCATCATAAAAGCATTTAGATAAGAAGCAGAATACACTAAGGATAATGACAGACAGAGAATGACTATCCTAGGCAACTGTACAGACCTAGCAACACTTGCTGCAGTAGCTGAAGATGCTATATACCAAATAAAATTATACATGGCCCCCAGGACTAGGAAACAGTGGAACTGTGGCAGATAACAGAAATAGAAGAACAGAAAACTCCTAAATGAAATCTACAGCAGCTGACTTCACATGTGATGATCTACTAAAATCTATTATTTTTAGCTCGGCCAAATAAATCAGAAGTCATTACATGGACAGATGACCACACAAGTCATATGAGTGACAGGACAAAAATAATAAAAATTATCAGACAAGTGTGAAGTAAGCTAAAAATATACAATGGTGATAAACAGTGCAGGTCTCTTCAAGTCAAAGACATGAACAATGCCTGACATAGGAACAGACAACCCTAAATATAGAGCTCCACCCCTTATCATTGTTCCAGATAACAATGATTGAGCTGTCAATGCAATGTGAACCCATATTTAAATGAGCCACACTAATTCATATAGGCCAAATATAATGATCTGGTCACAGACTTGAGATGTGGTAGGTTCACAGCAAAAGTCATAGCTACAGAAGAAAGTGCAAGAGGTCTAGTGGCTGCTTCAGTGTATGGTCTACTGAAGCAACTGGGCCTGAAAAGACAGTCAAGAACAAAAACACTTTAAATGCTATGTGAAACTGTGCAAAAGTCATCATTTGATCATGCTGACTGTGCAGCAACTGCGACGGGCTATGAAATTCAGGAAAGTAAGTTATATACAACAAATGGTTATTTTTACAACAGCCTCAAACTGGCAGAATGAATAAAACCAGGAGTGAAGTTCAAAGTTGCAACCCAGGCCAATTTCATTCACAGAGGGATTGAAACACTTGTCAGAAGGGAGGGACAACTTCTGATGATCAGACTGTCTCCTTCTGCAACGCTCTGTATAGCTTCTTATCATCATCATGATTAGGCATCTGACAAGATAAAATATGAGGACAATGATCAAGATGTTAGGGAGCTTAAAATACTAATGGCAAAGACCTGACAATAATAAAGTACATTTTTTAGCAGCAAACAGCAGCTACAGGAATTAACAAGGAAATTTCCAGCAGATAAAACAGGATATAAGGCACGGACATGTGCAAAAATATGATCTATTCTCTCTGTACAGTAAAAATATCATGAGATATACAGGATATGTGCATAATGAGCTCTATTCACTCTGTATAGTTAAAATATCATGGGATACACAGAAGATATACCATAACATGATCTATTCTACATGTACTTTAAAAATGTCATGGGATACACAAAAGATATATCATGACATGGGAGCCGCGCTTGTGTAGTGGTTACTACACTACGCTGGCGATCGGGAGATCCCAGGTTCAAGCCCGGGTGAGTCCATTGGAGTGTCATCGACCGGGACTTGGACTGGAATAATTCGAGCCCTGGAGAAGACATTTGAAGGAGTGTCCTCGACCAGGGACTGGAATAACCTGAACGGCTCCTGAGCCGACCCAGCTCTAATGCGTACCTCCGAAGACGGCGAGAGGACACATGTCAGCGTACAGGGAAAAGGGATACACACGTAAAATCAGTCTCAGGTTAGACATATTAACAAGAGATTTCACTTTGAGTAATAGCGGGCGTACGAAAAAAAAAAAAAATACCATGACATGATCTATTCTCTTTACAGTAAAAATATCATGAGATACATAGAAGACATACCATGGCGTGATCTTATCTCTCTGTACAGTAACAAAATCATGGGATACATAGAAGATGTACCATGACATGATCTTTTCTCTCTGTACAGTAAAAATGTAATGAGATACACAAAAGGTATATCATGACATGATATATTTTCTCTTTATAATAAAAACAGCATGGGATACATAGAAGATATACCGTGACATGATCTATTCTCTCTGTACAGTAAAAATATCATGGGATACATAGATATACCATGAAGTGATTTATTCTCTGTACAGTAAAAATATCACGGGATACACAGAAGATATACCATGACATGATCTATTCTCCCTGTACAGTAAAAATATCATGGGATACACAGAAGATATGCCATAAATATTATAGTTGTCATTAATCTTAGCTGCCTGTGAAGCAACAGAATGGCGGTGGTCGACTCGCTCAATTCAGCTTATGTGCTCTTCACTGCCGAAAACCCCTTACGGGCATCCATGGCAGTGAAAATCGAGTTTCAGGTACAAAATATAGATTTTTTTACTTTTGAGCTTATTTTATTAAATAATTATCGAGGAATCGATTGAGCAAGGTTTTATGATATAAAAGATGCATTTGATGTGTCAAAAAGCATATTTTCCGCACTACCCCCAAGGTATGGTTTGCAAATTTGTGCCAAAAATGCAAGATTTGCCTCTCAATAATACCTTAGTTACGCTGTAAAAATCGTGGAGTATGTGGTATCGATGAAAAGGGAATTACTTTATCTCCCCGATTATATCAAATTCAAAACCTTTCTTTCTCATAGCTCTGTGTGATTTGGCATTCAAAACCCACCTTATTTTACGCTAACTTCCTTATAAGGAGTGGTCACGCAGTGACCTCATTCATGACCCATTCACGTTTATCTTGTTCATTGGTCATAACAACGCGCTGACTGGCCAGCGCTATTCCGGAAGATAACAACCACAACTTCAGCCATAAACAAAATAAGTCTGTGTTCGGGGCAACGTGATGTTTTTCATCGACAGTTCTCTCTTGATTACATCCTAAATCTCATCAAATTGTGTTCTATTACTTCAAAATGGGAAGAAAAGGTATGAAAGCAAAGTTAGAACAACTTTCTGCTGCTAGAACACGTCGGCAGTGTGTAATTTCCAGCAATGGCGCGACCGAATCAACAGTGAATGATAACCAAACTGATTTAGGCTCATCATCAATGAATTTCTGCATACAAGTATCTGATAGGCCTATAGTTCTAATCTCTGACCCAGTAGTGCCTTTTACCCCTGGCCCAAGTCAATCTCATATAAAAATGAACTTGAGCCCGAGCAAGAATGGTGCTCCTCATAAAACTGTCTGTGCTCAACCTAAACCTTATATAGAACCATTGTGGACATTTCTTTCATCAACAACCTGCTCACCAACGTGTGCAAGCAGAGCACATTGCATGCAAGAACTGACAACACCACGTCAAAGGGTTTCTCTCTCTTCATGGAAGTTGTGTGCTACACATGTGAAAAAGCAATTTCTGGAACGTACACATCCGAGAGGGAACCAGAAGGCCACGGCCCTTGGGGACATGCAATTAACAAATCTGCTGTTCTTGGTGCCCTCATGTCTGGAATGGGCCCATCTATGTTCAATCTCTTCTGTGAGAACCTGGACCTCCCTGGCCTGCACCAGAGAACATTTCATGAAAATGCAGATCAAATTTTTGATCATTTGGATACCATGCACAACTCTACCGTATTTCAACATGCCGTCAGCATCATCCGAGCTGAAACATGCTAAAATTCAGCATCACACCATCAATAAAAAAGAAGTCATTGACATCGCTGTCAGCTTTGATGGAACTTGGCTAACTAGAGGTCATAAGTCATGGATAGGTGTTGGCAGTGTTATCGACGTCTTGACTGGTATGATCATCAATACGCACGTTATGTCTTCCTTCTGTCACACCTAAGAGACTACTGGACAGTGGCAACCGAAAAACCAGCCTGACAAATTTGAACAATGGAAAGCACAGCATCTGAAGGACTGCTGTCGTAATTGCGAAGGGTCAGCCGGAATGATGGAGGTAAAAGCCTGTGAGGTTCTCTGGCTTCGTTCAGTGGCAAATCACAAGCTACGCAACTGTTTTGCTATGACATGGCGATTCCAAGGCTTACAACAGACTCTGCGACATCAAACCGTATGGTCCAGAAGTTGATATAACTGAAGAGGAGTGCGTCAACCATGTCGCAAAGTGATTAGGCACTGCGCTGAGGACACTCATTACTGACTGCAGGAAACAAAAAGTCACCCTTGGGGGAAATGGCCACGGTCATCTGACCAAAAATGCCATACGAAAACTGGGTATTTACTACACCAGGGCCATCCACCAGCATAGTACAACCCCAGAGATGAAACAAGCCATCATGGCTTCTCTCTACCATGGGTATTCAACAAACAAACCCCAACATAATTTTTGTCCGCCAGACAAAAACTGTTGTTTCTATCAGGCTTCCATAGCCAAAGGAGAGGTTGCTGGACCTCACGAGACCCTAATTCACACTCCGCTAGACTACAACCTGCTCCATAAGCCCCTATTTATGAGCGTCTTACTGATCAACATCTGCTCAAGCGGTGTAAGCTAGGGGCAACTCAATATGCAAATGAAAGCCTCCACAATGTTATCTGGAGTCGTTGCAGCAAACGGAAATTTGTGTCATTTAAAAAAGGTCAAATTCAGTGTCCTTGTGGCCATTGGAGAGTTCAACTTTGGTCCATCAGCCAGTGTAGAAATAAAAAAGCTGTATGGTCAAGCATCTGGAACAAACTCGAAACACCTTGGACAGGTGCGATTAAGGAAACGTCTGGCCAACAGCCAGAAATATGAGGCTGACAAACTTGTAAAATGAATAAAACTTAGACAAGAGGCAAGATAAAGGCGAGAGGAGGAGCTGCAGGAAGCTGAAGGAGGTGCAGCATATGGTGCTGGACAATTTTGGAGACATGGCCCCCCCCCCCCGAATGGAATATATTCGACAAGACAAGGCACTCGGTGAGTAAAAGGCATTTTTATAAAAAGTTAATTTTAATTCACCAAAAAAATACATATCTCAAACGGTATCAGGGACCTCAGATCATTATCAAATTTGGCATGCATGTAGTACACATACATATCTTTATTTTGTCAAAAGACAATTGTGATATTTCAGTCATTTTTTTTTTAATATATTTTTTTTCATACAAATATAGTGGGTGTGTGGTCAACATCATTTTAAAATAAATCATTAAAAATAGAATTTTAAACTTATCAAAATAAGCTTCTGATAAAAAATTTTTTAATTGTCAGTCACTACATGTGTGTGCAATTTGATAAACTTTGGACAACAGGAAACATATGATATGGTCTCTTAAAAATGTGTTTAAAAATCCAATGTGGCGGATGTTTTTTTTTGGTTACCATGGTAACCACATTTTTTTAACAAAATAAACTGTAGAATTTGGTTCATGGACATACACTGTCACCTTTGAGTATATAAAGAGTTTGAAAATGTCATTAGAACAAGTTAGTTTTCACTGTAGTGCATGCCCTTAAGCGCAAGGCAAGCGCTGAAAATAATAAACATGAAAATAATTTTAAAGTGCATTTTTAGCGAAGCGCTCTAAAGCGAGGCACCTTAAAGCGAGGTACGTCTGTATATCTTTTCAGTCTGTCTAAAATTCCCTTCTCTATGTCTTCTTTACAATATCTTTTAAATTTGTCTACAATTCCCATTTTCATGTCTTCTTTACTGTATCTTTTCAGTTTGTCTACCATTCCTTTCTTCATATCTTTATTATATCTTTTCAGTTTGTCTACAACTCCCTTCTCTGAGTGTTGTTGAACCTGCCTACTTCTCACTGTGCTGTTTTTGGTCCACTGAATTCCATTTCTGTTGGCAGATGTTGCTGCCTTATCCTCTAATCTACAGCCATTAAAAAAAATTAAGAACGATAGGCACTCCTACTACACTCTAGTTCTTATTTCACAAGACTCTGAAAGTTGTTCTTCATGATCTATTCGGCATTCCACATGTTATCAGGGCCCGAAAAAGGAGGACAGAATAGTAACACATAACCCTACCCCGGATTTCATAGGTCAACTATGGAGGCTATAAGGATGCCATATTCTGCAATGACAGTCAGTAAAAATAGATACCTTTACAACTTGAGATTCGCTGCTATAACAGTCAGTAAAAATAGAGACCTTTACAGCATGAGATATGATGATATGACAGTCCATAAAAAAATAGAGACTTACACAACATGAGATATGCTGATATGACAGTCAGTAAAAAAACAGAGACTTACACAACATGAGATATGCTGATATGACAGTCAGTAAAAAATAGAGACTTACATAACATGAGATATGCTGCTATGACAGTCAGTAAATATAGAGACCTTTACAACCTGCGATAAGCTGATCCTACCGGTACAGTCAGTAAAAATAGAGACCTTAGCCAAGCTAGCCAGAACAAAGAAATAATGATCATCTCAAAGAAACAGAATCCTGAAGAATGGCAGCATCAAAGTCAATGAATGAAATACACAGACACGTCTGGACAGACTACCATATCCTAGTTTATGTTTTTATATTAATTGACAATGTCCTGTCTCAACTATTTTCATGTGCCCCTTCCCTGATACAGACTTTGTTGTCATAATGTGGGTGTCAATTTTCTTATGTCACAGTCGAAATACCCAATGACTTATTTTCATTCACAAATCAGCCATTCCATTATTTTTCATACATTCACAAATCAGCCATTCCTTTATGTTCCATACATTCACAAATCAGCTATTCCTTTTGGTTTTATACATTCACAAATCAGCCATTCCTTTATGTTCCATACATTCACAAATCAGCTATTCCTTTTGGTTTTATACATTCACAAATCAGCCATTCCTTTATGTTCCATACATTCACAAATCAGCCATTCCTTTATGTTCCATACATTCACAAATCAGCCATTACATTATGTTCCATACATTCACAAATCAGTCATTCCTTTATGTTCCATACATTCACAAATCAGTCATTCCATTATGTTCCATACATTCACAAATCAGTCATTCCTTTATGTTCCATACATTCACAAATCAGTCATTCCTTTATGTTCCATACATTCACAAATCAGTCATTCCTTTATGTTCCATACATTCACAAATCAGTCATTCCATTATGTTCCATACATTCACAAATCAGTCATTCCTTTATGTTCCATACATTCACAAATCAGCCATTCCTTTATGTTCCATATATTCACAAATCAGTCATTCCATTATGTTTCATACATTCACAAATCAGTCATTCCTTTATGTTCCATACATTCACAAATCAGCCATTCCTTTATGTTCCATACATTCACAAATCAGCCATTCCATCATGTTCCATACATTCACAAATCAGCCATTCCTTTATGTTTCATACATTTACAAATCAGTCATTCCTTTATGTTCCATACATTCACAAATCAGTCACTCCATTATGTTCCATACATTCACAAATCAGCCATTCCATTATTTTTCATACATTCACAAATCAGTCATTCCTTTATGTTCCATACATTCACAAATCAGTCATTCCTTTATGTTCCATACATTCACAAATCAGTCATTCCTTTATGTTCCATACATTCACAAATCAGCCATTCCATTATTTTTCATACATTCACAAATCAGTCATTCCTTTATGTTCCATACATTCACAAATCAGTCATTCCATTATGTTCCATACATTCACAAATCAGTCATTCCTTTATGTTCCATACATTCACAAATCAGTCATTCCATTATTTTTCATACATTCACAAATCAGTCATTCCTTTATGTTCCATACATTCACAAATCAGTCATTCCTTTATGTTCCATACATTCACAAATCAGTCATTCCATTATTTTTCATACATTCACAAATCAGCCATTCCTTTATGTTCCATAGATTCACAAATCAGTCGTTCCTTTATGTTCCATACATTCACAAATCAGTCATTCCTTTATGTTCCATACATTCACAAATCAGTCACTCCATTATGTTTCAAACATTCACAAATCAGTCACTCCATTTGTTCCATACATTCACAAATCAGTCACTCCATTATGTTTCATACATTCACAAATCAGTCATTCCTTTATGTTCCATACATTCACAAATCAGTCACTCCATTTGTTCCATACATTCACAAATCAGTCACTCAATTATGTTTCATACATTTACAAATCAGTCACTCCATTATTTTTCATACATTCACAAATCAGTCACTCCATTATGTTTCAAACATTCACAAATCAGTCACTCCATTTGTTCCATACATTCACAAATCAGTCACTCTATTATGTTTCATACGAGGCGCGTTTTTTAAGTAATTCCCGTTTTAAAATAATAAAAAAACCATCATATATAAAAATGATCTATTGCAGACAAAAGTGGACCACACATTTACATTATTTCTCAACATAGTCACCATTGACTTCAACACATTTTTGGTATCGTGGCACCAGGTTCTTAATTCCAGTGTCAAGGAAGTCTGCCGCCAGATGGGTGCCGAAAATGTTAACCGATGAACACAAGCAGAAACGCCTGGCTTCGGCTCAAAAATTTTTGCAGCGCTATCGAAATGAAGGAGATGAATTTTTGGGCCACATTGTTACTGGAGATGAGACCTGGATTTCCTACACAAACGTCGAATCAAAGCAACAGTCGATGCAATGGCGACACTCATGGTCCCCGAAAGCAAAGAAGTTTAAGCAAGCACCTTCTGTCAAAAAGATCAAGGCCACTGTTTTCTGGGACAAAGAAGGGGTCATGTTTATTGATTTTCTTGATCGTGGAAAGACAGTTAATGCCAATGATTATTGTGACACTGATAAAACTTAGACGTGCCATCCATAACAAAAGACGTGGGTTGCTGTCCACTGGGATTGTGTTTTTGCACGATAATGCTCGACCTCACACTGCAGATCGAACTGTTCAATTGTTGAAAAAATATCACTGGGAAATTTTTGACCACCCGCCCTACAGCCCCGATCTCGCGCCAAGTGATTACCACCTTTTCATGCACCTAAAGAAGTGGCTGGCATCCCAGCAGTTTGAAACTGATGATGAACTGCAGACAGGCGTTAATGAATGGTTCAAGACACTGGCGGCAGACTTCCTTGACACTGGAATTAAGAACCTGGTGCCACGATACCAAAAATGTGTTGAAGTCAATGGTGACTATGTTGAGAAATAATGTAAATGTGTGGTCCACTTTTGGCTGCAATAGATCATTTTTATATATGATGGTTTTTTTATTATTTTAAAACGGGAATTACTTAAAAAACGCGCCTCGTACATTCATAAATTAGTCACTCCATTATGTTTCATACATTCACAAATCAGTCACTCCATTATGTTTCATACATTCACAAATCAGTCACTCCATTATGTTCCATACATTCACAAATCAGTCACTCCATTATGTTTCATAAATTAGTCACTCCATTATGTTTCATACATTTACAAATCAGTCACTCCATTATGTTTCAAACATTCACAAATCAGTCACTCCATTATGTTTCATACATTCACAAATCAGTCACTCCATTATGTTTCATACATTTACAAATCAGTCACTCCATTATGTTTCATACATTCACAAATCAGTCACTGTCACGAAGTGGATTTAGGACTAGAGGCTGCCTACATATAGTGACACGACTCTAGTGGAAGGAAAGACTAAGACAATAGATTTCAGAAGAAAATAACAGTGACTGTGGGAGATGAGGCTATTGGCGTCAAGGGTCGAGAACCGAAATTGACTCTCCCTTGCCACTAGGTGACGTAATGGTTTTGCGATAACCTCACTACCTCTAACAACCAAGACTGGGATAAGGTTTAATTACTTAACACCACAGAAACCACTTACAGACAACATGTATGTTGAATTAAGTGACTGATCCAGCCGGAAAATTTACAATGGATTTTATTTACACCACAGAAAATTCATATAACATACTACAAAATAGAATAAACATGTGTGTTCACACACCTGGAAAGAACATAACAATTAATTTCAAGTGATTAGGTAAGGTAACCCCACAGTCGCCCTCCCCTCAACCTGTAAGGAAGAAAGGTAAGTAATACAACAACATGTGAAGGAGGATCTCTAACACCAGATCCGTCTTTCTCCTAATCAACCTGATATCATGTAAACACACCCTAACTCCTACTGTCCGCAGACGTGTTTCTACACAAATGACGTGCCTACACCGCTGCTCCACTATAGGCTAAATATTCTCTGACTATCACAAAGTCCACGACCAGAACCCTTCTGTCATCTCCGACACAACTTACAGATGACTGGCTGAGTTCTAATGTTATGTTCAGTGTCTGTCTGACACTCCTAGTTCCTACCGAAAAGCGACTCCTCCACTACTCTCCTTCTCTCCCTCAATTGCAGCTCAGAGGTATTTTTACCCTCTTTCCTCTCACTGCCGTTGTAGCTGCTAACTTGAATTGGTATTCTGGTTTCTCGACTTGGACTCTTCTGCTCTACCGATGACGATTCTGGAAAAATCACAGGCCCCGTTACCGCTCTTAGGTCTGGGCCGTCAGTGTTATTATGACCGACCAATCATGACACCTCTAGGCCCTGCGCCTAGGTTCAGTGTGTGCTTTATCTGAGCGTGAATAGCTCCGAATTTTATTAAGAACCTCTTGTTCTTGCTGAAGAAGTCTGTGCTACCAGCTCCTTGCTCTCTCTTGGGTACAAAACTGACTTCTGCACCGGTGACCCCCTTGTCACCACTCCACTTTCTTTTCTGGCTCGGCCGACTCTTCTTCTCCTGAGAAGGCCGGCGAACTTCTAGCCAGATGAAGGACTACTGTAGCCCTAGCTGCCACGCCTGGAAAATATCAGCTGTGGACAAATTTCTCTCGAAAGAGCAGTCAGCTCTGTATACAAATACAGACAGTTCTTTCCCAAGGCGTAGAAGTTCAAAAAAATCTCAGCCTTCTGCCAGGGAACCCCGCTTATTTATTACCCGAGACCATGCTACGCGTGCGTCACTCCCTGGCTTTGTTCTTAAGCGGGTCAATCTCTGGACCAACCAACATGCCAGGAATCGCCCGCTGACATTATCTAATTTTAGAACTTACGATCAAGCGGAAAAATTCCGTTGCTGACCTGTTTCCACGCGCTTAAAACTCCCCCTCTACCCCCATCTGATTTCACCCTTACTAAAAATTATAGCGCGCTCACTGAGAAGAACCGAAAATGCTCTGCCATTATGTTACACTGGAAAATCTTCCATGAACGAATTATCTCAATGAAACAGCGCGCTGGTGCCAGTCTAAAAAGTTAAAACTACCATCTTTGCTAGAAACCGTAATTCTTAATCTACACAAAAAGTCCAAACTCTATTATTATACAAAGAGAAATAAAAAAAACGAATATGATAAAAATCCCACCGTAATCTTTCCCTGAAAAACGTAAATAAATGCAAATTTAAAGACTTGGGGCCTGTTGTAAATGCAATCACATTAACTTCTCACAGTCACTCCATTATGTTTCATACATTCACAAATCAGTCACTCCATTATGTTTCATACATTCACAAATCAGTCACTCCATTAAGTTTCATACATTCATAAATTAGTCACTCCATTATGTTTCATACATTTACAAATCAGTCACTAAATTATGTTTCAAACATTCACAAATCAGTCACTCCATTATGTTTCATACATTCACAAATCAGTCACTCCATTATGTTTCATACATTTACAAATCAGTCACTCCATTATGTTTCAAACATTCACAAATCAGTCACTCCATTATGTTTCATACATTCACAAATCAGTCACTCCATTATGTTTCATACATTCACAAATCAGTCACTCCATTATGTTTCATACATTCACAAATCAGTCACTCCATTATGTTTCATACATTCATAAATTAGTCACTCCATTATGTTTTATACATTTACAAATCAGTCACTCTATTATGTTCCATACATTCACAAATCAGTCACTCCATTATGTTTCATACATTCACAAATCAGTAACTCCATTATTTTTCATACATTCACAAATTAGTCACTCCATTATGTTTCTAACATTCACAAATCAGTCACTCCATTATGTTCCATACATTCACAAATCAGTCACTCCATTATGTTTCATACATTCATAAATTAGTCACTCCATTATGTTTCATACATTTACAAATCAGTCACTCCATTATGTTTCAAACATTCACAAATCAGTCACTCCATTATGTTCCATACATTCACAAATCAGTCACTCCATTATGTTTCATACATTCAGAAATCAGTAACTCCTTTGTTTCATACATTTACAACAGCTTGATCTCCATATAACAGATCCAAGCTCGCGCCCTAGAAAGGACACTCCAGCTTCACCCTATAGGTGTCGGCAAAACACTGAAAGTAGCAGTTACCAGTTATAAGCATTTTGCCCAACTGGCGTAGGGAATGGCGCCAGGGGCTACTTCCGACAGTGGGAGAGGTTCTAGGATATCACTGAACAGCTACCGCCCGCTTCAAGCTGGGCAGCCCCCAGTCAATTAGGTGTTGTCTCGCCAGTGTCTGCTTTCTCTATTGGGTGCAAGGGGATTAGGGTTGAACCCGAACTGTGGACTGAAAATTTTGCACCAAGCAATTATCACAAAACAACAAGTAATAGAAATAAACAAACTATCAGATTGGGAAGCTGGAACGTCCGGACTATGTTGACTGGACTATCCGAAAACCTACAGGACATAAACGATGTCAGGAAGACAGCCGTAATCAATGATGAACTTAAACGACTTCAGGTGGATATAGCTGCACTTCAGGAAACGTGCCTGGCAGGCTCAGGAATGGTGAGCGAGAAGGACTACATATTTTATTGGCAAAGGAAAGACCTTAATAAAACTAGAGAACACTGAGTAGGTTTTGAGGTAAAAAAATCGCTAGCTAAAATGGTTGAACTAGGCGAGAATGAATCAGAACGCCTGTTAACGGAGCATTAACTAGAGCAGGTCCCATCACCCTTGTCAGTGTGTATGCTCCTACACTGTACTCTGCCTCAGAAGCTAAAGATGAGTTCTACGAGAATCTAGCAGCAGTAATCAAAAGCACACCTAGGCAAGAACAGCTTGTTCTCCTTGGTGACTTTAACGCTAGAGTGGGTGCCAATAATGTTTCATGGCCTTCATGTCTGGGCAGGTTTGGTATTGGTAAGATGAATGAAAATGGACGATGACTCTTGGAGTTGTCTGTCCATCATGACCTCTGCATGACCAACACCTACTTTCAGACAAAATCCCAGCATAAGATGTCATGGAGACACCCACGATTCAAGCACTGGCACCAACTGGATCTGATTCTCGTTAGAAGGCCACTTCTCAGGTCTGTGCTCTCCACGAGCTCGTACCATAGTGCAGACAGATCACTCCTTGGTTTGCTGCAAAATCAGAGCAAACCAAGAAAACTCCATCGTGTCAGACATGAAGGGAAACTACGCATAGATACCAGCAAGATGACAGACCCTGTCATGATCGCTCAATTTACTGCGACCTTCAAGAAAGTGCTCAGCATGGTGATATTGTTACAGAGAACTGGGAGCATCTACGAAACACCATTCAAAGTACTGCACTTGCCACCTTTGGTAAGAAAACAGCGAAGTCAAACGACTGGTTTGATGCTTCATCAGATGTGATGACACCTGTCATTGAAGCTAAGCGCAGTGCTGCGATTGAGTACAAACGTTCACCGAGTGCTAGAACTATACAGCTCCTTAAGGCTACGAGAAGCAAAGTTCAACAAACTGCTCGACATTGTGCAAATGACTACTGGCTCCAGCTCAGTGAGAGCATCCAGACCGCAGCGCAAACAGGCAACACTAGACAAATGTATGATGGTATAAAGAAAGCCCTTGGACCCCAAAAAAGTAAGACAGCACTGCTAAAAACCATCAGCGGAGAGAAGCTAACCGGCAAGGGTAAGCAGATGGAGAGGTGGGTCGAGCACTACTCTGAGCTTTACGCTAAAGAAAATACTGTCACGCCTGCAGCCCTTGATGCTGTCAAATGTCTGCCAACTATGGAGGAGCTGGATGCTGAACGAACATTGGATGAATTCAGCAAGGCCATTGATAGCTTGGCCTCTGGCAAAGCACCAGGCAGTGATGGGAATACTCTCGATTTAATCAAATTCTGTAAGAGCATGCTATTACATCCCCTGCATAGGGTCCTGTGCCAGTGCTGGGATGGGACAACTATTCCTCAAGACATGCGAGATGCCAAGATTGTATGATAGGAAACTCTATACAGAGCGATACAACAGGAGGCAATCTGATCATCAGAAGACTTCCCCCCATCGAACAAGTGTTTCGTCCCATTATTCTCCTTTACACTCTAAGGGGGGGCGGGCCCACTTGGGTCATGACTCCCAAGTGTCTCAGCCTCCTGTTGTCTTGTATCGAAAATGAACCCATTTCACTTTGGTAGCAACTTTTAAAATCCACAACTCCACCAGCCGTGGAGGCAATTGTGAAAGTAACAAAGAGAAGACAAATTACGGTCGTTCCGCCGCACACCACGACTAGGGACAGACACTAACACACCTGCGCGAAGCTGGCGAGGTTAGCAACTGAAATTTTGCGCCCAACACCTCTTATAATATACACCGCGGGTTGCCCGTAAGTCACAGCCCTTTCACCAGTACACCAAAAAACTCAACGTATTGTGGACTTAGAAAAATTGTTGATGTTTTCTGTACCGCAGAGTTTACTGTCCCGAGTTCCATAGCCCATTGCGGTTGTTCCACAGCCAGCATGATGCCTTTTCGGCAGTTTCACTAAGCCTCTTCAGTGCCCTTGTTCTCGACTGTCCCCTCAGCCCCAACAGTTTCAATAAATCATACACTGATGCACCCACCTCAACAGCCATGACCCTTGCAGTGAACCCATCATGTCTCAGATCCGTGGCCAGATCATTATACTTGGCCGCTTTGAACGAATGTTGCTCGTCCAATCTGGATTCAAATAGCACGGTCAGTTCAATCAGTATAACCTGAAGCGATGCTGAAGAATGCAGCACTATATCCGGCCGTCTCCGTGATTTTCTGATACTCTCTGGATATGCCCCTTGTCCAGGTAGGTCTACCGCCATCTCCCCGTCATTTGCACAGTCAAGAAGAGATGGTAAACTGCTACCTGGTTTACTCAGTGTGGGGTGTGCTGACTTTCCTGCCCTCAGCATGGCTTTGCTATTCGCCTTTATCCTTGTCAGGTCTATTGTTGCAGCCAGCTCATTTAGCACTTTGTTGTGGTGCCACATGTATCGACCTTGCCCTAATGACACCTTGCATGCTGAGAGCATGTGTTCAAGTGTCTGCTTCCCCTGGCACATGGGGCACTGCTCATCATCCGACTTTCCCCATCTCACAAGGTTTGTGGCCGACGGCAGCAGGTCATACATTGATCTAATAATGAAGCTGAGCCTAAGAAGTGTCATATGCCATATATCATTCCATGTCAAGGACCTTTGCAGGGCTCCTTCCCATGTAGTCCATTGGCCTTGTTGGGCCTGCTGCACTGCCTTTTGCACCCTCTTACCATTCTCAGCTCCTCGTATCTCCTGAACTACCATGTCTCTGCGCTCCCTGCTTGATGCCTTGGACCACCAGCGGATGTCTCCATGGCCAAATCCCTGTCTATTCATCTGTGTGTATCTGATTACCTCCCTCAGTTTGAGTGATTCTTGGGCAGCATCAACAACTTCTTCCACTTTCTCCCTGTTTTCAGTGTGGGTTGAATGGACATCATCTACTGACTCGCGCAGCATCATTATGAGTCTTGCCTTTCCTACTTTGTACTCTTCAACAACTGACTTGAGAGGAAGCACAAGTTTTGAGTCTTTGCAGTATAGTGCTACATCTGACAGACCTGGTGGTACCCCTAGCAATTTCCTTATCAACTTGTTGACTTTCTGCTCTATAGCTTCCATTGTACTGGTGCTTTGTAACACTGTATAAAAATAAAGGAGACAGAAGTGATTGCAATAACTACAGAGGCTTCTCTCTTCTTAGTATTGTTGGTAAGGTTTTTGCCACAGTCATCTTAATGTGACTACACAAGTTAGCTGAGAACATGTATCCAGAGTCACAGTGTGGATTCCGAGCTGGTAGATCAACAACAGACATGATCTTTTCTCCCCGCCAGCTTCAGGAAAAACAAGAGAGCAGAAAAGGCCTTAATATATCACCTTTATAGACCTCACAAAGGCATTTGACCTGGTTAGTAGGGATGGACTCTTCAAAATCCTCCTGAAAATAGGCTGCGCTGCTATATTGCAGGAAATGATAGTCATTCCACTAAGACATAAAGGGAACAGTCCAATATGCTGGAAGCACATCTCAGTACTTTAACATACACAGTGGCGTTAAACAAGGCTGCGTTCTGGCTCCCCTCTTCGGGATCTTCTTTGCCTTACTCTTGAAACATGCAACTGAAGGAATATGCCTTCCCACTAGGTCAGATGGCTGTCTGTTCAATCTCACAAGGCTGAAGGCAAAAGTATAAATCAGAAGGGTCATTATAAGAGACTTGCTACTCGCTGATAACGCTGCAGTCCTCACTCAAAGATAACAGGAGCTTCAGAGCTTGATGAATCGCTTCACCCATGCATGCAAGGACTGGCCTGACCATAAGTCTAAAGAAAACAAATGTGCTGAGTCAGGATGCGGGTGCTGCACCAGTTATCACTATCGATAACTATAAGTTGGCAGTGGTGCACTACTTCACATACCTGGGGTCTACCATCAATGACAAACTCTCTCTGGACACTGAAATTGACAGCCGCATTGGCAAAGCTGCAGCTACCTTTGCCTGCCTCACATCGCGTGTTTGTGGAAACTCCAAACTCACTTTGAAGACTAAAGCTGCAGTATATAATGCCTGCGTCACCAGCACACGTCTGTATGGCAGCGAGACGTGGACAACCTATGCTAAGCAAGAAAGAAGGCTCAATACCTTCCATCTACGGTTTCTACGCCACATCCTCGGCATTTCGTGGAAAGAAAACGTGACAAATGTCGAGGTGTTGTCACGTGCTGGCCTTCAAAGCATGCATACACTGCTTAAACAGCGCAAACTACGCTGGCTTGTCCATGTCTGCCTCATGGAAGATGGTCGCATCCCGAAAGATATCTTCTACGGACAACTGGCAAAAGAACAGCTGGGCGACCACAGCTGAGATTCAAAGATGTGTGTAAAAGAGACATGAGGGCACTGGACATAAATCCAGAAACTTGGGAGGATGAAGCTGCCGATCACACCAAATGGCGATGCTATCTGCGGTGCCACCTCAGATTGGGCGAAAAGAAGCTCACACAACAAGCAGAAGAGATGAGAAAACATCGAAAGCAACACCAGGAAAATAAGCAGCTGAGGGCTGTCACCTCAGGGGCGTATTCCCATAGTCAGTTATGACTGAAGGGGCTATTATATTATTATTATTCTCAAATCAGTCACTCTATTATGCTTCATCCATTCATAAATCAGTCACTCCTTTATGTTTCATACATTCACAAATCAGCCACTCCTTTATGTTTCATACATTCACAAATCAGTCACTCCATTATGTTTCCTACATTCACAAATCAGTCACTCCATTATGTTTCATTCATTTACAAATCAGCTACTCCTTTTTGTTTCATACATTCAGAAATACTTCTACTTCACGAAGTGCTACCTGGCTGGTGTAGGTACTCACAGCCCTTTACAAGTGATATATTCACAAATATTTCTACTTCCTGAAGTGCTACCTGGATGATGTAGGCACTCACAGCCCTTTACAAGTGATACATTTACAAATAAACTATAATTCTGACCAACAATAACATATATAAAAACTGGCACTGAACTTACAAATAAAGGCAGCATTACCAGTCTTGGACTTAAACACAACAACCATTTAAAAGCAAGTAGAAGGGAGCAGTGAATAATAGAACAGATAAACAATGACAAAACACTACCTCTGTAATAAATTTTTCTCTTCCTCACTCCATAAAACATCCCCTTTATCTGATTTCTCTTCTGCTACCTTTCTCCTCTTGCTTGACGTCAAACTCCTTTTCTCGCTCTTTTTTTTTCTTTCCTCCTCTTTTCTGTTATCATTATCATCTCTTTTGCATTTTCTTGTTCTTGACACCTGCTTTGTCTTATCGTTTGAAACTGTTGGTGAAACCAGATTTTGAAGCTCTCTGATGCAGTCTGGCAACTGTCTGGATCTAAATCTTCCAGCTGGTGCTACATGATTGTCTGCGGTAGTATTGAATGACTTAATGGCTTGTGAGGTTTTATTCATATCCTCTGTTCTTGAAGTGTAGCCTTTTTTAACTGATTTTGGACTTTTCTTTATGCGTTTTACATTTGAAAATGACCTTTTGTTTTCAGGCACCTGTGTCTTTTTGCAACTTGTTTTTTCTGTTTTACTATTTTCTAGAGAAGCCAGTCCCAGCAGTGCGGCAAAACAAGAGTCTGGTGCAACTTCACATGGACTGGTGGACCTGTAACCATTTTTCACTCTTAGATCTCTCTTGTTCAGCTTTTTTCTTGATGCTGTTAAACTGCAATCTGGCAAATGCACAAGAGTACCATGTGAGTTCAGATTATTACTGCCGTCAGAGCATATTTCAATAGCACTGTCATTCTGTACACTGTTGTGTGATTCTTTTGTGTTCAGACTTTCTTGCACAGGGTCCAAATATCTTTTGGGTGTTTTAACACATCTCATCCGTTTGAGAATATCCTGCATATTTCTATCATCTATAAGTTGACTACATAAAACCACGTTAGGCTGTGTCATTAGTAAATCTGTTTTTCCAATCAATTTCTGAGCTGCTTTGTTGTCTTTGTCTTGAATGGTTTGTACTGATGAACTTCCACTGTCTTGAATGGTTTGTACTGATGAACTTCCACTGTCTTGAATGGTTTGTCCTGGTGAACCTCCATCAGCATTATCCAAATAATCAAATGTTTTGTTTTTCTTGTTTCTCTCAACTTTTTGTGTTGTGTTTTTTGGAAGCAGAACACTTTTTGATAACCGACTGTTGTTGTATACCATCCTTAAAGTGCTCTGAGGAAAGACAATGATAATCTATTGTTATACATCACTCTGAGGACAGATAATGATAATCTATTATTATACATCACTCTAAGGTCAATGATAATTGTTACGAGAGGATATATGATTTGTAGCAACTAGGTAGTGAGCTCGGATAAAAGTTGCACATTTTAGTTGTTGAAATACAATAAAGATATATTATAGTTTTTGCGCTTCACGGTGGTGAAAGCGAGGAGTATAATTTGCTTAGTTTTAATGTGACGTGTCACGTTGATAAGGTAGCATGTGACGACATTGTAATTGTACCCATATTTTGTTGTACTTGGTCCTAGACGGACAGAAGTCTGAAGTCTCCCAGTAGAAGGATATTTATATCAAGGATTTTCTTGATGAATAGGTGTTTGGGTCAGCCTATAATTTGTGGATACAATATTATACCTCAGTGATGAGAGGGATTATGTTTTGAAGTGGAGAATA
Organism: Oreohelix idahoensis; assembly: GCA_024509875.1. Lineage (NCBI taxonomy): Eukaryota > Metazoa > Mollusca > Gastropoda > Stylommatophora > Oreohelicidae > Oreohelix > Oreohelix idahoensis. The sequence goes on along the minus strand of JAMPIV010006920.1, from coordinate 96,850 downwards.
TATATTAGGGAGCAACATTTAATGAAAGTATCCAAGAAGGTCACCTTAGTCGCGTAAGTTGAGTTGTTCAATACCGGATTGCCAATCTAGGAATCACGAGTAAATAGCTTGACCGTACCACGACTTAAGGAATATGATTTAAGTGACGAATTATGATGTATTGATTGAATTCTGATGAACTGTATTTACTTGGATGTAATGTGCTATTAAATTGTATTTGTTCGGACTTATCAGTTGATATTATTGAAAGTTCAGACCGTTACCCCACTTTTCGTGTTTGTCAGCACGGCATTAGCAGCTCTACCATTTTGAAGTATTTCTACAATTAATAATATAAACAAGGCAGTGATCAGAAACCGGCACACATAGAAGTTATCTGAGAATACAAGAATAAAACTGGTAACAAAAATGGAACAATACAGCACGAAAGAAATCTGTGTCAGTTGTGGTAATAAGCTTTGTTCATCGGATGGGAAATCCGATGTAACAAAAAATGGTTAGCCAGTGCGGGGATCGAGAATAGTTGCCAGTGCGTGGATCAAGAATAGTTGCCACTGCGTGGATCGAGATTAGTTGCCAGCGCGTGGATCAAAAACGGTTTGCCAACTCAGGAACCGAGATGGCAAGCTCACGAGGTAACGAAAAAATTTTTTTCTTCAAGCCATGCTAAAAATGAATTCAAGTCAAATGGAAAATAAAGACATTGTAGCGTTCGACTGACCCAGAATTATTTACGATTGGCTAGTGCTCACGTGACTTGCAGTTAGTGACGTAACACGCATAACAACGAAAGAACTGTACAACGTCAGCATTTCATGTGCAAGATCCATAGCAGAAGTCAATACCATTTGAAAGCTGTATCAAACTTCGATTTACCATCAATACCGTATCAAGAACTAAGCTAATGCTTTCAAAGTTACTAAACCAGCTTCAAGGAAATCTCATCTGTACCGTTGGCGAATGCCAGCATCGTGCGGGGAAAACTTTCATACGCTAAAAGATAAGTAAACCCATCAGTGGTTGTATCAGTGCAAAATGTCGTCCATCGAATTGTGTAGGCATATTTAATTCATGCATATTGTATGTATGTATATCTATTCGTATGTTAATATGTGTTTAAGCGGGTTGGTTGGTAGGGAACTGGAATCTTCTGTAATGTCGCCACAAGCTGACCACAGAGATTCTAGTCGATCCTAGGGTAATTGAATTTTTGCAATTTGAATACAAGAGACCCCAAAGAAATATTAATTTTGGACTCGTTCTGCTTGTTATTGCTGTCGCAAAATTGGTTCCAATGCATTGCAAACGTGGCTTCGTGTAGTTTACAGACCATTCACCGATTGATTGTCACAGGGCCGGCCGCTTACAAAATGGCGATGTATCGACAAACTGTCGATGAGACCTCGGCAATCGGCAATGATAAATAGGAGCTAAACGGAATTATTATGAAAAGGATTTCACCTTTTATTACAGGAGAGGATTGGGCATAACTGTATGTAAGGAAAAACTGTAGGAAGTTATCAGTTACAGAGAACAATGCGTATTACGGCTGTTCACAGTTAAGCTGAAAGCCTATAAACCCACTTCTGTTCTAAATATTTAAATCAACAAGTAACAGATTGTGAAAGTACATGGATAGGAAGATAGAAATATATCGGCTGTATAAAACAAGATAGGAGGGAACAGTATGGATAATATATAAGCCGAGGATGAACAAGGGAAAGTTTCAGACAACGCACAAATCATGTGAAATCGCTGCATCAGGAAAAAAATTTCAGCCAGAGTATAGGCTGTGACGTCAGTGCTCTCCGATACGTCCGCCAGAGTCTTATAAAGAGCGGATCGTAAACCGAAAGGACGCACACTGAAATTAGGTTTGAGACATACTGACGGCAGAGATCGCCACTACGCTAATACCATCTGAATTGTGAGCGAATCGCCAGAAGTTTCAGTCAAGTGTCTGGAGTCTGAGGGTAAGCGAAATTATGAAACTATCATGTATAATAATTTTTTTTTGTTATTTCAGGTTCGTATAGACTTCACAAAATATATGCATGTAGAATATTCATTGATATATGTAATGTTAATTTTAGTATGATCTAAACATGTGCATTGTGGATGATTGTTGCTTATACAAAAATTTATCACAACTATCCCCACAGTCAAATGTAGATAACGTTTATCATATTAATTGCTGTATCTCTTACGAAGAGAAAGGCAGTCCCATGGCAGAGATTGTCATAGGCAAATGAAGTGTTAAAAGCTTCATCATGGAAGATATCACTTTTACGAGGTTAGGTGACCAGTCTCCTTCCTCGCTGCCTTTTCCTTCCCTAGTTTGAGCGCACAACTGAGTGCCCATTTACAGCTGGTAAACTGGAGTGTTCCACAGCCAGGTCTCAATTCCAAAACTATGTAATTGTACTACCGAAGAAAGCAACTTGATCGCTTGGTCACTCACTTTATCTAGTTGTGTATTAATTTGGTGTAGATGCTAAGAGTGGCATCAGTATTTAAATTTGTACCTGATGTAGTTGGAAAGATCAAGTTATAAAAAATTACAGGATGTACAGGAGAGGAATAAACCAGATGATAATTATTACTGAGAATGTAAATACTAATCCTGTATCATTGAAATGATGTTATTTGCTATGACTGTATAACTGTGACATCTGATGACTGACTAGTCTGACATATGTGCTAGTCAGTTACAATTAGTTGAAATGTTAATACTTCTGTATCACTGAAATGAGGTCCTTACTTACTATGATTGTATAACGGTGACATCTGATGACTGACTGGTCTGACATCTGTGCTAGTCAGTTACAAGTCTAGCCAGATACTAGCCAAGGCTGAACTGATGTTTCAGGTTCCATGAAATAACTCAAACCAGACTGTCCAGTATCAGAAGCCTGTGTTGTTCATCAGAGGCAATCCCACAAGAGTGCAGGACCCCAATGAGTGAACTTCAACTGGTCATTGGCATCCCCAGGCTGGGTCTACCAATACTGATATATATACAACAGACAGGCCGTGTCAGCAGGATCACACGAGTCACAGATAAGTGTCCAGTTATGACACTGACTACCAATATATATGAAACAACAGCGATAGTGGATTCAAATCATTATAAACTTCAGTCACATGATGACAGTAATGTGTAAAGTCAGAGGACTAAGAACAGTGATACAGTAAAAGTGATTCCAGTTTTCAGTAACTTTATTATTCAAGATCTTGAAGTCTAAACAGACAATAATAGTAATTGTGTGAATATTTTTTATATATTTTAATGCTCTTTTCCAACTAGCAGAAATAGAATATTAGTGTACATATTAAAATATTTTAACTGTACCTGAGGAATTATTCACTTCTTACATTCGTGGTTAAAGTGAATGTTCATTTTATTTATCCCCTAGACATTTAGTAATCATAAGATAGTCACAGGGAGGAGACACCTTAAATCCTGGTACAACTTCTTACCAACTGGCCAGGGTTTTCACAGTCTGACTATTCCTATGATATCAATATACCAGTGCTTATTTCTAAGACTGGGGTATTACTTGTAAGACCAGAACTCTTTACTGGCATACTATTCTGGTAGCATATGAGATACCTGGTTATCCATCTGCCAACCCTATTCTTACCTAAATAAATAATTTTAATAACCTCCCGCTACAATTGCAAAGATTCGATATTTGATGTTAGGTGTATAATGATTGTGATTTCTGGTGTATTTTCCTGTATTCAGTTTCAATTTTTATTCATTTCCGTAATTTGTTTGTAACTATTTCGTATTTTCTCCATCTTTCTATAATTTATTTTAATTGTTAATATATGTCCGTTATAGAGTCCTGTGACGTCATCATTATCTGTACCCATGTGTATTAACCTATATTTGGTTACCTTGACCTTTTCTGGTATGCTTCCGATTCTTATTTCGTTCAAGTAATCATATTTTAATGTTTGCAATTGTCAATTGTGATGTGTTAATGTCTTGTACAATTTTATTTATGGTTTGTCTTGTCTTTATTGATGTTTAAGCTTATAATATAATAGGGATAGCATATAGTAATTGGGTATTAATATAATCAAATATATTTTGATTAATTTGTGAAAAAAATAGGAGGAACTTGATGATTGCAACTATTTGCAGTAGTGGCCCAAGGCACTAGTGTTTGTCCATCATGACTAAGGCATGATGATATAGTATATTGACAAATAACTACAGGGTTATATTTCCTAGTGAATATGAGTATCATGTTAGATGTTAAGTAGTATAATTTTATTAGGAATAGTACTACGTAGGCCATTGAGTATATATAAATAATTGAATAAGTTTTATTGGTGATTACAACACATTGTTGATTAACTACATAGATTATTGAGTTCATGATGGCTACATTAGAAACTTTTGTTAAAATAGGGAAAGATTTTGGTTATAAAGGACCAGAACTGAAAATTTTTGCTGAACAACAACTAGCTAAACAAGAAGAGGCAGATAGAAAAAGAGAACAAGAAGAACGTGAGGCAAAGTTAAAACGTGAAGAAGAAGAACGTGAGGCAAAGTTAGAAAAGCAAAAAGAACTTGCTAAACGTGAAGAAGAAGAACGTGAGGCAAAGTTAAAACGTGAAGAAGAAGAACGTGAGGCAAAGTTAGAAAAGCAAAAAGAACTTGCTAAACGTGAACAAGAAGAACGTGAGGCAAAGTTAGAACGGTAGAAAGAACTTGCTAAAAAAGAAGAAGAGGAGAGAAAATCTGCATTGAAGCAAGAAGAAGATAGAAAAGAGGCAAGAAATGAAATATTAAGAATTGAGGAGGAAAATAAAAAGAAACAAGATGAAATTATAATGCAACAACAAAAGGAATTAGCACTTATCCAGTTGGAAACAGCCAAATTAAAAGCACAATGCGCTACTACTATCCATGGTGTTAATTCTAATGATATGTCTTCAGCTACACAACATAAAAGTTATTACAACTTTAAACTGCCACATTTCAAACTTAATTCTAATGATTTATCATCGTACCTGGCAAGTTTTGAACAAGTCTGTAAGACTAATAACTTGGATAGATCTGCATGGGCACTTAAACTTCGAGAATTTTTAGATGGTGAGCCCTTGAACGTAACTGAAAATGTTGATCCTACCATAGCTTGTAACTATGATGCCATTAAGGCTTTGTTATTGCGACGTTTTCATTTAGACGAGGAAGGGTGTAGATTAAGATTTAAAAATCTTCAGCCAGATTCAAATAAAGATTTTTCAGGATTTATAGCAAATATACGAAACACCTTCAACAGATGGGTTGAACTTGCTGGGGTGGAAAAATCGTATGATAAATTAGTGGATCTCATACTTAGGGATAAAGTATTATCTTCGGTTAGTCTGCCATTTTTTTCATTCCTTCAGGAACGAAAACCACTCACTATTGCGGCTTTAGAAGAGATGTCAATAAATTATTGCTCTGCACATCCCAATGTCAGTTTAGGGAACTCACATATACGAGAACCATTACCGGTAGCATCCAACATGTCATACCACGGTTATGACAAAGCAAGGACACATAGTCTTAATAGGAACCAATTTTACAAAAGATATAATGATAATTATAATCAGGGACAAAATCATTGTAACAGCTATAACAATTTTAACCGAGGTAGACACAGTTCAGAAATCATATACAGTAGACATTCAAAAATCCGGCAACCTCCGGACCTGAGGAGTGCCGGATTTTTGAAAATGCCGGATTTTTTATGGTTATATATTCTGTATATATTTAACAGAAAATGACTACCTGTACACTTTATCTGCGATCGACAATGCACGATGTTTACGTTTTACACCACTTCTTTTATTTGCTGAATCCATAATGGGGCTATACAGCAGCAAATAAATGATAAAATGAGAAGGAATGAGCAGGAATGCCTGTTAACACATGCAAACAAGACCCAACAGCTGCGTCAAAACATACACGGCTCCAGAAAACAGTGGCGAGCCAGCGCGGTAAATTTAAAAATGCGCTCCGAAATCCATGCCGGAAATCTGAAGGAACCGTATTATCGATGGCCGGATTTTTGAATGTCAACTGTACCTCAATTTAAACATAGAGATAATTTTTAACAAAAGCCAAGTTGGAATAAATTTGTTACTGACAAGTTCAATAATAGTGGTAATCATTATCATAAGAAGAATGAAAATTTTAAACCACGACATAAAAGTTACAACAGTAGAGGCAATGATAATAATTATTCAGGTGGTCGAGATAGACAACTCTCCATCTCCAGACATCATCAACAGTTTACACATAATACAGGGGCAGCACTGACCATGAATGCATCTCCATGTAATAACAATGTTGACACTCCAACACATTCTTCATCTGCATGCTATGTCATTGATAATAACGTGGCAAATACTTGTCCACAATGCCATACTATTTTTCAGAAATCAAGTCAGCCGACAATACAGGTTACACAACCTACTCCTGCCATCTGTCTAACGATGGAACTGGGACATTGATTTTTAACAAGGGAATTTTAGATGGAAATATTATTTCTATTTTAAGGGACTCCGGATCCACCACTATTGATATCCATCAATCCTTAGTACATCCACGTTATGTTACTAAAGAGTTTGTACGCTGTATTACTTTCAGAGGGACAGTTGAATATTATCCAACTGCGATTATAGATGTTAAAACTCCATTTTTTTCAGGGAAAGTTAAAGTTTGTTTACTTCAGAATCCGGTTGCAGATTTGACAGTCGGACGTATACACGGCAGCAAAGACTGTACTCCTGAGGAAATATTGGAATGGGAAAGATTGAACTTGTATGCAGCCAATACAGTGACAACAAGAGCTCAAGCTCACGAGCTGGAAAGGAAGGATACTACAGTCACTAAAGTGATGGAATATACTGATGATATACCTACTTCCATGATTGAGAGAGAATCTTTTGCACGCAATCAAAGAGATGACAGCTCTTTGAAGAAATTTTTTGCATTAGTGAACAAACATGATGATATTACTGTTAAGAATAAAGCTAAACATTGGTTCACTATTAGTAATGATATTTTAATTCGAAATAGTGTTGATAAAGATAAGGTAAAACAACAGGTCATAGTACCATCGTCGTTAAGGACATACATACTACGACATGCACATGACTCCCAATGCGCGGGTCCTATGGGCTACACTCGAAAAGTTCACGAGTGTTGTCATCGTTTTTCTGGCCAGGAATTTCATGAGACGTATCTTTATACGTACGTTCCTGTGTGATTTGCCAGGAAGTTAAGTCTCGTGGAGCTTTCCATAATGCTCCCATTCAGGCCAGTGAAATATCAGTTCGTCCTTTCGACAAGATGGCAATAGATATTATTGGTCCTATGTTACCAACTGTGAGAGGTCATAGGTACATATTAACATGTATTGACCTATGTACGCGATGGCCAGAGGCCATACCTCTGAAAAATATTACGACATCTGATGCTTTGATATTGATATTTTCTAGGCTTGGTTTTCCAAGGAAATTACTTTCGGACCATGGACCACAATTTGTGTCTGAGACAATGAAGGATGTAATGAAGACACTGAATATAGAAAGAAGTCTCAGTAGTGTTTATCATCCAATGAGTAATGGGTCCATTGAGAGACTCAACCGTACCATTAAACAACTCTTACATAAAGTTACGGTAAACAATCCTCAAGATTGGGACAGAGCTATTCCAGCTGTTTTATTCGCATACCGAGAGATTCCGCATGAGCAGACCGGTTTTTCTCCGTTCGAGTTAGTGTTTGGTGCTCCACCAAGAGGCCCAATGGGACTCATTACAGACTTACTACTCGGCTCTGAGATGACTCAGGAAACACAGTCATCTTATGAATACGTTATTAACTTACGTAAACAAATCATAGAGGCTTGCCATATGGCAACAGCTTCATCAGAGGCTGCGAAAGATAGAGCTAGACAATTTCAAAACAAAAATAGAAGACTACGCCAGTTATTTCCTGGTGGCGAAGCATATGTACGAGGGGCGTTCAGAAAGCAATGCACCACATCGTTTTTCTCAGCTAATAATGAAGATAGAAGCATGAAATTTTGCACACTTCAAATATGGCATGTGCCAATTGTGTGCACCAAATTGCACCGCAACCGGCCAAATAATACGGCTGCCCTAAACCGTTGAAATGGAGCGTGTTAGCAACTTGCATTATAAACAGCGAATTGTGATAGAATTTCTCGTTGCAGAGAAGGAAACTTGTGAATATTCACAAGCGTCTATGTGATGTGTATGGAAGTTTTGCAGTCGACAGGAGTACAGTCAGTCGCTGGGTTCAGAGAATCAAAGAATCAGGATGTGGAGATACGGAGCTGCTTGATCGGCCGCGCTGTGGACGTCCTGCCACAGCCACCAACGCAGAAATGTTGAAATGCACTGAGGGCATTATTCTTACTGATAGGCCAATCACTACTCAACAAATGGGTTTTACAGCTGTCAGTCAGCATTGGTAGTGCAAATGCAGTTATAAAAACTCTCGGATTTTCTAAGGTTTGCGCAAGATGGGTTCCTCGAAGTCTCGCAAATGACCACCGATTGCAAAGGAAAGCAATTTCTTCTGAATTGTTCCAGCATTTCAATGCTGATGGAGAGAACTTTTTGGCTAAGATCGTTACAGGTGACGAAATCTGGGCATATCATTTTGAACCTGAGACAAAAAGACAGTCAATGGAGTGGCATCATCCGCAATCACCAAGAAGAAAGAAATTCAAGACAATTCCTTCAGCTGGAAAGGTCATGATCACTGTCTTTTGGGACATTGAAGGTGTGATTCTTGTGGACGTTATGCCAAGAGGAGAGACAATCAATTCGCAAGCTTACATTAAGATATTGAAAAAAACTCAATCAACGTTTTCGCAGAGTTCAGCCGCACAAGAATCCAGCAGACCTGCTTCTCCTTCACGACAATGCGCGCCCTCACACAAGTCTGACAACACGGGAAGCAATCACCAAATTGGGTTGGACTGTACTACCCCATCCACCCTATAGTCCTGATTTGGCACCCTCTGATTTTCATCTATTTGGTCCACTTAAAGATGCACTCCGTTGGACAAGGTTTGAAGATGATGAAGGAGTGATTCATGCAGCGAAGAAATGGCTACATGATCAAGACAAAATCTGGTACGGGCTAGGAATACATGAACTTGTTTCGCGCTGGCATAAAGCCGTACAAGTTGATGGGGATTATGTTGAATAATACCGATGTTTACATGACATATCCATGTATATTGTGTATAAATTTCATGCTTTTTGAATAAACAGCTCCTGAGAAAAACGATGTGGTGCATTACTTTTTGAGCGCCCCTCGTACTACTTCCACGAAAGGATAACAAATTGTTAATCGCGTGGAATGGACCTTATAAGGTAGTAGATAAAATTTCTGACGTCGACTACATATTAGACATAAAAGGTCAGAAAAAAATTTATCATATAAATATGTTGAAAGAGTTCTTTACTCGTCCACTTCATCTACAGTCTATCTTCTACGACTTAGACGACAAATCAGTTGATTCTTATCAATACTCGTCTTTCTGTAATTCAGGAAGAAGAATCATCTTTTCCTGAGGTTGAAATGTTTTTTCCTATACCGGAACTACAATCTTCAGAATCTTGGAGGGATGTTGCTATTTACCTTCACTTACTTCAGATGAAAATAATTCCATTACTAAACTTCTAGAAACCTACTCTGATGTTCTGACAGATATACCTGGTCGAACTTCTATAATTTCTCACGACATTATACTGAAGGACAGTACTCCTATAAAACTTCGTCCTTACTCTGTACCTATCCATTTTCAAGATAAAACATCTCAAGAACTTAAACAGATGTTAGCATTAGGAATTATCGAACATAGTAACTCTCCATTCGCTTCACCACTAGTTATTGTAAGAAAAAAAAGACAATAATATACGATTATGTGTAGATTATAGGAAACTTAATGCTCAAACTGTACCGGACAGTGAACCTCATCCTTTGATTGACGATTTACTTATTCGTCTTTCATCTGCTAAATATTTCACAAAAATTGACTTAACCAAGGGATATTGGCAGATTCCCTTAACTGAACAAGCAAAATATTACACAGCATTTTCGACTCCACAAGGTCTGTACCAGTGGAATGTCATGCCTTTTGGGCTAATGAATGCTCCTGCAACGTTCATTCGCATGATGCGAAGAATTTTAGCTCGTAGATCAGACATCATTACTTATATTGATGACATCTGTCTGTTTAGTCATTCCTTTGATGAACATGTCATAGGATTAGGTTCAGTACTTGATATTTTAAGAACTAATAACTTAACTGCCAGATCTAGCAAAATGCAGATAGGTTTTCAGGAAATAACATTCCTAGGACATATAATAGGGGCTGGACAAATAAAAACTATTCCTCAAAATGTGTCTAAGATTTTAGAGCTATCAGTTCCACATACAAAAAAACAAGTTAGGAGCTTATTGAGTTTAGTCCAATATTATAGTAGGTTTATTCCTAACTTGTCAACCATTACGGCTGTCTTGTCTTCGTTACTGAAGAAAGATATGCCTACAAAAGTTCTGTGGACAACGGACTGCCAGACAACTTTTGACAAAATAATATCTTTGTTCTCCAGGCAACCTATTCTTAGATTACCAGATAGTAAAAAAATGTTTATACTCTGTACAGATGCGATCAATTACGGATTGGGAGGTACCCTGTTACAAGAACACGACGGCGTACTGCACCCAACTCTATACATATCCAGAAAACTTACCGAGACAGAACGAAACTATTCGGTGATAGATAAGGAATTGTTAGGCATCGTGTGGGCAATTCAAAAACTCGAAAAGTTTTTGTTAGGTGCTCCTTTTGTGATCCAGACTGATCAGCATGCAGTAGCATCACTTAGAAAAGCCAATCATAAGAATGCCAAACTAGCTTGTTTTTCGATCTTGCTACAGCCATTTAATTTCACCATTGAAGCAATTCCAGGACATGAGAATATAGTTGCTGATATACTATCGCGCAATCCTTTGCCATATAAGAAGTGAACATAAATAACTCATGGAACCAGAACTTGGTTTTGGAACTGACACTTGTTTATCTTTCTGTAAGAGTTTACAAACTTACAAAATCCCAGGTCAAACAAATTGACAAAGAAAAATTCTACACACATTCAAAGTTGTAACAATCCGATTCGATTAATCACTTGACATTGACAACGTTGTGGAAATGTGCATGGACTTTGGTTAGTGTCCGTTCGTAACTCAAGCGAATTCAAATATGATACATTCAAAATGCAAAGTGAAAAATAGGAACAAAGTGACTTACAGATATGTTTTCAAATACTTTCGTCGGAATGATAATTCATTGTGACTACATAAAGTGATATTCGTGGAGCATTATGAAATAAGGACAACATATCCTTAAAAATGACATTACTTAATATTATTATGATTAAATAATATAATGATAACACAATTAATATACCTACAGCAGCACACAAGTAGATAGTATAGTTATGCTAGCTAATTTATTGTTTCATTTTATATGCATGTATGAACTTACTTTAACATAATATTTATATATATATTAATTCTATATTGTTAATTCATAGATTAAGTTAGTTATAGGTTACTTCTATATTTTTTCCTTACGTACATCTATTATATTCTAATCTATTAACTTACTATTACTTTCTTTTCATACATTTTTAACTATTCTCTTACTTTCCTTACAATTTTTCTTTTCATTCCTTAGCTATTAATTCCTACTTTCGTTTACTTAGGTTAAATTATATTCTATAACATACTGCACACTCTACATTTAGTTAATATTATGACTCATTAATCTATAGTATAATTTTTAATTACTATTTCATACTCTTATTAATTAAGATAGAATTTTATTCACAGACATAAGTATTTATAGATTAGTCAGTTTTATAGTTGACATTTCTTTATGTTGACTTGACATGTATTTTTTTTAAGGTAGTTGTTGACATGGACTTAAATTTGACTACGATCTTCGACGATATTACGTGATTCGTAGATCGATAATCTTTAACATTTTTTTCACATACCCATAAGAAAAAAAAAAAAAATCTATAGATCAGATTTTTTTTTTTACCCCCGTCGGCCAGGGGAATGTTACGAGAGGATATATGATTTGTAGCAACTAGGTAGTGAGCTCAGATAAAAGTTGCACATTTTAGTTGTTGAAATACAATAAAGATATATTATAGTTTTTGCGCTTCATGGTGGTGAAAACGAGGAGTATAATTTGCTTAGTTTTAATGTGACGTGTCACGTTGATAAGGTAGCACGTGACGACATTGTAATTGTACCCATATTTTGTTGTACTTGGTCCTAGACGGACAGAAGTTTGAAGTCTCCCAGTAGAAGAATATTTATATCAAGGATTTTCTTGATGAATAGGTGTTTGGGTCAGCCTATAATTTGTGGATACAATATTATACCTCAGTGATGAGAGGGATTATGTTTTGAAGTGGAGAATATATATTAGGGAGCAACATTTATTGAAAGTATCCAAGGTCACCTTAGTCGCGTAAGTTGAGTTGTTCAATACCGGATTGCCAATCTAGGAATCACGAGTAAATAGCTTGACCGTACCACGACTTAAGGAATATGATTTAAGTGACGAATTATGATGTATTGATTGAATTCTGATGAACTGTATTTACTTGGATGTAATGTGCTATTAAATTGTATTTGTTCGGACTCTGAACCCCACGGACTTATCAGTTGATATTATTGAAAGTTCAGACCGTTACCCCACTATTCGTGTTTGTTAGCACGGCATTAGAAGCTCTACCATTTTGAAGTATTTCTACAATTAATAATATAAACAAGACAGTGATCAGAAACCGGCACACATAGAAGTTATCTGAGAATACAAGAATAAAACTGGTAACAACAACAGAACAATACAGCACGATAGAAATCTGTGTCAGTTGTGGTAATAAGCTTTGTTCATCAGATGGGAAATCCGATGCAACAATAATCTATTGTTATGCATCAATCTGAGGACAGACAATGATAATCTATTATTATACATCACCCTGAGGACAATGATAATCTATTGTTTAAATAGAAAATGATTATCTATTGTTATATATCACTAGGTTCCAAAGATTGTTAAATCCAGGACTCGTAGTGGTGATAAGTTTCCATTACAGATAAATACTTCTATGGCATGCTCCTCAAATAGCCTACGACAGCAGCATCAAGCTGGCCTTCACGTGTGGCACAATTTGAGCCGGCAGAACTGCTTCCACTGACAGGCGAAGAAGCAAAGTTGAGCCGCTTGTGCCTTAAAACCAATCACTTTGGGCAGATAAGGCTTGTAGTCCTTGGTCAGTAGCCCATCTAGAAGGTGATAAACTCTGACTTCAAACCTCCTCTGCCTCACATGAATATCTGTTTACGGGAAAGCCTTCAGGAGCATACCGAGGATAAATCCGGAGCTGGAGTCGCTAAGGCATTTTAATGTTGATTCAAACTTATTCTGGCAACTCCTGCGACATTGCTAGTTCCAAACTGTATCAGCTACTGCCGTTTCTTTGGGCCTGCCAGCTGCGTGGAGAGGGGAAACATGCTGCATGGGCAAATCCCTGAACTCCATATAACTGAGCCCAAGCTTGTGCCCTAGAGAGTGCACTCCAGCTTCACCCTGTGGTGTTGGCCAACACAGGAAGTAACAGTTGCCAGTTATAAGCATCTCGCCCAGTTAATGTAAGGCATGGCGCCAGGGACTACTTCTGACTGTGAGAGAGATTCTAGAATCTTACTGGACAGCTACCGGCCGCTTCAAACTGGGCACCCCCCCAGCCATCAATCTAGCAACATAGGAGAACAAAGCTGCCGATTGCACCAAATGGAGATGGGTGAAAAGAAGCTCTTACAATAAGCAGAAAAGAACACCAGGCAAAACGCAGTTATGGATTATCACTCTAAGGGCGCATCATCCCCATTGTCAGTTATGACAGGAGGAGGTTACTGCAATTACACATGACTATAAGGACAGAAAATGGTCATCTATTATTATACATCACTAATACAAGTTGTGTGGGGACAACAATGATATCTATGTGTTATAACATTCTCTTTAACAATGGTCAAGACAAATCTAAGAAAAATAAGTCAATACTTAATTAGCTTCTCATTCACTTGTGCTTCTCTCATGTCTGCAGTGTACTGAAAATGGCTGTCGAGGCCTCTAAGTTGGCTGTTTTTATTTTTCTTACCATTCAGTACACCATATCCTGAGTTCTAGCACTTAGATTAAAGAAACACAAAATTCACTGTTGTATACCATCATTGAAGTTCTTTCAGGAAATATACTACTGGACAAAAGTTAAGGGCCGCCATTCAGTTTAGACAAGGTTTATATAATTCTTCGTGAGCAGGGTCGATTTTCCAAATGTTCGGTAGCTTGAAATCTCTCAAGAAGTCTCTGAATGGTAGAGTGGGACACTGCTAAACATCTTGCAACATGACGAACAGATTGACCATCCTGAATCCATGCCATGGCTCGACCACGGTCTACAGTGCTGAGACTTCTCCTTGGTGGCATGGCTAATGCAGTGATCATTTCGACCACTTGTCATACTGATTTATTGCATACCAACGGTGAACACTCTTTACCGATGATCATTTTCCACGTGCATTCAAATTCAACTCACTTTATCACCTTTTGAACTAGTGATGCGTGATGCCAAAAACCACACGTTTTTGCAGCAACAATGGCAATTTTCCCGTGTGGGTTAAAGTGACCCAATTTTTGGGACATTTAAAAAAAATTTACCTAGTGCACACAGAAATGTATACACATTTCTCTGAGCTCAGTTTTAATGACATTTTCACTTGTCTTTACAGTTTGCCAATCAATTATATAAACCTTGTCTAAACTGAATGGTGGCCCTTAACTTTTGTCCAGTAGTATATATTATATTGTTATGAAATGGGCAACAAAGGAGTCAAATGAGGAAATATTAGGAGACAACGATGTTAAAAGATCAATATAACAAAAATGTTAACAGAAGACATGAAATATTAGTAGCTAATGATGTTACAAGGTCACTGGTAATAAAAGTTAACAGAAGACAGTAAACATTAGGTGACAACAATATTACAAGATCATGGTAACAAAAGTTAACAGAAAACATGAAATATTAGCACACAATGATGTTACAAGGTCACTAGTAACAAAAGATAACAGAAGACAGCAAACATTACGTGACAACATTACAAGATCACTGGTAACATAAGTTAACAGAAGACATGAAACATTAAGGGACAACAATATTATAGGATCACAGGAAATATATTCTATTGTTATGAAATGGACAGTGAAGGTGTCAGATGAGGAAATATTAGGAGACAACGATGTTACAAGGTCACTGGTAACACAAGTTAACAGAAGACAGCAAACATTAGGTGACACCAATATTACAAGATAACTAGTAACAAAAGTTAACAGAAGACATGAAATATTAGCAGACAATGATATTACAAGGTCACTGGTAACAAATGTTAACAAAAGACAGCAAACATTAGGTGACAACAATATCACAAGATCACTGGTAACACAATTTAACAGAAGACATGAAACATTAAGGGACAACAATATTACAAGAAAACTAGTAACAAAAGTTAACAGAAGACATGAAATATTAGCAGACAATGATGTTACAAGGTCACTGGTAACAAAAGATAACAGAAGACAGCAAACATTACATGACAATATTACAAGATCACTGGTAACATAAGTTAACAGAAGACATGAAACATTAAGGGACAACAATATTATAGGATCACAGGAAATATATTCTATTGTTATGAAATGGACAGTGAAGGAGTCAGATGAGGAAATATTAGGAGACAACGATGTTACAAGGTCACTGGTAACACAAGTTAACAGAAGACAGCAAACATTAACTGACACCAATATTACAAGATAACTAGTAACAAAAGTTAACAGAAGACATGAAATATTAGCAGACAATGATATTACAAGGTCACTGGTAACAAATGTTAACAGAAGACAGCAAACATTAGGTGACAACAATATTACAAGATCACTGGTAACACAATTTAACAGAAGACTTGAAACATTAAGGGACAACAATATTACAAGAAAACTAGTAACAAAAGTTAACAGAAGACATGAAATATTAGCAGACAATGATGTTACAAGGTCACTGGTAACAAAAGTTAACAGAAGACAGCAAACATTAACCCTTCAACTGTCAAGTGCATTTGTACTGTGGTGTCATTCCTATTTTGAGAATTTTGAGTAGTTCCAATAAAATACCAGAAACATATAGAAAATGAAGTCAGAGGTCCATATAAGTTTACATTTTCTGAAAGTATATTGGATAAGGAATCATATGGTACTAACTTCAAGGTATCTGAGCATTATGTATGGTGACTTTGACCTTTACACAATGAATAAAATTAATTATGTGACTCTTCATCAGCTTTCAACCTACCCCCACATTGACTGTTTGGTTCTATTTCTCATCTGAATACGTTTTTCAGACACTGCAAACAATATTATTTCAGAAAATGTATAGTTATAAGCTCTTATTATACAAACTGTAATTTTGGTGAATTTTTTTTCATTCGCGACCTAAAAAAAGCCTTTCTACCCACTTCCAAAAATGACCAACTAAATTATATGTTTCAACTGACTACTTTTTTTCTTGGTGTTTTTCTTCACGATATTGACAAAACAGATACAGTTACCTGATTTTATTCTCTTTCTAATGTAATGTCATTGACATGCAGCATTCTATGACTGAGTGAAAAGGTATTAAAACTCATCATGTCATTGAAGAATGGAGTAAACAGTGCAGGCCTACTTGACCAGTGATCACTAAGTTTTCTTTTTTACCAATAAGACCCATATTTAGCAGTAGGCCTAGGTATTTTTTCAGTTGCTTCATTGTGATACCATTTTCTGGTATTTTATGGTACCGACTGTTAGGGTGTGCCTCCATCCATGCAACTGTGGATTCCAATTTCAGGAAATTTTGAGGTTTGTTTCTCGCAGCACATTGTTCATAAATTCAGCGTCAAAAATCAAAGAAAAAAAATGAAAAGGCTCTGTGCACCTTTTCAAGCCTATATTTTGGGAGCTGTAAGGATTTCTTACAATAAAATTTGGATCAGATCGTACTCTACTGTTTTCACTGTCTACCTTTTGCCATACAAATTGGTCAGTGACAACATCAGACCCAGGGCTAGGTTTGGCTTCATCTTCACTACTACTATATCTTTTTTCATTACTGGCACGTTGGATGTCTACAAAGTCATCAACGCATTTCACTATTTTCCATTTGAAAAATTTCAAATAATGACGGTCTAGATTTATTTCCTAGTCCTGATGAACTTTCAACAGCGTCAGACATGATTGGAGTCGAAAAAATTTCGATCTCATTGAACGCAAATCAAAGGGATACAGATGCATATTTACACCACACTAAAACACCAGAATTGAAGGGAAATCTATTTATCATTGTTATTTCCCGTTTGCACATGGAAAAACTTCGATTCACATTTATAATTACGATTTTACTGAGGGCCGATTTAGTCGGTGTAACACCACAGAATGAGACATGACGGCCGATCATTGGCCGTTATGACAGCTATTGGGTTAAGGGACAACAATATTTAAAAAAAAACTGATAACAAAGGTTAACAGAAGACAGCAAACATTAGGTGACACTATTATTACAAGATCAGAGGAATATATTCTTTTGTTATGAAATGGACAGTGAAGGAGTCAAATGAGGAAATATTAGGAAACAACGATGTTAAAAGATCACTGGTGACAAAAGTTAACAGAACACAGTAAACATTAGGTAACAACAATATTACAAGATCCCTGGTAACAAAAGTTAACAGAAGACAGTAAACATTAGGTGGCAAAGTTACAAGATCACTGGTAACAAAAGTTAACAGAAGACATGAAATATTAGCAGGCAATGATGTTACAAGGTCACTGGTAACAAAAGTTAACAGAAGACAGCAAACATTAGGTGACAACAATATAACAAGAAAACTCGTAACAAAAGTTAACAGAAGACAGCAAACATTAGGAGACAACAATAATACAATGCCACTGGTAACAAAAGTTAACAGAAGACATAAAACATTCAATGGTTACATACTTAAGGCAGGATCAATAAAACTTGGTGACAGTAGGATAGAGTGAACTTGCTTGAAGCTGAGGCAGACAGAGAAAGATCTGGAGCAGAATGAATATATGGCTGAGAAATCAGTGAGAATCTGAAATAATAGAAAGCTTGAAAGATAATTATGGAGGGACTGTAGCCTCTAAGCCAGACACAGGATGGTGATGATTGTCGTACACCATTATTAGAATGAGGAAAGTACAGCAAAGATACTTGCATCTTTCAGTGACATGGAAGTCTTATCTCACAGATACTACGTCATATCTCACAGATACTACAAAGTATCTGAATATGTAACACAGAACAAATGGCAACAAAAAAAAAAAAAACAGAGTGTAAACTGAAACAACCTTTGGCAGCTGAAGAATCTGAGCAGTTTTGTGGTTCACAGCTTTCCTTGCGCAGTCTGTCTCAAATATAACCTCAATTTCACCACTGCCAGGAATCTTTTTGTAACGCTGACCAATCCATCGAGCCAATGGTGGAAGGGATATACGACCACTTCTGGTTGTGATGACATCTTCTGATGACATTTTCTGCTTCACAAGACCATTGGGTATCCATACTGTAAGGACATTTGGACAAGTAATCTGACCATTTTTTACAATAACATTTTTAACAAATCTGATACACATACATAATTCATCAAAAGGCTGTCAGTGCTTGACTGAGAGCTTACCGAGGGTGGAGAAAGTAAGCAGATGTCAATAAAACAACATCCCTATGATCAGATGACCAGATCTGGTTGCCGTAGGATAAGAGAAATCATATTCTCAGGGAAATCATGGTGTATTGTCTGTTGCCAACATATACTTGTCATGGACAATCAGCAAAAATGTGTGTGTGCAGCTGTAGACATAAACAGTTAATGGAAACAATTTATTCTGAGAATAATTATTTCATTAAACTGTCTATTATTATGTGTTGATATGAGCATCGCTTTGGCAGAGTAGTTAGAATGTTTTCCTCATCACAAATTTTCTAGGTTTCGGGTTCAATACCTGGCAGCATCAAGAGCCAGCCTAACCAGTTGTAAATGGGTACTTGGCTCTAATCTTGATTAAGGGAAGGCAAAGGCAGCAATGAAAGGAACTATTCACTCCACCTCCTAAAGCTAGACCTAGTATGGTGAAGCCTCAAACATTTCAATCCTCAATGGCAGTATCTACTAGTGGACAACCTTTACCGTACCGTGTATATGTTGATACACTTAAAAGCTCACTTATAGCAGGGTTTGTGTTGCGTAGTGTAAGAAGGATAAGAAAAAACATATTAGTTGAGAAATAATAGATGTAACTGAAGTTAAGGTTTTGCCTGGATTGCCCAGAGGAAGATTTAGTTCAAGAAGTCCTGTTGAGTTCCTCCACAGGCTGAAGGGAGACAAGAGTGTAAATTCTTCTGAGAACAGGGTCTGTAAAAGTTTGTTAGGAGATATTTGGCCTCTCGCTACAGTAGTCCCCTTCAAGTGTTCATCATCTACTGGATAGTGGCTTTTGTGTTACACTGATATGGTGGGCTCCATGCTACACAGGAACTTATCTCTTCAGCCCAAGGTTGAAAGTGAAGCGTGGTCCTAAATCTAGGTATGCCAGATGGTATGACGTTGCATCGGGTGGGTCATGAACCTCTGTCTCTAATGGTTTGGATCTGCCTTCACTGCGCTCGACTCCGTATTCTTCGTCTGAGATTGGAATGTTGTGGAAGGCTCTGCCATAGACTGAAGACAAAAACGGCTCCATTAGTTTTCTAGCTTGTGAAAACTGTCTTTTCCATAAGCCGTCTGTCTGCCAGTCATATCAGATTTTTGTCTCTAACATCATATGTCTCCAGCTGTTAAGTCCTTTTTCGCGTGGGAGTTAAGTGTTTGGGATTCTCACGTGGTGGTCTAGTCTTTTATAGACACACTTGTGAGCACATCTAAAGTTATGAGATGTGTAATTATTTGCGTGCCTTCGTGCACTATATTTGAACAAAATAGCGCAACTGGGTATGTTTTCTTTTAAAAGAAAAAGTTAAAATAGACACAAAAAGTGAACCACGAAGTTGGGGAGACAAATAGGTGAGCTGAGACAAATAGGTGAGCTGATCTCCCATGTCAATCCTTTAGTTCCCGCTTCAGTGAAAATGTGCTGAGTTGAAATGAGAAAAACTGGGAGATTATACAGCGAGAGGGGGGAGAGCAATAGAGGGAAGAGAAAAGAGTGAGAGATCGAACAATGTGGGTTGACCGTCAGGAGTTTTCGGGGGGAAAATTATAATCTCTCAACAAACAGTATCTGGCAGGGCTTCGGCACGGCTGGTTATGGCGTGCCGCTAGTGTGTCCAGGGCTTTTTGCTGAGCATTGTATGGATAGTAACACATTGTACCTTCATGGAAGACATCCTATATATTATTCAAATCTTCGTGATGAAAAAACTAGGAATATAAGAACTCGTCACCGTAGAGCTTCCACCGTCCTTGAGATGACGGCGGTTAGTGAGTCCGGTCAAATTCGATATGGATTATTTGTATCAACGTACATATGTCTGCCATTATAACCTTTGATGATTTACTGTCTATGACGTCGATGTTCCTGTCTTCAATAAACTGTGATTGACGTACTACATGGTTCCAGCTTACTTGTCTTACCAGTTGGTCCACCTTATGACCCTGACATTACTGTTGTGTTGGTTGCATCACGTTAAACAAATCTAACGGACCCTAGACATTCGCTCAATTATAAAAACACTGTCGGCCACTACCAGTAAGCCCGACATTTCTGACATCAACATTGTCAGCTGTGCCAGTCAGCAGCACCAACACACAGCACCCCAAACAACAGCGGTAACAACAGCCTTATCTTGAATTCAAGTTCCCCCCTTTCTGCCTTTTATTATTATATTTGGGACCGAAGATGCAGCAAACGAGATGAATGCAGTCAGCGACTCTTAGCTTGACTGCGTCAGGGTCAGCGAACCAGAGCTGACCAAGACCCTACTCCACCTCCAAGTGGTGGTCCTGGAAACAGGCTGCATCACTGCAGTCTGGCTGAGAGAATAGGGATCGAAGAGGGAAGGCAAACCCGGTCCCAAAAAATGCCGTGCTGAAGTCAGATGTGTCGACCGAAAGGCACAAATATCGCAGCTCCGCTGTAAACGGACACAATGCAACCAGCGTCCTTTTCAGGACGAACGAGGAAGAAGGGAGAAATTATTATATTTTCCTGCCCAAGCGGCAGTGTTGAAATTCTTTACCTTAAACACGCTGAATTATCATAGAACTGTCGGTCGACAGTATTCTAGCACTGTGCCTCTAGCCTATCGTCATGTCAAATATGATGAATTATTTTAGAATTGTCTGACAACATTATTATGATTCAGTGCCTCTTGTCTAATTGTCACGTCAATTACGATGAATTAACATAGAATACATTTAAAATTACTATGAACACTTTGTACAGTATCATCCCGTGGGATAATAAAATACCTTGTACATAAGATCACATTGTAGCCATGTGGCTAGATGCGATCACAAAGCAAAAAAAAAAAATGAATAAAGCAAAACAAAGCTCGTACCAATCACTGCGTCAATTTTACAAGGTACAACACATTTTAACACAATACTATTTTACTAACGAGATATCACTTACCTACTCAGAGATAGACTTTAACGTTGGGTTAGACGAGTGAAATGCAGCGTTTTAGATACGTGAATTGCAGCGATCTATTAGGTCTGTCCCCCTCAGCTTTCCGATGCAAGTAATTTCAGCATCGGATGGCGCTATCTTTTAGCTGGGTCATGTGATCTGGCGTCCTATAGACGTTCCAACCAACAGCATTAAAAGTCACGTGGGGGGTTGCATAGACTGGTTTTAGCTGGGTCTAAGAGTAGTTCGCCCTCATTCATTGGCTGTGCCACTAGGCGGGTTTTAACTGGTTTCGGGCCACTGAGGTTAGGTTTTAGAATGACATCATTGATCTAAAAACAGTGCCTGATGCTAAGAGAATATGTAAAAACAAGAGGAGAATTTGCCACGCATTTTTACCGGCTTACCATTATGCATAGAAGATGAAGAAAAAAAAGGTGTCCCATTAATTAAATTAAGAGAAGACTGGGCCGGTCGTCACAGTTTGTAGAAAACATCCACAATAAAAAAAGTCCATATTCCTTACAGCTATAACAAGATATTACTTGTTCATGTCCACTCATTTTCACCTGTTTCTAGATGGCAACCATCAGTTTGCTCAGTGATCTCTACACATATATATGTATATACCTCTGACCTCCATTTTTTGGTCACTAATCGCTCTATGAAATTAAATACAATGTTTTGATTGGGATGGCAACCCAATCATGTAAAATAAATTGCCATAGAAACCACCGCTGTAAGTAGCACGTGCAAGCTTGATGAAGGCTTTCTGGAGACAATGTTGACTCCATGCTCTGTAAGGAACATATGAATCAGTGCAGGCTGTCCAAGAACAACTACAGCACTGGCTCCTTAATCCTCTAAAAGCTACAAGGAGAAAGAAGAATAATCTCTCTCCAGTAGTAGTAGCCCCCTTCAGACATAACTGATTATGAGAATGTACCCTTGAGATGATAGCCCCCTTCAGACATAACTGATTATGAGAATGTACCCTTGAGATGATAGCCCCCTTCAGACATAACTGATTATGAGAATATGCCCTTGAGATGATAGCCCCCTTCAGACATAACTGATTATGAGAATGTACCCTTGAGATGATAGCCCCCTTCAGACATAACTGATTATGAGAATATGCCCTTGAGATGATAGCCCCCTTCAGACATAACTGATTATGAGAATGTACCCTTGAGATGATAGCCCCCTTCAGACATAACTGATTATGAGAATGTACCCTTGAGATGATAGCCCCTTTCAGACATAACTGATTATGAGAATATGCCCTTGAGATGATTGCCCCCTTCAGACATAACTGATTATGAGAATGTACCCTTGAGATGATAGCCCCCTTCAGACATAACTGATTATGAGAATATGCCCTTGAGGTGATAGCCCCCTTCAGACATAACTGATGAGAATATGCCCTTGAGGTGATAGCCCCCTTCAGACATAACTGATTATGAGAATGTACCCTTGAGGTGATAGCCCCACTTCAGACATTACTGATTATGAGAATATGCCCTTGAGGTGATAGCCCCCTTCAGACATAACTGATTATGAGAATGTACCCTTGAGGTGATAGCCCCCTTCAGACATAACTGACTATGGGAATGCACCTTGAGGTGATAGCCCCCTTCAGACATAACTGACAATGGGAATGCACCTTGAGGTGATAGCCCCCTTCAGACATAACTGACTATGGAAATGCACCCTTGAGGTGTCCGTAGAAAATATCTTTGGGGATGCGGCCATCTTTCCTGCGGCGGACATGACGAAGCCAGCGTAGTCTGTGATATCTAAGCAGTGTATACATGCTTTGAAGATGAAAATAGACAGTACCTCGACATTTGTTAATTTGTCCGTCCATGGAATACCAAGGAAATGGCATGGACATGGTAGATGGAAAGTAGTGAGCCTTCTTTCTTGCTTAGCATAGGTTGCCCATGTCTCACTGCCATATAGAAGAATGCTGGTGACGCAAGCATTATATACTGCATCTTTGGTCTTCATTGTGAGTTTGGAGTTTCCCCAAACACGTGTTGTGAGGTGGGAAAAGATGGCTGCAGCTTTGCCAATGTGACTGTCAATTTCTGTGTCCAGAGACAGTTTGTCATTGATGGTAGACCCCAGGAATGTGAAGTGGTGCACCACTGCCAATTCATAGTTATCGATAGTGATAACTGGTGCAGCAACCACATCCTGACCCAGGACATTTGTGTTCTTTAGGCTTATTGTGAGGTCAAAGTCCTTGCTTGCTTGAAAGAATAACAAGTCTCTTACTGATTTTCGTTTTTGCCTTTAGCCTTGCGAGGTTAAACAGTCTGCTATCTGACCTAGTGTGAAGGCATATACCTTCAGCTGCATATCCACATGCATATTTCAAGAGCAAGACAAAGAAGATCCCGAAGAGTGTCAGAGCTAGGACGCAGCCCCCTTTAATGCCACTATGTATGTCAAAATGTTGTTGTGTGTTTCCAGCATATTGAACTGTTCCCTTCATGTCTTCATGGAATGACTTTATCTTTTCCAGCTATTTAGTGGGGCAGTCTATTTTCAGAAGAATTTTGAAGAATCCATCCTGCTAACCATGTCATATGCCTTTGTGAGGTCGAGAAAGGTGGACATAAAGACTTTTTCTGCGCCCTTAATTTTTCCTGAGTGTTGGTGGAGGGAAACGATCATGTCTGTTGTTGATCTACCAGCTTGGAATCCACACTGCAACTCTGGATATATGCGCTCATCTAACTTGTATAGTCGCACTAAGATGACTGGCAAAAACCTTACCAACCATACTAATAGAGATGCGTCTGTAGTTGTTGCAATTGCTTCTGTCTCCTTTATTTTGATATGTTATAATCTTGGCATCTTACAAGGATACCAACCAAGGATCACAAGCCCTATCTGTTTGAATCTGCTGGTTTTAACTCTTGCAGGCCGGAATTTTTTCACGAGTTTTGCCAGAATTATTTTTGTACCTTAAAGCAGTACCTTTATAAATTCTAAAGTTTCTGAGTTATTACACAACAAAGACACACATATTATACATCACAGTAAAGATAAATGAATGTAGAATTAGAATATGAAGGATTTTTAGTGATATTCTACATATAGTATTCAGTCATGAGTTATAACGAAAATACGGAAAAAATTTCACGGAAAACAAAAGTGACGTTCCCAACATCGTTTCGGCTTCTAGGGGTTTTGCGGATGTACGCTACCAGCGTCGTTCCGGCCTTTAAGAGTTAAGACACCAGCTCGCTTGCGCCCCTTCTCTTGTCAGTGGAAACAGTTTCGCCACGGCCAGGAGCTGGGGTTGGTTGTCAGAGGCTATTTGAAGTGCGTTCCTTAGAAGCATTTATCTGTAGTGAGAGCTTATCCCCACTACAACTCCCAGCTATGACAACCTTTGGAAATGACATAAGGATAATAAAATAAGCCTAGAGTTTTCTAGATCCTATTCCTACATGAAGTCTCATGTTTCCTAATCAGAAACAGTGAATGACTGTGATGTACTGTATTATTTTGTTTGAGTCACAACCACAGCTCACTTTTGCAACATCTTGCGTTTAATAGTTAAGCAATCCAATTTCTCCCCTCCTCTCCACATCAATATAGAGCACTGCCCTACTTGTCTGCACTGCCTGAACTAATAATGAATGTGGGTGAGTGTTAACACGCAGCTAATGAATGTGGGTGGGTATTCACATGCTGCTAATGAATGTGGGTGGATGTTAACATGCTGGCAATGAATGTGGGTGGGTGTTAACATGTTGGTTATGAATGTCAATCAATACCCTTTAGCTCCCCAAGGAGCATAGGCCTTCAACAAACACATGCCAAGTCTTCCTGTCCTGTGCCATCCACGCAAGCTCTTTCCATGTTTTCAACATCATTTTCACCTGTTTCCAGTTCTCTTCTCCGTGTGTTTTTTGGTCTACCTCCGTCTCTCTTTCCCTGTGGATTCCAGAACAAGGACTGCCTTGTAATGCTATCAACAGGTTTCCTCAATGTGTGTCCTATCCATCGCCAGCGTCTTCTTCTCAACTCTTGTTCCACTGGCACTTGTCTGGTTCTTGTCATCAATTCCACACTTGTGACTTTGTCATACCATTTCAGTCCTTCTATTCTACGCAAGCACCCGTTTATAAAAGTCTGTAGCTTTTTGGTTGTTGTTTTTGTTGTTCTCCATGTCTCAGAGCCATACAATAGGACTGACTTCACATTTGAGTTGAGGATTCTTATTTTTGTGTTGGACTTGATTTCTCTTGTTCTCCATATGTTTCCCAATGCAATGAAAACTCCTCTTGCTTTTTGTATTCTTATTTTGATATCACTGTCTGTCCCTCCAACTTTGTCTATATTACTTCCAAGATATGTGTACGATTCTACATCTTTTAGTGGTGTTTCTTCAAGTTCAACCTTGTTATAATTTCTTGCATTTATTCTCATAATCTTTGTCTTTTCCCTGTGTATTTTCAGGCCCACTTGTTGTGACCTCTCATCGAGAATTTTCATTTTTTCTTGCATCTGATTATGGTTATGGGACAGAAGAGCCAAGTCATCTGCAAAATCCAGATCATCAAGCTGTTTAGTCAGATTCCACTGGATTCCATTTCTGTTGTGTGATGTCGATGTTTTCATAACCCAATCTATTGCTAGTAAGAAAAGAAATGGAGAAATGTCTCACTCCCATTCTAATCCTAAACGGTTCTGTAAGTTGTCCTTCATGAAGAACTCTGCATGTCATGTCTTCATAGGTCTTCTATATTAAGTTAATGATCTTCATGGGAACTCCATAATGCCTCATCAATTTCCAAAGTAATTCTGTCTACACTGTCAAATGCCTTTTCATTGTCCACGAATCCGATGTATAGCGGTGAATTCCATTCCAGACTTTGATTCAACTATTATTCTCAATGTGGCTATCTGGTCTGTACAGGATCTGTTTTGTCGAAAACCTGCTTGTTCATCTCTCAGTTGCTTGTCTATGGACTCTTTTAATCTCTCAAGGATGATTCTGTTTAATACCTTTCCTGCGACTGATAGTAACATTATTCCTCTATAATTTGTGAACTCTTGTAAATTTCCCTTCTTAGGCAACTTGACCAGATAACCTTCCTTCCATTCTGCTGATATTTCCTCTCTGTTATGTTATGAATGTTAGACGGGCCTGCATGCCCAATTCTAAACCCTTTGAAAATAAAGTTCGCTCGTTCGTTCTCTCTCCCAGACTTTGCCAAGTAGTTTGTATAATATCTCTGTAGAGGTATCAATATCTGTTTTGATGGCCTCTGCTGGAATGCAATCTGGACCAGCTGCTTTTCCATCTTTCAGAAGCTTTATAGCTTTCTTTATTTCTTCTCTACTTGGTCGTTCACAGCTGATTTGTAGCTCCACTTCCGCTGACTGGATGTCTGGGGGATTAGTTGGAGACGGTCTATTGAGAAGTTCCTCAAAATGTTCTGTCCATCTCTTCATTTGCTCTTCACGGCTGTTTGCGAGCGATCTTTTAGTTATTTCCCCTTTTTCCCCGACCGCGCTATTTATAGCCCACTTGACAGAGGTCACGTGGTCAGCTTCCTAATGGGAAAAACATGTGGCGATGTTTACTTTTGATAGGGCTTAATTAATGCTTTTAGGCTACTTTTTTTATTATAAATACCGGCTTTAATTTTGCGTAAAGCTAGACTAGAAATGTTAGAGTAAATTTTAGAACAAGAACAAACATTTTATCACAATTAGAACAGAAGATATAATAGTCTGAAATAGTGTAAAATGTACGTTTTTTTTATATTTTGTTATGGTTTGTTTATAATGCAATTTTCACTCAATCGGTCACAATCAACATGCATAACAAATTACAGAAATCAAAAGTAGAAAACCTGCAGAAAATGGATATCAAAGATTTGTTTTGGTTTCATGCGTCAAACATTAATTATTGAAAGTTTAAATTGCAAGTCCACATTTATTACCTTAAAATAACACACCCAATTGTCCCCAAAACATGTTTGAATTGCTTTTATGCTACTTTATTATTATAAATACCGGCTTTAATTTTGCGTAAAGCTAGACTAGAAATGTTAGAGTAAATTTTAGAACAAGAACAAACATTTATCACAATTAGAACAGAAGATATAATAGTCTGAAATAGTGTAAAATTTACGGTTTTTTTTTTTACATTTTGTTATGGTTTGTTTCTAATTCAATTTACACTAAAACGGTCACAATCAACATGCATAACAAATTACAGAAATCAAAAGTAGAAAACCTGCAGAAAATGGATATCAAAGTTTTGTTTTGGTTTCATGCGTCAAACATTAATTATTGAAAGTTTAAATTGCATGTCCACATTTATAACCTTAAAATAACACACCCAATTGTCCCCAGAACATGAGAGCTAACAATTATCTCAATCATACATCATGAGTTCTGATCCAGTCTGCGCAATGTTTTTCTAATATGTGCTGTTTATGAATTGTCTTACTAGGGAATAGCTTTCTGAACAAAGACATATAAGTCTCTATCGATGCTGTTATTGATTCTTTACTAATTGGTTTACTGTGTGATATTTTGTTGTGTACTTTCTCAAATGCTTCTTTCAGTGAGTTGAATTGTTCTTGGGCAATAAAAGCTATGTTAGTTATATCTTGTTTGTCTGTAATTTTCAGTGTTTGTGTAATGATTGCTCTTGTAAGATCTTTATAAACTTTTTGTGTGAGATATCTGTGGCAGTGATTCCCTATAAATGCTCTGCTATTATAAGCCTGTTGTATGATTTTGTGTTTGGCTAGTACCTTGTCCATGTGTGAGCAAACTGGACCAGACCTAATACACAGATCTTGAAACTGAAGTTTGGTCAGCGCATCTTGTGCATTTTCAAGTCTAACTTTAAAATTATCTGTCTCCTCCTTATCCTCACAAAGTTCAATACCTACCTGAAAAATTCAATTTTAGCTCCTAATTCTTCTGCCTATTTCCAGTTCCTACTAAATCTCTTCAAGTTCTTAAAAGTACTAATGTTTGCATGTATCTCTTGCGAATTCTCAAATATCTTTGCGTCTATTGTATCAGCTACCTGTTCTAGAAGTCTGTGGTGTTTCAAAACAATGCCTAATAAAATATGAAGGTAAGGAGGAGCTACATTTTCAATTTCAATCTCTAACATTGGTTTGTGTAAACAATTATGGTAATGTGCCACTTGCCTTTTATTCCCTTTCCCATATTTCATATATCTATTGTAATCTCTTATCAACATGGCCAAACTTCTTGGTTTGCAAGTTGTATGCTCTCTGGATGTCTTTGATGAAAATGTTTGGTTTGTCTGGAGCTCAAGGAATATACCCATGTCTGTGGTGTCTCCAGCAAAACAAGGAAATAATCCCCGAATAAGAAAACAACAACTTGTTTACCATCCCACTCTAAATATTTTAGTGACTCTATCTGAGCTTTCATGCCATTCATAAATATTTCTAAATTATCATATGTATCTCTGACTCTAGCCATTGATAAAAGGATGGTATTAGATTTAGAATTTGGTTTCTCTAAATTTACTACCTGCATTGTAACTTTGAATGAAAGAAGATATACAAACAGTTACTTAGAATTCGCTGGCAGCCGTCGTGTGCACAGGATTGTCTACCAAAGAACATCAATGGAACAGTCCTTATCTCACACACAATTAAAAAAAAAATTTATATTATAAATAGAAGATTAACAAGACTTGAAAGATAGATCAAATTATGTGGAAGTAATCTATCTATAGCTTTACATGTTTTCTGACGCTTATATACGTAGCTAAATATCATTATAAATGAATGAAAATGCAAAAACAGATGGTGCTTTACAAAAAGTTATTTTTTACTACCTTATTTAAGATTTGTGATTATCAGGAATGCGTTTAAAGGGATTTAAATGCTATAAAATCTGGTGACAATATGCTTGTTCTTGTAATGCCACACTCACAAAACTGACTACCACACATTCTCAAGATATGAAACCAAAAAAAAAAGTATGTGGAAATAATCTTTAGCTTCCCTTCGAGAAGTCTTTATAATTATAAACTCAAACGAATGGGCCGATTTTTAGATATTAAATTAATAAAAAGATTACTTATTTTATGAATTTCCTTAAATGATGACGCTGTTTTCAAAAGTCTGTAACTCCGTCAAAACTAATTTCAAACAAATAAAAATGCAATCAAAAATAGAACACAGAACAAAGTTATAGTACACAAAAGAATTTTAGCGCTGTGTTTATCCAGAACGAGTGTGTAATGATTTATATTTTACTGATTTTACTCACACATCAGCTGATTTTCCCCGCCAAAAACTTAAATAGTCTTTTACGGTGCACACAAAATTTTATACCCGGTATCAGAATTCCGGTCACCGAAACTAAAAGAGCGCTCTGGTATAGGGCACAAACAGCCGTGCCTTGTATATTACTAAGCAATTTTCCATTCTTATCTTTTATGAGGCCATTTGCCTGTTTATATTTCCCTGTTAGCTTCTTTGTGTTGTTGTACAGGTCCCTAATATTTCCTTTGGCTGCAGCTGCTTCCCTTGCCAAATCATCAATATATTTCATCTTGTCTCTTTTGATGTTTCTTCTTACTTCTTTGTTTGCTTCTATGTACCCTTCATGAGCCTTGGCTTTGGAGCTTCTGGT
The DNA here is from genome assembly GCA_024509875.1 of Oreohelix idahoensis. NCBI lineage: Eukaryota > Metazoa > Mollusca > Gastropoda > Stylommatophora > Oreohelicidae > Oreohelix > Oreohelix idahoensis. The sequence goes on along the minus strand of JAMPIV010006920.1, from coordinate 66,304 downwards.
TTTGCTTGTTTAAATCTGCTTTCTTGTTTTTCCTGTCTTCTATCTTGCTAATGGTTTCTGTTGTTATCCATGCTTTGTGCTGATGTTCTCTTTTTCTCAGTATGTCTTCACGTCTCATTCCATATATTTTTTACTTGTTGCCAGTGGTCGGGTGGGTGTTAACACACTGGTAATGAATGTGGGTGTGTGTTAACATGTTGGTTATGAAAGTGGATGGGTGTTAACATGTTGGTTATCAATGTGCATGGGTGTTAACATGTTGGTTATGAAAGTGGGTATGTGTTAACTTGCTGGTTATGAATGTGGGTGGGTGTTAACATGTTGGTTATGAAAGTGGGTATGTGTTAACATGTTGATTATGAATGTGGGTGGGTGTTAACATGCTGGTAATGACAGTGGGTGTGTGTTAACATGTTGGTTATGAAAGTGAGTGTGTGTTATTGTTATACAGAATTGACATCATTGCACTCTGGGCAAACCCATAGGTGCTCAGTCTCCATTAGTATATGTCGAAGAGTGTGAATGCTAACTGTTCCTGTAGCTCGCTGGTTGTAAACACAACGGATGCATCCTTTCATACGTCCATCTCTACTACTACTAGCCTTACGTTTGATGCCAAATTCCAACAGTCTTAACCTTGATGATTCATCTATTACAGTGTCATTCTCTAACAGGCGATCATTAATTGCTCTCAGTATATCTCCCTTATCCATATCTAGTGTCCCCACTATGGGTGCTCTTGATGCTAGTCTGTCAGCTCTTTCATTACCACATACCCCAGCATGACCAGGACTATATCCACACCAGCTCTTGTAGACTGGAAGCTTCTATGAATGTTTTCCATTCATGCCGCAACCAACCACTTTGAACCTTCCGAAGCATGGACTGAGAGTCTGACACAATGATAGCCTTTGTTAATGAAGTTTCAGTTATCCACCTTAAGGCTGCAGTAACAACCTCAACCTCCATTCTCACGCTGGAAGTTGTTATCTTGTAATTGTCGCTATGTTCGGCGACGATTCTGCCCTGCACCCAAGCAGAGAAGCCCCAACCGGATTTCTCACCGTGGATCACAGACCCATTAACATGCTGCTAATGAATAAGGGTGGGTGTTAACATAGTGCTAATGAATGTGGGTGGGTGTTAACATGGTACTAATGAATGTGGGTTGGTGTTAACACACTGGTAATGAATATGGGTGTGTGTTGATATGGTGCTAATGAATGTGAGTAGGTGTTAACACACTAGTAATGAATGTGGGTGGGCATTAACACTGTGGTAATGAATGTACGTGGTGTTAACACACTGGTAATGAATGTGGGTGGGTGTTAACTCTTGACTCCGGAACAGCGCTCAGAGCGTTGGTCAGATTTGACACCCATGCCAAAACAACGCTCTGAGAGTTGTTTTTAGTCTACGACGAATTTAAATTAAAGCACAGGGTGGAAAATAATTCCATAGTCAAAGAGTTAACATGCTGGTAATGAATGTGGATGGGTGTTAACATGGTGCTAACGAATATGGGTGAGTGTTAACATACTGGTAATGAATGTGGGTGGGTGTTAAAATGGCGCTAATGAATGTGAGTGGGTTTTAACACTGTGCTAATGAATATGGGTGGGTGTTAACATGCTGGTAATGAATGTGAGTGAGTGTTAACATACTGATAATGAATATGGACGTGTGGTGCGATAGGATACATTTTTTTAAAATCTCGAGTAAATAATGACACATAATAGATGTGACATGTCAACAGTTACTAGAATGTGAATCCTCGTTATGATCTTTATATATATAAAGTGTCAACAGTTAATGAATCCTGGTAATGATCTTTATACATAAAGTGTCAACAGTTACTAGAATGTGAACCATGGTATGATCTTTAAATATAAAGTGTCAACAGTTATTAAAATATGAACAGTGGTAATGATCTAATACAGCGGTTTTTAACCTGTGGTCTGCATACCCATGGGGGGGGGGGGCGCGATGTCCTCACAGGGGGTCCCCAAAGGCTTGAAGAAATGTTATGAGCTTTTACAGTTAAAATAGAAAGAAAGAATGAAAGAAAGGAAGAAAGAAAGAAAAGGAAACAAAGAACGAAATCTTAATTTCTCTCGCTTGTTTGTGTAAAACTTGGCTTTTCTAATCTACCGCCTCCATACAAAAGTAAAAATCGGGTATGAAAATAACTGTTTGATAGCAAAAAATGTACTTAGCACTTGATAATTCTGCACACGGTGAGAACATGCAGGTGAATGACGCTGAGTGGCTGAGAGAAAGCACGTGACATTTCTTGCTACCACACATACAGCCTTCGTAGCTGCACCTAACTCTAGTGTTGTCCACATTGTGCCACCACATTCTCAGAATGTCTATTGCTTCCCAGAATTCTCTAGCTGTGTCGAGAATGTTCTCAAAGAAATTCATGTGTAAAAGGAAGACCGTGTTTGCAGGAAGAGAGGGTCGGAGTCAGTCAAAATGATCGTGTTTCTTCTTTGATTTCTGCTAATAAAAGCGTTTGGTTATTGTCAGGTAAAGTGACCTTTCGATGTTATAGCGGTGAATTTCGTAACAATACATTTTGGCTGAGCCCTCAGGATGGATCGCTGGCTGAATTTGAAACATAAAAGTACTGATGATGTTGATGAGAGTGCATCCTGTTCAAAGCAAAATGAAGCTTCTTCCAGTCATCTTAAAAAGTGCCGCCATTATAGCAAGGAATATCTGTTGATTGGCTTCACGTGTACAGGCTCAGAAGACAAGAGACTACCACAGTGTGTGGTGATACGATATATTGTCCAATGAGGCCATGAAACTGTCAAAATTGCGAAGACATCTCTAAACTAAACATAAAGAACATGCCCCAAAGAGCATCGATTTTTTTCAAAAGTTATGAGCAGGAGCTTCGGGAAAGTAAGAAAATGGTAAAACAGACTGCAACTGGTAGTAACAATGAGAATGCAGTGAGGGCCTCATTTGAAGTTTCTCATCAGCAAAAACCGGAAAACCACACACAATAGCTGAAAAAACTTATATTACCTGCTGCAAAAATCATGATTTCTGCATTGATCAATGAGAAAGCTGCCAAGGACCTTTCCTTAATACCTTAGTCAAATGACACAGTTAAGAAGCGAATCGACGGTTTGTCAGCCAATATCAAGGAACAGTTATAAGAAAGAATTCACATGTCCCCCTATTTTGCTCTGCAACTGGATGAAAGCACAGACATAACAAACAAAGCGACCTTATTGTGCTACATTAGATGTGAGCACAAGAGAAATAGTTTTGAAGACTTACTGTTCCTCTTCTTGTTGGTACACACTACAGCTGAAGAAGTATTTAACAGCTTAAACGAGTTTATAACATCTCATGACATGGATTGATTGAAATGCATTGGAATTAGTACATACGGGGCACGAGCAATGTCTGGAAAGCTTACTGGACGTGTAGCACGGATTAAGGAAATCACACCGTCGGTGACTTGGTACCATTGCTGCATACATAGGGAAGCTCTAGTTGCTAAGAAGATACCAGAAAAACTAAAAGAGACCTTAAATGAATCAGTCAAAATTGTCAATTTGATAAAAAGCAAATCACTGAATTCAAGACTTTTTGAGCAGCTTTGCAAAGATATGGACAGTGAACACCATCAACTTTTGCTACACCATGAAGTTTGTTGGCTATCACGAGGTAAAGTTTTGTCTCTTTTTTGGGAATTGAGAGACTGTTACTGTCATTTTCGACGGTGAAAAAAAACACCAACCTAATGTATGTTTGGTTTAATGTAATCAAAGAGAGATAAACGTTATTATCTCTCGGTGACAAGTTTGACTGGTGATTATCTTCTCCTGTCTTATGTTGTCCTGTCTCAGACATGTCTTAGAGTTGACATGTCTTAATTCTATTTATAGGATCATACGGTGTATCTTTGTCACCTGTTTGGTCGGAAACGCCTGGTCTGGGTTTGCCTCGATCTGGTCCATGCTCTTTGGGCATGCACGGGGTCTTAGCGGCAAAAGCCGGGAGACCGATATCACTGACAAACAACATTTTTCTTTCTTATATAAGAATAAGTGTTCTTAGGTCAGTTTCTTGCGCTGATTTCAAATCTGAAATCCGTTTATCTCTATCACGTCGGGTTCTTAAGATATTTGTGAATAAATATATTTTTGGGAAACCGTTATTTGCTCCGTTTCATTTTTACTATATAACTTATTAAAAATTAATAAAAAGCAACATAATTCTACTTTTTATACTGCTAAAAGATGCATGACATATGTTACACGATTTTTCAAATAGTTACTGTATTTTGAAATAATTCTGAGCAAAATATGGCTTCTAGAAGTTGTAGAAATTCGGCTGATCTGTTCTGTTACGTGTGCAGATATTTTACCGATCGTGTTGACCAGAAAAACTTTACACCATTACTAAAGAAAGCATATGAACTTTATTTCGATTCGAAAGTTGATGATGCAAATAAATCTTGGTAGCCAAATGCAGTTTGTTCGATACATTGGCAGGCTGGTTACGAAAATCGCTGAAGCATAAGTCGATGCCTTTTGGAGTGCCAGTAATATGGCGTGAACATACAAATCACACTACTGATTGTACTTCTGCTTGACAAATATCCATGGTTTCACTTTTAAAACTAGAAAGTCTGTGGTTTATTCAAATATTGAATTGGTTTCGAAACCAGTGCCTCATGATCCAATCACGTGTCCGATCCAAGTACCACCAGAACATAATCCGTTGGACGTGAATGAACCATCAGAAAGTGATAGTTTACCTGCATTAGAAACTAATTCTGACTCAGATTACATACCGGTGAATGATAGTGTTTACTTAATTAACCATTCAGGACTTTCAGATCTAATACGTGATCTCGCTCTTACCAAAGGACAAGCGGAATTACTCGGTTCGCGACTCAAAGAATGGAATCTTTTAGCGCCCAATACTCCGATATCTAAATTTCGTCATAGACACAGAGAACTTGTTCAATACTTTGAGATGGATGATGACATTTGCTATTGCAAAGATGTAAACGGTCTAATGGTGCACCTCGGTCATAAGCACAGTCAACGAATGGCGACTTTTCATCGATTCTTCCAAGACTAGTCTAAAAGCTGTGTTATTGCATAACAGAAACTTATTTTCATCAATTCCAGTCACCTACTCTGTTCATATGAAAGAAACTTATGACAATATGGCTATACGTTTGGAAAAAATAAAGTACAATGACTACCAATGGCGGATTTGTGGAGACCTAAGGTCATTGCATTCTCACGGGCATGCAGATTGGGTATACTAAATTGTGTTGCTTCCGATGTGAATGGGACAGCCGCAACAGACAGGAACATTATGCAAGAAAGGTGTGGCCTATCAGGGATCGTATGCAGCTCGGGCATAAAAATGTAATACACGAGCCATTAGTTAACAAAGACAGCTTCATTTTACCACTGTTACATATAAAGTTGGGGCTCATGAAGAATTTTGTAAAAGCGTTAGATAAAACGAGCAAAGCTTTCACTTATCTTCGAGAAAAGTTTCCGCAATTTTGCGATGCAAAGATAAAGGAAGGTATCTTTGTAGGACCTCAGATTAGGAAAGTTATTGCAGACAAACAATTCGAGAACTTGTTACATGGTAGTGAACTTCGCGCATGGATGGCATTCAAATCGATCGTCGATAACTTTCTGGGAAATCACAAATCTGTTGACTATGTTGCATATTGTTAAACAGTGCATAGATGCATACAGAATTATGGGCTGTAACATGTCCCTCAAAATCCATTTGCTCGATTCGCATCTTGACTTTTTCCCTGACAACCTTGGCGAAGTCAGCGATGAACATGGAGAACGATTCCATCAAGATATCGCTGTAATGGAGTCACGTTATCAAGGACGGTGGAGTGTGACCATGCTTGCCGATTATTGTTGGATGCTTCATCGCGATGTACGCCATGCCATTCCCCGACGAAAGTCGACTGCAAAGAAATTCAAGCCTACATAACTGTTATACTTCTTGTACGAATGATGTTGTAATACTGTATGCGTTGTTAAAAAACTTCAATTGCGTATTTCTAGAGATCCCGACCTGATAGAGAAAAACGGTTTGCAGATTTAAAAACAGCGCATTAAAATTGACCAGAAAAACATAGAAATGTTAGAGAAAGAAAAAAAAAGTTTTTTTTTGTTAGTCAGTGTATTCAGAAAGTGCGTACCTGTGGCTTAGAACGGATGTCCCGATCCGTAGATTCCTCTCTGTCAAGTTTTCGATAGGGAGTGGAAATTCTGGGAATGGCCGTTTGGCATTCTTCCGTCCCTGAGTGTTTTCTTTATGCCAGTATTGGCTGTATTGTGTTACTTAAGAGTGTCAGGATTCTTTAAAAAGGTAACTGAAAACGCTATTCGATCTTTTCGCCTCGTTTAGATCTTACAGGTACATGTATCGCTGATGGCAGCATAGTGAGCGAAGCTCACAAGAAGTTATTATACTGCACTCCAGTATGACTTCATATCTACAAGACTAGGTCTAGTTGACCTGTTACTCACATAAGCCTAGGAATCATCTTTATGGATCCGCAATGCAGGCGGAATATGATTTGGCAGAAAATGTATATTTAATCTCAGGAGCCTGTGTAAACTGAGAGTGACCTGTTTATCGAGGCCCGCGACCTGCGGCCTGATTTCGTTGTCACCATATCTTTTTTTCACCAGAATGAAGTATCTGGCATGTGAGGCCAGTCTGAAGTCTTTTTGCTAATTGTAGGACAATGGCATTGACTTTGTTTATATAGATGATATCGCCCGTACTACGCAATATATTTGCTAGGGCTTACCTGACAGGGCTCAGTCAGGGGTTAGAGCTATTGCATAAACTGTAAACACTGATAAAGACATTGTTACATGTCTAGGATCTGTGATGGTTGAAGCTGACCTTTGTAACTACACATATTATGTACCCGATTGTATACTATTGACTGTTTCGTTCATCATCATCGTATTATCGTACGTCACAAATAAATATTGTAAACGTCAACAGCATTCCCTACTTCACTGACTTCTACTTGTGGTTGTGTGAGTTAATGTGAAGACGTCCAAGAGCCTATACGGCCTTCATGTTATCAGCACTGTGATCTACACACTTACACCATCTACCACATTGTCATACAAGTATTACACGTCTAAATCTGCAGGAATACTGACATTATGTATGTGTCTACTGAACCCTGGTGACACCTCACGCTAGTGACCTAGATTCCTTGCTACTACTTGGTACTGCCCAGGACAACATGACACGCTCAACGTACTACCATCCATAACACAGAAAAACAGTAGGTTACATCAGTACATTTACACTGAGCAACCTTATACATCTCCAGTCTCCGTGCAATCCTACTTCTACATCAAACAGACTTCAACATCTGATGGACCAGATTCGTGGGTTTTGTCAACAACACGGATTTTCCTGCCCACATCTGGATTTATACATCCAGAGGACAAGATTGACGTTCTTCTAAGGTGTCAGTAAATGACTGTTTGATTTAGTTGTCAGCTACACAGTAGGGAAAGAGGTCAACGTCTGCTGATCGACGTATACAATCATGGATGATACAGAATCGTTACATGGACCACAGCTGCTGCAGAATTGCTACATGGACCACAGCCAGTACAATAGTGCTACATAGACCACAGTTGCTGACGAAGTTGTTAACACTGTGACAATCGTAGAAGGATATAAGTGTCAAAGTTCACGTCACAAGTTTACGTGCAAGCTCAAGTTGTAAACATAGAACAGTTCGACCTGCTGTTTACTACTCAGTCTACAAACATTCTCAACTGAAGTCGAGTTTGATTTGATAGCTACACTTTGGGAGACTACTACACCCGTTGTCAAGTTACGGTGACCTTCAACAATGGAACGTCTACTGGTGTTTATGAGTGTACTGCAATGAACTGCATCATTGTAGTTGTAGAGGATTATGCTTAAAAGATAAGTGGCCTTGGTTTACGTGCTAAACTTAGCCTTTATTTTGTATGCAAATAAGCTTTCCTCGTTACATTTATTATATGCATTCATTTATTTACTTGTTCATTGTTTACTTGTTGAGTTAGTGTGTGTATTTTTTTTTGCGGGTTCAGGTTGGAGGGTCTTACAGTAAATATCCCACTTAACCGAGGGTACTGTAAGCGTTCTTTAGGATTGTGCATATTTCTCACAGTAGAAATTGCAAGCGACTTTTGTTGCTAGTTATTTTTTTTTTTTCTTAGCTGTGACGAGATGTGTTAGTGTTGTTTTCGTTATTTTTTCTCCGTACTTTAGTTTTTGATTCGTTTTGGTTTGTATTTGTCTGCCTTCTCTTTTCTATTGTTAATTTCTTTACACCCTTTTGTTTATACACTGTGTTGTCATTGTAAGTTTGTGATTTTTCGCAGTTATCATTGTGATTTTTCACAACATTTGATTTAGTTAAGCTCTTTTTTCTTTTGACCTCTGCAAATGTTTTCGTTTGTTTAGTTGCTTGTCTTAGTCTAGTTATCGTGATATTGGTGATATATACAGTCTTCATGTATACTTGTTCATGTACGTTTATTTATATGATGCAAATTATATACTGAGCTGATTACTGTTGACTTTATAAATAAGATAATAGTACTTAGTCTTTATAAAAGACTCATTTCCCACTGAGATTGGGATAACTTGTGTTGCTATTTCAGATATTGACAGCACATTTGTAGACAGGATGTCTACATTAGATATCTCCATCCAGCAAGGGTTGGCCCTTGGAAAAACTGAGGAGAAATTGGGGGAATTTGTGCTTGCTCAATATGCCAAAGCACAAAAGGCTGAAGATAAAAAGATGCAAGCACAGCTTGAAGCTGAAGAAAGGTGGAATCAAGCTAAGCTAGACAGAGAACTTGAAGAGAAAAAGATTCAAGCACAGCTTGAAGAGAAAAAGATTCAAGCACAGCTTGAAGAGAAAAAGATTCAAGCACACCTTGAAGCTGAAGAAAGGAAGATTCAGCAAGACAGAGAATTTGAAGAAAAAAAACATCAAAGAGAACTTGAAGAGAAAAAGATGCAAGCACAAAGAGAAGCTGAAGAAAGGAAGATTCAGCAAGACAGAGAATTTGAAGAAAGAAAGCATCAAAAAGAACATGAAGAAAAACTCTTGGCTTTGGAAATAGAGGAAGTTGAAAGTGACTAATATAGGGAGTTCTCAAGCGACTTCTTCGAGCACAAAAACTCATGATTATAAGTTCAAACTTTCTCATTTTAATCCTGCAAAAGATGACATAATGTTCTATCTAGATAGACTAGAACTTAATTGTGTAACATATAATGTAGATAAGGCACAATATGTTAGACAACTGTTGAATTCACTTACAGGTAAACCATTAAATACTATAATGGCAATAGAAGAACATGATAGAACTAATTATGAAGTTGTCAGAGCAGCCTTATTGAAACGATATCAGCTTAAAGAAGATGATTACCGTCTTCATTTTAAGACTATGTTACCAGAATCTGGTGTAGAGTTCTCAGACTTTATAGGAAAGATACGCCTTACTTTCACTAGATGGATAGAGTTGTCTAAGACTGAACATACTTATGAGGCACTTATGGACTTGTTGCTTAGAGACAAAGTAATGTCGTCTGTTAATGAGTCTTTTCTTGCCTTTATACACGAACGTAAACCTAGGGACTTAAAAGAAATGGAACAATATTGTTGCCAATATGTCACTGCTCATCCACAACAAACAATGAGCAACAGTAAGATTAAAGAAGGTTTACCAGTGGCTTCTGCGACTCCATACAATTCTAATTTCGGAGGTAAAGTTAAAGGTACTCAGCGCAACTTCGATAAGAAAAGTAAGCGTAACTTTGGTCAGGATCAAGGTGATTCATGCCAAAGAGGCTCGTCTTCTAGGAATTGGAGGCAATCTGATAGCCCTCATAATTATGCTTCCAACAAATTTGGTAACTTTAAAAGGGGTAGCCACAATAAAAACTATCCTCACCATAATTCTTTAGGAAGACAGCAGTATCAATCTGATAGATATTGTCATCAAGGTGTAAATCACAATCACAATTGTGAAAACTGCGGTTCAAACCAAAATAATAATAGCAATAGGGGTAATTACCATAATCCCAAAGGAAATAGTAATCGAGGTAGATGGCAGCATAATAATAATAGATCATGTCATCATACTAAAATCAGAGGCACATCTCCAATCCAACCTGCAAGTCTGGAAGGAAGAGCTGGAGAAGAGAGGGATGGTCATAAGCAGCTCTAAAACAAAATCCATGGTGATATCACGAGAAGAAAGAAGACATCAGATTAAGCTGGGAGAACAGGTCCTGGAGCAGGTCGACCACTTTAAATACCTCGGAGCTATTATAGACCGAAAGGGAGGCATCAAAGAAGAGTTGGCCACTCGAAAAGCAGCAGCTGGGAGACTTTTTCAGGCCATAAATCGAGGATTCCTCAGCAAGAGAGAGGTTGGTAAGAAAACGAAGATGGCTGTATACCGCTCCACCTATGTCCCAGTCTTGACATATGGATGCGAGTCATGGGCAATGACTACAACCCATAAAAGCCAGATCCAAACCTCAGAAATGAGGTATCTGAGGAAGGTGGTTGAAGTAACAAGAAGAGACATGGTACGCAACCAGACGATACGTCAAGGCCTAAAATGCCACCCCCTACAGACCCAAGTAGAACAGTCCCAACTAAGATGGTTTGGCCATGTCTGTAGAATGGGAGAAGATCGGCTACCACGACAAGCATGGGAAACAAAGAGCCAAGGATCCAGACCCCGAGGACGACCCAGAGTCCGCTGGGAGGACAACATTAGACAATCTTTGAAGGACCGAGGACTAGAATGGAACCAGGCCAGGAGGAAGACAGCCGATAGAATAGTCTGGCGCTCTCTCTTCCAAACCTCTACACCTCACGGTAGAAGGGGAACGACTAAGTAAGTAAGTCATCATACTAACTGTGCTGAACAAGAGTCACAAGGAGTTAGTAATGAATAAAACAATAGTAAACCTAGCACTAGTGCTAGTTCTTGTTCTGCCTTTGATTTTGGGAGAGCATCCCAATGTCCTCAGTGCACCACTTTATTTGAACCTACTACTATATCCACCTTGAGTTGCGGTCGTCCTCTGCCCGCTCTTCCTGCCGCAGCGGCGCATGACGGGAGAGGATCTCTTATTCTACATAGGGGTCTAATGAATGGTGATCCAGTCTCAGTTCTCTTTGATTCTGGATGTACCACTATTGGGGTTAGACAATCTCTTGTAGATCCTTCATGTGCCACTGGAAGAGTAATCAAATTTGTAACATTTGGTGGCACAGTGGAAAAATACTCTACCGCTATCATTCGTATAGCTACTCCCTTCTTTACGGGAGAGGTCCAAGCGTGTCTGCTTCCGAATCCTATTGCGGATCTTATCGTCGGGCGTATACACGGCATTAAAGAGTGTACCCCGCAGCAGATTATTGCTTGGGAAGAAAATAACTTAGAAGCTGCTAATGCAGTTGTCACAAGAGCTCAGGCTCAGAATATGCCTCAGACTACATCGACCGAAGGTGTTGAGGTACGTGATCAAGATGATCATGATGTCATTTCACGTGACTCTTTTATCAAAAGTCAACAGGAAGACATTTCGTTAAAAAAATTGTTCGTTCTGGCAAAAAAAAGGTGACCCAAATAAGAACACAAATCACAAATCTTGGATCGCTATGAAGAATGGCGTACTAGTGCGTATGGTACAACACTCTGACATGTCTATACATTCACAAATTCTTGTTCCGAAAGACATGAGAGTTAGAATACTGCAACATGCTCACGACTCCCAATGCGCTGGTCATATGGGATTTTCACGTACGAAGTCGAGAGTTCTTGCGGCTTTCTTTTGGCCATTCGTCAACAGAGACATCCGTCTTTATTGCCGCTCGTGTAGAGTTTGTCAAGAAGTGAAGTCGAAAGGTCCTCGCCATGCAGCACCTATCCAGGCTGCGGACATTCCTATCTGTCCATTTCAGAAAATGGCGATAGATATCATTGGTCCTTTCAAAATAAAATCAGCCAGAGGACATCAATTTATTCTTACATGTGTTGACATGTGTACTCGATGGCCAGAGGCCATACCTCTGAAGAGCATTTCGACTGCCGATATTGCAGACGCTCTTTTGCTGATATTTACGCGATTGGGATTCCCTAGGGAAATCTTGTCAGACCATGGCACCCAACTGATATCTGAGACTATGTCGCAAGTGATGTCTACTCTTAATATCAAGAGATCACTGAGTAGTATTTATCATCCTATGTCTAATGGACTAGTCGAACGTCTCAATAGAACTCTCAAAAATTTACTTGGGAAAATAACTGAGGATCATCCTCAAGATTGGGACAGAGTCTTACCCGCTGCTCTCTTTGCTTATAGAGAGGTTCCTAATGAACATACCGGGTTTTCTCCTTTCGAGCTAGTCTTTGGCGCGCGTCCGCGCAGCCCAATGTCCTTGCTTCACGATTTGATAGCTGCCGATGATATTAGTGATGACACACAATCTTCTTATGAGTATGTCATTGCTCTCAGGCAGAAAATCATTGAAGCTTGCAAATTAGCAACTTCCACATCTGAATTTGCTAAAGCAAAGGCAAGACAGTTTGCAAATAAAAATAGATGCCTACGTCAACTTTGTCCTGGAGACAAAGCATTTGTATTACTTCCTACCAGGGAAAATAGACTTCTTATTGGTTGGAAAGGTCCTTTTGAGATTGTATCTAAAATTTCTGATGTCGACTATGTCGTCGATATTGACAGAAAGCATAAAACTTTTCACATAAATATGCTTACAGAATTTTATGAACGTCCAGAGTACTTACAACCTATCTTTCAAGCGACGGACGACGCTACGGTCGCTCGTGGCCATTACTCATCGCTGTCTGTCATACAGGATGAGGAATCTACTTTTTCTGATGTTAATCTTCCTCTTCCGATGATTCCACTTCATTCTACGGAATCATGGAAGGATGTTGCAATTTCACCTAATTTGTTAACTATGGAACAGTCACAAATCTCTTCCATGTTACAAGAATTTCAGGATGTTCTCACGGACATCCCTGGACACACTAGTCATTGAACATGACATTGTATTGACTGACCATACTCCTATCAGGGTCAGACCTTATCCTATTCCTATCCACTTCCAAACTCAAGTCGAGAAAGAGTTGGATGAAATGATAAAGTTAGGAATAATTGAACCATCCAATTCGGCATACTCGTCGTCTATGGTTATTGTCAGAAAGAAAGACAATAACATACGCATTTGCGTCGATTACCGTAAACTAAATCAAGTAACGAAGTTCGATGCAGAACCTATGCCTCTGTTGGATGAGTTACTTACTAGACTTTCCAATTCTCGTTTCTTTACAAAGCTGGACTTGTCTAAAGGATACTGGCAAGTTCCTTTAACCGAACGAGCCAAACCTTTCACTGCTTTCTCCACACCTAGGGGTCTGTTCCAATGGAACTTTATGCCTTTTGGCCTTATGAATGCCCCAGCTACATTTGTACGCATGATGCGTCGAATACTGGGATATCGGTCTGATGTGATTGCATACTTAGACGATATCTGTCTTTTTAGCACGTCTTGGGAAGATCACTATCTGGGATTAGATGAACTGTTGTCTACTCTACGTGAGCATAATTTGACTGCTAAACCCTCTAAAGGCTATGTTGGGTTTAGTGAGATTTCTTTTCTTGGTCATCGTGTTGGTCATGGTCTCTTGAAAACAGAAGACCACAACACTTCTAAGATACTGAACATCACTATTCCTAAGACTAAAAAAACAGATCCGTAGTCTCTTGGGCCTTATACAGTTCTATGGAAGATTCATTCTGAATCTTTCCTCTATTACAGCACCACTCTCAACCCTATTGAAGAAAGGGTCTCCTAATATGGTGTGTTGGTCTCAAGAATGCCAATCTTCATTGGATCAGATTAAGTCGTTATTTTCGTCTCCTCCTATTTTAAGACTACCTACAGCCGATAGGACGTTTGTCCTTCGTAGTGACGCCTCAGCAATAGGGATCGGGGCGGCACTGATGCAAGAGTATTCAGAAACTCTGCATCCTGTAATGTATGTCTCGAGAAAACTGAATGCGGCAGAAAGGAATTATTCTGTTCTAGACCGAGAATTGCTAGCTATGGTCTGGGCAATTCTTAAACTCCAAAGATTCCTTCTCGGCGCGCATTTCGTAGTAGAAACCGACCAAAAAGCTTTCACAGCTATGCAGAATAAGGATTTGAAGAGTTCGAGATCCACTCGATATGCTATTGCTCGTCAACCTTTTCATTTCACGGTACGAGCTATCCGTGGTTCGGATAATGTGATGGCAGACATATTGTCTCAATGCCCACATGAAGCTACTTAGCTCTTATGTCTATATCTACTATTACATAGCTAAAGTTATGATCTATTCTTACTATAACATGCTTCTGTAACACTTGTTGTCACTTTGTTTAAACTCATGGTTATGTATTGATTACTCGCTTTCTCTGTTACCGTCTGCGGTAAAACAGAGGAAGGCTTTGTTTCATATGAAATAAAGGTCGAAAAAATTAATGCGGCCACATTTATAGTTTAGATATATATTAAGTGACTATGGTACATTACAACATTCTAAGAAATGTACTATTTGTATTGTTCTCAGCAAACCGGTGGGATATGTTGGAACGCTGTATATCTACGATGACTTCCATAGACGTGCTGATGTTCCTTGAGGATTTTGCTTACAAGACATCTCCGAAAGAGCAGCGTCTTGGTCTTCTACGTCATCAGATATTGTTGTTAATGTTGTTAGTGATTGACCATTTGAATTTATGCTTATATATGCATTATACGTTGTGAGATTTCGATGTTGGTGTAATCTCTTAATGGAAATTGTCATTCACCATTTATACACAATGATATGAATTTTTGTTGTAACATTGCCTGCACTTTTGAGTTAGTTGGTAACACCTCCCCGGATATATATTTACTTTGAGAAAATAGTTTCTCCTATCTAGTGAGATTTTTTCTTCTCACCAGACGCTCTTCTGTGCGTCGATTGGATCTGACATTATGATGTTATATTTTTTTGGTGATCCTTTCATCGGCGCATTACTCATGCGTTATGAGCTTAATGTACTTGGCTCATAGATGTATTTCAAAAAAAAAATGTGCCATTTTTTTTCCCCCCGGGAGGTGTGGTAATGTTACCGTCATTTTTTACGGTGAAAAAAAACACCAACCTAATGTATGTTTGGTTTAATGTAATCAAAGAGAGATAAACGTTTATTATCTCTCGGTGACAAGTTTGACTGGTGATGATCTTCTCCTGTCTTATGTTGTCCTGTCTCAGACATGTCTTAGAGTTGACATGTCTTAATTCTATTTATAGGATCATACGGTGTATCTTTGTCACCCATTTGGTCGGAAACGCCTGGTCTGGGTTTGCCTCGATCTGGTCCATGCTCTTTGGGCATGCGCGGGGTCTTAGCGGCAAAAGCCGGGAGACCTATATTCAGAGAGTGCGTACCTGTGGCTTAGAACGGATGTCCCGATCCGTAGATTCCTCTCTGTCAAGTTTTCGATAGGGAGTGGAAATTCTGGGAATGGCCGTTTAGCATTCTTCCGTCCCTGAGTGTTTTCTTTATGCCAGTATTGTGTTACTTAAGAGTGTCAGGATTCTTTAAAAAGGTAACTGAAAACGCTATTCGATCTTTTCGTCTCGTTTAGATCTTACAGGTACATGTATCGCAGATGGCGGCATAGTGAGCGAAGCTCACAAGAAGTTATTATACTGCACTCCAGTATGACTTCATATCTACAAGACTAGGTCTAGTTGACCTGTTACTCACATAAGCCTAGGAATCATCTTTATGGATCCGCAATGCAGGCGGAATATGATTTGGCAGAAAATGTATATTTTATCTCAGGAGCCTGTGTAAACTGAGAGTGACCTGTTTATCGAGGCCCGCGACCTGATTTCGTTGTCACCATATCTATTCTTCACCAGAATGAAGTATCTGGCATGTGAGGCCAGTCTGAAGTCTTTTTGCTAATTGTAGGACAATGGCATTGACTTTGTTTATATAGATGATATCGCCCGTACTACGCAATATATTTGCTAGGGCTTACCTGACAGGGCTCAGTCAGGGGTTAGAGCTATTGCATAAACAGTAAACACTGATAAAGACATTGTTACATGTCTAGGATCTGTGATGGTTGAAGCTGACCTTTGTAACTACACATATTATGTACCCGATTGTATACTATTGACTGTTTCGTTCATCATCATCGTATTATCGTACGTCACAAATAAATATTGTAAACGTCAACAGCATTCCCTACTTCACTGACTTCTACTTGTGGTTGTGTTAGTTAATGTGAAGACGTCCAAGAGCCTATACGGCCTTCGTGTTATCAGCACTGTGATCTACACACTTACACCATCTACCACATTGTCATACAAGTATTACACATCTAAATCTGCAGGAATACTGACATTATGTATGTGTCTACTGAACCTTGGCGACACCTCACGCTAGTGACCTAGATTCCTTGCTACTACTTGGTACTGCCCAGGACAACATGACACGCTCAACGTACTACCATCTATAACACAGAAAAACAGTACGTTACATCAGTACATTTACACTGAGCAACCTTATACATCTCCAGTCTCCGTGCAATCCTACTTCTACATCAAACAGACTTCAACAGAGACGAGATAAGATTATTCCTCATGGAGCAGCAATTTCACCTCAGCGATCATTTGACAGATTTTTCCTGGTTAGTAAAATTACTTACTTAGTCATTCCTCTTCTACCATGAGGTTTAGAGGTTTGGAAGAGAGAGCGCCAGACTATCCTATAGGCTGTCTTCCTCCTGGCCTGGTTCCATTCTAATCCTCGGTCCTTCAAAGATTGTCTAATGTTGTCCTCCCAGCGGACTCTGGGTCATCCTGGGGGTCTGGATCCCTGACTCTTTGTTTCCCATGCTTGTCGTGGTAGCCGATCTTCTCCCATTCTGCAGACATGGCCAAACCATCTTAGTTGGGACTGTTCTACTTGGGTATGCAGGAGGTGGGATTTTAGGCCTTGACGTATCGTCTGGTTGTGGACCATGTCTCTTCTTGTTTCTTCAACCACCTTCCTCAGAAACCTCTTTTCTGAGGTTTGGATCTGGCTTTTGTGGGTTGTAGTCATTGCCCATGACTCGCATCCATATGTCAAGACTGGGGCATAGGTGGAGCGGTATATAGCCATCTTCGTTTTCTTACCAACCTCTCTCTTGCTGAGGAATCCTCGATTTATGGCCTGAAAAAGTCTCCCAGCTGCTGCTTTTCAAGTGGCCAACTCTTCTTTGATGCCTCCCTTTCGGTCTATAATAGCTCCGACATATTTAAAGTGGTCGACCTGCTCCAGGACCTGTTCTCCCAGCCTAATCTGATGTCTTCTTTCTTCTCTTGATATCACCATGGATTGTGTTTTAGAGCTGCTTATGACCATCCCTCTCTTCTCCAGCTCTTCCTTCCAGACTTGGATTGGAGATGTGCCTCTGATTTAGCAATCAGGGCAACATCCTCAGCAAATGCCAGCTCTGAAATACATACCTGTCTCATCTTCCAGTACCCCACTGAATACTTTCTTGTTCTCTCCTTACATGACTTGATAACATCGTCCATGAGGAGTATGAAAAGATAAGGTGACAGAATATCACCTTGTCTTACACCAGTGGTGGTCCTGAACTCTTCTGACTTATGGTTTGCTGTCCTCACATAATTTCTGCAAGACTTGTAGAAGCTCTGTATAGCATGAATCAGAGGTGCTGGAATGTTCTTCCTTGCCAAACAATCCCAAAGTTTGCTCCAGGGGACCCTGTCAAATGCCTTTTCCAGATCTATGAAACAAAGATGGATCTCACTCTTATACTCAAGAGCCTTTTCACTCAGCTGTCTGAGTGTGAAGATTAGGTCTTGAGTACTTCGGTTTGTTCGGAATCCGCACTGGATCTCATGCAATTGTGGCTCAGCTAGGCGTTGGAGTCTCTGCTCTAGGATTCTAGAGTAGATTTTACCAGGGACACTGAGAAGGGATATGCCTCTGTGCTTTCCACATTGTCAATTTTTTTGAAAATTGGGGTTATGATGGCAATCTCTCAATCCTTTGGTTTGGTCTTGTTGCACCACACTGCCTGTAGGACCCTTAAGAGTAATAGGTCACCTGATGCTCCCATGTACTTAACCATTTCTGGTGTTATACCATCATGCCCTGCTGCTTTGCCCATCTTGATTTTCTCCAGTGCTGCCTTCAATTCTTCCATCTTTATGTCATCTTCATCACCATTGGTTTCCTCTTCTGTGCTAGTGGTTATCATTTCTGATGCTTGACCTTGCTCATTAGTAAAATTAGCATATCTGTATCTTCACCCATTTAAATATGCTCAACTTAAATCTTCAAGGAGAAAGTTACAGTTTATCAAGTTGAAGAAAGGTCAAAGCAATGATGAAAAAGTTGGAATTGTGGCATCATCGCCTATCGAACCGAAACTATGAGACATTTCCAAACCTCACAAATTTTCTTGGTTCCACCGATGAAGAGTTGTCTGATAAGGACACATCACTTATCGTACAACATTTGAAAGATTTGCAGCATAGTTTCCATGAATATTTTCCTGTTCCCGATGCAAGCAAAAACTGGATTAGATATCCATTTTCAGTTTTAATGTGTTTGAACTAGAGGGGCTAACAGCAGCAGAGGAAGACAAGCTCATAGAAATATCCACGGATGGTGCTCTGAAATTGCAGTTCAAGGAACAGTCCCTTCCAAATTTCTGGGCTCACTTACAAGCAGATTTTCCGGAACTATCGAAGAGGGCTATGAAAGTGTTGATGCCTTTTGTAATGACATACTTGTGTGAAAAATCATTCTCTGCTCTCATTTATCTTAAAAATAAGTATACAAACCGTTTGAAAAACGTAAAGTCAGAACTCAGAATACAAGTTTCAGCTATTAAGCCCAATATAGCAAGGCTTGTAGTGAAATGCAGCACCAGCCTTCTCATTAATTAATTAAAATTAACACGTAATATTAGGACATGGTTCTGTGTTCAGGTATTATTATTACAAGCAATAACCCGTCAAAATTGACAGGTTTTTAATTGCAGCCATCTTATCATTTTGATCCATAATAATAAGTCTGCAATACTTTAAATTAAATGTTGTCTTGAAGAAACAATCAAAAACTTACATTTTAAGGTTATTTTTAAGAAAATAATGAGTTAAATCCGTTTCCCGAATGAAACTAAACAGAAGAGTATCTTGATTGTCTGTCGATTTAATCTGCATCTCCGCACCTTCCTGTCTCCAGTTCATGTACTGTTTATCAATTGTGTTATTGGCTTCTTTCCATAATCAAACTGTTCATGCACATCGTCATTTGCGCACTTTTCTATTTTCGGGAGAGTACATATAAGGGAAACAATACAATTATTGTCTAACTTTCAACCACAGTTGCACCCCCTTAGCTGTGGTTGAAAGTTAATGTACTCTCTCGAAAACAGAAAAGTGCGCAAATGACGGTGTGCATGATGTGACCAACTGACCGACATACTTATGGCGGGAATTATGGTATTGGATTTTAAATTTGTATGGAATCATTCCAATAAAAATAGTATAATAGGAGTGTGTGCATTTACTTATTTCTCCCTTCTCTCCAAATTTCAAAACCCTTGATGAGCAGCTTTAAAGAAATATTTGGTGCACTTTAGGGTTTCAAATCTTGAGTGGTCTGCAGCAACAAAAGACATTTAAAGTGGGTCCATGGTAAAGAAAAGGTTAAGAACCGCTGATCTAATACATAAAGTGTCAACAGTTATTACAATGTGAATCCAGGTTATAATCTAATACAGTGTTTCCTAAACGTTTTTCAGGTCACTCTGGCCCCCAGACCACATAACCAGTGTGGCCCCCCCCCCCCGCATTACTTTTTTTTTTTTTTTAAGTAATTAGCACTGCCGATTAAACACTTGGCTTTATTGAAACTTTTTTCTTGTTTATTAACATATCTTTGATATCACTAGCCCCCCTAAATACTGAGACAATTAAATCTGCAAATAAGCAAAGTTTGTGTACTTGTAGATATCAAATTTCATCAGCTACCAGCAAAACGTACATAACAAATTTTCCTATCGTCCTTGCCTCGTTGATCTTCTCTCTAAAATCCACTTTTTTTTCGCTAATACAGCTAAGCAATACTTGAATAGGATATTGAAGCTAATTACCAAATATTCACTGCACCCCTTGATAAGTTTCTTGTACCTTCTGGTACGCGTACCAGGCCGGGAACCTCTGCTATAAGGTATATGAGAAACTGGGATAAGTAAAGTTATGGAGAACAAATATATAAATTAAAAAATAAAATGGTATGAAATCAGTTTTACAAGTTAACGGTACACAGGAAACAAGGGACGTTTCGGGTTTTACCTTTCGTCAGCCTCAGTTACGAACAGGTGACAAGGACAAGAATTACATATAGGTACTACAAAAATATATGATGATGAGGAACACACCAAAGGAGCGATACAAGCAGATGGAACAACGGTGCTGAGTGAAACAAGAACAATAATAATGCAAGAAAATCGTAAAACCAGAAAGACATATAGAAACAAGAAAGTAAATAATCAACGAAACGAAGACAGGAATGAACAACACTATTAAAACAAGTTAAAAAGTCACTTAGCTGGATCCAAGAATGAAACATTTAAGATGGCTGTGAAAATAAGCGTCATGCGGAAGTGACGTATGAGCTAGTGACGGCTAAAAAGATACAAAAGGATACGAAACAAACCAAAGCAAAAACAAAGACAGATCAGAAAAACGACAGAAAAAAATAAAGAAGTATGAAACAGAGAGAGAAGCCACTAGAATTTATGCAAAATGATGCTGGACATTAAGGCCCTCAGGAGATAAAACGCCCATTTAAAAAATGAGACGATTCTCCAACGAAAAGCAAGTTCGGTCATCACTGACACATGAAAGGAGGGCAGTGACATGAATATCAGAATTACCTGAATGGTCAGGCCTATTGAAATGAAGGGCCAACAGTAAAGGTTTGCCATGATAGATGTTGTTTAAGTGCTCACGAAACCGGTCTGCCAAACGTCTGCCAGTTTCACCAATATAGGTAATGCCACACCTCTTGCAGATGATAGCATAAACCAGGTTTCTGGATTCGCACGTGAAAGACTCTCTAATGACAAATTTACCATTCGGAAAAGAAACTGACTGAGTTTGGAGTACAAAAGGACAGGTCTTACATATGCAGCGGTGGCACGGTTTAGTACCAAAGTGAGAAGGACTGGTTTGTCTCAAGCGACTGTGTACAAGAATATTCCTAAAATTCTTATCCCTACGATATGCCACTAAAGGGGTATCACGAAACAGCTCTCTGGTATCAGGATCAGAATGGAGAATAGGCAGATGATGAAACATAATTTTTTTTCACCGCCAAACAGTAGGGGTGGAAAATTAAGACAAGTTTGAGTCTGTCAGATGTAGTAGTAGGTTTGGCAGTAAGTGCCACCTGACGAGTAACGTGACTAATGTGATTAAGAGAATCAGATAATACTCTTTCAGGATAGTGACGTCGGGGAAAAAACTCTAGCATTTCTTGAGCTCGTTCATGGAAATCATCTTCATCGAGACATATCCGACGTAAGCGTAGAAGATGAGAAAAGGGAATGGAATTTTTACAGCTGAGAGGGTGAGAAGAGGTGTAAAGAAGAAAACCATGAGCGTCAGTAGGTTTATAAAAGCCAGTAGGAGTAATATTGACAGTAAGGTCAAGAAAGTTAACTGAAGTGGTAGAAATCTGAGAAGTGAATTTGATGGCAGGATGGAAATTGCCAACATAGTCAATGAATCTACGGAGGTTAACTTCAGACATGTCTGTGACTCCAATTCCATCGTCCATATTGCGACAGTAAAACTCAGGTAATGGTCCATCGTAACTTTGAAGCACCAAATATTCAAAGTGACCCATGAAGAGGCAAGCATAACTCTGGCCCATTTTGGTGCCCATAGCAACGCCACTAATTTGATTAAAGAACTGACCATTGAATTCAAAAGAGTTGAGAGTAAGAACCAATTCCGCAAGGTGAAGAAGAGGACCTGTGCTAATAGTAAGGTCAGTGTGTCGGTCGAGAAAAAATTGTAGTGCTTTAAGACCATCAGAATGTGGAATAGAAGTATAAAGCGAACAAACATCCAGAAGGAAAAGACGGTAAGTGTGGTCAGGCATGAATTGGATGGAATCGAAGGTAGTGATACCATGGGTAGTGTCCTTCAAGTAAGAAGGTAGATTGGCCACTAAGGGATGCAAAATACTATCCAGGAATTCAGAGATACGTTCAGTGGGACAAGAGAAGGCTGAAACAATGGGTTGACCCGGATTGCCAATTTTATGCACCTTAGGAAGCATGTAGAAGGAAGGTTTACCTAGACTACTTTCAACAATATGGAGAGACAAAGCACTAGAAGGAAGGAGGTCATCATGGATGAGATCACGAATAGTAGCATGAACAGTAAGATTATTGCGGAGTTGCCAAGCTGTGAGACTCCTTCTTAATATACAAGTCCTTTCGCCAAACTACCACAGCACCACCTTTGTCGGAATATTTGATGATAATGTCATCACGTTTTTTAAGGAGTGACAATGCCCGCCACTCAGAAGTAGTCAGGTTAGATTGACGGAGACGGGGTAGAGAAAGTTGATTAATATCATGCAAAGTGTTTGCAATATATAAATCAAGAGCAGCACAAGCACCTGGAGCAGGAGTCCAGTCTTGCTTGGGTTTATCAAAATGACAAAAGATATCCCCATCGGGCTTGGAATCATTACCCTTTCTATAGTAATATTTGAGACGCATGCAACGATGGAAGCAGTGGACATCTTGGAGCATAGAATATTTATAAAATGTCAAACGAAGAGGAACAAACTTAACCTTTTGAACTCGAGGTCCTGAAATTTCGGTCCGTGCGTAATGTGCTCAATGATTTGGAGGATGATGAATAAAGATTTAGATGGTGATTATTCTGAAATCGAAATTGAATCGAGTGACGGAACTTGTGAATCAGGTTATGATCAAGCTAGTTCTAACCCTGTGGTGCAGGGGCGTAGAAAGGGGCGTATCCCACATAATGTATCAAGTAAATTTGATACAGGTTGGTCTCACAACGGTGGATGTTCAATTTCCACAACTTTGTATTGGCTACAATACATTCATGGGTGGCTGCGATGTTTACGACCAAGTTTGTCGTCTTAATAAAACGCACCGGCATTATCGCTGGCCTCGACGGCTCATAGTGAAATTTTTTGCTCAGGAGCCCAGGGGAATGAAGTTTTACGGGCTGGGTGGCCAGGGTTCTAAGGGTTAAGACCTTTACTCAGGACTGACAATTTATCAGGAGATAGCTGTAGATCAGGAGGAATGCAAATAACTTTAGAAGCTTGAATAGAGGACGCTGAAGATTCAGAAGGAACATGAGGATGGAGGCGACACAATTTTTCTTTTTTATGTGTGCTCAGCCGAGTGTAGAGCTCCTTATTGGTATCATAAATAATAGTACGAATAAGAGGCAACGCTGTCGGACACGAAGAAGTCAGTAGACGAAGTTGGTGAGTGAGGTTGGATTTCAAAAGTTCCAAGTCAGTGAGCAGGCGTTTATGCATAGCAATAACACACCTCATGCGTTGAAAGGAACACTACTTCTCAACTAATTCCAAGCGGTGCAGTACAGAAGGATGAAAATGTCCAGTTGAAGGATGGAAGTGGGAAAAAAACCCTTTAGGGATAACTCTAACACGAAGACAGTTAAGAAAATTAGAGTGACATGCAAAGTGTTTTTTTGTATGTAGTGAAGGCTAAGGCAGTGGCAGTCCGAGATATGTCAAAAGTTACGGAGAAGCGGTGGGTTAGAGTTTGTTCAGGCTATGTTCTCCTTTTAAGCACTCACATCAGGGCCCTATATAATCAAAACGCTTTTGCATATGTTAGATGAATAATATTGTTGAATTTAGCCAGTTAAATACATACTTACTGAATGCCACCCCGGCTCAATTTTCTCTTATCGCCCCCTTAGATACTTCCAACGTCCCCAGGGGGGGTGGTATCGCCCACTTTGAGAAACAATGATAAATAAAGTGTCAACAGTTATGTCACAGCACATTTTTGCAATGCACCGTATGTACTGCGTTCGGCGAAAAGTCAGCCGGGCGAGGCCGGGACTAGCTGAACTGGTGAGTCATGTGACTACTGGAAGCAGGGAAATCAGGCGCAAATTTAGTCAGTCAGAACCTAGCCTTGGTCCAGGATGGATGGATTTCCCTTTTGGCCTGCAAGTTTGCTGTGTGGTTCATTTTATGGACTATTAAATAAGCGCTTGCCATATTTCGGTCCTGAGTGATGATTATGTTGTAATTCTAGAGAAGTGTGGTTTCTAGTGTGTATAACTTTCAGGCCGTAGGTTTATAAGTTGGCGATGATTTGACTGTGTCAACGTCACAGTTTTGCTGCTCTGGTGAGCGAGTCATGGCAGGGTATTTTTCAGTGTAAGTCGTACTGTCGTGTATGATGCCGATAGCTTAAGCTGTTAAGGCAAGTTACAGTGGCATTTCATTATTGTATTTGATGCGTTTGTTGGCCGTGTGAGGCCTTATTGTATTGTGCATAGTATTAAAGGGAAGTTCCTGTTAAAGGTGTTATTTCTTATGTCAGCCATTGTGGTGTGGTTGTATCCTGGGAAGAACGAGCCTTATTTATTATCATACGAGGCACGTTTTTTAAGTAATTCCCGGTATAAAATAATATAAAAAAACCATCATATATAAAAATGATTTATTGCAGCCAAAAGTGAACCACACATTTACATTATTTCTCAACATAGTTGCCATTGACTTCAACACATTTTTGGTTCTTAATTCCAGTGTCAAAGAAGTCTGCCGCCAGTGTCTTGAACCATTCATTAACGCCTGTCTGCAGTTCATCATCAGTTTCAAACCGCTGGGATGCCAGCCACTTCTTTAGGTGCATGAAAAGGTGGTAATCACTTGGCGCGAGATCGGGGCTGTAGGGCAGGTGGTCAAAAATTTCCCAGTGAAATTTTTGCAACAATTGAACAGTTAGATCTGATGGATGGGTTTGAAAAAAAATCGAAAAAAGGTGATTCGTCTTACGAGGACAAAAGACAAAGAAAATAGTCTACGTTACGGCCACAAGGCCTTCGTCAGGATAGGAAATAAAGTGAAGGCTAGATAGGACACATAAAAACTAAATAAAATAAAAACTGGGTACTTCCCTGAAGGCAAGAACCGAAATTCTATCAAAATCGCTGTCTGTTTGTAAGCGCGTGGCTGAACAGAAAAATGACTTCCGCCGCCGGATGTACACAATGCATACTAAGAAACTAAAAAACGAAACCGGAAAATAAACTACCCAACGTGATAAAAGTGGGGACTGGAAATAGAAGGGGACAGAATGAGTGGGAGATAAATAAATATGAAATAAAAAAATGTATATAGCATACAAATAGAAGAATAGGATAAGAGTGGAAAGAGTAAAATAGAGCAAGAGAGGAGAGGGTGACCTCAGACAAAGGTGTGAAAAGTGTTGAGACCGGCTGGTTTTAGACACCCCATGCGGTGGATAAGACGGTTCTCAAGCTGTTCTCAGCTGGCAGTGTCAGAGGAGCAGGATCGGATCGCTGTGACCTGGATGTCGATGGGACCATGGTGGTCAGGACCATTGAAGTGTATAGCAACTGGTGTGGACTTTTGCTGAGCGATGTCATTTAAGTGCTGGCTGAATCGGTCCCCAAGTCGTTTGCCTGTTTGGCCAATATAAGTTTTGCAGCAACGTTTACATATGATCGTATAAATGACATTGCGCGATTCACACGTGAAGTTACTAGTGATGGTGTACGTAGCCTTAGGAAAGGACACCTTCTGGGTTGATATGACATACTTGCACGTGTTGCATCGTGTCCGACCACAGGGTAGTGTGCCAAAGTGAGTGGCATTCTCCTTTGGGAGACGGCTGTGAACAAGAAGATCCTTCAAGTTCTTGTCACGTCTATATGCCACCAAAGGTGCTTCACTGAATACTTTTTGGGTCAGAGGCTCAGCTTGGAGGATAGGGAGGTGGCGGAAAAGGATCTGTTTGACAGTAGTACTGTGAGGGTGATGGGTCAAGATTAATTTGACTCTATCCGAAGTGGATTTATGGTGAGGTTTGAGGGCCTCCAGACGAGAGATGGGGAGCACACGTTGGAGAGCAGAGGTGAGAACATGTTCTGGATAAAGTCTGTTACGGAAGAAATCCAACATCTCATTTGCTCGTAAGTGGAAGTCATCGTCGTCTTGGCATAAATGGCGGAGGCGGAGAAGTTGTGAAAAAGGAAGAGAGTCACGACAGGCCCGAGGATGAGAAGAGGTATACAGGAGGTAGCTGTGGGCATCTGTCGGCTTGTAGTATACTGAGGTATTAAGGCCGGAGGGCGTGATAGAAATAGTAATGTCAAGGAAGTTGACAGATACTGTGGAGACGAGGGAGGTGAACTTGATGGTGGGGTGAAAGTGGTTCACAAAGTCGATGAAGCGGTGTAAATCAGTCTCAGACATATCTGTGAGACCTATGCCATCATCGATATATCTGCGGTAAAACCCAGGGAAAGGACCGGAGTATTGTTGCCATATCTGATGCTCCAAGTGGCCCATGAATAGACAGGCATAGCTGGGACCCATCTTCGTTCCCATGGCAACACCACTAATTTGGTCAAAAAACTGACCATTGAATTCAAAGGAATTCAGTTGAAGGACCAGTTCAGCAAGACGGAGAAGAGTGACAGTGGATATAGAAGGGCAAGTGCGTTGGTCCAGAAAAAACTGAAGAGCTCGGAGACCATCAGAGTGGGGAATAGAGGTATACAGAGAGCAGACGTCCAGCAAGAAAAGACGGTAGGAGCGGTCTGCTGGGAGTCGGATAGAGGAGAAAGTTGTAAGAGCGTGATTGGTGTCTTTGATGAAGGAGGGAAGATTCTCAACGATAGGCTGGAAAATGCTATCGAGGAAGTCAGAAATGTGTTCAGTAGGACAAGAACAGGCTGAGACAATAGGTCTTCCAGGGTTTTCGATCTTGTGAATTTTGGGGAGCATGTAGAATACAGGCTTGCCCAAAGAGCTGTCATGAATCCTAAGATGAGATGCTTCGGGAGGAAGATCATTACTAGTGATAAGCTGTTTAATCGTGTTGTGTACAATGCGATTGTTAGAGACAGTCGCATCGCTGGTCCTGGACCTGTAAAAAGTGCCATTGGTCAACTGGTTTTTACCTTCACTTAGGTACAAGTCCTTCTGCCAGACGACAATGGCTCCTCCCTTGTCAGCCGGTTTGATGACAATGTCGTCTCTACGGCGAAGAAGGGAGAGAGCACCAGACTCCGCCGAAGTGAGATTGGAATAATGCAATCTACGAGGGCGGAGCTGCTGAATGTCATGGATGGTGTTCTTGATATACAGGTCCAGGGCATGAGAGGCTCCAGGTTTAGGTGTAAAGGGAGGTTTAGTAGAGTCAGAAAAGCGTGCGAAGATGTCGGATTCAGCCTGAGACTGCGGAGTGCTGTCTTTCTCTCTAAAATGGAGCTTCAGCCTCATGCGACGGTGAAACCGATGAACATCCTGGAGGAGATTGTATTGGTCTAGGGTCGGACGAAGAGGAACAAATTTTAGGCCCTTACTGAGAACAGAGCGCTCTCCCTCAGAGAGGGGTAGATCTGGGGGGATGCAGACTACCTGAGTGCATGATGGAGTGGAGGATGGAGGGGTAGCTATGGGGGTAGGGATGAGACGGGATAGTTTATGGTGTTTAGACGTGGAAAGGAACTCATGCAGCTGCCGGTTCAGTGTGTGGATAGTGGTGCGTACCATAGAATAGAAAGGGAAGTTGTTGGAGGTGAGACAACGTAAGCGAAGCAGAAGCTGGGTCTGTAGGGCACTGAGGTCTGATAAAAGGTGGGAGTGACTGGCGGCCACTACGCGCATACGTTGAAAGCCACATCTGGTCTCAATTCGTTGTAGGAGACGTTGTTCCCTAGGATTGAGTGTACCAGCAGATGGATGAAAATTGGAAGAAAATCCATTAGGAAGAATTTTGTGGTGGAGGCAGGTGTGAATAAAGTGGAGATGAGAGGTGAATCTAGCCAGCACTTAAATGACATCGCTCAGCAAAAGTCCACACCAGTTGCTATACACTTCAATGGTCCTGACCACCA
This sequence comes from Oreohelix idahoensis, assembly GCA_024509875.1. NCBI lineage: Eukaryota > Metazoa > Mollusca > Gastropoda > Stylommatophora > Oreohelicidae > Oreohelix > Oreohelix idahoensis. The sequence goes on along the minus strand of JAMPIV010006920.1, from coordinate 37,918 downwards.
TGGTCCCATCGACATCCAGGTCACAGCGATCCGATCCTGCTCCTCTGACACTGCCAGCCGAGAACAGCTTGAGAACCGTCTTATCCACCGCATGGGGTGTCTAAAACCAGCCGGTCTCAACACTTTTCACACCTTTGTCTGAGGTCACCCTCTCCTCTCTTGCTCTATTTTACTCTTTCCACTCTTATCCTATTCTTCTATTTGTATGCTATATACATTTTTTTATTTCATATTTATTTATCTCCCACTCATTCTGTCCCCTTCTATTTCCAGTCCCCACTTTTATCACGTTGGGTAGTTTATTTTCCGGTTTCGTTTTTTAGTTTCTTAGTATGCATTGTGTACATCCGGCGGCGGAAGTCATTTTTCTGTTCAGCCACGCGCTTACAAACAGACAGCGATTTTGATAGAATTTCGGTTCTTGCCTTCAGGGAAGTACCCAGTTTTTATTTTATTTAGTTTTTATGTGTCCTATCTAGCCTTCACTTTCTTTCCTTTCCTGACGAAGGCCTTGTGGCCGTAACGTAGACTATTTTCTTTGTCTTTTGTCCTCGTAAGACGAATCACCTTTTTTCGATTTTTTTTCAAACCCATCCATCGTATTCCACGTCTTACCGCAGTTCCCCTCCACTTCCTCGAACAGTTAGATCTGCAGTGTGAGGTCGAGCATTATCGTGCAAAAGCACAATCCCAGTGGACAGCAACCCACTTAAAAAACGCGCCTCGTAAATCCACATTGCAGTGGTGGAACCACAGTTTAAATTGGTTCTTGACAAGTTATTAGAATGTGAACCATGGTTATGATCTTTATATATAAAGTGGCAACAGTTATTAGAATGTGAACCATGGTTAAGATCTTTATATATGAAGTGTCAACAGTTATTAGAATAAGAACAATAGTAACTGATCTAATAAATAAAGCGTCAATAGTTACTAGAAGGTGAATCCTGGTTAAGCTGATCTATCTCCTGCAAATTGGTGGATGATTCTGTTAATTTCCTTCTTTTTCTTACAGCCTGCAGTTTCTGCACTTTCTTGCTCTTGAGAGGGGAGCATTCTGCTGTGATGGCAATGCTGAAACCCAAGAATAAAAAAGCCCTTTCTCAGTCACACGGTCTCCAAAAATAAATAAAAATTCTTAATTTAATAGATGTTATCATTGCATTCTAATAGTTACATGCTCAACACTGAAGAGGTCAGACATCTGATCACATGTTTAACATTGAAGATGTCAGACATCTGGTCACATGTTTAACATTAAAGAAGTCAGACATCTGGTCACATGTTCAACAGGTCACATGTTCAACATTGAAGAGGTCAGACATCTGGTCACATGTTTAACACTGAAGAGGTCAAACATCTGATCACATATTTAATACTGAAGAGGTCCGACATCTGGTCACATATTCAGCAAAGAAGAGGTTAGACATCTAGTCACGTGCTCAACAAAGAAGAGGTCAGACATCTGGTCACATGTTCAATAAAGAAGAGGTCAGACATCTGGTCACATGTTTAACACTGAAGAGGTCAGACATCTGGTCACATATTTAATACTAAAGAGGTCAGACATCTGGTCACATATTCAGCAAAGAAGAGGTTAGACATCTAGTCACGTGTTCAACAAAGAAGAGGTCAGACATCTGGTCACATGTTCAATAAAGAAGAGGAGCCGCGCTAGCGTAGTGGTTACAACACCGCTCTGGCGACCAGTTGATTCAGGATCAAACCCGGGCGACGGCATTTGAGGATTTTTCGTCGACCGGGATTTGGACTGGATTAACTCGAGACCTGGCGAGGACATTTGAAGGAGTGTCGTCGACCAGGGACTGGCGGCTCCAGAGCCGACCCAGCTCTAATGGGTACCTCCGAAAACGGCGAGTATCTGCCTGAATGGCGAGGGACACTTGTCTCTGTACAAGAAAATAGGATACTCACGTAAAAATCAATGTCAGGTTAGACATTAAAAATAACCTGAGATTTCGCCTCGAGTATTAGCGGGCGTTCGGAAAAAAAAAAAAATAAAGAAGAGGTCAGACATCTGGTCACATCCTCAACCAAGAAGAGGTCAGACTTCTGGTCACATGCTCAACAAAGAAGAGGTCAGACATCTGGTCACATGCTCAACAAACAAGAGGTCAAACATCTGATCACATGTTTAACACTGAAGAGGTCAGACATCTGGTCACATATTCAGCAAAGAAGAGGTTAGACATCTGGTCACATCCTCAACAAAGAAGAAGTCAGACATCTGGTCACATGTTCAACAAAGAAGAGGTCAGACTTCTAGTCACATGCTCAACAAAGAGGTCAGACATCTGGTCACATGCTCAACAAAAAAGAGGTCAAACATCTGATCACATGTTTAACACTGAAGAGGTCAGACATCTGGTCACAGGTCACATGTTCAACAGGTCACATGTTCAACATTGAAGAGGTCAGACATCTGGTCACGTTTAACACTGAAGGTCAAACATTTGATCACATGTTTAACACTGAAGAAGTCAAGACATCTGGTCACATGTTTAATACTGAAGAGGTCAGACATCTGGTCACATATTCAGCAAAGAAGAGGTTAGACATCTGGTCACGTGCTAACAAAGAAGAGGTCAGACATCTGGTCACATGCTCAACAAAGAAGAGGTCAGATATCTGGTCACATGCTCAACAAAGAAGAGGTCAGACATCTGGTCACATGTTCAACAAAGAAGAGGTCAGATTTCTGGTCACATGCACAACAAAGAAGAGGTCAGACATCTGGTCACATGCTCAACAAACAAGGTCAGACATCTGGTCATATGCTCAACAAAGAAGAGGTCAGAAATATGGTTACAAGTGGAACAAAGAAGAGGTCAGATATCTGGTCACATGTTCAATAATGAGAATTAGGAACCACCAAACCTGTCTTCTAATTGTCCGTAAAACTCTTGAATGATCTCCTTCCAGTTTTTGGGAAAACCTTTCACAAATGCCTGCGCTACATCTTTAGAGAAACCTACAAATGAAAATTAACACACGAGCTAATGCATTAGATTCTGAATACTAGTATTATCACTAGTTTAAAAAATGCTTGCTCCTGAAAATAAAAAGCCAGCAAGCAGCAAAATTTACATTTACAAATACAATTCTGAAATCTTACAGACAAGCAATGTTCTTTTTTAATGCCCCCACTTGAAATTCTCGTATGGTGCATTCTATATTTGTATCCTATACTAAAGACAGTTCTTATGCAATAACACAGTTTTAGTAAGACTAAATTTTGATCTCCAAACATGATGTAGTCTATTCGTTTACTGTTCTAATTTTTGGCTTGAACTCAAAGTACAGACTGCCATCTGCTAACTCAGTGCTTCCGAAGTAGATGAACTCAGTTTCAAGATATACATTTCTGACTTGGATATCTTCACTGTTTCTGTTATTTCAAAAATGATTTCTTAGTGTTTATCTCTACTGCCACGACAATAAACATCTTCTTCAAGTACCAAGCATAGTGGCATGTGAGATAATGTCTCTCCACAACTTCCTGTCTCCAGTACAATTTATCAATCAGTTGTTGACTTCTTTCCATGCCACCATGTCTAACTGTACAGTATTTGCTCTCTTTGCCTTCCCCTATCTCTTTTTCCTTCAATCTTACCTGCTGTTACTATATATTCCAGCTGTCCTCTTCTCATACATGACCAAAAAAGTGGACTGCTTCTTTCTAGCTTGTGAAGTAAGTTTCCATTCTACATTGGCCACCTTCAGGACATCCTCATTACTCTTTCTGGCTGTCCATGGTATTTTTAACATTCTTCTGTAAAACCACATCTCTCTGGCCGCCAGGGCTTTCCCTACTTGTTTATTAACTGTCCATGACCCATACATCAGGATTGGTTCTATATTACACTGAATAACTCTCTTCCTCACTTCCATTGACAAAGTGTTGCATAAAATACTCATTTTATAAAATGCTGTTTTTGCCTGAACTATTTTGCTCTTCACTTCTGAGATACATCTTCCATCCGTTGTTATTAATTGTCAAGAACCAATCTATTATGGTTATACCACTGCAGTGTGGATTTATAATAACAATAATAAGCTCGTTCTTCTAGAAGTATGACATCACACAACAATGGCTGACATAAGTAATCAACACCTTCTACAGGTACTTCCCTCTAATCATAAGCACACACAATACGGCCACACACAGCCAATAACGCATCAAAATTACAATAATGAAATGCCACTATAAACTTGCATAACAGCTCAATCTATCATCATCACACATGATGGTATGACTTACACTGAGAATACCCTGTAATGACTATCGCTCACTTGAGCGGCAAAACTGTGATAAAGACAACCTCAAATCAGTGTCAACTTATAAATTTACGGCCTGTAGAAAATACCCACTAGACACTACACAGATCTGGAATTACACGTCATAATCTACCAGAACCAAAATGGCAAGCATTCAGCAAAAATAGTCCATAACATGAATTTCACAGCTAACTTGCTGGCAAAGGGAAGTATCAGCATCCATGCAGGACGGCGGCCAGATTCTAACTGATTGCATTTGCGCCTGATTTCCTGGCTTCCGGTAGTCACATGACATACCCGTTCGGCTAGACCCGGCGTTGCCCGGCTAACTTTCTGGCCGAACACAATACTACAGATGCACTGTTAAATAGTGCTGTGACATCCACCCCTTAAGAAAGAAAACGTAGTTTTCTTCCATCGGAGGAAGCTTCGCCCGACCTCCGTAGGAGTTTGGATGACCCTATGCCATTAACAGCATCTCCTCATCTGAGCCGAGAATGCCAAAGTTCTTCCCTACCATTGTCGTTACTGCATTCTCCAACCTACCACATTACACAACATGAGTATGACATCGGTTACCCAAGGTTCTGGCAGTTGTGAAAAAATGACGACTGACCACCCCTGGTCAACCATAACACAGTGTGCTATACACTAATAGTCAGTCTTACATAGGCATGCGTTACAAATGACCACTAGTTAACACCAACAGACTTTCGTCACAAAATTCAAGCAAATAGTAAATTGCCTTTATGGCGCCACAATACATGAAATTCATACGTATCTCATTTAGCATAAACATGTTATTAACATTTGAAAACCCCCCTTCTTAGCCTTTAGCACGCTGCATTCTTTTCCCAAAACAGTGCGCCTGCAGCTGCATTCTTTTTCACAACGCTCCATTGTTATAGTGGGTGACTTGTAAATTCTATAGTTTTTTTTGTTTTTGGTCAATTGCTATCATTTTTGGACTGTATAGAAATGAATGAATGATGAATCTGATGATGTAAATTTTGTTTGTGTACATGTTAGATGAGATAGAAAGAGAGGAATGGAAAGATAGAAAAACGATAAAAAGATTTTTAAAAAGTAAAAAAAAATATTTTTTTATTACAAATTTTTTTTTTAAATTAAAAAAAATAACTAACAAACAAAGAGTCCTTATCTCTTGCATCTCAATGAAAGTCATTTGACCAATACAAATCAAATGACGATCTTTTCGTTACACCCATCATCAGTAGCAAAGTATCAGTACCATAAACGTAATCCTAACCCCTAAAATTAGACATGCTAGCAATGACATTCTACTTTCGTTTCCATCTCTGCCATCACCCATATTCTGAGAACCGATATCAGCGCTAATAAAGACAACAGTGTCCTCGCCATCGCAACTGAGTCTGAATCCATTAGAATTAGAGCGAAAATGGCCGCGTGCTCGACGCCGATTGATTTTGATTTTCAAAATTTACAAAAAATAAACGCGAATACACCCATCACTTTTTTTAAGATCAGAAACGGAAGCTAACTCTCTTGCAAATAACATTAGAACTTAACATCCGGGGCTGAAATCACGTGCACACAAGTCCTAATGCTAGAAACGATGATATCCGTAAGGCGACAAAGGTCGCCTCCAGCTGTCAGAACAAAGTTTTTTTTTGGCGACACATGTCGCCCGCAGCGTGCTGAAGGTTAGTGTAAGAGCGTTATGTTTCGCTTCTTCTAATAGTGATTCCTGGTTAGTGGTGGTGATGGAATGGCACTAGAATATTTACGTGAATGTTTAATAAAGTAATCAAAACTCCAACGAGTGGTAGGCAAATTGGCCAACATGACGATACTCAACTCGTGGTTAGAAAATTAGTTCATACAATTTATTTACGTTGCACAGTAGACGATACGAAACAGTATTTTGATGTATGGACGATCAACAAGAATACATGACGGTGAAATTGTCATAATGGCAATATGCATCTTTCCAGTCAGTTCCATTACCAATATTCTTCCTCACGAAACTAATGTTCAGACAATTAATCTGTCTCTGTGATAGTCACTAGGGCATCGGCCGTTGACCTTCTACAAGGACATCGGGCTTATTATACATCTTCATAATACTTGAGAATGCAACCAAAATATACTGTCTTGCTCAATTGACTTCTTCCATAGACTGCTCAGACAGTTGATTAAACATAAGATCCACACTTTCCTACATCAAGATAAATACAGATTAGCGACTATCCTTGGCTAACCTCTCCAATCCGTGCCATGACCGAGATGTCGGCACTTCGCAATACAATCTTGCAATACATTTAATAATATTTCCTCTCGTAGGATTACCACTACGTTTTTACAAGTGAAGCTATTGTCACCGTGGGGTTTTTGCAGCATTATTAGTGCTGAGTTTAAAGTCAGTTGAACAGTAATTTTGGGTCGTTAATATAACAAAGTATGAGAATATGGTTTTAGAAATTTGAATAATTTGAGTATTAAGTTATTTATTCCTAAGATGGGAGATAAAAGTTAACGAATGTAATATTTTTTAGTAAGGGAGGGAACCTTTTTAGACTTTAAAGTAATCTAAGTATACATCATTAGAGTTTACCAACTTTGCATATCAGATTAATTTTAGTAAAGATATAGAAGGATAAATGAAACTAAGGTAAAAATCACTAAGGGAGATAACAATATTATTAGCGCCCTTTACAGTTAAGAGAACAGAGAGCAGAATAAACGCACGTGAAAAGTGAGCGAAATATAAACAGTTATGTAGCACAGTTCACGGGGTTGACAGAGTAGGGTTAAAAGCGTGAAAGGTGAGATTAGGTGAGTGAACTGAGGATCATGGGAATAAATTGAAGGGAAAAAGAGATTAGTCCCACCAGAAACCTCAACCAGGGTAGACGTGTCGCGCTGGGCGCTCAAGAAATGTGAAACCTGCGGTTTGCAGAAGGTCTACAGAAATAGCTAGATATAGAAAGGTAGTGATAGGAATTCAGGAGAATACTTAGATTTGATTGATAATGTGTGCTGTTAAACATAGGATTAGCTCATAGGTGGTGCTAGTAGGACAGTGATAGGTAACGGACTTCTGTATATTACGGTAAGAGGTCTTTGACTCTAATTATGCTTAACTTATGTGAAGAGAGACATGTTTTTTTAGAAACAAGCTCAACATATTGTCGCAGGCTAATGTCGCTCATATTTAAGGGAGCGAGCTACAGAAGAGACTATTGAAGCAAAGGCATAATTAAAGCTTAAAAAGTGGATAACTTTTATTATCAGATAGCCAGGATGGGCTGTCATACAAAGAAGATGAGGCATTGTCCTTAAACAAGAATATGTTGAACAACTGGTTTACAGCACTGACATTTCATGAAACATCTCATGCGCTCTCTCATATAAGAGTAAGTATGAAGACGCCACCACAGCTGCACCTGCCATTATATTACTTTGTTTAGGTGAACTATGAATTGATATTGATGCATGAAATTGAGCTATGCCTAGCAGATTATAGTGCTTTAGACAAGAGTCTACAGTAGAGAATATAATAATATACCTTTGGAAAAAATTACATTGAGCCTAAGTCTGGAGGCCGGGATAAAAGGGAGATTGAAACATACCCTTATGAGAAAAGAATTGTGGAACACATGTTATGTAAATAAAAGCCATTATGTTTGGAAATTCAACACTCAAGTTGGTTTAATCAATAAAAAGGATGTGGAGTGGACATAGTGTAATTTGGCGCCGTGACCACCTCTCCTAAAGCGACAAAATGGCTACACCATTTCCAGAGGAAACAAAGCAACAACATCAACAACAGCCTATATAAGAGAATACCAACAGAACAAGAATCATAGACAGAGAAGAATAAATAGCTCAATTGAAGAGACATTCAAACATGGAAAGTTGTGCAAGAACCATACAAAACAGAAAGAAGAGAACAGCATTGAGAGACTTTGCTTCGGAATTAAAACGTTGCAGGAATTATGCAATCGATTTCCCATGCATAAGAATCGTCGATGAATTGGTTGCAAAAGTTTATAAGATTGAAATAAAGGAGATTGTTGAAATCAAGCTACAACCATTCAAAGTCAAAGAAGGAAGACCAAGATTGAATTTGAAAAGACGAACTGAACCAGCAGTTCCTAGAATAGAGCCTCAGACAGAGAATGTCGCAGTACAAACAGATGTTAGATGTAAGAAGAGTCTAATCCCAGTCAGGATAAAATCAAGACAAGTTACAAATGTCGCAGTACAAACAGATGACTTACCTGATTCGTACACTATTGAAATGGTTGATAAGATAGAAAAGCTGACATCCGAAGAAGGAGATATGAAGAGCGACAGTGCAGTCATGAAACCAGATACATTCTTGTCGATGCTATGGAGTCAAGCACAAATGAAGAAAGATAAACGGAGCAGAAAAGTCCAAACAATTGCTAATATTTCAGAGATAGAGACTGCTGATGAGATGCTGAACAGTCTAGTGTCAAAAGGAATAGGTGTTCTACAAGACATAAAGACATTACTTCTTCAGATGGGAAAGTCAAGTCTAAGTAACATTCAAGATCAAGTGCAAGATAAGAAACAAGAAGCTGACACATGCAAGAATCCAGAAAGAACTGACCTGAATTTGCAAAGTCATGTTCCAGATCTAAAGTTGAGCGAAGTTCCTTTAGATAATGAATATTCAAGAGATGATAGCCTTAATCCACAAAAGAATCAAGAACAGCTGAAGCAAGTTACAGTATTAGCACAGATGAACTCAGCAACACAAACAGAGAATACAGCGACAGTTTCGGCAAAACAGACGGAGAATACAGCTACAATTTTGGCAACACAGACAGAGAATACAGCATCAGCACAGATGGACTCAGCAACACAAACAGAGAATAAAGTTGCAGTTTCAGCAACACAAACAGAGAATAAAGCTGCAGTTTCGGCAACACAAACGGATGCTGACCTTAACACTGACACATCATGCAGGTGTACAAAAACAGTACAGAGGGTCGACAGTGTTTCTGACGAGAAGACAGTTATCAAGTTAGCTAACCCAAGTGAACAAAGATGGCATTCGCCCGGATACAGAGAAAGTGGAGGCAATAAAAAAGATGCCTGCCCCTACAACAGTGAAACAAGTGCGAGCATTTATTGGGTGTTGCGGATATTACAGACGCCATGTTGCAAAATTTTCAGAAGTCGCTGAACCACTTATCGCCCTCACTAGGAAATATTCTCGATTCAAGTAGACATAAGAATGTCAGAAATCCTTTGATCATCTTAAAGAAGCACTCGCAACATTACCACTTCTAACACACCCGGATATATCTCGTCCGATGATTCTGTATACGGACGCCTCCGAAACAGCGATAGGTGCTCGTTTAGTCCAGCACAGGGAAGATGATGAAACAGGTACTGTACCAGAGATTCCAAATGAGATGCCCATAGCATTTATATCACATGCGCTTTCCAAAACACAAATTAGATGGTCAATTACAGAAAGAGAAGCCTTCGCTATACATTATGCCATAAAGAAACTTGACTTTTACATCAGAGGCACCAAACTTACCATTAGAACAGATCATCAACCATTGGTGAATTGGCTTATCAAGACACAGGAACAACCAAAAAAGTTACAGGTTTGGGCTATCAACTTGCAACAGTATTGTCCGACCATTGAACACCTCCCAGGTGAACAGAATACATGTGCAGATTTTCTATCTAGGATCCCACACACTGGTACTACACAGCAAGAAGATTCTGATGCGGGTACTGACATAAATGACAACACAAAGGAAATTAACATTATAAATTCTAACAGAGCAGAGGTCGACTATAGTACGCTTACGACAGATACCGATACAGAAGAGGCAGAAAATTTAGATCCATTCGATATACAGGCTGAACAGAGGAAAGACCCGGTGATCTCTAAACTTATTCAACAGCTGGAAACAGAACCTACATCGCTTAAACAGTATACTATCCAGTCACATGACCGAGCATTATATCATATTGACTACAAACGAGAAGGTACAAGACAAAAAGTAATCCCTCAACCACTGGTAGATCAAGTATTAAAACAGTTCCATGAGAAAAACGGCCATCTTGAAAGAGATAAAACCATAGATGTCATAAAGAAAAGGTACTACTGGACAGGAATGTACAAAGATATCAATGAATATGTTAACAATTGTAGAATTTGTAAAATGAGGAACATGAAACCAACCAAGGTTCCTTTGCAACAGATGAAACCATCACATTTCCCTATGGAAGTTATAAGTATAGACATTTCTGGGCCGTATGCACTCACCCAGTCTGGGAACGAATACCTCTTACATTTCGTCGACCAATACTCGGTATGGCCTGAAAGCTACCCAATCAAAAATACAACTGCAGTTACCGTAACTGATATTCTTTTACAAGAGTTTATACCACGACATGGTTGTCCTAGGAGAATAATCACAGACAATGGAAAACAACTCGTTAGTAACCGTTTCAAACAGACGCTCCGAGACTTACACATTCAACATACCACTACTACGCCCTACCGACCGCAGGCAAATGGAAGAAATGAGCGAATGCATGCCACAATGAATAATATCCTTGCCAAGTATACGCAAGGCAACCCTCAGTGTTGGGACCTATATGTTAATCAAGCTCTCGAAGCGATACGGGTCAATATAAATGAAACAACAGTTTATTCACCTTTCTATATGTTATATGGACGTGAACCCACCTTTCCATTGGACAATCTCTTACAACCACAAAGGAAGTATCAAGGTGAAGATCCAATCCAAATTATCCTACAAGAAAAGTGTAAGGCCCACCAAATAGCAAATAAGAATACACAGAAAGCCTTCGAAAAATGGCAGAAGCAGTATGATAAAAGAGCAACGTTGAAGGAGTTTAAACCTGGAGATAAGGTATATTACAGGAAGAATGTGCAAGACAAAATGGATAACGCACGGCTTGACGGATATAAAGTGGTAAAACGAACAACAGATGTGAATTATGAACTTTGGAATGAGGAGAAGAGCATAAAAGTCAAAGCACATGTAGCGCAGATGAAACCAGATACTCAACGTCCCAGGGTACCACCAACTTTACCAAGTAACAGACCAGTACGAAAATCTACATTGGCTTATCATGAATCTACAGAGTCAACAACCACTTCACTTATCGAATACGACACCGAGGAAGGGCAGGACATTGATGATGAACAAAGTAACAATGCCGATCAACTACCAGATGCTTTAAATCGCTTAACTCGCTGCAGAGAGAACTCCGCAGAAGAAGAACATATTCCACCAACGGAATTAAGAGAGAGATTGAGATCCAGAGACAACCGTCTATATCAGTGGTGGCCAAGCTAAGGTTGGCCGAGGGCCAGATTATGGTAAAGGGTAACACCCGAGGGCCAGACCTATAAAATCCTTAAAAAATAACGTTCTGATATTTAGTTTTATATATATATATATATATATATATATATATATATATATATATATATATATGTATATATGTATATGTATGTGTATGTGTATGTGTATGTGTATGTGTATGTGTATGTGTATGTGTATATATATATGTATATATATATATGTATATATATATGTATATATATATATGTATATATACATATATATATACACATACATATATATATATATATATATATATATATATAATGAACCACGTACAGAAAGCAACGGCAAACTACTGTACTGCACATCTGCCAAGACATGTATACCAGTCTTCGAACTGAAATTACTGTTTAAAAAATATAATGAATCTGATGTTTTAATTTGTTTTGTAATTTGTAATTTGACATGTAATTATTTATTTCAAACATACATTTGTGTGTTATTTCATTGTGAAGAGTGTGGCTTCAATCAACAATAAGAGGCCGACCAAAACAGGTTGGCGGGCCGGATCTGGCCCGCGGGCCGTAGTTTGGCCACTGCTGGTCTATATAATAGAGACAGTAGTACGTCACTATCCATACAGGATGACGAAACAGAAACAACACCCAAAGTTAGTGACTGGGGTGTAACTACGAGAGGAGACAACTGGGTAGTTCAAATGACCAAGAGCGACGAGGATATAGATACTATTTCCAGTGAGGTCATAGATAGTGACAGCGGTAGATCAACACTAGCGCGGAAACAGATGGTTACAAGAGCACAAATCCATGCAGAACCAGAAACAACATATGATAGATCAACTCCTACTCCTCAAAGGTTGTACAACGAACAAGAGGACATGGGCACACATACGCAAGAGGAAGACAGAATACAAACAGGGCAGCATACAGAAAGTGAACAGTACAGTGAGATTTTAGAGGATACGACAGCAATGAGAAGTGAATGGAAAAGTGCAGATAACGAAATAGATGCACCCTACCGCCATACGAGAGCTGCAGAACAGAGAAGCAGAGTACAGGAGCAGCAGCTATTGAAACAAAAGGAGCAACAATTACAGACTAAACAACAGAGTGGTCCAAGTCGAACCCAAGATACGGAGGAGACATCAGCTAAAGATTCAGATACCCAGGAGGAGATGGAGCAAGAGAAAATAAAAGGAATGAAGAGACAGAGGTCGTCTTCAGATGATTCGCCTAATGGTGTAAGGCAACTACTGTTACGGTGTTATTTTAAATGACGGCGTCTGCTGGGGTTTACCCATGCGCAACGTTTGGGGGTCATTTCTTCTTCTTTCGTTCGCTTGAAATATATTGTCTATATCTGCAATGTTGTTTCTTGTATAAACTTCACTGTCTTTTGTAGTTCATACAGGGGTCCATATAGTTTTGCTTCCAGTGTTGTTTCTCTGGGCCAGTGGGTTTGCCTCAATATATCATATTCGGGGCAATCTTGCAGTACGTGCTCCGCTGTCTGGGGTGCCTGTCCACATGTACACATGGCTGAATTGCCAATCTTGAGTTTTGTATACATGTGGCTGCGGAGTCGGTTGTGTCCTGTTCTGAGGCGCAGAATGACAATTTGTTCTGATCTGTTCATGGCTTGGTAGTCATCCTGCGTTGATGTTGGTGGCTTTCTGATAGATTTGATCATCTTTTTCTTCTGATGGTACGTTACTGGTACATCCGGTTGTTCGTCTGCAGCACCTTCTTTAGCCAGTCCGTCTGCTCTCTCGTTTCCTGGTATTCCACAATGAGACGGTATCCACTGCATGGCGACCCTGCGCTGGTTGCACAGTTCAGAAAGTAGGGCCTGTATAACTGGCAATTTTCTGGACTGAAGTGCTTGGAGTGCTGATCTTGCATCTGTCAGGAATACTACAGGCTGTGGACCGAGATTGGTGTTCAGTAGTTTCTCAGTTGCCACCTTGATTGCCTGGACTTCTGCATCATAGTTGTTACAGAATTTCCCCGTTGGTACTCTGACCGTATCCCTAGTGTTGTTTGGGTATTCTATGTACACTCCTGCTCCTCCATTCTTTACTGCATTCTGTGCTGACCCATCCGTGTATACTCGGACCCAGAGGTCCTGTGGGTATTTATCATCCAGGAAACTGAGAGTGACTGTCCTACGTTGCACGCTGTTCTGTTCATCCCTGTCGAATATTCCTTTCACTTTTGTGTGGATGTGTACTAGTAGTCCATGCTCCTCTCTCCAAGGGGTTTGTTCTGGCACAGACTTTAGAGGGCTGTTAACTTCAGGCAGGTCTGAGGTTTGTCTACGAAATCGTTTGGCCTGGTGGATAAAGCTGCTTCTTTTCAGTCGCCCCATTGCTAGGTTTTGGAATCTGTCCTTCATTGGATGGCTCGGCATACAGAGGAACTTTTCTGCCTGTGTTAGCACTTTCGTGTCTCTGCGTTCTCTCAGTGCTTGTATCCTCCCCATTTTCTCCATCTCCACTATAGGCGTTGATTTCATTGCCCCCGTGATGACCCTAAGCGCCTGGTTTTGCACCTTATCTAGCTCTTGTAATGTGGTGTTTGATGCTGGACACCACGCAGCTGACCCATATTCCAGGTGTGGTCGTATGCCCTGCTGGTAAACTTTACTAAGTATTTTCCCGCTGGCTCCCCATGTGGTTCCACTTAGTTTTCTCAGGATGGCTAGCTTCCTCCTGGCCTTTGTTGCTGCCTTGTTGATGTGCTGCTTCCATGTCAGCCTATCATCGAATGTAACTCCGAGATAGGTGGGTTGTTTATCTTCTCTCAGGAGCTCTTTGTTTATCTTGATGACACCAGCTTTTTGTTTGGGAGAGAGGGTGAAGAGCGTAGTGCTGCACTTGTCTGTGTTGATGCTGACACACCATCTATTTGCCCATGAGGTTAAGGCATTTATAGCTCTTTGTAGCAGTTTGGTGGCCACTGTTGCATGCTCATCTGTGCACCATATTACCAGGTCATCAGCGTACATTGCCACTTTCATTCCATGTGGTAGTTCAGCAACCAGGTCATTGATGTAGACTAGGAAAAGTGTGGGGGACAGAACCCCTCCCTGAGGGACGCCATGACGCAGTAGAATTTTCTTACTCTTGAGGCCATCTAGTTGTACTCGGGCTCTTCTGTTATGCAAGTATGCTTTCACCCATTTGTACATCTTACCATTCACTCTACAATTTCTCAGTTTCTTCAGAAGCCCTTCTTTCCAAACCTTGTCAAATGCTTTTCTTAGATCTATCCATGCTGCTAGTACCAGTTTCTTATCTTGGAACGCATCCTCAATCTCTTGGGAAAGGTAAGTTGCCTGATCTTCGGTGGAATAACACTGCCTAAAGCCCGCCTGCTGTGGTACAAGAAGGTTTTCACTTTCAAGGTACCACTGTAGCCTGAGGTTGATGATACGTTCCATTGTTTTGCAGAGGCAGCTTGTAAGGCTGATTGGTCTGTAGCTGGAGGCAGTGGAACTGTCTTTTCCTGGTTTTAGGAGTGGTATCATGATTGCTTCCCTCCAGGTCTGTGGAACTCTGCCTGAGTTCCAACAGATATTGAAGATCTGCAGCAGCTTTGTTTTTGCTGCGGTTCCCAAGTTCTTAATCATTTCATTGGACACTCCATCAACTCCTGGCGACTTTCTCATTTTCAATTTGGATATTGCAAGCTCCAGTTCTCTGAATGTGATTGGTGCCTCCATAACTTCAGGTATGGTTCCATCTCGTCCTGCGTGTTGTTTCTCACGAGTCTCCTGTTGCTTCTCTGGGCTAACTTCGATGTTGTTGTCTTTAGCAAAGGAGTCTGCAAAGTGATCAGCTGCCTGTTTTCCCATGAGGATGTTTCCATCTTTGTACAGAGCAATCCTTGAGTTTCTCTCTGTACCTTCATCGTTAAGTTGCTTTACCAGCTTCCACAGTTTCCTCGTATCTCTTTCAAAGTTCAAGGACTCTGTTTTCTCCTTCCAGCTTCTTCGCCTGGCCTGCAACTTGGCCCTTTGAAATTTGGCCTTAGCTTGCTGGTAGTTATTGTGGTGTTCTTGGCATGGACTGGTCTCTGCCTGCTTTCGAGATGTTTCCACGTCGTTGTGCAGCTGCTCTAGTTCACTATTCCAATATGGTTTGTAGTGCTTACGAGCCCCTCTAGGTATTGTTTCACGAGCAGCCTGTAATATGCATCTGCTGAATTCGTCAACTAGCTTATTGATGTCTTTGTCTACAGTCAGATCTCTAGCCAGTATACTAGTACGGTGCTGGTACATTGTCCAGTCTGCCTTCTTGTAGTTCCACCTAGAGAGAGTGCTGCTCTCCTTGACAAGTTCATTTTCCACAATTAGGAAGACTGGCCGGTGGTCGCTGCCTCCAAGTTGTTTCCCTACAACGCGTGTGGTGTTCCACTCCAAGCTGGGTGAGTGGAATGCCAGGTCTGGTGTAGAGGTGGTGTGCCATGATCTCGAGTAGAAGGTTGGTGGGTCGATTGGCTGGTTAATCAGGATAAGCCCATTGTCATCCTGCCAGTTTTCAAGCTCCTCACCTCTCCTGTCCATGTGATCATAGCCCCAGCTCTGTGAGTGGCTGTTGAAGTCTCCGCATACAATCAGTCTTTCTTTTGCTGGGATTGTATCTAGTGCCAGTGGGCGGTCGCTCGGACAGTAGTAGTTGAGCAGGTGGAATTCTGAACTTTCTGTCCTGAGATGAAGCATCTGGTATTCCGCCCCCTCCATATATGTTTCAAGCTGACATGCACTGATGTTATTCCTCACGAGTGTCAGTATTCCACCTTTTCGCCTGTCTATTCGGTCAGATCGGTAGCACTGGTAGCCTCTGATTTTGAAGGCTATGTCTTTGTTGAGGTGGGTTTCTTGCAAGCAACATACATTTACTTGCTCTTCATTCAAGATATTTTCGAGCTCTAATTTTTTGCTGTAGCCGTCTTTTTTACTATTGACGCCTTCAGCATTCCAGTGCATTATTTTAAATGGTCTTTTCTTTGCTTGGCCAGTAGCTCTATTCTCATGCCTCCTGGCTCCCCGGGGCAATTGAGAAGGACCCCCAGTAGTAGGGGTTGGGCCCTTCCGAGGCAGAGGGCCCGGCACTGCGCCTGCCTGGGTGTCCGTCACAGGGCGAGTGCCATAACGTTTTGCAGATATAGGCATACTTCCCATAGCGCTAATGCGTGGCATCCTGATTGCTGTGGTGCGCTTCTTGGCTGGTTGCCTCCGTCTTCAGCACCTTGACTTGCTAGGGCAGACTGTGGTCTTGCTCGAGTCTAGGAGGGCCTGGCCAGTCTTGGTTTTTCAGCCGCTGATGGCTGTACTTGAGCCCCATCTCCACGTCAAGGAGCTGGCCTTGATGGGGTGGGGGTCATTAATATTTATAGAATATGTCGATATTTTACGGTATAGTGAACGCGAAATATATGCGGAGATTATGACGCATTCGCGTTGGGAAGGTCATGCCGGGTGACTTGGTTACCAGGCTTTTGTTACGCTACCCGTCAAGCAAGAAGGTCGTGTCTTATATTTCTTCCAAGGAAATAAGGCTGAGTATATAACCTATATTATATAGATGAATCGATGTAGACTTCAGGGTCAGTTCGGAAATTAATCTAAGTATGAGATTAATTAAATTAAACTAATAATGGAAGAAGAATCGTATTATGATTCAAATTGTAGATGTCAAGAACTCATGTGCTCATTTCTGGCTGTTGACTACAACAGCGCACGTATATAGCCACGATGTTCATCTGACATATTGTTTTGACACGGACGGACATGAATACTATGCATGTAATTCCTAATGAACTATATATGAACTATATCTGGATGTATGCCTACGTGAATGTCTTATGTGTGAACTGTAAATAAATTTATGGACTCTGAATTGAGGACTTTATCATATCGATACGTTACAGCTATTTGCTGCATTTGCCAATGTTGATGATTATGCAAATGAAGAACTCTTCTGATAGGAAAATATGCATCTATAATGATGAGCTCCGAAGGGAACGAATGTATTCTTGGACATTCAACAAATGAGTAATCAATATAACGTTTGACCCTTACTCCAAGATGATAACCGGACGAAGCACGCATTCGCGATTGAACAAAATACATGTCGGCCTTATCGGCCTCCCATTTTTTTTTTTTTTTTTTTTTTTTTCGTACGCCCGCTAATACTCGAGGCGAAATCTCAGGTTATTACTATGTCTAACCTGACATTGATTTTACGTGAGTATCCCTTTTTACTTGTACAGAGACAGGTGTCCCTCGCCATTCAGGCAAATACTCTCCGATTTCGGAGGTACCCATTGCAGCTGGGTCGGCTCAGGAGCCGCCAATCCCTGGTCGACAACACTCCTTCAAATGTCATCGCCAGGTCTCGAGTTAATCCAGTCCAATTCCCGGTCGACGAAAAATCCTCAAATGCCGTCGCCCGGGTTTGATCCTGAATCACCCGGTCGCCAGAGCGGTGTTGTAACCACTACGCTAGCGCGGCTCCTATAGAGGCCTCCCATATATAAACTATCTATCTGCTGAGAGAGTGCCCCCTTTATCAACTGGCGGCCAGATGTGGCGTGGATAATTTCAAATATTAACGAGTTGAAAGAACTAAATTCCTTTCAAGCGAAACGGACATTATTTGCAAATACACCGGTGACGTCATGCCCTTGACGACAGCATGAACGGTTGGAAAAGCCAGCAGCTGACAATGTCCATCAAAACAATTTATTTGAAGCTTTCAAAGATCAAATGAAACCTATTACTGACGTTCTCAATGATACAAACATGCTCTCGAGTCTGTCGGCGAAGCATATAATGTACGATATTACCGCCAAAACAAGATAAGTCACTGATTTTAAAGGTTAAAATATTTCGTCCTGTTTGTCCAACTAATGCCATGTTCTTTTTTCGTTGTATCCATGTTAAATATTGTTTCTGTCTTTTTCATGTAGCGGGTATGGTTGGGCGGCGGTTCGGAATGAATAAAATGGCTCTGAGGATGCCGATATTCATTCTGAATGTTCCTAAGGCTGTGAATTAATAGCACCTCGCGAAGAAAGCGTCGAATTATCATTATCGGTGATCATTTCGTTCGGTCTTGCATTAATTCACTTTGCATGTTAGGTGTATAGTCATGTTATAACTGGTGTTTTCTGGTGTATTTGGTTCTTATTTTTATTCATTTACAGTCTTATGTTCGTAATCTATCTTGTTTATTCTGATCTAGCTATCTTTTATTTTAATTAAATGTAATGTATTAACGCCAAATGAGTCCTGTGACGTCACTATTTGTTACGTACACAGCTTAATTTTCTATTCAGTTCATTCTTAATCTCTCACTTCCGTTTTATACCACTTAGTTATTAATGCAATTTTTATGGTGAAAATGTCTTGTCGTATGGTAATACTGTTTCGTAATCCTTGTTTAACACATTGTATTGTTTGTCTTCATTTCATCCTTTATAATTTAATATTAATGCTATAATTTCTTCATTAATAATAGTGTAGATGAATATGATTAAATTTTTATCATCTTTGATGAGGAATTAGGGACTTTGCACATATTTGCAGTAGTGGTCCTAGAAATGGGCAATGCACTTTATAGCTCATGATTATGGCATAATATATAATGATTAATTATTAAAACTTTATAACATATTAAGACATATTTGATATAAATTAGTACACTTTCTCAGTACTATATTGAGATCTTGGTGACAATTAAGACTAATTATTTGGGGATAATACACATAATTATTAAATATTAATTATAAGTGCTTGATATAATTTCAGCAGCTTATATAACTAACTATCATAACTATTTATGATAGATATCAGTGAGTATATATATAATATTTTTTACAAAATATTATAGATTGTGGAACTTATACTTAACAATACAGGAATATTACAATTTCTTGTATTAATTATTCATTCGTTGAGTAATTATAATTATCGACATAGATTCTATTGTTGATTACAATACATAAGTAATTGAATGCTTGAATAATTCAACTTCAAGAATGCTTACCTTGGATCATTTCATTAAAATTGGAAAAGATTGCAATAAAAAGGGAGAGGCACTCCTTGAATTTGCTGAACAACAACTGGCAAGATATAAGGCGGAGATGGAAGAACTTGAAAGAAAAGAGGCTGAAAAGAAAGCCATTGCTAAAGCAGAGATGGAAGAACTTGACAGAAAGGAAGCTGAAAAGAAAGCTATTGCTAAGGCAGAGAAAGAAGAATTAAGACAAGAAGAAGAAAGAAAGGTGGCAAGAGATGAAATCCTACGGATTGAAGAAGAGAATAAATTGAGACGACAAGAAATCATACTGCAGCAAGAAATGGAATTGCAACGGCTTAAACTGGAAACAGCAAAACTTAATTCACAGGGTGCTGCAGCAAACCAAAATGATATTGCTCAATCTGGATCTTCATCCACCCGACTTAAGGGTAATTATTACTTTAAATTACCACCATTCAAGTTACACGTGGACGACCTTTCATCGTGGCTGGCGCGCTTTGAGGATATATGTAAGGTCAATAACCTTGACAAAACTGCATGGGCACTTAAACTTAAGGAATTTCTGGATGGCGAACCTGCAAGTGCAGCACAAAACATTGATCCTACATTAGCAACAGATTATGAGGCCATTAAGACGTTGTTATTACGTCGTTTCCACTTGAACGAAGAGGCATGTAGTTACATTTCAAAAGTTTGTTGCCAGATAACAATAAAGATTTCACAGGTTTTATTGCTAACATACGCAATACTTTTAACAGATGGGTTGAACTGGCAGGTGTCAACAAATCTTACGACAAGTTAGTCGATTTGTTATTGAGGGATAAAGTATTATCGTCTGTCAGCTCACCATTCTTTGCTTATTTGCAAGAAAGAAAACCAGAAACAATTGATGACTTAGAAAAAATTTCTTTAAATTACTGTACAGCACATCCGAATGCTAATATTTCTGGCTCGTTGATAACTTGTAACTCAAGTTATAATCGGTCATATCAATATAATAATGGTAACAATTGGAAGAATAGCGATAATTATAACTCGAGACATCGAGATAACAATTATAATAGACGACAACGGGATAATTCAACTAATTATTATCGTAATCGTTCTCATTCTCGTGGATCTTCACATTATAACCATAATACCGGGGCAGCAGTAACAAATGATATCACCCCTAAGGTTCAGATTCCACCTAACGATAATACAATGAATTCTTCTGCTGCATGCTTTGCTATAAATTATAACGTGGCAAATAGTTGCCCACAATGCAATCTTATTTTTCAGAAGGCAAAGGAGACAGTGCTAAACTGCGGACACATTACACCAGAAGTAGGTCTTGCAGCCAATGATGGAACAGGCTCTCTGATTTTTAACAGAGGGATAGTTAACAATTCTATAGTTTCTGTATTGAGAGACTCGGGGTCCACAACCATTGGAGTGCGACAGTTGCTGGTACATCCTAGCTGTGCAACGGGGGAATATGTCCGCTGCATGACTTTTGGGGGAACTATTGAGTTTTACCCCACAGCTATTATCCATGTTAACACACCTTTTTTCACAGGTAACGTGAAAGTATGCATGCTGAAAAATCCGATAGCAGACCTTATGGTGGGTCGCATACACGGCAGCAGGGATTGTTCACCAGAAGAAATTATTGAATGGGAGAGACACAATCTATGCGCTGGAAACGCCGTGACTACTAGAGCTCAGACCATGCTCATGGAGAGTGTCAATGATAATAAGATGGATGCAGAGAAACAGGAGGATATTGAGGTCAATTCACCTATTGACAAGGAATCATTTGCAAACAAACAAAAAAATGACAAATCTCTAAATAAATTTTTTAACCTAGTTAATAAGGTTGATAATTTAACTTCAGGTAATAAAAACAAACATTGGTTTATTATGAAAAATGATATACTGATTAGATGTTTTAGTGATAAATCACTGGTAAAACAACAAGTGATGGTACCGGCTGCTTTTAGACGGTACATTCTTCAACACGCACATGACTCGCAGTGTGCAGGACATATGGGATATACTCGAACACGATCTCGAGTATTATCTTCATTCTTTTGGCCAGGAGTGTCACGGGATATTTCGCAGTATGTACGTTCTTGTACTACGTGCCAGGAAGTGAAAGCACGTGGAGCTTTTCACACGGCGCCTATTCAGGCTTGCGATATCTCAGTACGACCTTTTGACAAGATGGCCATAGACATAATTGGTCCACTTCTACCATCTGCGAGAGGACATAGATTTGTTCTCACGTGCATTGATTTATGCACACGATGGCCAGAAGCCATTCCATTGAAGACGACCACTACCACAGATGTAGCTGATGCATTACATCTAATTTTCTCTAGAATAGGGTTTCCTAGAAAATTATTATCTGACCATGGATCGCAGTTTATATCCGATACCATGAAGGAGGTAATGAAAACCTGGAACATTGATAGAAATTTGAGTAGTATTTATCATCCCATGAGTAACGGTGCAGTTGAAAGACTTAACCGTACGCTTAAGCAACTTTTACATAAGGTTACTGTTAAACACCCTCAGGACTGGGACAGAGCACTCCCAGCTGTCCTATTTGCTTACCGAGAGGTGCCACATGAACAAACTGGCTTCTCTCCATTTGAGTTGGTTTTTGGTGCCCCTCCAAGAGGTCCTATGGGACTGATAAAAGATTTATTAATTGATGCAGAGATGACTCAGGACACTCAGTCATCTTATGAGTATGTGATTAATCTTCGAAATAATATTATTGAGTCTTGAAAATTGGCAACAGCTTCTTCTGAGGCTGCAAAAGCTAAGGCTCAATCTATACAAAATCGATCTAGACGATTACGCCAATTATTCCCAGGCGATGAGGCTTATGTATTACTCCCTCACAATAACAATAAGTTATTGATCTCATGGACTGGTCCTTATAAGGTTATTGATAAAATTTCAGACGTTGATTACGTCTTAGATATCAAGGGACACAGAAAAATATTCCATATTAATATGCTCAAGCAATTTCATACACGTCCTATACACTTACAGTCAATTTTTCATGAATTAGATGACAATACTGTATCTACTTGTCATTATTCTAATCTATCTGTTATACAGGAGGAAGAATCTTCTTTTCCTGAAGTGCAGATGCCTTTACCTGTACTTACTGTCCAATCTACTGAATCTTGGCGTGATGTGACCATTTCTTCTACGGTTACACCGCAACAGCATCAACGCGTTGCTGATCTTCTACAATCTTTCCCAGATGTGTTAACTGATGTACCGGGTTGCACATCTGTAATTAGTCACGATATTATTCTGAACGATGATACACCAATTCGTGTTCATCCTTATTCTGTACCTCTACATTTTCTGAGTAAGACATCTCAGGAACTCGAACAGATGATATCATTAGGTATTATTGAGACTAGTACATCTCCATTTTCTTCTCCTTTAGTCATTGTCCGGAAAAAAGACAACAACATACGTTTATGTGTTGACTATAGGAAACTTAATGCACAGACAGTACCGGATAGCGAACCACATCCTATCCTTGACGATTTACTTCCTCGTCTATCCAATGCTACACTTTTCACTAAAATTGACTTAACTAAAGGTTATTGGCAGATTCCACTAACCGAAAGAGCCAAATACTACACAGCATTCTCAACTCCACAAGGTCTTTACCAGTAGAACGTGATGCCTTTTGGGCTAATGAATGCTCCAGCTACCTTTATTCGCATGATGCGAAAAATTTTAGCAGGTAGATCAGATATAATTACCTATATTGACGACATATGTTTGTTTAGTTCATCATTTGAGGAACATTTTTTGGGTCTTAAATCAGTTTTGGAAATATTGCGGGATAATCATTTAACCGCTAAACCAACAAAAATTCAAATAGCGTGTAATGAGATAACATTCCTGGGTCACATTATTGGATCGGGACGTATCCAAACAATTCCCAGTACAGTTTCTAGAATATTAAATTTATCTGTTCCTCAAACGAAGAAACAGGTTAGGAGTCTGTTAGGTTTAATCCAATACTATAGCAGATTTGTACCTCACCTATCATCCATCACGGCTGTCCTGTCATCGTTACTAAAGAAGAACATGCCTTTAAGGATAAATTGGACAGATGAATGTGACAAAACTTTCCGCACTATCTTAAAAATTTTTTCATGCCTACCTGTTTTAAGAATACCAGATGCTTCTAAAAAGTTTGTTCTACGTACAGATGCGAGTAATTACGGACTCGGGGCTTGTCTACTGCAATATCATGATGATGTCCTCCACCCTGTAATGTATATTTCACGCAAACTGAAACCTCCGGAGACGAAATATTCCACTGTGGACCGAGAATTGCTCTCCGTAATCTGGGCAATTACCAAGTTGGAAAAGTTTTTATTGGGATCACCATTCCTGATCCAGACTGATCAGAAATCAGTGGCAGCATTACGTCGCTCAAACCATAAAAGTGCTAAACTTGCACGATTTGCTATTACGTTGCAACCCTACGAATTCGAGATACAGTCGATACCTGGAACTGAAAACGTCATAGCCGACACTTTGTCCAGACATCCTACGGATTCTGAATGAATTTTCAATTTCAAGAAAATTTTCTGACTAGTCAAGCATTACATTTGCAATAAACAGTATTGATATCAAGTCAGAATATACAACAATTCAGTTGGACTTCCTACCTCAATAAGGACATTTCGAAATAAACTATTGTGATCAAAATATCAAGATTTATGGATCGTTTGAAAGTTTGAACTTCAATTCCACTTTGAGTATCACTCATTTCGATTGAAAACTGTTAAAAAGGAACAATCTCTGATGTAGAAGGGACAGATACACTGATGACTTAGTCAATTTACTCTCAAAGTTTAATAAAGGAACTAACGATTAATGGATAATCAAATCATAATTTGATAATATGAACCTTGTGTCTTAATGAACTTTCATACAATTCAACAGGAGGTAACAACGATTGGATCTTCATGTCCAATATTATTAAATTTTCTAGTTATTAAATTAGTATATAATATATAATAAAGTCAAAGTGTGATGAAATAAAAAAATAAAATATACTAAGAAAATATGAAACAAAAGAATATCACACCAATTAAACATTTTAATTAGTGTAATTATCAAGGTAATGGATATTACATTATGACATTTCATATATATAGTTAAAATGTATGAATTTTTTCTGTTCTTTTCTTCTGATTATGTCAATTTAATTAGATGTCTATCCTTACACTTCATTTTCACACGCATTCTAATTTAATGTAGACATTAATATTTAGTTTTAATTGTCCGTACTTCTCAATTTTTATTTCTTTTACTCTCTTATACTATTTCTCATTTTCTTCAATTAGATATTAATTAGTTAGTACCATACGTACATACTATAATTAATTATTTTAATTTTAGTTACTTAGAATAATAACACCTCACATTATTAGTTAGTCTATACATACAACAATTAATTAGTTAATTAGTTAGTGACATTAACATTTACTTGTTTAATATAAGGTATATGTATGATATGACGTTGATATTATTATAAGATATTACTGACATGACTGCGACACTGTTCTAGATAGAACATCGTAGGTCATACGTCGGGTTTTGTTAAATTTTTGATAATTTGATTAATATTGTTTTAAAAAAATATATATATATTTAATATATTTTTTTTTCCCCCGTCTGACAGGAAATCTGTTACGGTGTTATTTTAAATGACGGCGTCTGCTGGGGTTTACCCATGCGCAACGTTTGGGGGTCATTAATATTTATAGAATATGTCGATATTTTACGGTATAGTGAACGCGAAATATATGCGGAGATTATGACGCATTCGCGTTGGGAAGGTCACGCCGGGTGACTTGGTTACCAGGCTTTTGTTACGCTACCCGTCAAGCAAGAAGGTCGTGTCTTATATTTCTTCCAAGGAAATAAGGCTGAGTATATAGCCTATATTATATAGATGAATCGATGTAGACTTCAGGGTCAGTTCGGAAATTAATCTAAGTATGAGATTAATTAAATTAAACTAATAATGGAAGAAGAATCGTATTATGATTCAAATTGTAGATGTCAAGAACTCATGTGCTCATTTCTGGCTGTTGACTACAACAGCGCACGTATATAGCCACGATGTTCATCTGACATATTGTTTTGACACGGACGGACATGAATACTATGCATGTAATTCCTAATGAACTATATATGAACTATATCTGGATGTATGCCTACGTGAATGTCTTATGTGTGAACTGTAAATAAATTTATGGACTCTGAATTGAGGACTTTATCATATCGATACGTTACAGCTATTTGCTGCATTTGCCAATGTTGATGATTATGCAAATGAAGAACTCTTCTGATAGGAAAATATGCATCTATAATGATGAGCTCCGAAGGGAACGAATGTATTCTTGGACATTCAACAAATGAGTAATCAATATAACGTTTGACCCTTACTCCAAGATGATAACCGGACGAAGCACGCATTCGCGATTGAACAAAATACATGTCGGCCTTATTGGCCTCCCATATATAAACTATCTATCTGCTGAGAGAGCGCCCCCTTTATCAACTACCAAAACTGAGACATGTAGAAGAGGTCAGAAAGAGGAGGAAGGAAAAGATGAGAAATGGTAGTGCAGCAAAGAGTAACGAAGAGATAGAGGCACTTGTTCAAAATCTTGACAGGAAGTTGGAAGAATTGAAAAAGGAGATGAGCAGTTATAGAGAAATCCATGAGAAGGAACAAGATAAAAAGACCAAGGAAACGGGTCAACGAAGAATAGACAGTGTAGACCATAAAAGGTCAGAGAACAACAAAGAAGAAGAAAGACATAGAAATATAACAGAAGTAGAAGACACTAATTATGATGCATCGTGCGAATTTATTGATAGGGAATTTGAGGAGCTGAGAAATAAAGGTGGTAATAAAAGCAATACGGATCGAGGGGAGTACCGATCCAAGAGCCGAGACAGGCTAAGAAATAGAAGCGGTAGTAGGAGTAGAGAAACTACTAAGGATCGAGGGAGATACCGATCTAGTAGTAGAGAGGAGGAGAGAAATAGGAGTATAATTAGAGGTCGCATTAGCGACATAAAACCTGAGAGGAACTCAGGGAGTGCGAGAAGGGAAGAAATGGAAGATAGAGAGAAACCGAGGCAAACGGTTGACGAAGTAAGAAGTGGAGAAGTTGAGAGAATTTCAGGAGATACAAGAGATGAGGAGGTAGAGAGGAAGCACAGTGTTGACACAGTCAAACGAGTAGAGCGGACTCAAGATATGGATAAACTGATAGCGTTAGAGGCACTTAAAAGTAAGGAGGCAATAGAGGTACTTAAAAGTAAGGAGGCAATAGAAACGCTTAAAAGTAGAGAGACGATAGAGTTGGAAACGCTTAAGGCCAAGGAGGCCATGATGATGAAAATGTTCGAGATGATGAGTAAGTGAGATAAGGAGAATGGGAGATAGTAGCAGGAAGCTATGAGAGTACAGGCATAGCATATATAAGGTAAACAAAATGGCGGCGGCAACTTAGTCTTGAGAAGCCTAAGTATAATTGGTCTGTACCGCACACAACAGAGAACTGAGTACACCTGACCAATAGGATACTGCAGTAGGGGAGAAGAGTGAAGGAGATGTAAGACGTACATTTGAGGCCGCGGTAGTACGGCGAGAAAATTTTTGTGAAAAGTCGTGGTGACGACGGAAATAGTAAGTCGTGGTGACGACGGCAGAAATACTAGAAACTTAGATTTTTTAATGAAGCAGCGGAAGACAGCAACTATGGGATGAAATAAAGTGACAACTACGACTATCAGCTATAAGTTAATCCTACCTTATATGATCAAGTTGGGACATGGAAGATAATAGACTTTTACAATCAACAAGAAGAAACAGTACATCGGAGTCCAAGCCTTATAGACGAAATAAAGAAGCACGAATCACATGAGAAGTCTAGCCGCACTACATGAAGATAGCACATCAATGTTCGCAATGTTAGTCACATGGTCACAACCATCATTCCCTATCCCTTCGTCAACTCCAACATATTCCCTGTGACACCTGTCGCATCCCCAGTGATCATGTGAAGCGAACATGTGATGACAGTAGATAATCTTACAGCCTCAAAGAGAAGCAACAATTCAGCACAAGCGGAGCCTTACACAGGAAAACTTGAGTAGACAGCTTCTGTTTGACGTGATGCAAGAGGAGTATGAAGAGACCATCAACAAGAAACAAAGAAGAACTTAGCACAAGAATGACATGAGACTCTAGCCACACTACACAGAGACAACACATCAGTGTTCGCAATGCTATTCACGTGGTCACAACCATCATTCCCCATCCCTATGTCAGCCATAACATATTCCCTGCAACACCTGTTGCAACCTCAGTGATCATGTGAAGCGAACATGTGATGACAGAAGGAAACATCAATCAACAACTACAACCACCAGTCTACACACTACACTTAGGACGATGAAGAAGAGACACTCTTTTGATCAACGAGAGGCCATATAATTCAGCAGAAGCGGAGTATCACAGAAGACAACTTGAACTAACAACTACAACTACCAGCTTACACATTACAGTGGGGACACTGATGATGAGAGGCATCCACAAGCAACAAGATGTCACATAACTCAGCAGAACCGGAGCCGTACAAAGGAAAAATGAGTCAACAACCACAACCACTAGCCACAAGCTAACCCCAGCTGATACACTACAGTTGGGATGATGAAAATGAAATGCCTTTACCAGCGCTGAGGAATAATGAAGATGATCATCATCGAAGACTTACAGCACAGCATACAAACACTGCCGACGAGATGAGGGTACCTATACAATCAGAACGTAGCATTCAAAGAATGGACGACTTTACTAACACCAGACTCAGAATGTAAACATCATCAAGTAAACAAGCTATTGTCATACTGACAACAACAACATATTAATTCGTTCGTCCTCATCCTCCTGCAGAGCGACTATAAATAACATCACAACTGATACCAACTTCATCAATACGACAGTCGTCTCTACAGTAGAGAAAGTTACACTATTGGAGTTTACAAATGACATCTCCAAATTCATACAATCAGTGTAATCGCCGTAAAGTACTTCCCCAGCAAATAGTACTAATTCACAGCACTCACCCAGCTATAGTGCTTAATCAAGGTACCCCAAATCAACGGTACCCAACGATTAGTTAGCTAATAATATTTGGTAGTGGTTAACATAGTGGTTAGTGATATTTCGAGATACACTTACACTTTTACACTACACACTAGCCTTGTGAATAGACAGTGTAGAACTCTGCAAGGAAACTTAATGGTGTACAACAGTATGACTAGTTTAAAAAAAAAAAAAAAAAGTACATTCATCACATAAACATGAAACATTATATGTAGTGATAAGACTTTGATCACATACACATGAGTGATAACTACTGTACTCTCACGATATTCAGACTGATAGTGAAATGGTTTATACAAGAGACCAACTGTTACGTACATTTATTACCTAAGGGGGTAGTCTTCGGTCCTGCCAAATGTACGCACCAGTCTTGATATAGTTATATTATTTGTGCGGTCGAATGATTCGCGCACTGACGTGCACGAAGCAGTGAGTGTTGCTTTGGGACGCACGGGTAACCTAGTTGAGTAGTTTGTGACGTCATTTTTGAAGGGACAACATGGAACTTGTTTATGTCCATGATTGTTATATTATATTTGTATTCAATGGCATGTTTATGGAAAGCCATTTATTCTAGTGATCTGTATTGGTCTTCAGGTCGAAACCAATAGCAGCAATGTCACGTAAGTTATCGCCCCACTTCTTATTTAAAGCTGTATTATAAGGCCGCTCTAATACTAGTCTAGCGGGAATATGTTATTCCTAGAATGGATCTACAGAGTCGTTTGCCTTTAGGATTTGTATCGTAGAAGAAGGATTCCTACGAGTGGAAGAAGTTATTGATTACCTTATGCACATGTTTTAATATGCTGTTACAACAATGCCAGAAGCGTGGCATAGAATGGGAGAGGTTAGCCAACTGGAATCTCTAACCTGTTCGTATTATCGTGTATGACTTTGTTTGAAACTATATGCCATCTAACGTTATGTTTTGGAGAACGTATGGGATTGTGAAGTATGATATGGAAGATTTTATCCTGGAGTATGAATACGTTACCATGATAGACGTCCTTGAGAGAAGGTCAACGGACTTGAATGAGAAGAATATTATACGGTAACAGTTTTGTGATCCTTAGTCACTTGAGTCAGAGGACTTTATGGTAGAGAATCTTCAGGAACTTTAAAAGTAATTACCATTATGCTGATGTATGATCTTTACGCCTGTGACGATGTTAGTCTTGTCCACTCCGTCTGTGTCATGTTGAATAAAATCGATGTACAGTTATCACCGACTTATGTACTGCCAGTACTTGCCCAGTTCACTACTTGTTGAAGTTCGTTGGAAGAATATTGTTGACATTCGTTCATTTTAACCATTCGCGTTTGAAGCTACCTCTTCACCAGTATAAACGGTACTCAACCATAAAACGAACTCAACAGTAATTGGTGCTCCAGTGTGTTTATGAAATCTAGAATTTCACAGGAAACGTACCCTATACAAGTATCAGCAATGGAAGATCTGAACTTTCAAGGCGACAACATCTTAGGATCATCTGAAGATCTGAACTTTCAAGGCGACAACATCTTAGGATCATCTGAAGATCTGAACTTTCAAGGCGACAACATCTTGGGATCATCTCTTAGTCACTATTACGTGCAAGCTGTGGTTTAATACTCAGAACGAAGTATTTTATCCTCAAACGTACATACACGGAGACGAGGCACATTGATTTTTTACCTGCACGCGAGTTAAGTATAACGTGTTCTCCTTATACGCTTTATTACTTTTAGCTGTGCCTTCCGTGATATGTCCATATCTATATTTTACATGTTACATGTTATATGTGTTGTATTCTTCGTGGGAGATAGGGAGGTTGATCTGACGAACGAGATCCATCTCGAAGCCAATTCGGGCTCTTCGTCAGACGTTCTGTAGGGCTCAACTTGTAAGTTTCAATTGAGCGATAGTTCCGGTACAAGGCTAGAAACCTTGCCGAAGTTCCGATCGCTAGTTGCTTCTTATAATATTATCTATTTAGCTGTTTCGTCAAGTTTTACTTGTTGTTTTCGTAGTTATTTTTACTCGTATTTAGTTTTATGATGAATTTTGTTTGTATTTTGCGTCCATCTCACCTTTCCTGTCGTTCAGTTTTTTACAAAACCTATGTTTTTACACTGTGTTGTCAATTGTACTGTTAATCATCTGATCGTAGTTATCGTCGTATATTTTTACGATATTCTATTTTAGTTATACATTTTTATTTTTTTTTATTTCTACGATTGTGTTCACCCGTCCAGTTTATCATGTCTTGTCGGTTATGTTTCTATTGTCTTTCTCGTTGTTCATTTCATGACATTTGATTACATAAATTTATTGATTATTAACATATTTAATAACTATATGATAACATTATACCATTCTAAGGACAGGAACGAAGACCACTAGTTGTAGTAACACTTTTAAATAGTATTATTACATAATAATATTGAATAATGGCTACCTTAGACTATTTTATTAAGCAAGCTAAGGCGCTTAATATACCTCAGGAAGAGATTAGATCATTTGCTATGACAGAATATAAAGAATCTCAAAGGTTGGAATCTCAAAGATTGGATGCTGAAAAGTTACGTTTGGAAAATTTGAAATTTGAGGCAGATCAAAAACGGACTGAGGCTGAGGAAGATGAAAAGAAGAGGAAATTTATAGCTGAGGAAGAGGAGAAAAAAATGAGATTAGCCTCTGAATTAGAAGAGAAACGATTTCAGCGAGAGGCAGAACAGAAGCAAAGGGAGGCTGAAGAAAGACTTAAGATTGAGATGGAAAATAAACAAAAAGAAATGGAAGAGAGGAGATTAATAGCTGAACAAAATGTAAAACGACTTCAGCTTGAGATGGAAGAGAATGAAAAAAAACGACAGCATGAACTGAAATTAGCAGAGTCAGAATATGAGAGAATTAGGTTTACTCAGGAAGCTAATTCTCAGAGAACTTTTGAAAGCCAAACTTCATCCAGACATGATCATTTTAAGGAAATTCACCTTAAATTACCAAAATTTAATCCCCCGTCTGATGACGTAATATTCTTCCTAGATAGGTTTGAGGCCACTTGTGGATCTTATAACGTGGATAAAGCGCTATACTGTACATATTTATCCAGATTACTTACAGGGGATGCATTAGCAGTTTATCATACCACCAGCATTGGTGAGAAAAATGACTATAATGCTCTTAGAGCAGCACTTCTGCAAAAATTCCAAATGACAGAAGACGAATATCGTTTAAGATTTCATACATTACTACCTCAATCTAGCAGAAATTTCAGTGATTTTCTGTCACAGATACGACTAACATTAGAAAGATGGATCGAATTATCCAAAATTGAAAAGTCGTATGAAGGTCTCTTCGATTTACTGATGCGCGATAAGGTACTTTCGTCTGTAAATCCTACATTTCTCGCATTTTTACACGAAAGGAAACCTTTATCAATGAAAAATTTAGAAGAACATGCAAAAAATTTTTGCACTGCTCACCCAACCATGGATCTAAGTAATGCACAGATTAAGAATGAATTGCCTGTTGCTTTTGCAGCACAACAAAACAATTTTTCACGCAATCGTTCTTTTAGTGCTGATAGGTATGTCAATAAGGGAAATAATTACAATCTTAACAATGATAACTTTTACAAAGGGAAGCAATTTCAACAATCTGCTCCATTTAATGTTTCTTGGAACCAAGCTCACAGATCGCGAGATTTTGGTAACAATAATTTTAAAAATAATCAAGGACATTATAATAAACAAAACTGGAGATCAAAATCTCAGGGTCCGCAAAACAGACAAGGTTCTTGGAATAAAAATTTTAAAGAACATCATAACTTTAATTATACAAATTATCGAACTCATCCAAATTTTAACTCTAGCAGAAACGACAATTGTAGCAATTTTTATGCAAATAATCAAAATCGATCGCGCCGACGAGATAGATCGTCAAGTAATACGGTTAGACATTCTAATGTCTCTTTAATTGATACACAGGCTAACATTGAACAGGGTAAAGTAGCTGAAACTCACAATGCTATGTCTTGTTCTCTTGATTGTACCCAGGTGAAAGACTGTTCAGAATGCTCTACTCTTTTCCAGCCCAGGGCGATCACGACGCTGCGTTGCGGACATACCTTGCCTAGTCTACCTGCAGTCTGTACGGCCACTGCTGCGTCAGTACACCAGGGACAGGGCTCTCTTAAGTTTAACAGAGGATTTGTTAACAATATTTCATGCTCTCTTTTATTCGACTCAGGTTGTACCACTGTGGGCGTCCGGACTTCGCTGATCGACCCTAGTTGTGCGACGGGCAGGGTTGTGAAATGTGTGACGTTTGGCGGAACTGTGGAAACATTTCCCACAGCCATTATAACACTTCATACACCATTTTTTCATGAAAGATCCAAGCATGTCTTCTTCCAAATCCAATTTGTGATTTAATACTTGGTCGCATACATGGTATTAAAGAGTGTTCACCACAGCAAATTGCTGAATGGGAAGAGCGACATATTCAAACTGCAAATGCAGTAGTGACTAGAGCGCAAGCTACTAATATGTCGCATGATACACCTATTGAACCTACAGTTCATACCACTTGTGATGATGATGCTCCTATTTCACGGGAGTTGTTTGCAACATTGCAAAAGAATGATGATTCATTAAAAAAATTTTTCAGTATGTTAACAAAAAGAATACAAGCAACAAACTTGCAAAATCTAGACATGACTTTATACTTAAAAATGGGATTTTGGTTAGAGTAATACGGGAAAAGGATTCATCCTTATGTTATCAGATCTTAGTCCCATCCTGTATGAGATCTCGTATATTACGACATGCGCATGACTCGCAATGTGCGGGCCATATGGGTTTTTCGCGTACCAAATCCAGAGTGCTTTCGGCATTCTACTGGCCAGGCGTCCATAGGGACATCACTCTCTATTGTCGGTCCTGTTTGATATGTCAGGAAGTTAAGGTACGGGGTCCATTTCATGCGGCTCCTATTCAAGCTGCGGACATCCCGATTAGACCATTTGATAAAATGGCCATTGACATTATTGGTCCGATGCTTCCATCTGCTAGAGGGCATACGCATATTCTTACGTGCATTGATATGTGCACTCGTTGGCCTGAGGCCATCCCTCTCAAGAACACTTCATCTGCCAGTGTAGCAGAGGCATTGATGTTAATCTTCTCACGCATTGGTTTTCCACGGAAAATCTTGTCGGATCATGGGGTTCAGTTCATTTCTGAATCCATGTCTCAAGTTATGAAGACATTAGGTATAGACAGATCTCTTAGTTCTATTTATCATCCGATGTCAAATGGGTTAATTGAGCGTCTCAATAGGACACTCAAGCAGTTGTTGGGTAAGATGACTCAAGACCATCCCCAAGACTGGGATCGGGTCCTACCCGCTTGTCTCTTTGCGTATCGCGAAGTACAAAATCAAGCAACGGGGTTTTCTCCATTCCAGCTTGTTTTTGGCATGCAACCACGCGGTCCGATGTCGTTAATCCACGACTTATTGGTTGACGAGAATATTGAAGAGGAAACTCAATCCTCTTATGAGTATGTGATCTCTCTGAGAAAGAGAATCATAGATGCTTGTAGACTAGCTACTGCATCATCTGAACAAGCCAAAGAAAAAGCTCGTCTATTTGCAAACAAGTATAGACGTCTTCGCCAGCTCATACCTGGTGATGAAGCTTTTGTCTTACTACCTGCGCATAACAATCGTCTTTTAATTACCTGGAGAGGTCCTTTCAGGATCATCTCAAGAATATCCGATGTCGACTACATCGTTGATGTTAATGGTAAACATAAAACCTTCCACATTAACATGTTGAAGGAGTATTACTCACGTCCTGATTATCTACAGTCAGTGTTTCAGGCAACTGACGATCCTACACCTCCTATTCAACACTATTCTAGTTTGTCAGTCATCCAAGAAGAGGAATCTTCTTTCGATGATGTACAACTACCAATACCAGTTGTACCACTCCATTCCACTGAGAAATGGAATGATGTTACGATCTCATCTACTCTTTCGGCTGATCAACGTCAGCAAGTCTCTAATATTCTACACTCGTATGAGGATGTCCTCACTGACATCCCAGGTCATACGTCAGTCATCCAACATGACATTATTCTGACTGACGATACGCCTATTCGAGTTCGCCCATATCCTATTCCTTTACACTTTCGTGATAAGGTTGATAAGGAATTGGATGAGATGCTCCAATTAAATATAATTGAACCATCTTCATCACCATATTCTTCTTCTATGGTAATCATTAGGAAGAAGGACAACAATATACGTCTTTGCGTAGATTACAGGAAATTAAACAAAGTTACAAAATTCGATGCGGAACCATTACCTCTTTTAGACGACTTATTGGAGAGATTATCTCATGCTACATTCTTTTCGAAATTTGACCTTTCAAAGGGATATTGGCAAGTGCCACTCACTCCTAAAGCAAAGCCATTCACCGCTTTCTCGACACCACGGGGTCTTTTTCAATGGAATTTTATGCCATTCGGGTTAATGAATGCGCCAGCTACCTTTGTACGCATGATGCGCCGCATATTGTCTCATCGTCCCGATGTCATTACTTATATAGATGACATCTGTCTTTTCAGTGACTCTTGGGATGAACATATTCAGGGTTTAAAATCTTTACTTTCTACCTTACGGGATTATAACTTAACAGCGAAACCTTCAAAGGCTTTTGTCGGTTTTCATGACATCTCATTTCTTGGTCACCGTATAGGTCGCGGTTTAATGTATACAGAAGACAGTAACGTCTCTAAAATTTTAAACATCTCAGCACCTAAGACAAAAAAACAAGTGAGGTCGCTCTTAGGACTAATACAGTTCTATTCTAAATTCATCCCTCATTTGTCTACTATAACTGCACATCTTTCTTCGTTACTAAAAAAAGGCACATCTAATGTAATAAAGTGGTCGCAGGATCACCAAACGGCTTTAGACTATATAAAACAATTTTTTTCAAATAAGCCTTTTTTAAGGTTGCCTAACAAAGATCTCACCTTTGTTCTTCGCAGTGATGCTTCTTCCTACGCTATTGCGGCAGTTTTGATGCAGGAATACGGAGGCACCTTATTTCCGGTTATGTACGTATCCAGAAAGCTCACAACGAGCGAGATGAAATATTCCGTTCTGGATAAAGAGCTCCTCGCTCTTGTCTGGGCAATCACTAAACTGGATCGTTATCTCCTCGGATCACACTTTGTGGTGGAGTCTGACCAGAAAGCTCTTACCGCACTGAATACAGGGAACGTTAAGTCATCAAAGTCAGCGCGTTACGCTATAGCGCTTCAACCGTTCCATTTTGAGATACGAGCTATTCCTGGAGTGCAGAATGTGTTCGCAGACTGTCTTTCAAGATGCCCAAGTGAACGTGTCGAAACTAAACCACTTCCAGATGGTGAAACATCCTCACCGATAACATGAATAACTTTGTACATTGTTATTGATACGATATTAACGTTTTCTTAGTACGCGAACATTGGTACTACAGTAACTTTTTATTAATATGGCAACATTGTTAAGAGCGACAAATATACATTTGTTATTCCTATGGAACATATTACACTACATAACGTGTTAGAGAATATATTATATCGTGTATGGAACATTGAGAACATTATCTCGTCGATTACTAACTAGTTGTAACGGAACATTGACAATGAGTGATACTGGAATTATTTAGAATATATTGTTAACTAGTTATTTGTTAGTAATTAAGGAATATATAAATTAGATTAATTCAACTTAATCTATTTG
The DNA here is from genome assembly GCA_024509875.1 of Oreohelix idahoensis. Classification (NCBI taxonomy): domain Eukaryota; kingdom Metazoa; phylum Mollusca; class Gastropoda; order Stylommatophora; family Oreohelicidae; genus Oreohelix; species Oreohelix idahoensis. The sequence continues at coordinate 1,178 of JAMPIV010006920.1, read as the reverse complement.
ATTGATTATAAATCACACATCTACTAACTTTATTAGTTTCTCGCAATACGTGTATTCACGTATCCCACTACATGATATCTCACTTTTAGATAACTAGTCAAACTTACTAGTGTTAGAAAATAGTAAGTGTGTTGCTTCTTAAAGTGTTTAATTATGCTTTGTTTCATTTTGCATGTTGTATTTTCAATTTTTCTGTTTCATTGATTCTCTTGTCATTGATCATCATCAGTGTTGCTGTTCATTTTCATTTTGAAATCATATGTTTCAAATTTTTTTTTTTAAAAACTTAGTTGAATTTTATTATCATCTTTTTTTTTTATGGTTTCTTCATTTTCATTTTTCAACTTGTTTTACTTCGAATATTACCACATCGTTCCAAAGTAGGTCGATAGTGGATGTGTGCTTTAATGCATACTGTCATTTAGTTATATTGATTTCAATTTAATATTCTTTTCTTAATATGATATAACTTTATGCATTTCATATCTTGTTGTAGTTTTTGACTCACCTCTCTCGAGTAATTAGTTCGAAAAAAATTAATAGAATTAATTTTTTTAAGGGGAGGTAATAAGGGAGCTGTTACGTACATTTATTACCTAAGGGGGTAGTCTTCGGTCCTGCCAAATGTACGCACCAGTCTTGATATAGTTATATTATTTGTGCGGTCGAATGATTCGCGCACTGACGTGCACAAAGCAGTGTGAGTTGCTTTGGGACGCACGGGTAACCTAGTTGAGTAGTTTCTGACGTCATGATTTGAAGGGCAACATGGAACTTGTTTATGTCCATGATTGTTATATTATATTTGTATTCAATGGCATGTTTATGGAAAGCCCTTTATTCTAGTGATCTGTATTGGTCTTCAGGTCGAAACCAATAGCAGCAATGTCACGTAAGTTATCGCCCCACTTCTTATTTAAAGCTGTATTATAAGGCCGCTCTAATACTAGTCTAGCGGGAAAGATGTTATTCCTAGAATGGATCTACAGAGTCGTTTGCCTTTAGGATTTGTATCGTAGAAGAAGGATTCCTACGAGTGGAAGAAGTTATTGATTACCTTATGCACATGTTTTAATATGATGTTACAACCATGCCGAATCGTGGCATAGAATGGGAGAGGTTAGCCAACTGGAATCTCTACCTGTTCGTATTATCGTGTATGACTTTGTTTGAAACAT